>CM060990.1:473797030-474997030 GCA_030765065.1 Deroplatys truncata
CGTACCGGCTAATGAAGGAACAAATGAAAAAATGGATTTGCAGGCCTTCCTCTTCCAGAATTAGAAAAGTTAACCTACCAACACCTTTTCTTCACAGAGAGAGAGAGAGAGAGAGAGAGAGAGAGAGAGCGAGAGAGAGAGAGAGAAATCAAAACTGCGCCTTAAAACATCCACATTTTTCCTCAAAATGCTATAAATAATCCAATTATCTATTCACCAGCAATTTAGTCAGGCGTGGGTGTATGTTTCATCCTGCACTGGATGGCATGTGCTGTCTGTAATGAAAAACAGGTTCCTTGTTGACAAAACACCATTGTCGCACAGGTGCTGTCGAGTGTCTAGCGACTTGCGCTCGTAAAGTTCAGCTCCTCCTCCGGCTAAAACGGCGTGTAGATTTTTGTGCCTTTTGTACACTTCAGGCGACGCCGTGGCCGAGTAATTAGACCACTCGCCTTTCCCTAAGCCGGCCCGGGTTCGATCCCAAAGAACCGCAGTTTCCCCCGCCATTCATTCCACCGATTGCTCTATCGTCAGCTTTCCTTCCATCCCTTTCACCGTCATTTCATATATAATATCCTTTCTCGTTCTCATACCAGGCTTCGGGCTGACCACCTATCCTGGCTGTTCTTTATGATCCAAGTCTGTCTGCTCCCCGACAAGCGTCTGATCCCAAGTATCCACTTGTAAGCCCTGCTAACGGGGAGAGTAATCACAGAATGGAATGAAGTGTACATTCCATTTTGATCCTGTAATTAGGTTTTTAGACCAGTCATTTTCAGTTATACACAGAAGTGATTCTACTTATCTCCACTCCTATGATCATTTTTTCCATCTGTTTTTTCGAGTTTCACTTCCAAAAAGTATAGTTATTTTATGTTATCGTCTTAATTTTATTCTGAAAAAATCCGGTCATGTCAATTCATTCGGTCGAAGAACTACATTTCACTTCTTTGCTTATATATATATTACTTATTTATTTTTTAGATATTTAAACGCCGTGACTTGTTCCATCATTAAATTCGTTGTAAGTAGACCCGCCTTTTTAAAATTGCAGGATGGCTCATATAGTAAAGTTCATGTTTCACATTCGGGAGATCTCTGGTACAAATCCCTTATGACCAACCAACAAACATGACTAAGCGTTTTTCGCGGTTTCCCTTGGTAGCTGTGCTAATTTCACAGGTTTTCCTATAATCCATTTCTTCCTTTTGATTCCTTCTTCACTGTTATTCCTGTGTCGGGCTGATGAGCATGTCTGTGTCACCGATTATTTCAAACAGCGCCATGTTCTGAAATCCAAGTAAGGTAAACGCTAAATGAAAACGTAAATATTACGTAGGATTCCCTGAAACCGCGGCAGAACACACCAAGTAGAGTGCAATGACCCTTTTTGATACTAACGTGACCCCTGGGAGGAAGAGATAAGGGGGAAAACCCGTAGGGTGATCAGATCCGGATGACGACGGGCGCAAGTATGGACGGGCTCCCCAAAATTTCCAGATATAAGGCAAGCGCCGCCGCTCGACCCCATCTACGAACACCTAACCCCTGGATGTGCCTCTGCTGGGGCGCACTTCGGAGTTGGGTCACGACTGGGCTGTACCGACCGACGCCAGGGAAAGAAACACTACAAAGCGTGCACCCACCGTCAGCCGCAACCCGTCGAACACCCTGAAACAGATGACACTGCAGGAGATGAGGGATACAAGAAATGAGGCAGAGGGAAGTTGTGGTAGAAGAGGAACCACCCCAGCATTCGCCTGCCGACCCGGGGAAACCACGAAATACCATGAGTAAGAGTGGGCGATCTCCGGGTATCGAACCCAGGAACTCCCAAATGCCAGTCGCACACATTACCGCGGCGCCACCGCATTTGGCGCGCTAAGTAAGAGATCATAACTTATTGTTTCACGACGGTTTTAAAATTCGATATATCGTACAGCATTGATTGGTAAAGGAAAAAAGTGGAGATATGCGCTAAAGAGGTGTTCTGCACGCATGTTTACGGATGAGCATGATGGGCTTATGTAATCCGTGGGTAAGTATAAACTCATGAGAAAAGTAAACATTTGCCTAGAGAAGCATTATCTGATGGTATTAAATGCAAGGCCATAAATAATATCTCTGCTAGATCTCCAAAGCTTGTGAGGAAGGAAATTCTCAATACTCCTGATGACATTTGTGTTAAGAAATGGAGTAATGTATTTATTGGTTTTAATCGTTTTAAATATTGAGACCCATACATCATACGGATCACATAAACCGTGCGTGTTTATATAATACAGAAGGGACTTCGGGTTCATGAGATGAAGAATAAATATTGTCGAAACGCAGCAATCTCCGCCTTTCCCCCAGCATCCGCCAATTTGGCTGCTCCTTCAATGTCGCCAACCGAGGCTATTTACGCCTCTACTGTCGCTTCACCATCACCCACAGCCGCAACACCGCGTCTTTAATCACAGTTCCTGACACCGCTTCCAGCCACTGCAGCGCCCCTCTTGGAACCTCGGCAATCATTGCCGCCATAACCACCGCCGTCAGCAGCGCATGTGTCTCCTGGAAGGTATAGCGGCGTTATTTGTTGAATTCCACGGGACTTTATAGTGCGACATTTCCTCAGCGCGGCTCAGCAGCAGTGGCCCTCATTGCTGACTGACATGGTTAAGGCGGCGTCTACGTATCGAGGCATGCCGAGTGAACCGTCTAGTACTTTCGTTGCTGTTGTGCATTCGGTTGTGACTCAACATCTTACGCAGCTTAATCTAGAGACCTCCAGTCTCACTGCCAAATCCACAGCTCACTCGCTGAGGGACCGCTGACGGTACTGTGCTACTGGCGATGACTTTGGCCATTTCACTGGGAAACGCAATGTTATTTGTATCAGTGCAGTCGCAGGAGTCGTCAACTCCCTCAGCGAGTCATCAACCAACACCAGTGCGGACCACCCCAGAGCCGCATCCAACACACGACGTCGCCGCCGATCTTACCTTGCAGGATGTCATCAGCGCCCGCCTAACTACTCTAGAGCAGGCACGCCACTCTATTGCATCCGCCGCTACTACTCAAAACCAGTCAGTGTCTACACAGCTTGACACAATCATAGCACACCTACACATCAAGGACATTGTTCACCAGAACATCTCCAGTATCATGCATGGGCACGCTCACTGTGCAGTCACACCGGACACAATTACCACAGCAGCGCACATCAACCACCATTTGAGACACCACCAGAAGACCAGCGCTTATTACAGAAATGCCGTGAGATTAATCAACAATGACGCCAACACCAAGCAGCTTAACATGACTTCACTTCCATTTCATTTTCACTTTTACCTTCTAGCATTTAGGCTACAGTCAGAGCGATATTGTCATGGCTGTAGCCTAAAACCCATCCTTCATCCGCTCCCACCCATTGGGCGGCAGCAAAGCAACTTTCAATCGACTAACGCAGGTTCTATGTGGGATCGCACCATTATCACCTTGGGTTTTCTTTTCTTTTTTCTTTCTTCTTAAAACTTCCGATGGAGGGATTTTTAATAACTATAGTCACCTAACAGCGAATCCCACACTCTCAGCTCCCAAAGGGGCTGAGATTAGTACGTCACAGTGTTTTCAGCCCATTCATATGTATATATATAACGTATAGGTATACATACACGAGGCGTATTCCTAAACTAAGGTCCGATGAACAATACTTAACGGATGGTAAGCCTGAATGACGTTTCACGCCTGCAGCACTGTCTATCAACTCCTGAGGAACCTAACGCAGTGTTGGTGTGACGCAGTAGGCGTTTGCCAGTCGGTGAAAGCAGATCGCAGAGGCCGCGGCAATCGTATATCCCACCAGTTATGAAGTACATCGTGTGATTAGATTTTTGCTGACCAAAGGATCCAGCTACGGACATCCATCGTGAGCTATGCCTCGTGTATGGACTGGACATCATGAGTGACAAACAGGTTCGACATTTGTGTCGAGAATTTCGAAATGGCCGCACAAATGTGTACGATGAACAGCAGAGTTATAGACCCAGTATTCGGACCGATGACATCGTTGAGCAATGAACCAAAAACCTTGAAGTGATCGGCGTTTGACGATTAGTGGTCTGGTTGATGAATTCCCAAATGTTGCTCGAACCTCACTTTAGACTATTGTCACTGAACAGCTAGAATATCGGAAACTTTCTGAGAGGTGGGTGCCAAAACTGCTCACCGGTCAGCACAAAGAGCAACGAATGCGTAGTGCACGACAGTGTTTGGAGCGCTATAGACAAGATGGAGATGTTTTGTTTTCCCACATTGTTACGGACGACGAGACATGGATAGCGCACACCAACGCAGAATTGAAACAACAGTCAATGCAGTGGCGCCGTGCCAGTTCACCCAAAATAAAAAGGGTAGGTAATCGCCGTACACGAATCGCAAAATGATGGCTATGTGTTTTGGGACGAAAAGTGCGTCCCTTTGATTGATTTCGTGGACCGTGGGTTAACAATTACAGCTGACGTGTACTATGCAACGCTTACCAAACTGAGACGTGCGATCCAAAATCGATGCCGCGGGATACTGTCGTCTGGCATCATCCTTTTGCACACAACGCACGCCAGCACACCTCTGGCAAAACCAAAGAGAAGATTCAAGAGTTTCGTTGGGAATCTTTGACCACCCTCCTACAGTCCCGACCTGGCACCAAGCGACTATTTCCTCTTGTTGCATTTGAAACGGTGGCTGGGTGGACGACGATTTCAGACCGACGATGAAGTCAAGACGAGCGTTACTCACTTGTTCAAGTCCCAGGTGGAAGACTTCTATATATATAATGTAGTGTTGTCTGGTAGTCTGCATATTTCTTTGTAATCGACACACAGAATTTCAGAGTTAATGCTATTTGATAAGAACCGGGAATAAAAAAACACTATACACAAGTAGACAAGGCAAAAAAAACGAATATACGCTTTATATGGTTTATAAACCAGTAAACTGGCCAAAAATGATGTCTTCTGTGCACAAAAAGCAGCGGGTAACGCTCCAACACAAAAAAATCAAAATTAAGTACATACATGCCACTATCAATGAAATATCTATTTTGGCAAATAAATCCGAATAGTTTTAGTTTGTGAGTTATTCCACAAATAATGCTATATTATTTGGCTGTGAACTAAATTCAAGATATTAAGTGAAACCTAAAAAACATTTCTATGGGTGAAACCTTTCAACTTTGTGCTATAAATGTCTTACAACCATTCACAATTCACGGGATTGAGAGTGATGAGAGTGATGACTACACACCGTTGATGTTTTGTTGTTTGTCAACAAAAAATAAACCTTTACTAGATTTTTTTGCATCATGTAAACTGTAAGTGTGTCAAGGTTGGCAAAACATAAAGTTCTGTAAAGGTGGCGACTTATTTTTAAATGGCTGTGCGTAATAGAAGAAGGCAAATTTGGAGCTTCGTGTGGTACGGTTCCTTTTAAATGAAATTTGAGGTGGCTAACACTGCATATTGGTTTAGCTTTGTATTACAAGGACAGAGAATTTAAATGCGGAAAATAGCTAAATTTATGTGTGGAATTGTATTTGTTTCCTTCCAGCGATGTACAAAGTGCATTTTCAGAAAATTTAATATTAGAGCTACCTGAATTTTCACTCCATTCTCCCATTGTTTAGTTGAGAACTATATCGTTTCCAAAGGGCGTTTTGCACCGGCTATGTGGACAACCCAGGTCGCACCACATCCAAATACGTTTGTTTTTATTATCAGCAAGCAACAAATACGATGATACGATCTTAAACACCTCAAAAGACGGAAGCACCTTATTGAACTTATCCAGTTCTATAAATCGGGGCAGATAGCTCGACATAATGATGCGCTTTTGAAGAGAGGGAGGAAAGGCAACGGTCGACAGCTTAATTAGATGAGTGAATGTTAGAAGTGTGAATGGGGAAGTTATAAAATCCTGGAATTTGTAGGTTATTTAAGGTAAATCTTAGTACACAATCCATAGGAGCCAAGTGTTCACATTGCTCATTCACGAGCCACCCGCATTATAATAGTTAGGGTGAACCAAAATTCTGCCAGAGAAATAGAGAGCTATTCAAAGAAAGGGCATATTTTAGGTTTTTATTACAAGCAAGTCGTGAAAGACGGAAACACATTGCACACATCACTCGATTCAAGTCAAGGGCTATAAAGCCAAGTTTTGCACATCCATTCAGCAGTATAAAGCAGTAGGAAAATGTAGAGGTCGGGAAATATAGCTGTATTTACTCCCCACCTTACTGTGATTCCACTACACAAGTACAGCAAGTTAATTTTGCAGCAGGTTCAAAAAATTTAGCCTTATCATTAACTAATGTGTATGTGGCATAATAGTTTGATAATTTGGATCAATTGGTTTGTTAGTGACAAGAAATGCCCTACCGTCGTGATGTTATGAGCAACTATAGTGGTCTCGTTAAATGCATACAGCCTAAACTACTATAATATTTAACACTGTTCTCTACGGTGTGGAAAGCATATTGTGTTTCTGTCTTTGATATAAGATGTTGAAATCTGCTTCTTTATTCTGAATAACCCTAGGCATATGCATTCAGATTTCAAACCAAACAATTTTTTGCAAGACACGAAAAAGATAGACAAAGCGATTTATTTACCTTTGTTCTAGCTGTCTGAAAGCTGGTTATACAACAGATTTTGAGAACGTGTTCATTGGGGGGGGTAGTTCCCTTGTGAGATGAAACATTAAACGCTGAATTTGGACTAGAAGGTTTTTAATTTATATTTCATTACCTTGTCTCTTTATCTAAATCAATGCCGTTCGTAAATGAAAGGTTTATGCGCTAGGGAAGGGAACATATTCACACATTACTACTGACCTTTGGATGCCGATTGGATCGGTAAAGCAATAACTGAGTGTATATTATAAAAGTTCAAGATATATGTGGGTTATTCTCATGAAACCTGACATGCTCACTTGCTGTACAGTACTATTTGAACATGATCAGTTATTATGTCTGGGTTGGTAATTTGCTTTGTTTACTGTTATGCAAATGTATATTTCAACAAAAGTTGCTTAGATATTTGAAATCTTCTTAGTAAGCTATGTGAAGGTTGCTAAAAACGATTGTCATGGCATGACCCAACAAATTCCTTCGATATTACATTTAATCCTATATTTATGGAAGCTGCAACTTAATATTTGCTTGTGTTTAAAATAGTAAACATAACAGAAACAACATATTTGGTTATAAGTGGCTAAATTATAAACTGTGAACCATTCACTTACTTTTGTGAATTCAGTGTGCTATATAAATAAAAAATAATGCTTTCCGACACGCTTGATTTAGTATCACTGGAGTCTCATAAATGACAGGTAAGTTTAATTAGTTCTACAGAAGTTGTGAATGTATGGTCAACAACAAACAAGCGGTTTTTGTCTCTTGGACTCTTTGAAACTGGTCAGTATGTTTTGCAATTATTTTTATTCCGCTTTCTATAATTCTCCAGTGAATATACACAATGTCTTACATGTTTCAAAGGGAACGATTTCTATTAGAAAGCCATTAAGTGTAAATCTCAATGCATCAGTCGAACTGCAGCTTTGGTAATATAACGTAACATATCTACTTGTTTTTGGCAGGACTGCGAGGGTGACTGACTAGTTACTGTAGTGGTTTCAATTGAAAAGGGGGCTCCGAAAATTGGACTAACAGTCGTTTTGTCAGATTTTGCCCAAAATCAATTTATTTATTAGCTAATATATTAAAATTATTATATTACATATTGATTGAGACGAGTGATTGAACTTTAGGACTAGAAGACAGGCTTTTTTAGTGTTTTTGTTTTGTAAATTATTATAAACAAAATTTTCACACTAATTCATGGCCCTTTCTTTTTTTATTGGAAATTGAAATGTAAGTAAGCATCACTGTCCTGGAATCTGCACAGTGAATGATATTTTCCTCCGAAATTTATAGTTCCTAATGTTTAGCAGTTTTAAAGATGTAAATGCTCAACAACTGTATCTTTCAGTTTGGAATTTGTCAGATTTTCTATAATGACCAAAGTGTTACCTAAAGTTTTCATTTTAGCAACATTTCTTTAGTCCATTAGTTTTAATTCGCATGTTCAAACGTGAGACTCCTTTCCGATATAATCTATGGGCACCGCCAGGATAGCCTCTCGCTTTCTTCGGCTTATGATATAACACAAGTTCTTCTTGAGATGTATCAAGATTGTTCGGTTTAATATTTCATGCGTTTCATCAGGTGGACATACCTCAGAATTAGGAAAGGCGCAGCAGGAGTGGAGTGTTGATATAATTTATTTACCAACTTTATTGCGCATTGCGGAAGTTATCGATTGGGGATGCTAGCTTTTGTGGCAATGTAGCCTTAAATCTTCTGTTTTATTTACAATTGCTCTCAAACAATTTTAACAGTTCACTGAGATGATGCGTTACACAATATCTTCTCTTCTTTTTTCGTTTCTGTGCTGTTGGTCTATCTTGACGTACGACTGGAATTTCATTGTAGTTTAAACTTACAGCATAAAGAACTGACAGCACCAAACTACTTGTACCACTGATGTTCCCCCTTTATAGATGGCTGAAGCTCCCTCAGAAATATTCGTATCTTGACTTTTTGTTTAGTGGCGATTAACAAAATTGTTCACATATGTTCAGAATCTAGAATTATGCAATACACCTGGATAATTCTATAAAAAGTACCTTTACGGCTTCATTTTAAGTACAAATCGAACCAAATATCATTACACTTATTTCTAAGCAGTATCATTAATGGATACTGTTGTAATTGTAACAACGTAAAATCAATATAAATGTTTTTCAGGATCCAAATTACATTTTCTGGTTCTAGAGCTTAAAAACGCAACTTAGTTTAAGTGAAAAAATCGACATACAATTATGAAATGATAATACTTTCAGACTAAATGTACATAAACAAAATCAACATTTTCATTCTCTTAATTACATAACGTTGTTAATAAATATCGTGAAATATTCTAGGATAATAAATATTACTTTAAATTATATGTATTATATACACGTATTCACCGAGCGAGATGGCTCAGGCGGTAACACCTGTGGCCTGTTTTCGAGAGATCACAGGTTCAACCCCCCGGGGCCGACCAATCTAACCGAAGGTTTCTTTCGCTGTTTTCCTCGGTCGCTAGGCAAATGCTGGGTTGGATAATTTGATCTGCGAATTTTCCTATCATCCCTTTTCATCACTACATTTCATTTCCTTCTTCGTCATCGCTACACCAGGCATTGGGCTGAACGCCAATTCTGGTATGCTATGATCTAAGAGTTCCCTTGCTTCTTGACAGGCTACTGACTCAAGGCTGGCTTGTAAGTCCTTGGGCGTGTAGGCTCTACAACGAGGAGGGTAACCAGTTAAAGAAGGAAACAAAGAATGCGAGGTGTGATCAAAAAGTTTCCGGAATGGCTTCACGACAATGCTGACGCTGAGATTTCTTTAATTCTTACCCAGACTGTGCATGCAACGTTCCTTCCCGATGAAAATGAGAGGTCACGCGACTTCCTGTGACCATGCAGTGACGAGGTAGACGCTCTGAAGTGAACACGTGTTTTGCACGTGCTGCGATTTTTCCGCGTAGCAAAAATGTCAGATTACGAAGAACAAAGAACGAACATCAAATTTTGCTTTAAACTCGGTAAAACTGCAACAGAAGCCTACGAAATGTTAATAACAGGTTTTGGGGAGGACGTTATGGGCAAAACTCAAGCATTTCAGTGGTTTTCGAAATTTAAAAGTGGTGTGACATCAGTTAAAGATGCAGATCGTTGGGGGCGACCCTGTTCCAGCAAAACTGATGAAAATATTAATCAGGTGAGGAAAATGGTCTTAAATGATAGGCGCATGAAAATAAGAGAATTTTCTGACTCATTAGGACTCTCCTTTGGAAGTGTTCAAAGCATTTTGAAAGACAATTTGGACATGAGAAAAATTGCCGCCAAGTTCGTGCCCCGCCTGCTTTCAAATGACCAAAAGGAAAGCCGTGTGATTGCCTGCACAGATCTTAAAGAACAGCTACAATATGACCCACAGTCTATGGAGCAAATTATTACTGGTGATGAAACAGGATTTATGGGTACGATCCAGAAACAAAGCAACAATATTCACAATGGAAGAGTCCTTCATCTCCACGCCCGAAAAAGGCCAGACAAGTTCGATCCAAAGTGAAGTCAATGATGATTGAGTTTTTTGACATTAAAGGCATTGTACATAAGGAATTTGTGCCACAGGGTCATATAGTGAATCAAACGTTCTACAAACAAGTGTTGCAAAGATTAAGGGAGAATGTGCGACGCAAACGGCCGGAGAAATGGAGGAGTGGTGACTGGTTCCTGCATCATGACAATGCGCCCGCACACAAAGCCCTTTCTGTTCGCCAATTTTTTGATAAAAATAGGATGAATACTGTTCCCCATTCCACCTATTCTCCAGATTTGACACCAGCGGACTGTTTTCTTTTCCTGCGATTTAAAATGCGGCTCCGAGGACGCCGTTTCGAGAACAATGATGTCATCCATCGCGAATCGCAGAAGACTCTGAACATGTTGAAAGAAGAGGACTTCCAGAGGTGCTTCCAGCAGTGGCAGAATCACTGGGACAAGTGTATCAACTCCCAAGGAGACTATTTCGAGGGTGACGGTGCAGATTAGACAAAATAAACTGTTGAGTAGTATTTATGATGTCATTTTGGAAACTTACTGATGACATCTCGTATATCAATATTCCTGGGTATCATTGAATTGACTGTTATGAAGAATTATCCTAAGATGTTTTCGCAGTGTTCTTATTGCAGAAGAAGAACGAAATGACATTGTTTACTTTTTCTGTTTTTTGTGTCGCTAGACTTTCATAAGAATTTCTATAAGTATATCTTTGTAATGGAGGAAAAAGGTAAAGCTTATGCCAAGTTTTGAAACCTAAGTACCTATACCAAAAGTAGATTTTTTTCACACTTCTTAGTGCCAAACCATAGTTTGGTAGTTACTATAAGAAGGTGTAGTATAATTAGTTTAAACTGCTTCCTTAATTTCAAGCAATTTTACAAGGGTTCTGATGAATGACATGTGGAACATAACTGAGGCATACAATATACCCACTGTTGATAGAGAATTATACATAAGTGAAATGGGACTATAAAGAATTCCAATTTTAAATACTTTGTGGTTTATCTTTGTCATATTGAACAATTTAAAATAAAGTATTAACATGGTATATAAATTAGTACTATGTATCAGACCTTTGTTTTAGAATTACCCAATAATCACCATTGTTAACCAGCTTGAAGCTCCCAGAGGCAATAAAGCATGCTTCGCGTGACAATTTTAACTAGTTATACCTGATTTGAGGTCAGTATTTAAGTGGTAAAATACCGTCATACGCGCGTAATTCAAACACCGCAAGGTTGTTTGCGATAAGGCTTTTCCGTCTAAAGTGCAGTGTGTATCCTAAAAACGTATCTCATTTTAAAATGCCAGAGCCGAGGTACAGTAAAATTCAAGTCTAAGGAACAATTCTCTTTGCTCCAATCACAACATATACACTTCTATTTCTTTGAAGACAGTTAAATCTGTCCTTGGCACGCATGAGTTTATTATTAGCATTATTCATGGACATAGTTTCATTACATGTTTCAGTTTTGTTTTATGGTCTTGTTTTGAAAATCGTGTAGAGATATAACTTTCTCCTCGCTATAACGTGATAACCTTAACACATGATGGATTCTAGATCAAACAGAGATAAACCACTTATTTTTGAAAAATGAATTGTTATACAGCTATTGCCTTAAGGCGGAATACCTTCTGTTTCTTGAAACATAATAATATATAATATTGAGTGCGAAAGTTCTAATGGGTCTGGGCCGACAAACCCGATGGTCAGCCTCAAGCCCACATGCGCGTGGCAGAGGTGGACGATTATCCAATGGATACGGGGAGCTGATGTGTCAGCAACACGCTTACCCTAGTCAAAATTTTGTGGTTTTTGTCACCCACTGATTGTTACATATAACAGCTTCTCAAATTCCTCACGACATTGAGTGAGCAACGGCCTATACTAGGGCCGAAAAAACCGCACCTCCATGTATGGGCTCGAACCCACGCGCATTCCATGTCTAGAAACCGGAGCACGGCGCAGGGCCTATCCTTGAAATACTTGATTCTGAATGAGTTACTTTACTGAAATAAGAAATAGGTAAAATCAAGTAGTCAGTTCCAAATGGGTCATCTTTCTACTTATGGATGATTAAAAGTATGACAAGCTGTCTTTAGTCTTACATGGATCAAAGCGCGTTATCTTAAATTGTACCATATTTGCTAGTGCAGTGCACAACACAGAATACAATATGCTAACGACGCACACCCATTTTGTGCCACAGCCAGTCTTATTACACTTTCCCATATTCATTGCATTTTCTGTCACAGTGGATGTGCTGAGATTGTCGTCTATACCACTCTTCCCACAGCTTTGTATCCAAATGATAAATTGTATAAAATTAAGTTACAATCAGTTTCAGAGGGGCGAAAACAAAGCCAATCCCTGAATCACATCATTCAATTTCAAGGAGAATCCTGTTGTCGCTTCCAAGCCCACCAACCATCTTCAGGTGCTTTGTGTAAGCAAGAGAATAATCAGTATATCAAGACTTTCAATGTCAACAGAAATTCATCCGATAAAAGTAGAAAATGTAGATAGATACACTTAGAAAGAATTTAAACTCCTTTGGAAATAAAATGAACGTTTGGCAATATGTCAACAAATCCGTGAGAAGAATGCTGCAGGTTTCAGCAACAATGAGCACCCCAAAGATACTGCTGGCCTTAATACGTGTGTCTAAGTGAATAATTACTCCGCATACTTTCTGAAACTAAAGGTTAGCTAAAATCTTATTCACTTTCCATTCTCACTTATAATAATACTTTGGGTTCGAAATCATTTTGGTCATAATTATTGTCAGTTATCATTAATAATGACAGTGTTAGGAATTTTAGTGTAGCAATCATATGGTTATGTCATTTGCAATAGGAGAATTTCACTCAAAAGTAATAAAAACCATCATTAGTCAAACTGCAAGTTAATTTTGACTACGAAGATAGTTATGATAATCCTAATGATGGATGTATGTGAACCCTAATTTTTTAAGATACTACAAATGAAAATGTTCTTAATAAATATGAAAGTACATTTAAATTCGTTTATGTCATTAATTACTTGTAAATACCAACGGAATGGGAAGGCTAAGGAGGTAACGTCTGTGGTGCGCATTCGGGAGGTCCCGGGTCCAAACCACCGTGGCAGACCGATCTGACTGAAGGTTTTTTCGCGGTTTCCTAGGTCGCTAGGCAAATACTGGGTTGGATAATTTTTCTATCATCTCTTTCATCACTACATTGCATTTCCTTCATCTTCACCGCCATACCAGGCATTGGGCTGATCACTCATCCTGAATATGTTATGATCCAAAGTTTTCTTGCTCCTTGAAGGCGTCTCACCCAAGGTATTGGGTTTTAAGTCCTTGGAAGTATGAGTCCTATAAAGAGGAGGGTAGTTCGTTAAACAAGAATTAAATAGCCAAACAGCTTCATGCATACATGACGATTTTCCAAATGTAGTACTGAAAATGAGTCGTGGAAAGGTGAGTGTATCGAAGTGGTCAAATTAAATTTAATTCTACATTTGGAGACATATTTGAGAACTAGGACTTGATTATTAAGAATATCAGTGACATATAACACTAGTTCAATTTATGGAAAATATTAATACTATAGTGCATTATATATGCAAGTTGAAGCCATGAACTAAAGTTACGAAGTATATATTTTATATATATATATATATACAGGGTGATACAATTTCTCGTAAACCACTTGCAGTAGAATACTGCAACAAAGACCATTGACATTCTAATTTACCCCACCTTTATTCTGTTTATGTACCTAGGCATTGTCCCATTTAAAAATTGTATGTTTGCTCAAAAAGTACAGTTTCTCAGGTTTATTAAAATCTGTTTTGTAGACTAAATGTACGAGCCCCTGACTACCAATCAATGCTGTGAAAACTGCACAACAATAGCACTTTCCATTTAACAAATGTTGCTTGATATTATGGGAGAAAGTAAATGCCATTAATCGTGTTTTGTTTTGAGGACGTTATGATGGCCATTTTAGCGTCAATTTAGTTTCTTTAAATGGAAACCTACATTTAGTATTATGTTTTCACAAGAAAATGGTTTATAAAAGTCTGTTTATTTTGTGATAAGGAATAAGGAAACAAAATAAAAAACGTTTGTTCCCAATTACGAAACGCAACTTTGACCCTTATATGATCATCCATGCATGGTCGAACCATTCACTGTGCTCTTCGTACAGAGCCATTCAGAATTTTCGTTGTTACTTACGTTGGTATAAGAACAATTGCAAACTGCTTTATACAAATGCTGTTCAGTTTTTTATTAGTGAGAAAACAACATAAAAAGGTAGGTTCCCATTCAAAAAAAAGGAAATTGACCGAAAACGACAATCGCAACGTCCTCCAAACAAACCGCGGCTAATGGCATTTACTTTCCCACCTAATATTATGCAACTTTTATTCAAAAAGCTTCTTTCTACAACACTTAGTTTTGAGGATTTGTACACTCTCAAATTAAATGGTCCATCCCATATGTGTGTGTGTGTGTGTATGTATGTATGTAGGTGTGTATATAGATAGATAGACAGACGAGTGAGTGGGCGAGTTGGATTGTTGGGTGGATGTGGAGGGAGGGAGGGATGGAGGGGTGGATGGATGGATATTGCTAAAACATTTATACATGTATAGCAGCGTCAACTGGTAACTATTACATAAATTCAATCTTATAAAATTCCTGGACTTTATAGAGAGGATTTTTCTTCAATATCATTAAAATCGTATGTAAGTTTCTTGATTTTATCCGGTAAACTATTGATTCGATTAATAGATGATACTTCAAACCTATTTTCTGTTTTACTATACTTACATTTACTGAAATAAATATTGTTGCTACTTCTTGTCAGATAATTATGAATAGTTTCACACAGACTATACTTTTGTAGATTCTTCTTAATGTACAATAGATAATGCAATGTATATATACAAGGAAGAGTGAGGATTTCAAGTTCTATAAGATGTGGTTTACAATGTGTCTTTGGCGTAACTCTACATAATATTCCTATCGCTCTCTTTTGTAAAATAAAAAGCTTGTTAGCATAAGTATGGTTGCCCGAATGTAAGACATAATTTAAAATGGAGTATATATTAGTGTAATACACTGACAGTAATGACTTTATATTTATTGTTTGGCTCAGTACACGTATCATGATCAGTCCTTTACTCAGTTTCCCTGAGATGTAGAATTGGACTGTTGAAAGATTAAGAGTCAGCAGAACTGAGATCCACAGTCTTATCTTGATTAAATATTAATCTGTTAGAGTCATACCAGCGATTTACTCTTCAAGTTATATTTTTACGTTTACTTGTGAGAGTATCATTGCTATTACAACATATATTTAATGCTAAATCATCAGCAAATAAAAACGTTTTTAGTCATTCAACTTTTATAGCTTCAGAAAGATCATTGATATATTCCAGAAAGAAAACAGGTCCCAGTACTGAGCCCTGCGGGACACCATGCTTTATCTTTTTAAAACTAGACTTTCTGTCACTAACATAAGTAACCTGATACCTGTTACTTAGATAAAAACGTATTAAATTTCTTCTGATATCATAAAAACCATAGTAGCCTAACTTTTCTAAAAGTAATTCGTGTGAAATTGTATCAAAGCCCTTGTTAGATCAAAGAAATGGCCACGGGATGAAAAACCACCTTCGAAGGCATCCAAAGTTCCATTTAAAAACCTATTACAGCATCAGTAGTACTGTGTCCTGTTCTAAAACCAAATTGACTGGGAGAAAACAAAAAGTTCTCTTCGAAGTACTGAATTATATGTTTATTTAATAAGATCTCAAAAACCTTAGTTACAACTGGGATGATACTTATAGGTCTATAATTAGCATAGTCAGCTCTGCTACCTTTCTTATAGATGGGAATGACTTTAACCAGTTTAAAAGAATCCGGAAAATTACCATTGTCAATACACATATTGAAGATGTGTTTCAGAGGGTCGCTTATAAAAGGGGCAGCATACTTTAAAATTTGTGGATTTAGCTCAAATACATCTAGACAACAACTATTGCTAAGTCCCATTGTAACAGTATAAACATCTTCTACAGTTACATGGTTAAATTTAAAAATACTTGTTGGCTTATTTATATTAACCATTAAATCAACAGGATTAATGTTGATAGCTTTGCCGTTAACACTTTCATCCACAGAATCTCGGAAATAAAAGTTTATTTCCTCAACATTTAGATCAACTTCACAGATGTTCTTTGAAGTACTATTTATTACAGTTGAAATAACTGATCATAATGATTTTTAATTATCTTTAGAATTTGAAAGAAGTTTAGAAGAATAATTGGCCTGGTAATCTTTAACAGTTGCTTGTAATCTTTTCTGAGATTAATAAAAGTACCTTTATATTCCGTCATTCTATTGTGAGTTTATAAATTATAATAAAAGAGACATTCATCTTTTAAAGCTTTGAGCTTGTCAGTGTACCACATTTTATTTACAGTTTTCCTCTCAGGCTCAGAATTACAAACAGTAAGTGGGAAATCTTTATCAGTAATATCAGACACAATCGATAAAAATAATTAACTTTCTCATTTAATTTTTTATACTATACAGTGTTATCCAGTTTATTTGTTTTAACAAAAATATAAAGTAATAAAAACTATAAGCGTTATAAAAGCCCTTAAATTTGAAATTACAATTTTATTCAGTTAACATTACTTAAAATATTAGTTTTCAGAAGTACTGCATTGTGGTCAGAAGCAATAGTTGGAAGAATATTAGCATTACATCTATCATTCGATATATTGGAAACAATGTTTTCAATGCACGTACCAACTGAGCCCTCGCGTACAGACCTAGAGGTTCAAAAATCAGAGGTCTAAGACCGTAACTATCAAATATGTTAAAAAGGTCGTTGATCTCGTTACTGTTTGATTTAAAATCAACATTAAAATCAGCCGTTAGCACAACATGTTTATTAAAATTGTCTTTAAAAACAAAATGAAGAATTTCGCATAATGTATTAAGAAACTATCAATGCAAGAATTGCCACGACGATATGTGGAAATGCTAATTGTGTCGTAATTATCAATATAGGTTGCACAAACCTCAAATATATACAATGAAGTTAATTCTAAAAGATCAATTTTACTGTTTGTGATATCGTTTCTAACATATATTGCAGAACCTCCATGCATATTACTCATTGGTCGGCAAAAACTGTCAGCTAAACAATATTTAGTAGGTGCAACTCAACTGAAGTTCACCAATGTTCAACTATGCATATTATGTCAACACCATACTCGTTCAATAAATTTAAAAGATAATGAACTTTGTTTATAAGACTCTGTAAATTCCAGTGTAAAATATTTAATCCATATGACTTTGTTACATTTATGTTTTCATTACTTACGTAACTTACGTAACCGGTAGTAAAAAACTCCTAATACAAACGTTTTAAGGAAACTGTTCTGAGTTTAATACGGTTTCTTCGTTCACACTAACTTTAAAAGAGGCATATACATCAGCATTCCTAGACCCCAATTTTTCACACTTAACCTCCGGACATTTTGACTTCAAGAACTAAATAACTTGATCTTCAGTCGTTGATGGTGCAAGTCTATATATGTGTAAAGCGATCAGTTTAGGTACACCTTTTAGAACCTTCATATTAGAACTATTTGCATTACTAGCGTTAATATTATCGCTCCCAATCACAACTCGACGCCTTTGTTTCCTGTTTACTACAGCGGACCACAGGATTTCACTGTTTACATTAGTTGCAGAGTCTAGGGTAGTACTCCTGCAGCTATTGGAAGGATCAAGGACGCTCTCTCTCTCTCACACACACACACACACACACACATATATATGCTTTTTGGCACGTGTAGTTACACGTAATTAAATATCTAGATGTAAAATAAAACCATTGCTTTATATGCCACAGTCTATTTAAATACTATGTATACGCTGAAAGTGTAAATAAATCTCCCACCCAGAAGTAGAGATAGTGGTGCTGTGTCTTCATTAAATGTAACACTTATGGTTCAGTAATGCGTTTCGAATCGCTTTTCCTGTTTCTCTTGAGTTCAAAGAGAATGACAAAATTATTACCCCTAATGAGATGGGGATATAATGACTTCTTGATATTAAGTATGCCAGGAAGCATTGCCTCTTCAATCTTTAACTTCCATGAGCATTGAGAAGAATACCAAAGAGGATGTTTGCAGCGGAATTTATTCTGGTGCATAATTTTTCTCAAGCCCTATAAGGGTTTTTTATGCTGGAATGCCATAAGCTGGAGTTGCATATTTGTTCGCTGGTGAAGAAATGTTCAAGCTAATTGTATGAACCGAGACATTCGTATTAGAATGAAAAATGATTAATATTTGGAATGGACGGTATTTTTGGAAATAAAATCTTTGTTTGCTGCATTTCTAATACTAATAAATCGAAACTAATTTGCTTGAATAACCCTGGAGTGGGCGGTACACCTGTCACGCAACGACCTTAGATTGTGATTAATTACGTTACTTTTGAATTTGCAGCGCTCCCTCGCTCAGTAGCAAATCTGTTCATTGTCGATCTGCTAAACTGATAGCAGCAGGACGGAGAAATGAGCTGTTCTATACTATATAGGCTATACTATATGGTCTATACTATACTATACATATACTACGTAACAGTCGCTTAAGGCAGGCTATTCATTTTTCTTAAACTGTTTCCTAGTTAACTGTTTGTAAATACGATATTTCAATTTGATATCAATCTGCTCCACGCTGTTTTTTTTACATACTGTGGCCACCGCACGCCGGTCGCTGCTGGTCGAGCTCCTGACGAAATGGTTATAATATCCGCGTAACCTCCTCACATTCTTATAGTTACAGTTACAACAACAACAATAATAATATTATTATTAATAATAAGCGCATACCTTATCATAAGAGATCGTTGAAATGTTGTCTTCCTCTACCCACAAATTTCTGGCACCTTCTCAGAAAAATTTCATTTACACTCGAGAGTTCAATATCTGAAATTGAGTGAAATTCTCGCCTTATCTTTTCTTGAGTTCTTCCAATGTATGGTGTTTGTTGTACACACTTTATTTTTCACGTGGACATTAGAGTCGGGTAAGCATCTGTAATCGGATTTTGCGAAATGTTAATGACACGCGCTTAATACTCTTCTCTGACGAAGCATGGTTCATTTACGCGGTTATGTTTCGTCCAAAGTAACAGATATTGAAGCACAGAGAGAGCCGATTTTACACAAGAGATTCCCTTGCATGACACGGAAATTACTCTCTGTGGTGTGCAGTAAATGCATACAGAATAATAGGACCTATAGTTTCTGAACAAAAAACAAGTGAATGACTTACACTATTTTTTCAACAGCTGAACGACGTTGAATATCAGCCTGGTGTTTTTCAACATCACTTTTGCTACCGCGCATACAGCTGATGAATCACTAAGTTTAGTTCAGGAAATTCTTGAAGATATGATAGCAAGTAAAGGATCATGGCCCTTAAGATCCCCTGATCTAACTGTATGCGATTTCCATTAATGCGGAACTTGAAATATAAAGTGTAGCAACAAACCCACATACATTAGAAGAACTTAAAAAAAAATCAGGGGATAAATTCACTCAATTTCGGATATTGAAGTCTGAGTGTGAATGAAACTTTTCGGAGAAGATGCCAGAAATGTGTGGATAGATAGGGACAACATTTCCAATATATCTTATTATTAGATATGTACTTATTATCATTGTAACTACAGAATTGCACCAAGAGAACATCGGGAGGTTTCGCGGATATTTTAAACTGTTTCGGCGAGAGTCCGAGTTGCAGTGGCCGTCGCGCCAGCCGTTATTGGGTGGCCACAATGTGAAAGAAAACACTGTATGATAACTATGATAATTAAGGCTATTAGTTCTGCAGCCTTTTAATATTTACTTTAATGTACTGAATGTGGTACTCATAAAAATATGTTTATTTTAGTGATGTCAGATACAAAACAAAGATGGGAACGTCATCCAAACCATAATGTGTGAATGAAGTGTCTCAAAGAAGAAGCAGAGAGCGGTGGAAAAATTCTATTGGATTTTGAGGAATCCCATTAAGATCTTAAAAGCTTTCGGCTTATTATTTTAAACAAAAGAAAAGAGATGTGGCAATTTCCTTTGCGGCATATCATTTGTATTACTGGGTACAAAACTTCATACTGTGGAAAAATCTTAACTCTCTAAAATCAAGAAAGGAATAGAAAGTAAACCTAGGGGAGTTACAAGTTATAGATACAGGATGAACCAGAACTACACCGAGAAACTTTCAGAGGTTGTTCAGGGATACCTTCTGAGTATTTTGTTATAAGGGGACTCATGGTCTCCGGCGACTTTAAAGAGTAATGATGTAATTATGGTTTATTCGGTTTATTGTTTTCTGTGAAAATACGTTCATAGCAGTGACGAAGTCTGTATAATATGCAATAACCAAAACGTGCAACACACAACGCAGGGATGCAACATCCCGCAGATGAAACAGTACACTTTTATCACAGTGTGTTCAGTTTAATCTGTCTGTGTACAGTACAGTACGTAACAAATGCAGAACTGTTACCTTAAAGGTATTGTTAAAAATGTCGACCACCATAGTAGTGGTAAAGCACGGCTGTGAGCACACCTATGTACGTGAGTTTGAACCCGCCATATAAACAAATGGTGTTAGAAACCGTCTATGTGACTAACGTGTGGTATTACGTGACGTTTGGATTTTGAGGGAGAGAATTCTGAAGTCCGTCCCCCTCCACTGCGGTGCTCCCTGGAGCACGTTATTTCTCCTCGTGAAGTTGTTGATACACTTTATTGTTATGTTGTGGAATTAAATGAATAATAAAGATAATTAAAAGCCGAAAAAATGTGAAATTTCGATCTGTGTGTGTGCGCGCGTGCGCGCTCACGTCCCCCCAGTTGTTTGCTAAACCGGAATGTATGCCTTTGAAAAAAAATTGCAAGAAGAACCCCGTTCAGAGGCAATGAAGTGTGTATATATGAGAAAAAAAGACGTATGGTCTAAATAATATTCCAGTTATGTGTACGGTTACCGCGTTTGCTAAAAAAAACTAATGTACGGCTCTGAAATGCATCAAGAACCGCGTTCAGAGGCACTAATAATTTTCGAGATCCCACAGCTAAAAACTTGGAATCTTTCATCAAGAAGGCAATGGACTATAAAATAAGAAAACCATGCGAGGCTAATATAATATTCGAGTTAGGTGTACGTAATGAATGTTAGGCTGCATGAGTATGTTACAGAAGACTGTGCATGTGAGAAAGAGCCCACGTGCGTAACGGTATAAACTAGGTCAGTGCAAGAACGAGCATGTTCAATCCCCACCACCGCCCTATCCATTAAATGTGAAACGAGAATGGATCGGCGTTCACAGTCGACTGTGAGCCAGTACGATGAGTAGTGAAAATATCAGAATCGCGAGCGATAGTTACAATTGTTGCTGGGTGAACCTCGAGGAGTACGAGCAAATGAAGCAGCACTGTCTCAATAAGCATGAGGAAATATGTGATGACGATACGCATACCATCATCTGTAAGGAACCATCACAGCATCAACAAATGTCGTCATTCTTCCGTTGTGGAGAGTGCTGCGACGTGTATCTCAAAGCAAAGGGGTAAGCAAGTAAAGAACATGTGATAAAATAGATTTAGTAGAGGGAGAAAAAAGATAGCTAGCAAAAAACTGCGCCTTTTTTTACAGAACGCCCGAAGGAGAAGATGTGCCACCGCATCGCGACGTGGATCAGTCGGTGTCGACATCCGTACCCGTGGAGGAGAAAGAAGAAGAAAGGTAAGCAAAATCATTGTGAATAAAAAGAAAGAGTTTTTTTATTAATCACTCGCGTGTTAAAACAGATGTTGTGTATATGTCTACAGCTCCGAAAAAAAAGCCTGACAAGAAGAGGAACAAGGCAAAGGTCGAAAACAAGAAGAAGATATTGGAAGCCTCTCGAGAGAACGTTATAGTGCTCATCTTTGACCCCATTCCAGAAAAGTCAGAGGAAGATGAATCCAAATAGCGTGTTTATGCTCGACGACATCTCCATCAGCTCCAAGCATCGTGTGAATATTGGACTGCATTACGAACCTGCATCCCTCTTCATCAAAGCAGTTGACGAAACTTTTGTGTACATAACAAAAGAGGACTGGCAGATAATAGTTCGAAATACAGCTGTGATTGAAACGTATGTGAAAGACGGTAAGCTTCCTCGTTTATCGTACAGTGAGAATATAATCTATGCATATAACGTAACAGTGCATATGAATAAAGTTAATGAAATAGCATTGGTGAATACGTGTCTAAACGAAAATCTCATAAACCTGGACATTGTTGCAATAGCAGGACTGATGAGACTAATTCCATACATTGAAATATATTTATCTGAATTGCATGACGTTCATAAACCAATGTGTTCATACGATGTTAGAGGTAGGAGTGTCAGAAAAAAGTTAAAGGAGATGTATGCTAAAATCAATAACAAAATATAAAAATTTCACTCTTTATTGATATAAACAAAATATATTTTCATTTCTTATATGATAGATTGAACAACATGAGTTAGGGGTTTATAAGTGAACAATTTATCATGAATAATCAAACAAAACAAAGATGTTTGTGCAGGAAAATTCGCCGATGCTTCAACCTCCAACCTGATGTTAACGGCTCCAGTCACGGTCTCCTCCGGTTGATGAGAACAGTCTATGACGAATAGTGGTGCATATTTCAGAAAATCGCCTCTCTTCAAAAGAGGGTAATTTTCTTTGCCATAATAAGAGTATTGAAATTTAGAATACTAATCATACAGAGATGCAAACTTTGAATTTGCAAAATCCAAATTCATGTCATGATACGGATAACATTCGCTGTTGAGATAAAGCTTCAGATTGGTGATATTGCAGTGAACAAAGATAGAGCTATCTTTAGCAAGGTAGTTCAGTCTGTCGGTCTGTGCACCCACTATGACAAAACGCGGTTTTTCAAGCTTCGATGTCGTTGCAACGTTCCACGTGAACGCTTTAGTCTGCGGTACTGCAGGTTGAGTGTGAAGGTTCGAAAAGTGGGCGATCTGACTGGACGAGTTTAAGTTTCTCCACCCTCTCGGCATCGGAGAGTCTAAGTACGGGCATCTTCCATTCGATGCGGTTTAGTTTAATGATAGTCACATCGTTGCCCATCACACAATTATTAGAATTTTTAGATCTAATGAGAACGAGTTCAAACTTGCTATTAAGTATCAGCTCCTTGTGATCGTCTGCGAAACCCAGAAGCATCGAAAGAGGAACGATAGCGTTGAATACACCATTCGATGCGTTCACGAGGTCTACAGCTTCTCCGGGATACGTCCAGCCGGCGTTCTGCAGGCGATTGGAGTCCAAAGTGTTGAGAGCCGCATAGTTGCGCATAGTCGTAGAAATTCCGGGATTTCTCGTTCTATCTATGGTAGTACCATTCATATCTAAGCGAACTTCATCGAACAGAAACGCCATGGCATTGTTGGTCAGTGTTGCAGATAAAGCTTCGCCAGTAGGTTTTGTCACAGATCCCTCTATGTAGAGGTAACTTCTACTAGGAAGCGTGTACAAATCCTCGGCTTGGCATGGTATTCTAATTTCATCATTCACATCTAGAGCAGACGTATTGTAAGGTAGTAAGACATGTTCCTCCTCTTTACTAATCTTATCGTCAAACGTCGGAACTCCGGTCACATCTAAAACATCCATTACAGAACCTTGAATCCCAGACGCTCGAGGAACTCTCGGTTGGATGGTGTTAGCAGTTTGCGTGTCGAAGACTGAGTAGGTATCAATCTCGAGAGAAGCTTTTTATTATAGTAATGCCTTTTAAAATTTATTCCCATTCCGTCTTATGTGCAGTCTCACTGTTATAGTTTCGTTTCTGAAGTCGAGCGTATCCCCGTTCTGGTCTACCACACGAATGCTGAGATGATCAATGAGATTCGTGTCGATGATGGGTAGATATATAGGACTGGGTGGTTCCTGCGAGATGTGGTAGCCCGGAGGAACCGACGGGAAAAACTCGTAGAGAGAATGCCCGCTTTTACCGTTGATGAAGGATCCAGTGGCAAGGCTGCACTCGACGCGTATGATGCTGACCTTAAAGATGTTCACCAGTTCGTCAGACTCGGTCAGTACACCCGGTTTCACCGGCAAGCGCACGGTGGAACCGAGAAGAGAGCCCACCGATCTCTCTCGAGCGAAATCGATAACGTAGGGACACCGAACCTCAGCCTTCATAGTGTTATTATTGGGACGGAGAAAAAAGTCATCGCCGGCTTTGAGTCTATCCTTGAGGAAGGTGTTTATATCTTCTATTTCATAAGTTCCAGGTGGAATTTCGACGGTTTCAAGTTTTCCATCCCGCACGTAATGGAAAAGGTTATTCTAGGATCAACATTTGGTATCAAGTAAAATGTCTCGAAATTCAGTAGAATAATCTCGTAAACTCCATCTGGATCCAGATGGAGTGGCGGATTCAAATGGGTAGAGAAATTAGAATCAGATCCGCTCACAGTGATAGTGTAACTCATTTTGACCATTCGAACATCCTGTCGAAAGCGTTTTATAACAGAAACTGCAAGCACAGATGACCACAAATGACAGAATCGAAATTCTGATACCTGTGTCTGTTATACATGATCTTAACACCGTCGAGATAGGATTCTATCTCTCTTGGAGGTTTCAGATTGCCGAAACTGTCAAAATAAAAGGCTAAATTTCCATCCTTGCGTATAGCAACCCAATGGGTACCGGGATTCTGCGAGTTGTCCAAATTGACGACGATCCTCTCTGCACGTCTAGGTCTTAGAGGCAGTTTATCTAGCATGTATACGCCTCTAAAATTAGGAATGCGTAGACGTTCAGCATAAGTTTCAATCTCCGCACCGCTTAAGCCTTTTTCCGGGATAAGTACAGACCTCGCCCCGAGTTATTTGGACGTAGATACAAGCCCCTTCCCTTCCTGCGTCGTCCACCTCCCTTCTTAAGACCTCTGCCCTTGCTCGTGGCTAATGCTTCCATGTGCTGATTGTGACGAACCAGCTCGTTCAGTTGCTTCTCCGCAGCACGTTTCTTATTCACCGAGGTAGCGATCTGTGCGGCTCCCCCTGCCGAGCTACCTGCAGCAACCAATGCTGCCAAAAGCGGTAGCAAAGGTATGATCTCACCTCTAGCGGGTGGCGGTAGTATTCTCTTCCGACGTTTGCGCAATCCGGCACCCATGGTCAGCTTTCCGTTCATGATTGCGGTCACAAGTCTAGCGGCAAGCTTCTCGCCAAAAGTAGCGTCGGCAGACTGCATCCGATTCCAGGCTTTTTCCACAAGAACCTTATCAGCCAAATGCCTCGGAACAGTATCCTGATGTGTGGCGTAGGCGATATCGTGTTCTCGACACGCAGCGTCCAATTCGATTATAGGAGGATCCCCTCGCTGCAATCGCTTATGTAGCTTAGTTCCGGGACCGCAGTACCTGTAGCCGGGCAAATGAGCCTCAAACGGTAGAGAATTAATCAAAGAATTAAGTACTCCGGAATCCTTCCGAGCGCGTCCAGAGCTCATGATACACTATGAAAATAAAAAGCGAAAGATATAGCTTATAATCTTAGTCGCACGAAGGAAGTAGTGAAGCAAAAGTGCTCGTTACCCATACAAGTTTTAGACTTCGACAATGACATTCGCGAGGGAAGGCACGGCTCTCTCTTCCCGAGCAACGTCAGAGCGCTCATTCTGGGTAGCTCAAATGCGGGGAAGACGAATATCTTTCTCAACCTGCTAATCCACGAGAACGGGCTAAGGTTCGAGAATCTTTACATTTACTCGAAATCACTGCATCAACCAAAATATCAGTACCTGCTCAAAGTGCTGAAAAACATACCCGATATAGCAGTGTACACGTTCGAGGACGGTGAAAAAGTACTGGAAACCTCAGAAACCAGAGAAAATTCCATATTCGTATTCGATGACGTCATCAACGAGAAACAGGGTAAAATAGCTTCGTATTACAGCATGGGCAGACACCGTAACATCGATGCTGTATATCTAGTACAATCTTATGCAATGGTACCCAAACATCTAATTAGAGACAATACAAATATGATCGTGCTATTCCGACAAGGTAATCTCAACTTAAAGCACATATACGACGATTACGTAAATACTGACATGTCTTTCACGGAATTCAGAGAGTTGTGTAAGCAAGTATGGGAGAGTAATGACAGATCGAACTCGAGACCCTTTGTTGTCATGGTACCTGAATTTCCACTGAATGAAGGACGATACAGAAACGGTTTCGATGTATTTATCAGAGTGAATAAATAGAGAGTATCGCTCATTACAGCTATGAGTATCGACAGATTCGGATCGCGCAGGATAATCCCATCCAGGGGTGTGCTTAACCGTTATATTATAAATCGAGATGACACGGGAAACTATCAATTCAAGAAAAAACGATTATGCAACATTCAGGACCCTGAAGAAGAATATGATGCAACGACTAAACACTATGTGGATACGCTTACGACTATCGTCGAGCATCGAATGCAGACGTTCACCGAAAAGACTTCATATCAGCGTATGGGCGAATTTGAAGCTATGCTTAGGCAGCACGTGCAAACAACGCTCGAAGGTCAACATCAGAGCCTAATGGAATACCTGAGTAAATATGCTTTCAAACGCGATGCAGAAAATAATGTCATTCTGGATACGATAAGAATGAAGGTACTATTGCCTGCAGTTGACGATCATGATGTTCCGAATAAAAAATATATTTTGGATTACATAAATGCACACACATCGCTTCCCGATTCGAACGGTAACGTTTCCTTTCGAAAGAAACGGATAAGGGAGATAGCCGATCCCGTGGACGATAACGATGCCGCAACTAAAAAATATGTTAGACAATTAGTTGTAAAGAAAAATGCCGGAACACAGACAGTTTTAAACCGAACTCTAGCTTCTATGCCTCAAGAAATTATTGCAGCAGTAGAAAAAAATCTTGATACCGTGGTAGCCTCAATTATGAATAGTATTGCTAATCTTAATTCGCGAGTGAATCCAATAAATATTATTTTAGGGAAAATGAGTGGACAGCTCATCATTACATTGCAAACGAAACCGTACAGAGGTAACTCACAGAGATACATGCTAACTTCGGGACTCGAATACTACAGGTCCCCGGTTAGCGGAGAGGTGTTTGGCTGCAATATGATTGCATCATCGCATCCCAATACGAGAACGGATGCAATATTTGCAATAAATGATAAACGCGTTGAAAGTTATCCTGCACCCGTCATGATAGGCGATAAGTTGACCTTCACAGCTCCAGTTAATCGTGCTAAAGATGGACATATTCTAAGTATCGAATTAAAAATCTCCTATATATTGATGGCAGCAGCTTAAATCTGCATTCATTTTACGATGGATGTAGAAGGCATCAGACTCAAGCAGTCCATCGCTCGACACAGTAAAGCGATAAGGGAAAAGTTACGTTCCATGAGGGGTCTTAGGTTCGAAACCCAACGTGTGATGTCCGAGGTTCTTCAGCCCGTCACCATTCCTCTGAAGGATATCCTAAAGAATCAAGAAACAAGCAAAACCCCTCTCTCTCACCCCGAAGAAGAAGCCGATACCCTCGTGAATTATCTGAAGAATGTTCGAACAGCTAGCGGCAGCAATCTGGACGTTACCTTTGGAGTACGGTACGAAGACGGGGATTATAAGATAGGAAATAAATGAATTAAATTTGCAGAAACAGTGTTCAGATAGGAGATGAGACTTATATGGCTAGCCCCGGGCTGTACGAACTATTATTCAAGCGAGTACCTCAGACCTCATCGTATACGGAAGACGATCTGGACATTTATTCTCAGATTTTGAAACAAACTCCAGTTCACAGACAGGGCTGCAGCAAGAGCGGTCGTCTGAGATCGAACAAGGGGTATAAATATAAGAATATCATACGCAGGCTAATCGACACTACGACCGGTTCCGGTCTCGAATGGAAGCAGCACGTTCCGGGTAGGAAGTTGGACTACGTATACTGGTCCGATCCTAATAGTCTGATTAGCAGACTCAGATTGCTCATTGCAGCGAGGGAGGCTGGCAATTTGAATCATACAACGGAAATTCAAGAGATCATCACAGAATTGAAAAACTCAAAAATAAATGCATGATTAGACGAAACATCGTTAGTGAATTACATTCCCCCGCCAGAAGGAAATTTCTACTTAGGAAAATAATCAGTAAATGTCTTAATGACTTATTACGAATAGACTTTATTGAAAGGATACCATACGCAAAACAAAACAGAAACTATAAGTACATTCTTATTGCTGTTAATTTTTACTCAAAAATGGCTTATGCAAGACCTGTGAAGGACAAGACCGGAGTGAATGTTACAAAAGCAATGCGAGATATACTGGAGGATCTGGATACAACACCTAAGAATATTCAATCCGATAACGGCAAGGAATTTTACAATAAGCATTTCAAGCAGTTAATGACCAGGTATGGAATTAATCACTATAGTACATTCAGTGTCATTAAGGCTGCTGCTGTCGAGCGTTTAATAAGAACGGTTAAAACTGTGATGCATAAGGAATTTTTGACTAAAGGTTCATATAGATGGCTGGATCTCTTGCCAAGAATCATTAACATCTACAATAATACTTACCATTCGACGATTCAGATGAAGCCTCGCGACGTCAGGAACAACGATCTCCTCCTAACGGTGTATCGTCGTGATGTTATGAGATACGAAAAGAGGAATGCCAGAAGGTTCAATGTTGGAGAACATGTTAGGATCTCTAGGCATAAGGGACTACTTGAGAAAGCTAATTGGAGCACTGAAATCTTTCGCATTGTCAGGGTAAGAAGCACAGTCCCACCACCTATCATCTGAAAATGGTGAGGGGAAGGTAATACAAGGTGGATTCAATGGTCATGAATTATTAAGAACCAGTTACCCTGACACATATCTCATAGAAAAAGTACTACGTCGACGTGGGAATAGGTTACTCGTCAAGTGGCTAGGCTTTTCAAAAAGTGAATGGATAGAAAGGAATGCTGTAGTGTAGAAGATGCAAAAAAACTAAGACATTTTTTTAACAACCTGTAAAAAATGTTTTTAGGATTCAGGATGTGTGTTGTAAAATTTTATTTCTTAAGAAATAAAGCAACAGAATCCAAAAGTAATTGAGTTTTTATTTATTATTAAAAATAACCCTACTTATTCCCCAAAAAAGTATAAACATGTAAAAATGAGTACTTATTCAGGTGGACATGTGTTTGCATTTATAAAACAAGATTTGTGAACTTCAAAGTATAAAAAAGAAATTTCTCTAAAAATGAGTACTTATTGAGTAGGA
The DNA here is from genome assembly GCA_030765065.1 of Deroplatys truncata. NCBI lineage: Eukaryota > Metazoa > Arthropoda > Insecta > Mantodea > Mantidae > Deroplatys > Deroplatys truncata. The sequence goes on from CM060990.1 coordinate 473,826,687, forward strand.
CATGCGAACTCGAAAAAGAAAGTATGGTTTGCATATCATACATCATAAAAAAAACTTTAAGTATAAGAAATGCACAACAATCTCTCACATTAAGCAGAATTACATTAAATGGGTAGGACATGTGATTGCATTCATAAATAACACTTGTGAACTCAAAAAAGTATGGTTTACATAACATATAGCATAAACTTTAGAGAAAATATAAAACAAGATTTGTGAAGTTCACAGTATAAAAAATTCAATTACAAAGAAATCTCTCTCTCTAAAATGAGTACTGGACATGTGAACTCGAAAAAAGTAGGGTTTACATATCATACACCATAAACTTTAAAGTATAACAATCCCTCTCTCATTAAGCAGAATTACACGAAATGGCATACTTTCAATAAGGTAAAAAACACATAGTCTCTCTCTCTCATTAAGCAGAATTACATGAAATGGCATACTTTCAAATAAGGTAAAAAACACATAGTCTCTCTCTCATTAAGCAGAATTACATGAAATGGCATACTTTCAAATAAGGTAAAAAACACATAGTCTCTCTCTCTCATTAAGCAGAATTACATTACAATGTCAGCTGTGCTCAGAGGTAGCAGGATCTCTTGGAATAGAAAAATGTCCCCAGGCCATAGTTTTATGCGAGTTTTCAATCATATAACGTTTGGTATCAAGCCCTCTCAATGCAATTTTATTCATTTCTACTGTGTGAACGTCATGCTTACGACTTTGGAAAGTTGTTTGTCTGGCATAATGTGCTACATTCATATCATTGAGACAAGATAGGTAATCATCAAAAGTTATTGAACGCATTGCAGCCTTTGAAACGCCTTTTGACTTCTTAACGATCTGACCATCAAAACGATATGAGTACAGCTTAGACCTTAGCCCAGCGTATTCTGTCATTAATTTGCCCGATAATTCGTCTTTAAATAAGCCCATTACTTTCCTGTTTACCAGAGGTATCGAATATATGTTATCGGGTGGGTAATTGGTTGTTTCAAAATGCTGAATGTTGGTTTTGATAAAATCATAAACATCTGTACTAGTTTCAAACAAAAATGAATCGGTATCCATGTAATTTAAAGACAAATCATTTAGGTTCTTTTTCAGAATGTTATAATAAAAGTGGTACATCACATATTTAGAAATGTCAAGTATTGCCTGTCCTATATATATGGGCTTACACATGTGAATTTCTTCCTTTGTCAGTTCGATACCCACAAGGTTCTCGTCAAATATAATGTAACGCAAAAACGTTTGACGCGATATCAGCTTTTTCGCTTGTTTCCAACTGGTAACGAGACGAAAATTGTTATACTTACGTACATTTTCCATAAATTTTCCATAAACACAATTATTCATTTTTTTCCATAGATTCTGACCGAATTTAGATTTCTCCTCAGCACGTTTTGCAGCGTTCAAGTCAATGTATGATTTTAACCAGAAGGATTGTTTGTAAGCCACTGCTCTATGTATGTATTTCAACTTCATTCCTAATTCTACACATTGCTGTACATTACGGTAATGCAAGACATACTTAGACTTATCAGATAGTGTTGCAAGGAGCTTATTGCATGTATCCTTTGGAGGTATTTCGCTCTTTGGACACAGTGGAAGATCGTTGAGTTCGTCGTGAATGGCTTTAGGATATTCGAGATCGACTTCGAGCACATAACCCGTTTCCGAATCTGGCGGTACGGTTAAGAATTCTATTGCATTAATTTCATCTCTATTTAACCATCTGAGTTCGCCACACGGAGTTGCATGTCTTGCCATAACATACCCGTATAAGTTTGTACAATCAAAAAGTGCTAAGTATTTAGCTGGTAGCGATTCGTTGTATTCATTCATGTACTTGTTATTGGCTTTGGAGTATCGCTGCGACACAGTGCAAAGCCCACCCCTGATTCCTGACTCGAAAAACTCTAGCATTTCTTTGTCGGTGATTAGTGATAATTTTGTTTTAGTCGTCTTTAACATCGACTGATAGCCCAACACGGGAGCAGTGTAGAAGTGGCACGGATCTAGTTTATATAAATTTAGGCATACGTTTCTGAAAGTTTCAAAAATGTCAGTCAATAACAATGTGTCAGTCTTAAGATATAGATCGCTGTATTCGCCTAAGGTTCTGATATTTAACTCTCGCCATACTGTTTGAGCATGCAAGTAATCTTCAGTTGTTATATCATCAAATTGTGATATATCTGGTAATGCGGTCTCTTTCAATTTCTCTACGCAATCCAGATATGTGTATGGAAATACGCCTTTGCGTCTCATTAGCTGCCGATGTGCAGGATTTTCGTATGCTCTGTTTGTATTTTTAAAGTCCTCGGGGTTTAGCATATCAGCTAAATTGCTCAATTTATCATCGAGGAACTTATAACTATCAAGAAATCTGAAATATATACCTTTTTCCATTGGACGTATATCTCTTACTGAATGATAGACAGTTTTCAGATGTTTGTGAAATACATGATATGGGTTCTCGATCGTAAGCGAGATGTTTCACGAGAAAATGTGAATCGTAGTTTGACAGACAATGAAAAAAAAATCGGTATGTAATTTGGTAACTTTCTATTGAGATTACACGAATTGTGGGCCGGTCCTATGAATCTACCGGTCAAATGGCAATGGTCTAATATTTTGTCAGATTCGGACTCAAATTTATCTTCACACAGATGACAGAAATCAGTATTTCTGAATTTTGTTTTATCTGCATCGGTCATATTTAACTCTTTGTTTTTCGAGTAAATATCGATTACATCGTCTGCAATTACAGTTAATTCGCTGAAAGAATCTTGAATCGCATTAGGACCTCTAAAGATTCTGAATTTCGATAAGGTATCGTCATAATTGCATACAAGGTTTAAAGCTATTGATACTGCTTCGTGTCTTTGTAGCGATCTCGTCCAACTGCTATCTGCGGAGGGCTGACATGAATGCACTTTTTTAAGTATTGATTCGATATCTGCATATATGACAAATGGCACCGGAGAGCACTTCGAGTATGAATTGAATCGAATGGTGTCATTTACCCCTATTTCAGGCATACTAACAACTTGCTATTTCATGCATCTCCTTTTATGTTTAGCTAGGTTGCTTTCATTCGAGAAGTATTTCATGCATGCCTCACATATACACATCCTACACTTGCGTTTAGTTAATTGTGAGGACAACAGGCGAGATAGGTCATTTATTAAGCAATAGTGTTATCTAGATTCATCGACAATTCTTAAAAGGTTCACATGATGCTCTTTACGTTCCGAGGTTTGATATAATGGAATAATTGAAAATTCGTCTACACCATATACCGTGATAGATATATTATCATTTTGCTTTTCAAATTTTTGTATGTCATCTAAAGATACTGGAAACTTTATTCCTGCGAAATTAAATTATTTAAACATATTTTACTTGGAGTACGAACTCACTCTGTAGCTGTTACGCTTTACCGGAAATTTGGATGCCAGTAGGCAATATCCGAAACATTTTTTATCAGTATTCCTAATATTGGTCACTGCTATCTTGTGTTTCATGAAATCAGGCACTTTTATGTTACAACCTGCATTTAACGGATCGTAGTGACAGAAATTTAGAATTAACGAACATATTTGGTATAGTGATTTCGAACTGCTTTTCGATTCGAATGTATCAATGTTGAATAATATGGGATGTTTAAGTTTATTCTCATACCAATCGCTAACGTTTGTACCTTGCAAGATAGCATCCATTTTACTATTGAAATTAAATGTCTCGATCTTTTCATTTTCGGGTGTTTGGATGACATATTTGCATACAAATGTAGCACATAACTTTATTCCTGACAAATGACGAGCGAGAATGCTCCGAATTTCACTGCTAACGAGAGGTTGACATTCATCTAGAAATGTTTCAGGATCTATCATCCCCACCGAGTTTTCTATTTGACTCGTATAGATCCGATTTTTAAATGCCGATTCAATAATCATGCATGCAAGATCCTTCTGCCTCTGTTCACTCACCGATTCTGTTCTTGGTTTCTTTGATGGAGACGCGCTATCATCTTTCGAGGTGCTCGTAGTTCTCTTGTTCGGGGCTCCGGTCTTATTTGAGATCACGTGCACGTGTTCCTCTGAAATTGAAATCAATGAGGTGTCATCAGTAATACATATTTGATATCTTTTAAGCTGAAAGAAAATGTTCAGGTAAAGTTTTTTTAAAAAAAGCTGAAATCGAATTCTCTTTTTTCGTGATATTAATTTGTTACTTTTTTGAAGCATGCATGAAAGCTGAAAAATCTATAAGAAATAGTTCATTTTTATTTACAGTAATGTTTGATGTCAAAGTATCTTTAAGCTGGAAAAATGTTGATTTTATTTCAAGTAAAGTTTTTTAAATCGAATTTTCTTTTTTCGTGATATTAATTTGTTACTTTTTTGAAGCATGCATGAAAGCTGAAACAAAAATATGTAGTTCACGTTATTAAGGCTGAAAACAAAATTGTCATTTTATTTCAAAGCAAAGTTTAAAACCTGAAATCTAATTTTCTTTAAAGCTGAAAAGAAAAATATCCCTTTTTTAAGCATACATGGAAACTGAAATACACTTATATAACAAAACTGCTTCATTATTAATGTTTGATGCTACTGACATTAAAGTTATATATTAAAAAGAGGAAATAGAATTTTACTTATAGCTGAAAAACAAATATTGTCAAATTATATTTTTTGTTGAATGTTTAAGCTGAAAAAAATTATTATCTTATCCGATTACTTTATTATTTTCAAAATGTAATGATTTGTTTTAACACATACATGCGAACAATAAGAAAAACAATAACTCACCTTTTCTTGTCATGGAGTCTAATTTTTTGTGGATTTCTTGTTTTACTGCAGTGTCTGAAAAAATGATAAAATAAAAGTGCTGTGAATAAAACTACAAAGCGTTATATATTACAGAAAGAATGTTCCATTTTAACACTTTAGAAAGCCGTTTTTAGATAGAACCACATGTAAACGTTTTACTCACTTTCTTCAGATGCATCTCCTCCGCTTGAGAATTCTCCTGCATGTTTGAACTCGTCTGAAAATTATACAATTCATTATTGCAACGATCTCAGAAGTGAAAATAGTATGTCATAAATAACATACATATGTTCATTTTATCGACTGGCTATAATCTGAAATTTCGAGATATTCATTTTTTTACACGTACAAAGACAAGATTTTTAACCATGCAGTATAGTTATGTCAAATTAATCTTAAATGGTCAAAACGTTAGAACTATTCCATTCAAAAAATGACATTAAGAATTTTTTTCTCTTTTCCGAGATGCACTATTTTTTTCTGAACTGAGCTAACACATGCAAAAAACTGCTTTAATATACCTTTTTTGTAAAAAAAAGTAATCTTGTGACGTCGATACCCGCTAGCTAGCGTCTCTTGTCCCATATACACAAGGTGATAGCCTCCTTCATTTATAGCAGTTTTCTGTTCTGTAGTCATACTCTTAAATCGCTCGGGAAGAAAGATCTGATACTGATCTAATATTTCTACGACGCGTTCACCATATCTTGTGCAAAGCGTTTTAACCTTGTTTATTTTGAACGGCACGTTTATCTCCAGATCTGCAAGTTTCTTTGTTGGTACTATTGGAGTGCCTTCTCCAATTTCATTGAGCTGGCTTATGATTTGATCTGAAACATACAGACGCGTTTCAACAGGATTATATTATTTAGGTCACGAAAAAACACTGAATAAAAGACACATTGAATCGATTGTTTGGGTCACTGAAGTATATGTAAAAAAGACACACAGATCGAAATTGTAACAAATAATAATTTTTTCACTTACCATCCATGTTCTTTCCTGGCTGCGCACTTCTGTTGCAAATGGTCTTTTTTCTTACTCCCTTACACATTTTATATGTCCCCGACGTTGTTCACCCCCCACCCCCAAAAACACTTGTTCTATGCTACAGTCACATGTCCAGCGGAATAAGTACTAAGTTCTTAAGAACGGTATCCTACGTCTTTCTAAGTTCATGATACAATACGCCTTTTCTCCCTTCTCCTTCACGTATGCGCACGCTGTTATCTGACCATTGGCTGAGATTCGTTCATGAAAAAAATTACCTTGTCCACCTGGCCCCTGTACTTACGATAATTATAGCATTGGTAGGATCCGTGTTGCTTCTTCCTTTTTGCTACAGGCAATTTCTTACGCTACTTTCAGAGTTTTTTTCCTTAACCTATAATTAGGTTCAATTTTATAAATTCTGAAGTCCTGTTTTCTCTCTATGCCTTCGGGTTACAGAGAGAGAACACATTGCCTTTTCACAATCTTAAAAGACATTGCATTTGCATGTCTCAGCATTAGTTTTATCTGTGAGCTCGATATGCCGAGGAATCATTCACATGGTTTTTTTAAAGCATTTAATTTTAGTAATTTATAGTTCATTGCCGTCTTGACCCTTCTGTTACTGATCCAGCGTGAACGGGATCTCTTCTAGGAATCACTCGCATGGATTTCTTATTTTATAGTTCATTGCCTTCTTGATGAAACATTCCAAGTTTTTAGCTGCGGGGGGACTCGAAAACGTACGTTTGTTATGACGACGTAACGGTACACCTGAATCGAATATTATTAGCCCCCTTACTGAACGGGATCTCTTATTCTTTGATGCATTTTTTTCAGAGTCATACATTAGTTTTAGCAAAACAAAACCTTGGATATGACGAGATAACCATACACATAACTCGAATATTATTAGATCACATGTCCTTATATAGTTTACTGCCTCTGAACGCGGTTCTTGATGCATTTCAGAGCCATAGATTAGTTTTTTTTTAGCAAACGCGGTAACCGTACACATAACTCGAATATTATTTAGACCATACGTCTTTTTTTCTCATATATATATATATATATATATATATATATATATATACACTTCATTGCCTCTGAACGGGGTTCTTCTTGTATTTTTTTTTCAAAGGCATACATTCAGGTTTAGCAAACAACTGGGGGGACGTGAGTGCGCACGCGCGCACACATACAGATCGAAATTTCACATTTTTTCGGCTTTTAATTATCTTTATTATTCATTTAATTCCACAACATAATAAAGTGTATCAACAACTTCACGAGGGAAAATAACGTGCTCCAGGGAGCACCGCAGAGGAGGGGGACGGACATCAGTATTCTCTCCCTCAAAATCCAAACGTCACGTAATCCCACACGTTACTCACATAGACGGTTTCTAACACCATTTGTTTATATGGCGGGTTCAAACTCACGTACATAGGTGTGCTCACAGCCGTGCTTTACCACTACTCACCATGATCACCACCATGGCACAGTGTACAACGACGCACCATCTACTGCCTTACAAGCTTAGGCATTCCAGGAGTTTGGCGTACTACTTCCGCAGCTGAGATAATCCTAGCAACTAGGTGTATGCAAGAATCAACCACAGTCTCGTAAACTAGGCTCTCCACATGCCCCCAGAAGAAGTCCATTGGTGTCATGTGTAGTGACCGAGCTGGCCATGGAACAGGACCACTACCACCAGTCCATTGTGATCCAAATTGTACATCAATTTGTTTCCGAACATGGAGTGTAAAGTGTGCTGCCGTCCCGTAATGTTGAAACCACATGAGATGACGAAATCTCAGCGGCACATATTATAAAAACTGTGGGAGGACGTGTTGAAGGAACGTTTTGTACACGACTGCGTTCATGGCATCAGGAAGTGCGTAAGGTCCAGTCACAGAAATCGTTGACCATTCATACATTCACAGCAAACTGCTGTTATTAGGTTCAACACACCAGAGCGTGTGGATTTTCGTAATCCCATCCCTATTCCTACTGTTGAACATACCCCCTTTTGTAAACTGGGCCTCGTCTGTAGTCAACACCAAAGCAGGAAAATTGCGCTATTCTGCACATTGTTGTAGAAGCCAACTTGCAAACTCAATTCGAAATGGGAAGTCCACTGGCTGCAGTGACTGCACCTTCTGTGTATGATGCGGGTTCAATTGGTGTTCGTGTACAATTCTCAAAACAGTTAATTGGCTTGTGTTCAGAGGTCATGCAACGCGCCGACTACTAGCGGTAGGATTGTTACCAAGCGTGTAACACATTCTCTTCCAGATCGGGTGTTTTGTCACACCTCGTACGATCAGTATCTTACATTCTAACACGGAAGGATCCAGTTTCTCGTAGGCGCCTATGTACAGATACAAAAGTACTGTGATGTGATTGTCGTCGGTGCAGGAATAGCTGAACATAGTGTCGTTGTGCCGCTCTTCCATTCCATTCAGTGAGCCCATACAGAGGTGCATATCGGCCAAATCTTCATCAGTAAACCTATCCATACTGCTGTGTACCACTGTTGACACACAACTAACGTTGCCGGAAAAACAAAACCCTAGACAAAACCGAGTAGTACTGAATGCAAGCTTGAGGACAACAGTTAAAGAGGGCATTATTGTTGTCAACAGTAGGTAACGTGAGCGAATGGAAACAATTTGCGTACAAACAAGAAACACAACGCATACCGTTGACGGTTACTGTTAGCAGTATTTTCAGTGCGAAACAGAAACCATGCTACTTGGGTAGAAACCAAACGAAATACAATTACTCTGTTAATGATCCGGCGGAGACCGTGGGTCTTTTATAACAAAATACTCCGAAGATAAATCAATGGACAACCTCTTTATGTTTGTCGGCGGAGTTCTGGTTCACTCTGTATAGATAAGGGAATTGAACAGTCATACGAGTTTCCTCGGAACTACCCATCTCATGAGACAGAATGGAAATAACAACTAACCATTTCTAAATATGTTTGTCTAAACTTCATCCGTTTTTACGTTGATAGTGCTTTGTAAATAATAATAAGAATGCTTCATGTGCATGATGTTTATAGTATTAAGTCTATTGCAAGTTCAGCCAGAAAGCTATTCGCCATACGGATGCCCTCATTTATTAGGAATATAACGACTATGACTAGAGCTAGGAGCGGAGGTGAACTTAGCATCTCTACCTAGGAAGATATTTTGTGCTTAAGCCCCTGACGGGGCGACCTTGGGAGTGAGAAGTGCGGTGAGATGAGGTGGGGTGAGGTGAGGTGGGAGGAGACAAAAGGTGGCCGGACCAGGAGGTACGATAGAGCATCTGGCAGGGTCCCTACATTTCTCCACATTGAACTTCCCTGATGACAGCTGGTACAACTGGCTCACCTTTCCGCTGCAAGTTTGCACATCCCACTGGGGGTCCCGGGACTAGGAGACCGCCCTATTCCAGAAACGAAGTGATACATAGAGCAGGCTTTTCCCCTGCTACGCGACGCCGACACTTGCAGTCCTGAAGCAGTCCAGCAGTTGAAACGTGAAGTTAAATGAAAATGAATACAATTTAAATGGACGGACAGGGAATTTGGGAGATGTAATGAACCTTCCCAGCGACCTAGCGACCTGGGGAAATCGCCGAAAAACCCATGGGATGGGAAGGTTGGCCACAGGAATCGAATCCACAACCTCTTGAATGCGGGGCTCAGACGTTTCCGCCTGAGACATCCCATTGGGTAGGAATATAACACTAGAGAAGAAAATGTATGTTCAAGAATGGAAAATTAATTGAATGAAGCAATACAAAGTCTTCGTTGTATACAAGGCTGGTATATGCACTATCTCAACTATTGATTTTCGGCCAGGAATTATCTATTCACTACATATTGTTTGCCATTACGAAATTGTTATAAATAGTCAGAAGGACAATTACAAGTGCAAATATATAAGTGTTGAAGAAACAATTGGCCAAATATTGTCAAGATGCATGGATTTACTTTATTAATTTTGTAGCATTGCTCTTGCGCTCAGTAGCGTTGAAAATTATTGCACAATAAAAGCTAAACAAGCTGACACGCAGAATATATGTGCAAGTACTCTGTCGTTGGGAAGAAGGGGCAACAGAAATACGACAGCACAAACATTTGCGGGATGGAAGGGTTGAGGAAAAGAAAACAATTACAACACCGGAAAGGGTGGTTGGGACAAAAAAAAAGGACGGGTCAAAAGAAGGACCTGGGATCGAAACCAGGTTTCTCGCCGTAATGAGAGTAAAAAACCAGCACTCCACCAGATGTCACGGGGGAATTTCAGGGGATTTTTGGAGGGGTAACAGGGGGAGCTCAGTGGCACCTTCACCACATGTCGCGGTGAAAATTAAGAGTTGGAAGGGCTGAGAGGTGAGGGTGTCATCAAGACTCAGGCAACTACAACACATACCACGGTTAACGGAGGGGTAGCTCAGAGTGATGTCAAGAAGGTGGCTAACTTACAGGTGGCTGGAGATCCGCGCGTCCCCAGCCCCTGGTAGGGCAGCTCACACAGAGAGGAAGCCCCGAACTAAGGGAAGGTCCTTAAGGGTGCCTAGCATCTAAAGTACAAGACTAAGGGGAGGTGTCAGTATGACCAGTATTGTCCTAAAAATTTACAGTGACCCAACAAGAGTATAAAAATATAGATTTATTAATACATAGCTCGAGGCCGCATACGGGGTACAAATAGTTTAGCTAGACGGCAAGCTTACCTGAGAGAAATTTGGTGATGCCTGATGCATGGTGTTGTCTTGGCCATTCATGATTTACATTTTGTAATGGATTTCAAGAATCAGACTGATGCAGATTCGTGTAGCAGTCCCTCTGGAGTCTCTCCTTATACCAAAGCCAGGGGTTTTTAAAGGTGCACCACTGCTACCCCAGCAGTGCTTCACCATTTGGGCGAATGTCCTAACCCGAATCGGCATAATTCGCGTAACATTTCTGAGTTGAATGAAACCTGCGCCTAGCAACGACAGCGTGCTTGCACATACATTCTGCGTGACAAACATTTTAGCTTTTATGGTGCAATCATTTCCAACGCTACTGACAGCAAGAACAGTGCTACAAAATAAATAAAGTAAATCCATGACAATATAATGGTAAATTTATAACGTTTAATATAATGGACTGCTATTTTTGGACCAGATAATTTGAGGAGTAAAATTATAAAACATAGGAAAAATTGTTAAGTTTATTCATCTTTCGAGTGGAAGAGATAAATATAATATCCTCTTAGTTACTGATTCTATGCACAAATACAAATGAAGAATTATAATAATTTTTATGCTTAAACGCTTAAGTCTGAAACATATACACCGTGTTCCACTTATAAGTATAATAAAAGAAACGTTTATAATTTCAAAACTATACAAACAAATGGATTAAGGTTGATACCATTTGAAAGAGAAAGTTGGGAAGCTATTATCCATTGATGTTGTTAAGTTTAGGACAGTCACGCTTCGCGTGTGCATGCGCAGATCATTGCATAGGAGAATGCATATCAGATCGTTCATCAATCAGCATGTGGACGCCATAGCAAAAAGTGTTTTGTGTACTAGCATTAGCAGAACATGTCAGCAATTCTTTGTAGCGCCTGTTTCGTCGTCAGTACAACCTTAGACCGAGGGAAGCCGTTCCGACGTACGTGTCAATAATGAAGTGGGATAGGCAGCTCAGAGAAAGAGGAAGTTTGGTGTCAAATGTAGGTAAACATTCCAAACGTAACGTGTCTGAAAGCAATGTCGAGCGCATTCGCGAGACATTTCAGAGCAGCCAGCGGAAATCCACTCGCAAGGCTAATGTGCAGCTGAATATCCCACCAAAGACAGCGAATACAGTACTCCATAAAAGATTGCGTTCGCGAGTGTACGAGCTGCAACTTCACCAGAATATTACGCCGAATGATAAATTGGCACAAAAACGCTTTGCGGAAGCAATGCTGGAAAAAGTAGACGGTGGTGATACATTCGTAGCTTGAGTCTGCTTCTCAGATGAGTCAATGTTCCATGTCTGTGGAAAAGTAAACAGACACAATTGTCGCATCTGGGGGTCTGAAAATCCGCGTGTCGTGTTTGAACACCAGCGGGATTCCCTTAAATGGAATATTTGGTGCGGGATCGTGCATGACAGAATCATCGGTCCCTATTTTTTTTTTGCTGAGAAGACGGTACATGGATATGCTGCAGCTGTATGTTGTGCCTCGACTCCCTGATGGAGCAATTTTCCAGCAAAATGGGGCACCACCACACTTTGCCAACATAGCTCGGACATATTTGGACATACAGTTCCCTGGAAGATGGGTCGGAAGAGGATCAGCGTACATCACATGACCTCCTAGATCACCTGATTTTCCTGTGAGAATTTGTTAAGGTTCAGGTCTACAGGACACCGGTACGTGATTTGGCAGACTTACGACAAAGAATTTATGCTGCTGTTGACAATGTTACACACACATGCTTCATAACACATTGGTTGAGGTTGAATACCGGTTGGGCATTTCCCGTGCCACTAATGACAGCAATGTTGAGGTTTTTATGTGAAAAATTCACAGCTTTCACTATTGGTAACAAGTGGTTTCACTTCCAGATTCGTATTAATTTACAAGTTACAGCTATTTCTTTTATTATATCTATAAGCGGAACACCCTATATTCGTGAGATCGTATAACTAGCCATGCTCACGTGCTTCTTTGTTGTATTCTGTTGTTACCATTTGTTTACTACATATGCTAATTAAACATTGAATATTTGTATTCTGGCTGAATATTTTCTCAACCTCTCCGATGATTTACACCCCAGAGGTTTTCTTCCAGCAACATAATCTTTAAATTGCTGAAAGCTTTCCCTGTCAAGTTGAATAACAATCTGAAAATTCAAGTTCTCCATCATAGCATATACTTGCTTCACTTCAAACCCAGCATACTGTATTATTACCCCTTCATCTCTCAGTTTATCTTAGATTTGTTTATCAGAATGACATCTTCAGAAATAATATTTTCCTATTACTCAAATCTTCCTTCCTGTGTATCTCTTAGCAAATATTACGTTTCAACAGGAAAGCGCAGGATATGTTAGAGAGAATTTCTGAGTTAAATTTAGGCTTATCTGATACGGCACGACAACGTTCCATTAATAAACAGACCTAATAAGATTTGAAAAAAAAAAAACACCAGCTCCCTTCGCTCAGGACCCCAGGTTACTAGCAATATACCGGGCGGGATGGCTCGGGCAGCAACATCTGTGAACCGCATTCTGGAGGTCGTGGTTTCAATTCCCGCGGCTGACCTTCCTAAGCCATGATTTTTTCCGGGGATTTCCCCGGATTACTAGGCGAATGCTGGGAAGGTTCATTACATCCCCGTATTTCCTGTCCCGCCATTTCACCGCCATTCTCGTTTCACTTCACCTTTTATATGTTCAGGGTTGCAAGTGTCGACGGGAGTCTCAGCGTTGCATGGTAGGGCAAAAGGATGCTCTAAGTAACACTTCGTCCCCCGGAATGGGGGCGGTGTCAGAATCCCGGACCACTCAGAGGTATGTGTAAGCCTGCAGGGCGTAGGGCAGCCGATTACACCAGCTGCCATCCGGGGAGTTTCATCTGGAAAAAGGTAGGAACCCTGGCCTTTGTCCTGTCGTATATCCTGGACCGGCCACCCTCTGTATCCTACCACCTCACCCCTTCCTCCTGGGGCTTAGGTACAAAATATCTTCATAGGTCGAGGTACTAAACCCCCCTCCGCTCCTAATCCTAATCGCAGTATTGGATCCCTGAGCTTTCAGGTGCCTTCCTCATTTAGATTTCTTCCTCCTCCTCCTCCTCCTCCTCCTCCTCCTCTTCTTCTTCTTCTTCTTCTTCTTCTCCTTCTTCTTTTTTTGCTATTGTGCTATTGGCCCAAAATGACGGATTCGTTGTGGAGTACACATTCCTCTAAAATGTGATTCCTCATAGAACAAGAACCTTATATACCACATCAAAAACCACAATTTGGTTTTTTATGTGCAACATTCATTATCCATCTCTATTGGAAACCTAAGGTATCACGGATACTCATAAAAATAATGACTCTTATGTGATTGTAACTAAACATTAACTATACTGTAACCTTCATACAAGCATGAAGGTATATCATGTTTTTCCTTTGTTTACGTTACTGAGTCTTATTCTCATTAATTAGCATTTGAAGCTGCTTTTCTTCGTGATCATGCAATTGTAAGGTACCTCAGCGTCTTTAGACTCATACGATCACGACAGTTCAGTTCTGATTGTGGCAATAGATCTGAATTAATTAAAGAGTTGTTCTTATATCCCCTCTCAGCAAAACAATAATTAGTTTCGACGGGTTTCAAGATGGCGAGCTATTGTCTTCATAAGTAAAATATGATTACGCCAATAGGTTTCTGAGTTAATAATAAGCCATTTTATATATAACAGCACCTACAACATAATTATATTTCGGCGGATTTCAAGATGGTGAAACATACAATCATTGTAGTTGAAAACTTATTACGCGAAAGGATCTTTGAGTTAATTCTAGACTTACAGGAACCTTTTCTTGTTTGGCATTAAATTCATTTCAATTTATGGAAATCGCATGCATGTCATTTCGTATGCTTGTATGTCTATGTTTATATATCTATATGTGTTTGTAAGTTTATATGTATGTACATATGTATACATGCACATATATATATATATATATATTGTCGTGTGTATGTGTGCGTAAGCATGTAGGTGTATGTAAATGAGTACGAGGCGTATTTTTGAAGTAAGCACCGTTTTAATATTTTGCCACTGCAGCGCTGCAGTCGCGATTTTGAGCATGCGCGATCATTTCCTTCATTCATTAGGAAGTCAGACACAGCTGTGAGCGATCGTGACTTTGTGTTTTCCTGTTGCTATTTCATTTCGAAATGTTCAATACAATCGAATAACCCGCGCACTGTGAAGTCAGATCTATGACGCCTTTTTTGAACTAGAGAAATGCTACGCCAACAAACATTCACCGCCAATTGTGTGAGGTTTATGGGGAAATAATAGTGAATGATAATACCCGGCCACACACAGCCAAAAAAACTCAGGATCTATTCGCATCATTTGGTTGCGAACAATGCGAGCACCCTCCCTACAGTCCGCATTTGGCATCAAGCGATTTTCATCTGTTTCTGAAATTCATTGGTGGAAAACATTTCAACGACGATGATGTGAAACAAGAAGTGCAGACTTGGTTTTCAACACAGGCGGCATCATTCTTTGACGAAGACATACAAAAGCTCGTTTACCGGTACGACAAGCGCCTGAATAATGGCGATGACTATTTGGAGAAGTTGTGTAAGGTGAAAGCTAGTGAATGATAATAAAGTATTTTGAAACTAATGTTCTGTTATTTTTAAAGGATTATCGGTACTTACTTTAAAAACGCGCCTAGTACGAGTATGTTAATACCTGCAGCTTCAAATTACATTTCTATGCATATTGAAGCTTAGAGGATAACTCTCAGTAACGACGTTTATTCATTCTATTATGTGATATAGCTAAGGCTGCTAATAGTATCATAAGAAGTTAGTGTTAATATTGGTAGTTTTTCTGAAATCGAAGCCATTATTTAGGAATAAAATTACTTTGGAATCATTATAACGCTGTAGCTAAAAGCGTTACATACATCTGCATGAATATATATTAGGTTATGAACATTACTCTTAACATCTGAATACGATAACGTTGCCCTCTACCCTCACAACCTAAACATTACCATAATTGAGGTTAGTTTTTTCCATTAAATTTTGCAGGTAATTATATTTTCAAAGCCTCTCCTGAAAGCCTTTCCTCATCTGCACCTTTTAGTCAAAGAGAAAGCGAACCTGCGCATGTAAATAAGTTTTCATTCGCGATTTCTTAGAAGTATTGTTGACACACACGAAAGATCAACCCTCACACGCACTTATTGTAGCCCTGTAACACCAAGGAGGTTATTGGAAAGCACGTAAACATGTTTTCGAAACTGTTAGCAAGTCTTCTGGATTATGTATCTATTGAATGCATTGCCACTGAATCTTAATGTTTTACCCTTTTATACCACCCATTAAACCTTAATTAGATTTAAAATTATCTTTCGCATTCTCCTTTTGGTTCAATTATAATTAGCATTTAAAGTTAACCCATTTTTACCGTAATGCCGTCATAATTTTAATATTGTCACCTTTATGATAATCATTTAAAGCTAATCCCCCTAAGTATTGCTATCATGCATTGTTGTTTAAATGTTTGTACTATTTAATCTTAATTAAATTTAATGATACTTTTATCTTTAATATTCACATGATTTATCCTTTTACTTCGTTGTAACTTGGTTGGTTTTGAAGCCACTTATTATTCTAAACATTGTCCTAATGTTATAATATCACCTTTTTATTCAGAGCCTTAATTAGCTTAACGCTATTTTAGGTATTAGGAACGCCATCTTATTGGCACATTTTATTCCTCTTAATTTAAGTGTCAACATACCACAATATTATTGCATAAATTACTAGTTAAATTCTGATCCACCCCTTCCTCAAGTGAATTGCTATATGAAGTTTTATTTTCAAGCATCTTCCATGTCCGGATATGTCATGATGACGTTATACAAAAACTATTTTTATCTTAATTATAGTTCAAGCTTTTAATAAGTTATGCATTAACATTCTAAAAATTTAATTATCCCAATGAGCTTACAGGAACCCTCAAATTCCGGGTATCTCTGACATCCTAGAATCGAGACACATAGCATCCCTGACAACAGCATCCTTAGATCCTTACATCGTGACACTTAGGATCTACAGAGAAGCCAATTATCTTATTCTTGTGTAACATCCCAGGGGATCGAGGGATCTGCAATGTGCTCTCAATGCTACTCGAGCTTCAAAATAGGTAAAACGTGATTAAAATTGTTTACATTCAAAATGTATTCTTACCATATTTGATTTGCCCACCACTCTATTATGTTATACACACATTTAATTTAGGTATACACACGGACCTTGATTGGAGTCGAACCTAAGTCTCAATGCCAAGCTAACATGCATATCCACAATACCTATTTCAATAACAAAGCCATTTGTTGGACATACAATAACAAAGCCATTAATTTGATTATAACAACTTTCACCTATTACAAACACTCAACACTTGACCAAAACATGTTACGCAACCACGTCCCCTTCTGGGTATACAACATTTTGCACTTAACTCAAGTCGTTTGTCATATCTACTTGTTTACACGTGCATTATATATGAACAATATGAAGATCTCACGGGAAGAATGACGTAAGTCACTCACACTAAAATTTTCAGCACAGTAATTTTAAAGTTTGAAAACATAACTCAGGTACCTACAATTAATTACACGCTTAGAAAATGCTTAACACATTTTCATGACTTATAAGTGAATTGGGTGTGACAATTTCAAATCTCAAAGCCACACCACTGTTGAGAAATACATAAAATGGGATTATTGTACCATTTCATACTTGGAAAGAATGAGATAAACAATATCTTACTTTTAAACCTGATTTTTTTATTAAACTATTGTACAAAAATTAAATATTCTTCAATGTTTTTATTTATTAATGTTTAATTGCTTTCCTTAATGTGAAACAGAACGTTTCTTCATTCCACCATAAACAGACAGAAGTACAAGAATTTCCACAATCATATCACCGCTTTTTATAAATCCCTTATACTGGAAAGAAGAATCACGTGAATTAGCTTCAGCTTCACACTCACAAGGTTGCCTGTTTTTAATGGGTAACATATTTATTAATCCTGTCAGGTACGAACTTTGTTTACCATATGGTTGTAGTAGATTGAAATCTCTTATTATAATATCTCTTTCATCTGTAGTAATACACTAAAGATTTACATTTTTTACATTTATAGTCTTCCCCTGGGTCCTGACTCGGCACTTAACGTCTTGTTGACATCCGTAAGATTTCCTTCTTCTCCCTAGTTGTGTAGAAGGTTTTCCTTCTGACTCCGGTGAATGCCACTAAAATAGTCTCTCAAGAAACATAATAGATTTCTAGCATTATCAACAATAAAACTATATAGTAGGATTGCTAACAATGTAGCTAGAGTTGTTGCAGGTGCACACCTGTGACTTACCATGCACTTACCTGTGACTTATCTCATTCTCTTCGTGTACGCTATTCATTCAAGTATTAATATTATGTGCTACTAATCGCATTTTAAAGCGCATTTGTTTCAAAATGATAGATTAGGCCTTAGAGAATACTATAAGCGCAACATCGCCATTTCGCTAACAAGGTGACTTACCTCGTTTTTCCCGTGCGGTCATCCGATGTTTTTGCACCTTTCGATAAATCCCTTGGTCCAGAACAACCATTTATGCACTTCTTTGGATGATTATATACCATTATAGACCTCCTAAGAATTGAAGACATTAGATAAGGAAACGCATCAGGTTTAACGTAATACGACAAATAAATAATGAATTTAGGCTTGAAAAACATTTAACTATCAAGTATCAACAAAGAGGCAGAGTGCCCGTTGAATAGACCGTATCTTCAGAAATTCGTGATTCTAAAGAAGAGGAAGAAAAATGTTTGTAATGTAATGCATCACTTCACTGAGGTTTGACAACCTTTATGTTTCAACAGGAGCAATGTATAAACAGGTATTTATTTCTTGCTTGTCTTATAAATAGTAGCGTTAAAGTACCAGAACACTCCGCGATCTACGGTCCTGAAATAGGCGGAATGTAAAAAGAGCTGAAGAGAAAATTACTGTCATTTGAAATCAATATACAAACATGGTCAGGAGGTGATGAAGTGAGGCAAGAGGGCCGCCTTCTTCGCCTGAGTATAAGTTGTGGTTTGCGTAATTGAAGGCAAAGTGTGATTACCTTCAGTCTGTTATGACAGGGCGATTAGGTGACGTACTTCCCGTACTAAAGGCAAAAGTTTAACAAATTACTGGGGTTGGTATAGAATAATAGCTCTCATAAGTCAGTGTCTGCCTTAAATCCCAATTTGCTGTGTACATGCTTGAAGGTGAAGGGTGAGTAGATAGCCCACAAAGCTACGTACATACAAAGGCTTAGTTTCCTTTGCTAGAGAAGCAAACCAGAGCGTTTGTTATTCACGCCGCTTAGAAATTACTTATTTTGCAACTTTGTATTTAGTTACTTATACCCTCCATTCCCAACACATTCATTAATTTTCGTCTAAAACCCAAATTAAAGAGGGGTTTAGCACAATGATTTTCACATTTTATGTGTGGTCCACCTACAAGGAAAGAATTTAACAGTCAACGACCTATTTTTGGCGTAATGTGTTGAAGTTCGCTCTTTCTTTGGCCTTATGTTTTCTTATGTACTAATTGATTTACCTTAGTATCACCGTTGACATTTTTAAACTAAAATGATGATTTAATAAATGCATTATTTCCCCCCTCTTATACTTTATTATATTTATTGAATTAATACTGTCATGGTGACCAATATAGCACACAAACATTATCCAAAGAAAAAAATAGTGCATTTGCAGAGCATGCAAAAGAAGTCTCTGGTGTCATAAAAGGGTTTTTGATTAACCAATCCTTAATCCTAGTTTTAAAAACATTAATATGTGAAACATTAGCTTCTTGTAGTAATTTGTTTAACAAAGGAATAGTTAAGCATTTATACCAATGCTGGGATTTGGTTAACCTAACCCTGGGAGCAACAAGTAGTTAATTGTGGCCTGCAGATTAATGATGGATATCACTGTAGTTGATAAAACTATTATAATTACATTGCACTTTTATTAGACACTGAAATATATACAGGCTAATGACAATTAAAATATTTTCATAGATAAACAAAGGCCGGCAGTGGGTATCATGAACAACTCCAGTTACAACAATATTACTTTTTTTGTAATATTTTGTTGGTGTTGGCGCAATTTCCCCACAGGAGAATGCCAGAGCAAGGTATACTATTAAAAATACATAACTGGTTTTTAAAATTTCTTCGATACCAAGTACTTTAATCGTGTCAGTAGATGAATTACTCTATGATCGAAGGATTTTATAGCGAATTCTCCCCTTTACGCCTTGTAACTGTTAACCCCCTGTGATAATTCAATATCGGAGGAGAAAAACTCTGATATTGAGGAAATTGGTATGAAAATCGGCAAATGTCCTATCTGATTTCCCTAATTTCCTTCCGAGAGTATTCTAAATTATTATAAAGTTATGCAGTCTGCAAGTAGGATCTTAGGGGATGAAATAATTATTGGAGTAGTCGAGTAACTTTGGATAAACCATCTAGACGAAATTCAGAATGTGTTCTTACGTTTCATACTTATTTAAAAACAAAGGCCTCATAGTTTTCACATAATACAGCAATACGTGACTTAATGTTCAACGAAATAGGGGCGAAACTGATGAATATGAAGATTTACCACACCATGCCTGCAACTTAAACACTTTGGAAATAGCAAACAATATACAAAAATCGAGTAAAATAATCTCCTCAGGTGTTGGTTATAAATATCGTTTGCATACTTTGAGATTAACATCATCTGATCAGATTTTTTTCTCTGTATTTGATTATTTAGTAAACATTTGCAATGAAATTGATTACAACATACACAGGAAATACAGCAAAACTTTCTTACATAGAGGGTATTAAAAGGTGTTTACATCTGCAAACTTCGCTGCTTAAATTGTAGTATAATAATCAGAATAAGGTGCACTCAGGTGTTTTATGATTTATGTACATTTCTAAAGTATTCGAATAAAATGTCAAATAAAGAAGGAATGATCAAATATACATAGTTACTATTATAAACATAATTAGATTGTCTTTCAGCTTTGCTCTGGTTTGTTGTTTTCTTAGTTGTTAAATAGTATTCATCGCAATGTTTGGTATCCAAGCAAATAAAACAAAACAGTAGACACGCATTATCTGAATTTACTATAGTATTGTGGATTATTGAAAGACTTCGCGCTAAATAATGTTAGGTATATAGAATTGAAGATTAAGACAATGCACATAAACATCGATATTCTGGAAGGAATGAGGAAGACCAACTCGACCATTATTCCAGGAATGTTTCAAAGGGATATAAAGGAAGGGGCTTTCAATCAGTGTAAGTGTGACTAGCAATACGCTGTTTACATTACAAGTTCACTACTGGTCAAAAGTTTTCGATCACCTATCACAACTATGGATTTGTGGTTAAAACAGGGATTTCGTTTTAAATATTCTTATCATATCCCCGTTCTGATAATCAAACAAGTATAAACATGTAAAGACTAAGCGCCTGTGTTGTGAATTTGACTGGTTGTTTGCATAGAGGGGTGCTGATGTGTCCACAGCTACACTCACGTGCTCTTGACTAAGACGTTTCCATTCGATAGGACTGATTCATTCAACTGTCTGTGTAGCAATCAGCTCGCATTATTTTACACGACATTGTGTGCATCTAGCAGTGTGTTTGTATACCTGATCAGGTTCATGTTATATTACCTCCTAATGGAACGGAAGCAGGAGATTGGAATTGAAAAACGTGCTGTAATTGTGGCTCTGCATCAGGAAGGCTATTCTACTAGGACAATAGCAGCAAACGTTGGTGTAGCCCAATCTACAGTGGTCTTTACATTGCAGCGGTTCAAGCAAACTAGTGCCAATGCAAGTGTTTCTGGATCTGGCAGACCGCGAGTAACATCGTACAGGGAAGATCAGTTCATATTTGTACAGAGTAAACGTCAGAGGACCCGTACTGCACCTAAAATTCGTGAGGAAGTAAATAGTGTGCGAAAAGCTCCAATCTCTTTCTCAACGGCGCAATGCCGTCTTCGTGAACAAGGTTTAAAGGGGTGCATAACGCCCCCCCAAAAGCAACCTTTATTACATAAACAAAATAATGTAATAATGTAAAAAGATTGCAAATGGCACAGCAACATAAAAACTGGAGCGCTCAACAATGGTCCAAGATGTTATTCACGGAGGAATCTCTGAAGTATTTGGAAGCCGTCGTCGAATTTTTGTTTGTCGACTTCGTGGAGAACGTATGAAGAGTCAGTGTGTGACGCCAATGGTGAAGCATGGTGGAGGGTAGGTCATGGTGTGGAGATGTTTTGCGGGTGATAAAGTCGGTGATCCAGTGAGAATTAATGGAACATTAAAGAGGGAAGGATATTACTGGATACTGATCAAAGATGCAGTTTCATCTGGCAAGAGACTTGTTGGTTGTGGGTTTGGTCTACGGCAGGGCCATAATACCAAACATGCTTCTAAATTTTGCAGAGGGTATGTCAATAGAAAAGAGGAACATAGGGAACGGGAAAACATGATTTGGCCAAGCCAGTCACCTGACTTAAATCCCATTGAACTCTTATGGAATGAACTCGACAGGGACGTCAGAAAAATGAGGTCATCTAATGTTGAAGATCCATGGAATAATTTACAGACGTGTAGGACTGCAATATCTAAAAAAAAACACTACAATGCCAAGAGTTTGTGAAGCTGTTTGAGGACAAATGGTGAATAGCTTGAATAGGCTCAAATCTAAAACATATTGTGTTGTACTTAATGATGGAGAGAGAAAATATTTATTTTGTTGGTCTATGTAACTTTTAAAATGTGTTTGTACATTGAAATAAAGTATATAGTTTTTTCTCATAGGTGGTCAAAAACTTTTGAGCGGTAGTGTAATTCTTTTAGAACATTGTACATTACAAATCCCCAAAAGAAATGTAAATCCCACGTGTAATTAGAATGAAGTGGATAAATAATATTTTGTCCCGACGGTGTAAAAAATATAAGTTTAATTCAGGTTTGAAAAATAAAAGCCACGGCAGGAATTCTAAGAACGAAAAGGAATGCTCTACTACAGAGCTACCGTGACCGAGAACTCCGAATGTGCAGCTAAGACTTCAGTTGTAGTAATCAGTACCAAATTATCGGAATCAGCCGAAAAACCTCTATTAAATTCCCAGCCGCACGTATAGTCTTTTTTTCGAATTACGCAGTCTTCTGTGAAATGTTTTTCTCATTTGTGTATGTTGAGAAAAAATAATTTTCAAATCTTCAAAAATGTATTGTCCTCATTTCTCTATATACTTTCTGCTTTCCTTACCTTTATTTAACGTCAAGACTTCATTAAGCAAAGAATTACATTATTATACCGTAAATGAGTTTTACATTTGCAGTTAAGTAAATCACGCATGAAGTTCCCTTAAAAGTAAGTCAAACATGAATATTGTGTTTGGAAACATCTTTAACACAGCTTCGCTTTAGTGAAATAAGAAGACCCTCGCTTTTCCTATAAGCCTACATTTTGAGACCACTTTTGAATTAAACGGAAGCTAGCACCGTATCACAACAACTCTAAGCGAACAACAAAGGCTGACCGCAACACCGCTGCTGCTTCTGCAACCGTATTCAGAAGACGGCTACTGTTCGGTCAAGTATCTCATAAACTAATCCCCAAATTTTCAAAACTCCCAGTGTGAGAAACATCCCAACCATAGTTTAATTTTACATTTCCAATAAACTGTTATGATTTTAATAGCATTTATCCTATGTCTGCCGAATGCTACGGTTCTTATGTACTCTATAAATAGACACGAAATCTTTAGAACGTGCACTACAAAGGTTCAATTTTCAAACTGGGAAACATTCGGTTACTTCTAATTAACCGCATACAACAACAACAATAATAATAATAATAATAATAATAACAATAATGGAGCTGCAATGAAGGATCTCTGAAAATTCCATATCCTAAAGCTTTAAACCGAAATTACTCAAGATTGTCCAAATAAAGCACTGTATTAATTTTGAACCTTCTATCTAAAACGGCGTTAGACGAACTATAAATCACTGAATTCGATTAATGTGGTATAATAATTGCTGTTTAGGAAAAGCTTCTGGAAAAACTGTGCTAAGCAAACTGGAATGATTTCCTCGCCATTGCATTAAAAAGAACCAGATATTTAATCCTTAATTCTGACTCTTCATTCTCGGAAAAATTTACACAATTTTCAAAACAGTATTTTGAACATGTTAATGTAAAACAAAGTTAAATGGGTGATTGTGATTGATAACTACAATAGATAATAAAGCTCTATTACTCTTTATTATACTTTCGAAATGATCTATAGCAAATGTAAAATCAAATGCTGCACAACTTTAGTCGTAATACAAATTACAAAGAAGATTAACATTTAATATACGAGAAAGAGGGACCGAAATAAACCATACCTGTTGCTGGAATGTATTTTGTAAATATTCTAAGCTCAGTATAAAGAGTAGGAGTACAAAAATTAAGACTTATTTTAAAACTAAATCCTAAATTTGTTTTAAAGGAAACAAAATATAAAATTAAATGTTGAGTATTTTTTCCCACTTTTTCTAGACTACCCTTAAAAAGGCTATACATCGGATCATACAAACACATGAAAGTGAATGAATGAAAGCATAGGTTAAATCTTGGAACAATATAAGCATATAGAACTGATACCAAGTTTGTGAAAAACAACAAAGACGATAATTCATATATCAGTTTAAAAGGAAAAAGTATTTGCAGTTTTAGGTAAGATAATAGGTGAGATAAAGGTCTTAGGCTATCAACATGTGCTAATGATACTTACTAGCCCATCATATATTATTACCACTCTTTTCCTTTGAATGAAACCTAACTCAAATAATGAAAGGGTTTATGAATTTGAACTACTGCCCATATGGTTAGGCTATATGCATCAAAGCACTAAAACCTAAGCGTTTAGTAATAAAATATGCAAATGTTTAAGTCTAAGGACACAACGAGAATTACACCTGCCCATATCAAGTGCGATGTTGATATTCAATAGTCAAATGTGTTAAAAATCCTAGTTCTCCTCCTACTGCTAACTACACGGACTATTTAGTTCAAACACGGCTACACCAGTCATATAAACACTAATAGTAAATCTAAA
Organism: Deroplatys truncata; assembly: GCA_030765065.1. Lineage (NCBI taxonomy): Eukaryota > Metazoa > Arthropoda > Insecta > Mantodea > Mantidae > Deroplatys > Deroplatys truncata. The sequence continues at coordinate 473,851,509 of CM060990.1, forward strand.
CCATCTTTTCACATAAATTGCCTTCCTCAGGCATTGCGCCTTAATACATTTTAACACGACACACATTGACGTTACTATAAAGACTCGGGAAGAACATAACTCATGCACTATCTATGCCCAGGCCCTTATACCAAATGTTCGTATTCCAACTGTAATTATGTAATATTACAAATTTGAGGGTAATTTTATCTCTGTTATACTTTCATTAATCAAGGCGTTGCAAGGGGTACGTATGTTACTTAAAACAAAACAAATCCCCGTCTACCAATTAACATTTGCCCATGGAATAGCCAAGGCATAAATAACAAATACCGTGAGTTAAAACTGTTCCTACGTTCGTATAATAACGATGTTCTCTTAGTTAATCAAACCAGACTAGTGACGAATATTTACTTCAGCATTTAAGGCTGTGATATCTATAGATGAGATCATTCTAGAAATAAAAGAAGTTGAGGGTCAGCTAAACCTGTTAAAACATCTTTGCGCCTGAAAACCACTTTTAATTATAGAAAGTACTTGCAAAATATCCCGAATATCTATCCACCTAAACAACAAAAATATCAAATTGGCTTAGTCTATTCTGCTTGAAAATAAACTCAACTGAGAATTTCTGGGACCGAGTGTGTACTGGGAATACATTGCTTAAAGTTTTGACAGCAAACATGCAGGATTAGGGATTCAATACAGCAAATAAACGAGGGCCCATTTTTACTAAGTTTTCGAACAACTGTCATTAGAATTCATATACATGAGTAGGTTATTTAGCAGAGAGCTGGCGCAGTTATTTGCGTTTATATGGGAAAGGATAGGGAAAACGAGGGTGGATGCGACGGTTCAAGGAGGAAAATGCGTTTATAGGGGCGAGATAGGAAATACGTGGAGAGGTGCTAGGCAAGACAGAGGCTGAGAGTAGAGTATGCGTTTATATATGTATGAGAGGTATAGGTGCAGCAGGAGCTAGACAGAGGTTGAGTAGAGTATGGGTTATATGAGAGAGGTAGGGAACAGGAGGAGAGGTGTTAGGCTAGCCAGAGGTTGAGGAGTAGAGTAAGGTTTATATGAGAGGTATAGGAAAACGAGGAGGGGCGTTAGGCTAGACAGAGGTTGAGGAGTGGAGTATGGTTTATATGAGAAGTATAGGAAAACGAGGAGAGGTATTAGGTTAGGAGAATTGAGTATGTGTTTATAAGAAGATACGAGAAAACGGAGAGATCCTGTTATAGGATAGACAGGTGTTAAAGGTAGAATGTGTTTTATATGAGCGGTATAGGAAACCAAAGAGAGATGCTCGGCTAGACAGGGGAAAGAAGAGGAATGCGCTTTATGAGAGGTAGGGGATACGGGGAGTGGTGTTAGGCTAGACAGAGGTTGAGAGTAGAGTATGCGTTTATATGTATGACAAGTATAGGAACAGGAAGAGGGGTGTTAGGCTAGACAGAGGTCGAGGAGCAGAGTATGGTTTATATGAGAGTCATAGGAAACGAGAGGGGTGTTAGGCTAGACAGAGCTAGAGGAGTAGAGTATGATTTATATGAGAGGTATAGGAACAGGAGGAGAGGTGTTAGGCTAGACAGATACTAAAGGAGTAGCAATATGGGTTTATATACAGGAGTGTTAGGTGATAGGAGGTGCTAGACTTTAGACGTGAACTTAGTGGAAAACTGTTTCATGTCAATGTTCTAGACACGCCCATCACATAACCCATTCAGGGAAAAGGTGACCAGCAAAGGGGAAAATGTTACCAGCAAAGGGAAAAACGTGACCAGCAAAGGGAAAAACGTGACCAGCAAAGGGAAAAACGTGACCAGCAAAGGGAAAAATGTTACCAGCAAAGGGAAAAACGTGACCAGCAAAGGGAAAAAGGTGATCAGCAAAGGGAAAAATGTGACCAGCAAAGGGAAAAAGGTGACCAGCAAAGGGAAAAACGTGACCAGCAAAGGGAAAAGGTGACCAGCAAAGGGAAAAACGTGACCAGCAAAGGGAAAAATGTTACCAGCAAAGGGAAAAACGTGACCAGCAAAGGGAAACAGGTGATCAGCAAAGGGAAAAAGGTGACCAGCAAAGGGAAAAACGTGACCAGCAAAGGGAAAAGGTGACCAGCAAAGGGAAAAACGTGACCAGAAAAGGGAAAAAGGTGACCAGAAAAGGGAAAAATGTGACCAGCAAAGGGAAAATGGTGACTAGCAAAGGGAAAAAGGTGACCAGCAAAGGGAAACACGTGACCAGTAAAGGGAAAAAGGTGACCAGTAAATGGAAAAAGGTGACCAGCAAAGGGAATAACGTGACCAGCAAAGGGAAAAAGGTGACCAGCAAAGGGAAAAATGTGACCAGCAAAGGGAAAAAGGAGACCAGTAAAGGGAAAAATGTGACCAGCAAAGGGAAAAAAGGTGACCAGCAAAGGGAAAAATGTTACCAGCAAAGGGAAAAACGTGACCAGCAAAGGGAAAAACGTGACCAGCAAAGGGAAAAATGTTACCAGCAAAGGGAAAAACGTGATCAGCAAAGGGAAAAATGTGACCAGCAAAGGGAAAAAGGTGACCAGCAAAGGGAAAAACGTGACCAGCAAAGGGAAAAGGTGACCAGCAAAGGGAAAAACGTGACTAGCAAAGGGAAAGACGTGACCAGCAAAGGGAAAAGTGTTACCCGCAAAGGGAAAAACGTGACCAGCAAAGGGAAACAGGTGATCAGCAAAGGGAAAAAGGTGACCAGCAAAGGGAAAAAGGTGACCAACAAAGAGAAAACCGTGAGCAGCAAAGGGAAAAGGTGACCACCAAAGGGAAAAACGTGACAAGAAAGGCGAAAAAGGTGACCAGAAAAGGGAAAAATGTGACCAGCAAAGGGATAAAGGTGAACAGCAAAGGGAAAAAGGTGACCAGCAAATAGAAAAACGTGACCAGTAAAGGGAAAAAGGTGACCAGTAAAGGGAAAAAGGTGACCAGCAAAGGGAAAAACGTGACCTGCAAAAGGAAAAAGGTGACCAACAAAGGGAAAAATGTGACCAGCAAAGGGAAAAAGGTGACCAGTAAAGGGAAAAATGTGACCAGCAAAAGGAAAAAAGGTGACCAGTAAAGGGAAAAAGGTGACCAGCAAAGGGAAAAAGGTGACCTGTAAAGGGAAAAATGTGACCAGTAAAGGGAAAAATGTGACCAGTAAAGGGTAAAAGGTGACCAGTAAAGGGAAAAAGGTGAGCAGTAAAGGGAAAAACGTGACCAGCAAAGGCAAAAACGTGACCAGCAAAGGGAAAAACGTGACCAGCAAAGGGAAAAATGTGGCCAGCAAAGGGATAAGTTAACCCACTCACACTAACAGGTAAGTAATTCAGCTAGTATTGCAAGAGGCTGACTGCATCATAGCAGTGTATGATTTCACAGGTAATTCAGCTAGTGTCGTAGGTAGTTAGGATAATTTATCTAGTATCACAGGAGGATAGATTCCAGGGGTTGGGTATAGCATAGTTTCGTATTTCACAGGTATTTCTGCTAGTATCGTAGGTATTTAGCATAATTCAAGTATCATAGGCGTTTAGAGTAGTTAAGATAGCATTACAGGAGGGGGGGTTCCAAGGCTCGGTTATAACGTAGTTTCGTATTTCACAGATAGTTCAGGTAACATCGTAAGTATGGGGGGTAATCAGCATAGTTTCACAGATACTCGTGATAATTTCTATCAGAGATTTGTATCACAGCTATTTAAGGTAAATGCAGGTGATTCAGATTGTATCAATGGTATTTGAGTCATTTTAACATGTAATTCATCTAGTATCATTGATATTTAGGGCAAACCAAATAGTATCACAGGTGCTCATGCTAATTTAGAGCAGGAATTCGTATCAGAGCTAGTTAAGGTAATTTCACATGATTCGGCTAGTATCACAGGTATTTAAGTCATTTTAGCAGGTAATTCAACTAGTATCACAGGTACTTATGGTAATATAGAGAGTAATTAGATCATAAACATTTCTCATCCAACGTTACAACAATTTACATAGTTTTTTCTAAATCTTACAAACTTATTATATGTTAAACAGTTACTGTATGATGCGGAGAGGGATAAACTGCATATTGGTCCACAAATTGAAAAGCTTTGCGTCAGCATACCTTTATTTAAGTTCGTTGTAGATGTCTCTCCCCTTTTATCTAGGCTTGAGACTAGCACTAGGATTGCTCCTAATGGCAGGGTTACCACCTTCCCTTCCATCTTCTTCTTTCTTCATCAGGCGTCTGCTAGTTTCATAAACAGCACACGGATAAACTTCATTTTTAAGATTGTAGACTCACGAGAAAATCTTCATCTTCGACTTACATTCTCTTAAGCACTGTTTGTAAAGGCGTAATGTCCTTACGCATAGGTAGTTATTCCATCCTAAGCAATAATTCTTTTATCATCAAAGGGATTCAATGCAATTTTATTCACTTGCACTGTGGTAACAGCATGCTTTCGTGATAGGATTAGATTCATGGGCGTTCTGATGATTTCACAGGTTTTAAGACAGTCTGTATAGCTGTCAAACGAAATGTACTGCTTAATAGCGCTTTGTTTTATACCTTTAATCTTTTTTATAATTGAGCCTTGAATATCTAAGGCATACAACTTAGGCCGTAGTCCAACAAAGCGTAGGATAATTTTGCTATTAGCCTCATCTTTAAATTTTCCCAATACCTTCTTGTTCTGAGTAGATTAACATATATGGTTGGCAGGGTAATCAGCTGTATCGAGATGCTCAAGAAAACGTAGCTTGTCATGGTACACATCTTCAGTTGTTACACGATGAATGAGTGAATCAGTGTCCATATACATAAGCTTCAGGTTTTCAGCTCCATAAGGCAACAACACGTCGTAATGATAGTTATACATTAATGTCTTGGAGATTTCCAACACATCCATACCAATGTATATAGGCTTGTTGAACACAATCTGACGAGAGGCCATATGTACAGCAGCCAGATTAGCAGCATATAAACTGTCGATAAACGTAGGCTTGCCGATCAGCTTCTCTAGAGTTTTTTCATTGGTCACCAGTGGTATATCCGTACGGTTACGCAGGTTCTCCATAGTTTTTCCAAACATGGCGTTGTTAAAGAGCTTGTAGAGATCCTTCTCGAAACCATTTGCAGCTTGTTGTCGTAGCCTGTTGTTAAATTCCACATACGGTTTCAACCACCGAGACTGTCGGAATTGTAGCACACGATGAATTTTTGTTAGTCGTAGTCCATGACTAAGAGCTTGCTTCAAAGCCATGTAATGCACTACATACTTCTTTCGAGGTCCAAGATGGGGTATCAGTTTCTTTGTAGATGCTTCCAATGGTTTCATACACTCAGTTAGGAAAGGTAGATCGTTGTGTAGATCGTGAAGTTCAGCAGGATACTCGATGTCGACTTCTAATATGCACCCATGAGGATCATCTTCTTGTAGTCTTTCTAAGTTGAATTCTTCAGGTAACACCCACTGAAATCCACCAAAAGTAAGGGCGTGACACATTGCCCACCCATATTGGTTATTAGCGTCCTCGTATGTGATAAATTGGGTTGGTCTCGACGGATCAAACTTATCCATATAAGTGTTATTAGCCACAGCATAACGATGGGAAACTTGGCATAAACCTCCTCTTATACCTGATTGCACCATGAGAGGTTGATCATAATCTTGTAACAGCTCCAGCTTAATTCCAGTATACAGTAACATGGCGTCCCATGTAAGTCCTGGAGAAATAAAATAATGGGCAGGATCAACTTTGTGTGTTTTAAGGGTTTGCTCTCTGAACGTCTCAAAGACATCAGCTAGGAGTAGTACATCTGAGGTTAAGTAGAGATCGCTGTACTCTCCCAGGTTTCTCACATTAAACAGCTCCCATACATTTCTAGCATGATCGTAGTCAGTATCAGTAATTTCTTCTTCATTTAATCTATTGTAGAAGGACTCCTTAGGAGACACGCAGGTCTCGTTCAGGGCATCCCATGACGTAACAAAATCATATGGATATACGCCCTTACGAGTCATCAACTTCAATTTGTCTTCTCCAAAGTACTTTAGTGTTTCAGGATATGAGGTTAGATTTTTTACCAACTTATCCAAGCTTGTACTGAGGAATCGGAAGCTGTCCACAAATCGAAGCTTTATATCTCCTACATACTTGGTGAGTGAGATATAGCTTTCTTCAGAGTTAGGAATTACCTCCACACGTTCACTTGTACAACCCAGCTCCTTAACAATGAAATGAGAGTCATATCCGCTAAGGTTATGCATGAAGACTGGTATATATTTAGGTGTTTTACAGTCTAAATTACATTCATTATGAAGACTTCCACGATATTCACCGCTGATGTGATCACGGTCGCGTACTTTATAGTTCTCTTCTGTAAAGGGTTTTTCACACAAGTAGCATGCCGTAGAAGACTCAAAATCCTTTTGCTGTTGATCCGTAAGTTTCAGAGGCTTAGCAGATTTGTATACGGCATCAATCATTTTTGCAAGAGATGTCAGGTACAGCATAAACTTCTGAGCAGCATCAGCACCACGATACACATAGAGTTGCTTAGGAAGATCAGTTTCGAGATGTTCAACACTGGATGTAGGCTTCACGTAAACACAGAAGCTTATTGGTGTGTGCTCTTGATAAGGGGTTGTATAGGAAGTTTCAGGATTGGGTATACACGTATGGCATGGAGTGAGAATACTCTCAAAATCCGCAGAGATGACATAAGGTACTTTCAGCATCCTATCAACGTTTTTAAACTGTACAATTGCTTTCTCCTTGGTAGGCATAACTACCCTTGCAACACCATGTTGAATACAGACGGCTGCATGTTCTTGTAGTTTTTCCTGTCCACTTCGCCCATATCGATCATCAAAATGTATAAAGCAGCGCTTACAAGTATAAACCCGTCCATTGTGGTTAGTTTTCTGACGTCGAACGAGTTTCTCAAAATTCTTCATTTATACGTAGTGATGTTTTCCACAACTGTCACTCAATAGTAGCAAATCACAGTGTTCGGGTAGTTCAATGTCTACAACCTTTATCGGATACACTTCATGCTTCTCATCTAGCCCGAAAACGTTAATAGACATCTTGTTAAGCTTCTCAAATTTAGGTATTTGAGAAAGTGGAGTAGGATAGGAAACACAGCTGAAGTCGTACTTATCTTGAAGCTGCTTGTATTTGCTCACACGCTGCGCATCCTTCTCGACGAATTTAGCTAATATAGAGTACATGAAACATTTCTCGTCGGTAAAGTTCTGAATGTTTATACATGCTTTCCTTGCTTCAACAGATGACGGTAGTGGTATGTAGCTACTTCCTCGTAACCGGTTGTACTTGTTGATGCGAAGTCGAACTCCTTCCACAGCAAGCAAAGCCCAGCTGCTACCCTTAAGCTGAGACTCCTCCATTTCAGTCACCAATTTCTTGAATTTCACTTCCATCGTTGACTCCAGATCTGTTTCTAGGAAAACAGCTTGATTCCGTGTTTTAAATGTTTTGTCACAGGTTTCTCCAATACTGTTAACAAATCGACACTCAACCAGCAGATTAATTTTAACACTCTTATAAATGCTAAGCTCTTTATGCACAGTCTGGATTATGCGTTGTTTTGCTTCATGCAGATATATATTTAGGTCCTTAGGTGATTCACATTGTATAAAATACGATTTCAATCGTCCTTCGAAGGAAGTTTCGTATTCTTTCATATCACAGTCCTCCATTGTTGATAATAGCTGATGTTTAGTTGGCTCCAATTTTCTTTTCTTCTGAGGACTGCTCATTTCACATATATCTTCGTGTCGCTGGCCCTTATAACCATCATTGAAGGTCAAGCTACAATGTTTACATTTGAGGAGCTTCTTACAAGTCATCTCGTGTCTTCTCTTGTCATAACCTCGGAGGAACTTCTTCCCACATTTTCCGCAATCGTATCCGGTAGCGCAAGGAATAATATCCTTATACGCCGAGTTATTCATCATTATTCTTGATGTAATAACGTATTAATCCTTCAAAGGAAATGTAGACCTCTTCACCTTGATATCACTTAGAAAGCTGATTATTCTTGGAGAGAACACAATGTTAACACCTGAAGACTAATTAGCACAATGAAGTCCAATGTCCTAGATCACCATATTTATAGAGGGAGTACGAACCTTTTAGATCAATCATTAACTCGCTCCATAACTAGCTGTATATGTTTGCTCCACGCGTATTAACCTCACGCCCAGAGTCAGGATGTCTATGATGTCACACCCAGAGACAGGATGTCTGGCAGTATCAAACACGTTTAAACTCGTCTCGTAACTACATGTATATGCTGTCACACCAACAAGAGAAGTATTCCCACACGCTCATTCAGTCAGAGGTTCCATTCAAAGCCTACCACCACCCATTACACCAAAGCTAGTACAATCTCTATTATCAAAATACTTAAAAGTAAAGGCTTAAAAGGTAACGTAGAAGATTCTCGCCTTATTTACTTAATTATTTCATGTTTACATTCCCTTTCAATTCTTCCTTTGCATCTTCTTCCAGAAAGACCATTACATTTCACTACAATCACGAGAAAACCAATTTTTCCAGAGTTTTACAGATTCTTAGCTTCTAGAATCGAACCCGGTAATAGTTTTAATAAATGTATTTTTAGTAATTTAGCTCCCTCACATCAGCATCTACCATTTAATCTTTACTCGAACCTGATAAGATTCATAGGCTTGAAGATATATGAAATCACCCCTTCGGGATTCGATCTGAGTACTTTAAAGTACTTTTTGTCATGATAACGATATTTAGGGACTAGGTACTCTGTTTACGGTTTACTTGACGTGTCTATATAAATTAGATTACGAGTTATTAAATTTGCAAGAAACTTTCATTAAATCGGTATTCGAACCCAGAACACCAGGAACAAAATAATATAAAATATTAGCTTGCCATGTTAAACAAAGCTGTATGCAGTTACAACTTCGATCTAAGTGATATATTCTAGTGTACAGAGGAAAATTAAGGAAGTCATTAAAAGATGGGAATCGAACCAAGCACAACTGATTGGCAATTATATACAGCATTAATCACCCAGTACAGATCCTATCAAACATGCTTAGGCCCATTCCTCTACCTCATTTAGTTCCAGAGATAATGAAGATTTAAAATTAGGAATCGAACTCAGGACACTAGATCCCCAAATATAGATCCCCAAGAAACTACCTAATCATATAAATGTAATAAAGCTTATTTGACGTCTTTGTCTTAACTACTTTAGGAGTTATTAAATTTATAATTCAATTACATTTTATCGGTATTCGAACCCAGAACACCAGAAACAAAATTATTTATAAAATTAGTTTGGTATGTTAAAAAGAGTTGTATACAGTTACGCAATCAATCTAAGTTATATATTCTAGTATACAGAAAAAAATTAAGGAAATCATTTAAAAATCTGGATTCGAACTAGGGACAACTGATTGAAAATTATATACAGTATTAATTGCGCATTATAACAGCTATCATTAATGCTTTGGTCCACCCCTCTACCTCTCTTAGTTTCCGAGATAATGGAGATTTAAAAATTAAGGAAGTCTTCATAATGAATGTAATTTAGCCTGTAAAACACCTAAATATATACCAGTCTTCATGCATAACCTTAGCGGATATGACTCTCATTTCATTGTTAAGGAGCTGGGTTGTACAAGTGAACGTGTGGAGGTAATTCCTAACTCTGAAGAAAGCTATATCTCATTCACCAAGTATGTAGGAGCTTTAAAGCTTCGATTTGTGGACAGCTTCCGATTCCTCAGTACAAGCTTGGATAAGTTGGTAAAAAATCTAACCTCATATCCTGAAACACTAAAGTACTTTGGAGAAGACAAATTGAAGTTGATGAGTCCTAAGGGCGTATTTCCATATGATTTTGTTACATCATGGGATGCCCTGAACTAGACCTGCGTGTCTCCTAAGGACTCCTTCTACAATAGATTAAATGAAGAAGAAATTACTGATACTGACTACGATCATGCTAGAAATGTATGGGAGCTGTTTAATGTGAGAAACCTGGGAGAGTACAGCGATCTCTACTTAACCTCAGATGTACTACTCCTAGCTGATGTCTTTGAGACGTTCAGAGAGCAAACCCTTAAAACACACAAAGTTGATCCTGCCCATTATTTTATTTCTCCAGGACTTACATGGGACGCCATGTTACTGTATACTGGAATTAAGCTGGAGCTGTTACAAGATTATGATCAACTACTCATGGTGCAATCAGGTATAAGAGGAGGTTTATGCCAAGTTTCCCATCGTTATGCTGTGGCTAATAACACTTATATGGATAAGTTTGATCCGTCGAGACCAACCCAATTTATCACATACGAGGACGCTAATAACCAATATGGGTGGGCAATGTGTCACGCCCTTACTTTTGGTGGATTTCAGTGGGTGTTACCTGAAGAATTCAACTTAGAAAGACTACAAGAAGATGATCCTCATGGGTGCATATTAGAAGTCGACATCGAGTATCCTGCTGAACTTCACGATCTACACAACGATCTACCTTTCCTAACTGAGTGTATGAAACCATTGGAAGCATCTACAAAGAAACTGATACCCCATCTTGGACCTCGAAAGAAGTATGTAGTGCATTACATGGCTTTGAAGCAAGCTCTTAGTCATGGACTACGACTAACAAAAATTCATCGTGTGCTACAATTCCGACAGTCTCGGTGGTTGAAACCGTATGTGGAATTTAACAACAGGCTACGACAACAAGCTGCAAATGGTTTCGAGAAGGATCTCTACAAGCTCTTTAACAACGCCATGTTTGGAAAAACTATGGAGAACCTGCGTAACCGTATGGATATACCACTGGTGACCAATGAAAAACTCTAGAGAAGCTGATCGCCAAGCCTACGTTTATCGACAGGACGATATATGCTACTAATCTAGCTGCTGTACATATGGCCTCTCGTCAGATTGTGTTCAACAAACCTATATACATTGGTATGAGTGTGTTGGACATCTCCAAGACATTGGTGTATAACTATCATTACGACGTGTTGTTGCCTTATGGAGCTGAAAACCTGAAGCTTATGTATATGGACACTGATTCACTCATTCATCGTGTAACAACTGAAGATGTGTACCATGACAAGCTACGTTTTTTTGAGCATCTCGATACAGCTGATTACCCTGCAAACCATATATGTTACTCTGCTCAGAACAAGAAGGTATTGGGAAAATTTAAAGATGAGTCTAATAGCAAAATCATCCTACGCTTTGTTGGACTACGGCCTAAGATGTATGCCTTAGATATTCAAGCCTCAATGATAAAAAAGATTAAAGGTATAAAACGTAGCGCTATTAAGCAGTACATTTCGTTTGACAGCTATACAGACTGTCTTAAAACCTGTGAAATCATCAGAACGCCCATGAATCTAATCCTATCACAAAAGCATGCTGTTACCACAGTGCAAGTGAATAAAATTGCATTGAATCCCTTTGATGATAAAAGAATTATTGCTTAGGATGGAATAACTACCTATGCGTATGGACATTACGCCATTACAAACAGTGCTTAAGAGAATGTAAGTCGAAGATGAAGATTTTCTCGTGAGTCTACAATCTTAAAAATGAAGTTTATCCGTGTGCTGTGTATGCAACTAGCAGACGCCTGATGAAGAAAGAAGAAGATGGAAGGGAAGGTGGTAACCCTGCCATTAGGAGCAATCCTAGTGCTAGTCTCAAGCCTAGATAAAAGGATAGAGACATCTACAACGAACTTAAATAAAGGTATGTTGACGTAAAGATTTTCAATTTGTGAACCAATATGCAGTTTATTTCTCTCCGCATCGTACAATAACTGTTTAACATGTAATAAGTTTGTAAGATTTAGAAAAAAGTATATAAATTGTTGTAACGTTGGATGAGAAATGTTTATGATCTAATTACTCTCTATATTACCATGAGTACCTGTGATACTAGTTGAATTACCTGTTAAAATGACTTAAATTACTGTGATACTAGCCGAATCATGTGAAATTACCTTAACTAGCTCTGATACGAATTCCTGCTCTAAATTAGCATGAGCGCCTGTGATACTATCTGGTTTGCCCTAAATATCAATGATACTAGATGAATTACCTGTTAAAATGACTCAAATACCATTGATACAATCTGAATCACCTGCATTTACCTTAAATAGCTGTGATACAAATCTCTGATCTAAATTATCACGAGTATCTGTGAAATTATGCTGATTACCCCCATACTTACGATGTTACCTGAACTATCTGTGAAATACGAAACTACGTTATAACCGAGCCCTGGAACCCCCCTTCGTGTAATGCTATCTTAACTACTCTAAACACCTATGATACTTGAATTATGCTAAATACCTACGATACTAGCAGAATTATCTGTGAAATACGAAACTATGCTATACACAACCCCTGGAATCTTTCCTCCTGTGATTCTAGATGAATTATCCTAAATACCTACGACACTAGCTGAATTACCTGTGAAAGCATACACTGCTATGATGCAGTCAGCCTCTTGCAATACTAGCTGAATTACTTACCTGTTAGTGTGAGTGGGTTAGCTTTTCCCTTTGCTGGCCACATTTTTCCCTTTGCTCGTCACGTTTTTCCCTTTGCTGGTCACGTTTTTGCCTTTGCTGGTCACGTTTTTCCCTTTACTGCTCACCTTTTTCCCTTTACTGGTCACCTTTTACCCTTTACTGGTCACATTTTTCCCTTTACTGGTCACATTTTTCCCTTTACTGGTCACCTTTTTCCCTTTGCTGGTCACCTTTTTCCCTTTACTGGTCACCTTTTTTCCTTTGCTGGTCACATTTTTGCCTTTACTGGTCCCCTTTTTCCCTTTGCTGGTCACATTTTTCGCTTTGCTGGTCATCTTTTTCCCTTTGCTGGTCACGTTTTTCCCTTTGCTGGTCACCTTTTTCCCTTTACTGGTCACTTTTTCCCTTTACTGGTCACGTTTTTCCCTTTGCTGGTCACCTTTTCCCTTTGCTGGTCACCTTTTTCCCTTTGCTGGTCACATTTTTCCCTTTTCTGGTCACCTTTTTCCCTTTTCTGGTCACCTTTTTCCCTTTGCTGGTCACCTTTTCCCTTTGCTGGTCACGTTTTTCCCTTTGCTGGTTACATTTTTCCCTTTGCTGGTCACGTTTTTCCCTTTGCTGGTCACGTTTTTCCCTTTGCTGGTCACCTTTTCCCCTTGCTGGTCACGTTTTTCCCTTTGCTGGTCACCTTTTTCCCTTTGCTGGTCACATTTTTCCCTTTGCTGATCACCTTTTTCCCTTTGCTGGTCACGTTTTTCTCTTTGCTGGTAACATTTTTCCCTTTGCTGGTCACGTTTTTCCCTTTGCTGGTCACGTTTTTCCCTTTTGCTGGTAACATTTTTCCCTTTGCTGGTCACCTTTTCCCTGAATGGGTTACGTGATGGGCGTGTCTAGAACATTGACATGAAAGAGTTTTCCACTAAGTTCACGTCTAAAGTCGCTTTCAAGTCTAGCAGCTCCTATTACCTAACACTCCTGTATATAAACCCATATTGCTACTCCTTTAGTATCTGTCTAGCCTAACACCTCTCCTCCTGTTCCTATACCTCTCATATAAATCATACTCTACTCCTCTAGCTCTGTCTAGCCTAACACCTCTCTCGTTTCCTATGACTCTCATATAAACCATACTCTGCTCCTCGACCTCTGTCTAGCCTAACACCCCTCTTCCTGTTCCTATACTTGTCATACATATAAACGCATACTCTACTCTCAACCTCTGTCTAGCCTAACACCACTCCCCGTATCCCCTACCTCTCATAAAGCGCATTCCTCTCCTGTCCCCTGTCTAGCCGAGCATCTCTCTTTGGTTTCCTATACTGCTCATATAAAACACATTCTACCTTTAACACCTGTCTATCCTATAACAGGATCTCTCCGTTTTTTCGTATCTTCTTATAAACACATACTCAATTCACCTAACCTGATACCTCTCCTCGTTTTCCTATACTTCTCATATAAACCATACTCCACTCCTCAACCTCTGTCTAGCCTAACACCCCTCCTCGTTTTCCTATATCTCTCATATAAACCTTACTCTACTCCTCAACCTCTGGCTAGCCTAACACCTCTCCTCCTCTTCCCTACCTCTCTCATATAACCCATACTCTACTCAACCTCTGTCTAGCTCCTGCTGCTCCTATACCTCTCATACATATATAAACGCATACTCTACTCTCAGCCTCTGTCTAGCCTAGCACCTCTCCACGTATTCCCTATCTCGCCCCTATAAACGCATTTTCCTCCTTGAACCGTCGCATCCACCCTCGTTTTCCCTATCCTTTCCCATATAAACGCAAAAAACTGCGCCAGCTCTCTCCTAAATAACCTACTTACATGATAGCTTATTATTCTGCTGCAGATCAGACTCTTAGTATCTTGGAATTTTTCAGTGCATTTACATACGACCTAAGTTGAGAACACTTCCCTGCACTCGTGGCAGTGTATTGAAACTATATAATTCTATAAAAATAGCTTATCAATGTATTCATTTCAATTAAATTTTTACACAAAACATGTATAAGAGTAGTGATTTAAAATGCTCACTGAATATACCTAGTGACAGTAACGTAATTATTAATGCACCGACTACATATACTAATATTCCACAATCTTCTCTCACAGCCACCACGAACAGAACACATTCAAATGGCTATGTCACCATCACCATACTCTCAACATCTTATTCAAGGAAGCTGGTGGTAATGTAGCAATCAGCACACTTAAAGAGTATGTTTTCAAAATAAATAAATGTTGCAAAATTTTGAGAATTAAAATGAATCCAAAGAATTGCTAATTAGTTTACTTATTTCCTGAAGATTAACAGCCACGCAACAAAATTAAATACACAATCTTACCTCATGGTGAGACTGTTAAGTATTGGGGATTAACAAGAAACAGAATATTGGCGTGGAATGTGCACATGTCTTTGCTTTGGAAACTAAAACATAGAGCTTATCAATTCAAGTATCTCTTCACCTCTAGAAGTACATGTTCTCATAACATGCTCATATTTGTCAGCTAATCGCACTTATCTGGATATGTGTGTTACGTTTGGAGTTCATCTTCCAACTCACAGGTTCAAGTAATCAGATATTCCAAAATAGAGCTATTTCGACAATAGCATACGCAGTTCCACATTCCTATTGAAAATCTATTCTTTAGTACACCATTTCTCGACTCTTCCACCGATCAAAAGAACGTCTATTGAATGAGTTGCCATACAACGGAAGAACGAGCGTTATGCACATTGAAGAGAAAGCGGCATACAGAGCTTCTCTGCCCATAAAGCATTGCTACCAACAAGGGTTGTCCAAGTCGTTAAGACACGGACTCGTGAACGGGAGTTCCGCGGTTCAAATCTCCCCAAGACCACACTCCTAACTGAGGCTTTTTCCAGCTTTTCCTCAGAGTTCATAACTTGCAAGTGCCGCTGAGGTACCCTAAACTTAGGACTGGAATGTTTCCTTCCCAAAAAATTCCTTTACCAAAAATCATTTCATTTCATATAACATCTGTGTCCACCACTTGTGGTATCGTATGTAGTAAGAACGGGGTTAAATAAAAATAAAGGATTGCTCTTCTCTGTTTTCGCCTTTGTGTACATATACTGTGTCTCTGATGTTCTCTCTTCCTTTGAATTACAAGGACAATTGCTGAAACATGTCTTCTGTACATGTATTGCAAGTCTCTTAGGTTATATATTGACGGATTACCACGACAGCAATGTGCACAATTGTATATAATGAATTTCTCATTCTACCTTCCAAAAGGCATCTAGCTCAGTTGATAACGTAGATATTAATTTTTTAGTGTGTAAATGCATTCCTTTGCTCAAAATTCTGCATTATATCCATATTCTTAATAAAATTGTAAACATTTCAATATGATAAATAACTTATAAAAAGAGCCAACAATTTCTCTCTTTTAGCCCTTAATTATCTTAGTTTCTTGATATGCGTTACACAAGCAGCCATGGCTTTAATATTTTAATCATTAATAACCTTTATTCTGAAAGTACACCAGTTTTTCTAAAAGCAGCAATACGACCATTCTCTTCAATGTATTTCTCAGAAATAAAATATAACTTTAAACAAGTATGACCTTTCCAATTTGGCAGAATACTAAGAGAAAAAGAAAGCAAACAGAAAACGGATTTTAAGTTTTGACATCATCCATGCATCTCTCCACTGAAAGCGCCCGACGACCGCGGGTATAAGTACCCAAATGCAGAAGATGGCTATGTCACCGTCACCATACTCTCAACATCTTATTCAAGGAAGATGGTGCTAATGCAGCAATCAGCAAGTTATTTCGATTTAGGTATATGAAGATTGAACATTTTTTGCCCCTAGTTTTGGTAAAATAACCTTATGATGAACCATTTATAAGCCACAATATACCAAAGAGAATAAAATGTATAACAGTTCAGTTACCCAGTTCAAAATATTGTGATAATACATATGTGTATATATATATATATATATATATATATATATATATATATTGGGGTGTGTGTATGTGTGTGTTGAAGGGGAATATGTCCAAGGGGTATCTTTGCAGTTCATTGCAAATAGATTTTATCGGAAAGTCTCGAGGTGTGCTAAACGAAATCAGCAGAAAATGTGTTAAGCCATTCTAAACCTTTGTTGTCTGTTGAAAACGACTTCAAAAAGCTGATTTCGAACTATCGTCTTTAGAACCAAAGTGCCTAATGAAAGCATTAACATGACTGTGAAACTGGTGTTTCTTGCGTTTTTAAGGGAAACTCCTGAAGACATTTCTGATAAAATGTGCTTTTCTGCCTGCAAACGAAACATGGCCGTTCCAGCAGCTGTACCTGAAAATATTAAGATGTGTGTAGTTCTAGGAAAGCCTCACATTCTATGGAGTCTAATGTGAACGAAGTTGTACTTTGGGACATGGGAGTCTAGATGCTAATAAAATGTGATCAATTAGAATGGGTGCTTAGAAACGTTTTAGACGTATATCTAAATAAAATAAAAATACCCACTTAATGACGACAGTAATCGTTGTAACAAATAATGCTCAGGTGCGCTCATTGTAGATTATTTAATTACCTGATAATTTATGGACAGAGATGATCAAATTAAAAAATTATACATGTGAATAAAATACGACTAAAATAATATATTTTAAGGTACTGCATATATTACATTTTTAAGTTAATGATTTCTTAATTTAAATAAATTTGTAGTGGTAGACAACATAGATTAAAACAATTAATATTTATATAGGAGTGGTACGTTTTTGTCACTTTTTCCTCAAATTGTTATTCAGGATTGTGAGTGGAAGCTAGGATGGTGAGAAGAAGTTTATCATAAGTAAACATGCATATAAGGATGATATTAGTTTCACTTATTTATTCATGCAGCAAAAACATTTCTGCTTTATAAATCCCATGGTGAATACTTTTTTCTCATTGGTGATTTCTTAGATTGTCTTCAAAACGCTTCATTTGTAAATTGAAACTACTCATGTATTTTTATAGGTATTGGTTAACTATGTATGACAATGCATATGTCTGTAAACCCTTAATGGCATCCACAAATTAAGAAAATATTCGAATGTGGATAGAAAATGTTGTTTTCCAATATGCTGTGAAATAATTCGCAAAGCTTTTGCGGTCCTCTCTGTTAACGATTCAAAGATCCAAAGCTGAGGTGGAAAGTGCACAGTGCAATCGATTTTATATTTCCACCAAGTATTCCCTGTATGCCACAGCTCATATATAATTTGGTTGCATCGGTATAAATTCTTCTACGCAGGCATCAAGTATGTGTGCGCGTAAACACGGGATGTTGTTGAGCACATCCTGGATATCTTGTATATTTTTTGGTAGTGTGGTAGAGGAAGTAGGCTGTTATTTCCTCTTGTCCATATAAAGAGTTTAGTGTATTTCACACTTCTGTTCTCTGATTCGTCAGCGATAAATGGGGTCGCCGATTGAATGACTTTCCTGACCGATTTACTTGATCGTTCCTGTTTCTTTTCCAGCATTTGTTTTAAGTTATTTGAGAATAACCTGCGGGAAATTTAAGTCGCCGGTTCAGGATGTCTACCAAAAACACGGTTTGCTTCTGCTTCTTCTTTTGCAATAGAAAGAAAACTGAAACCCGACGAGAATGTTTTTCCGTACACTTCCAATTGTGCTCTCCCTGCATTAGTTGTGATTTTTTTAATTTTTAGCCTTGGATTCTTTGTAAATCACACCGCACGAAAAATATTTTCATACAGACACATAACATAAGTGCAATAGACTTTATTTACTACTGAATAAAATCAGTTACAATATTTCCATAAGATGAGTTTTTAAGAAGCACTACCAGTTTGTCTTAATTATTATTATTCCTGTACATAAACCAAGTACCACGAGAAACGGTGTAGTTGCGATCGTACTACAAGCACACGGAGAGACGTGGTTTTGCATGGTGTTAAATCGTTACCTACTTTTTACTTTTACTAAACATCCCAGAAATGCAGTTTATTGCTGGTTTTCAAATCATCTCATAAGTTGCAGAGAAAGGAAAAGAAAGCGTTGAAGAGGGAACGAGGGATAGTGGCAGGAAAGAGAGGGAGAGAAAGACGGAAATGGAGAGAGAGCGAAATAGAGTAATAAAGAGAGAGAGAGATAGATAAGAATATCGACATTGAACGCAACAATGCGAGTAGAGCTGCAGGTTCTGCCGGCACTATTTAAAAATATACAGTAATTTAAACAATAACACGAAACATTTTTTCCGATAGAATGTGAACCTGAATCAACCACAGATAATTGTCATGTCACACCAGAATTCCAAGCCTTAATGATGATATCTCGTAAATTATTTGCTGCAAAATCATCCATTGGTCACGATAGATAGGAATGTGCTTTACATTTACAGCTTAGCATAGCGGCTAAAGTGAACGGACTAACCTATACTTAAAAGTATTTAAAAGCTTTATCCTGCAGTTTCTCGTTAATTCTTTGGACAATAATGTACTTACCGTATCTGTCTCATTTCCTTGAAGTCAATATTAGTACATTTATAGGTCTTACTTTATGTGCTGGAAATGCACTTTGGATAGTTGTTGTAGTATCCTCGTTTGAGCTAAACTTCTGTGCTCTTCTTTGAAATTCATTTACGTGAAATCAGCACATCAATAGCTCTAGTTTCAGAGACACATGGCGATAGCTTTTAACTGAGCCAGTCGGTGTGTAAATTCCTTTAGAAACCTTACTTACTAATAAAAGAAGAAATGGGCAACGAAAAATTCTATGTTCAGCCCTATTTAGAGCTGTTCACACACACACACACACACAGATATATCTACATATAAGGTTTAGCTAGGAACGTAAATAAATGAATAAGTGAACGAGAAACACAGATGGAGAGAATATAACAATCTCTCCAAAATACAACTATATAATTGTAAAAAAAACAAACAAAGAAGAAAAAAAGGATTGTTGAAACGAGTAAAAGAATGTTTACTAAAATATATAAACAAACAACGCACAATACAATTTACTAAACAAACAGGAAGACATAAATATATAGTGTTTGTGGAGAAATTAAAGGAGATAAAAAAAGAAGACATATGGAACCAAAATGGGCAAAGAGTGAGGAATGAAACAGTAATGAATGTGTAGTGTAAAATGAATATACCTATACTGAGTAATGTACATAACCAACTGAGAGTAAAAAATCAGTAATAATATTTTATAAAAATGTCAGGAATATTAAATGAACAGACATAAAGACGGAAGAGAATAAATGCGGTATTTAGGAATTGACAGAAACATGAAGTAGGAAAAGCTTAATGGAAACGAAACGTAAAGAGAAGAACATAAAGGAGAAAGGGCATAACCCTACTTAATCACATATATGTTAGTATAAATGGCGCTGTTTACTATTATTATTATTATTATTATTATTACTGCTACTACTATTTAGTTACTTTTACATTATGTTAATATGCATTGCTTTGTTTCTAAACTATATATATTTTTTTCAGAAATTAATCCTTCCCACGGAAAAAAAGAAGTTCTAGCAATCAAACTAATGGAGAGAAAATTCTATCCTTAATATGCAGAAAATGTAACAAGTGGTACTACAGTTTATATTTTCTGTGTTTTTCAAGATTTTGCATCTTATTATATTTGAAAATTTCGCCGATTATTCAATTTTTCCGTCTGTGGAGTAAATCTAATTATTTTAGGTAAACTTAGTGGAGCAAATTATTTGGTACACTACCTGATATTGCAGAAATAAGTTTGTTTTATCTGACGGAAGGAAAAAAGCAAATCTCAGGTTATCAACCCTTTTACTAAACTTCCTCATTTACGCCTCAGTTTGTATGCGTTAACACATTAATCCTCTGTAAGTTTAAATCTTATGCCGGTGACGTTGTGCGGCAATCTATAAAACTCGCTGCACTAAATGCATATTAAATAATTGCATAAAAGGACGTGAGAAACTCTTTACAGTTTTCACTAAATAATACATGTAAGGAAACGAAATGAAACATGTTTAAGAAAAGTAACATCAGAACACGTTAAATGTAATATCATTTCTTCTTTCTACATATTAGAAATGAAGAATTTTTCTGCGTTAATTTGGCTCCTAGAAGTTCTTAAAGTGGAGACGAATACTTGTTTTCAAATCAAAAGTATATACATTTCAGAAAAAGTTCCAATGGAGAGGTTGTGCCATAATGGAATTATCGACGCTGTGCCGACTCTACTGTTTCTCGTAGTATCGGAATCGTGACCATGGCATTGTATCAGTACTAGTACCTGCTGCAAGATGGCACCCCTACTATCCTATTTTCCATTCGCCCCCTTTTCCTCCGCAGAAGGTCAGGGCCTTCCCATGAATAACGAAGGAGCCGTACGGCGCCGAGCGGCCAGCACTTTAGCCAAGATTTATAGCAGATTAGCCATACCTCTGCAAATGGAGCCTGTATATCATTTTCTCATTTATGTTTTGGCCGTTTGGTGGGCTGCCCGCCTGTTTGAACATTGTCTAGTGTTTGCTTGTTGTATAACGGCTTCTACTTGCCACTATTCCTCTTCGTCTTTTTCTTTGCCCTGCTATCCTTAACCTCTTACGCATGTTCTTGCTGATGGCAAATTACCGAAACACAAATTCATGCACTGCAAACGTCCGGAACAATTAAGATGGCTTTGTAGACTATTTGGTGGTACAGATGAAAAATTGCCGTGACGTGAAATGGAACCATTGCTGTATTCATCAAGAAGCATTGGCTACAAACAAGATGCTACAAACATTTAAAGAAAGTACCTAATGTGGCAGTTAATATAAATTTCCCGAGAGAGATGGCTCCGCGGTGACGTGTGAGGCTCGCATTCGGGAGGTCCTGGTCTCGATTCCCATCGACTGCCCCTCTGACCTTGGATTCATTGTGTTTTCCCTAAGCGGTAGGCGAGTGCTGGGTTGGTTTCTCATCTACCACGATTTCCTTTACATAATTTCCCTTTCATTCCGTTTCCTTCTCATCTTTCGTGTGTGCTTCTCGGTTTCGTGGCGTATGGCGGCGCCGGAAAGATAGCGTGGATGTTTGCTCGAAAGAAAAACTACTTCTTGTGGGCACCAGAGTGCTGCTTGGTCGATGGGTCGTTCATTGCCCTCTCTAGGCGGCTCTGGCAGTGGGACGGGTCTTCGATCCTTGAACTGTTGGGGGCTTCCGCGCGTCTCTGTGGCCTGTCTGCCTGCGGCCTGTAGCCTCCTGTGGTTCCTTCACTTCATCCCTTTCTCCTGGGGGATATTAGTCACAACTGATCTATTTAGGTTTCAGCGCGCGAGGTGTCCCCTTCCGTTATATAACCTATATCTATAAGATTATAACTTTTATCAAGCCTCGACCTCTGGATTTCAGAATTATATGAAAAAATTGTTAACCAATATATGCAGTCACATTTGCATACAGAAGTGCGTTGTTCATGCAGAGGAAACATTTCCAGCGATTCTTAGAGTTCCGTGATGAAGTAAAACCTTTTCAGAGCGATACTAAATTGTATGTGGACATTTTAGTTAACTTCTCATGGTTGTCGATGGTAGCCTACTTAATGGATATGTTTGCAAACTTGGACAGTTTTGTCATTAGAGGCAAGTCTGAATACGGCTGTGGGCAAGCCGAGCTAACAGTGGTTGTGTCAGCATCTTCCAAACATAAAGCTCAATGCTGGAATCCATTGAAGTTCAACATGTCATCGTTGAGCACTTGTATGATTTAGAAAACTTCAGTGACTACTAATCAGTTCAGAAAGCTCATAGATAAGAAAATCTTTTGAGTATCGTACCGTGCAATTAAAAACTTTGTGTACGAAGAAGATGAATTTGCTCTTATTACTTGTAACTCATTAAATATAGTTTTCAAACAATGTAATCTTGATCAATTTTTATGAAAGTATTTTCTGAGTATAAGAAAGCAGGTGTAAAATCCTTGAAACATCTAGTTCTATTTGGTAGCTCACATCTTTGTAAATGAACACTTCAATATTTTTATTTCTGAAACATATAGCAATCGCCTTGATTTTGAACCTGTTTTAAGACTAAACGTAGCAGATATTCAACAATATGTGAAGAGAGAGAGAGAGAGAGAGAGAGAGAGAGAGAGAGAGAGAGAGGGATAGCATAAACGTCATTCTGAAGGAATTGGAAAAAAGTACAAACAAATATCTCGGAATTGATTATGCCGTAAAGTTGAATATGTTCTACGTTTTTCCTGTAATAAGCTTTTGTTTATGCCTAGAGTTTCCAGTTATAGAAAACCCAATAGGAATGAAGAGGGCCTCACAGGCTGTTTACAAAAATTCAAGGCATACTTATTTTATTTTTTATAAAGATATCTCAAACATATATTTTAGTCGAATTCGATAGTCATCTTTACTAAATAAAGATAACGAAAAATGCAAAACGTAAGGAATTGTTAATTGTTTAGCTTGGGAAGAATCCCATAAAACGCCTCGCCATGCCTATTTAAAGATATCGGACTCGATTATAATATTTGGTACCTTTAGATTTAGTTTTTGAGATGTGCCGTTCTCTCCCACTCCTTCTCACTCACTAACACACACAAACACACACACACACACACACACATCTCTTCGGGTTTGAACTTGCGACCTCGGGAACTAGAGGTTAGCGTGATACCCATTGACCACAGCGAACGACAACACGTCTTCTACCTGTCATAGGTAAACAGTAGACGATTAATAAAAATGTCTGATGAGCAACAGTCATAAGATCTGTTTTAACCGTTAGGAATTCATACGTATCTTACATACAGTGAGAACCATTTAAGTTGAGACTATAATATCTCCAAAACTAAGCGCTATAGAAGCAAATGTCTTGAATAAAAGTTGTTTGATATTTTGGGGGAATGTAAATGCCATTAGTCGTGTTTTATTTTGAGGACGTTGTGATGGTTATTTTAGGGTGAATTTAATTTGACCTTAATTGCAGGTTCCCATTTTAAAAAATTAGATTCACCCTAAAATGACTATCATAACATTCTCCAAACAAAACATGACTAATGACATTTACGTTCCCCCATTATATCAAGCAACTTCTATTAAGGGCATTTATTTCTACAACGCTTAGTTTTGGAGGTATTGTACAGTCTCAACGTAAATGGTCCACCCTGTATATAAATATA
Source organism: Deroplatys truncata (assembly GCA_030765065.1). Taxonomy (NCBI): domain Eukaryota; kingdom Metazoa; phylum Arthropoda; class Insecta; order Mantodea; family Mantidae; genus Deroplatys; species Deroplatys truncata. The sequence goes on from CM060990.1 coordinate 473,875,241, forward strand.
TTATTTATATTACATTCACTTTACGTTTATTAGGTTAAATTTTTAAATATTTCGAAAAAGCCTAATGTTTTTGTTGCATCTTCATGTACCTATATTTTATCCAAGGTAAGTTCTTGTCCACCCCGTATTGTTTTCCATTTTTTAAATTGATCAATAATAATAAGGGAACTTCGTTGGATGTGAATAGAAAATTAAAAATATAGACTTTTTTGCCACAAAGTAGCTTAAACACATAATATTTTAATGAAGTTAGAGTCATAGTTGAGAAACTAAAAAATCTAATGTACATCAGTGAAATAAGTTCCTCTAAACTTTATAAATACAGATCTTATATATATTAATATTTTGTATATGTTATAACATTTATATAAAACCAGCATCTCTATAGGCTTTACGTTAATTGCGACAGATTTTTGTATAGAAGGTTTTTGCAACCAGGCAGTACATAACTGGTTACATACAACATTCAATTCTTGATGCTAAAGATTGAGTTTTGATATAATCTCCTTTTTGCGGAAAAGAAGAATGAGACATTTTCAAACATGTAACACAACTGATCATTAATTTAAATCTGGGGAAACCAAAACATGTCAAACGAATATTTCCGAAACGCCTAACACTATGAAATCGCAATTAAGTTTCCGAGACACACGAAATGAATAGGAAAGAAGATTTCACCTGTTATTTAACATAAAATTCAGGATAATTATATAATATGGTTTTCAACGTAATATTTCGAACATAATGTTTTATAATCAAAACCCGGAGCTGTAAACCCGGTCCCATAATGAATGTGGTAAAGGTCTTCAGAAAATTGGGCCCAGCATTATCTAAGGAACACCGCGTGAAAGTTGATTGGGTAGTTCCACAAAAAACTGCAACAATTTGCACATTTGCACGTCATTTTATCTCTCATAAACTGTTTAAAACACAGTGATTTCAAGAATTCAAATATAGAAGTTTCTCCCGTTGTCATAAACGTCAGTTTTTGTCTTATAAATTATTAATTTTCATATCGTTTCCTAGTTTTCTTGTACTGCTAGATAAAATATACACTTGTGATTGAATAATCTTTCATTGCAACAATGAAATTAAAAATTTTTGTGTGGTGAATTAAGCAGAAAGTATAGCTCTAAATTCTTAAAAGAACAGGGCAGGTGTTATTTTAATGGGGTAAAATTCTGGGAAGCAAATTAGGTCAGAGAAGTGGGCCAGGGCCCCAAAATTAGTCATATTAAACAGAATAAATAAATATATTTGGACATGCATTTAATTCTACGTTTTAAGAATTCTCTCTCATAACCACGCCCTAAAGATAAGAGGAATTAGTCAGGCAGAATGCCGTAGAGATGTCCAGGAGCTCTACACATTACAACAAACAGAGGTAACATCAGAGATATTGCTAATAGCTCATAGCCAGCACCAGCACACAACGCAGAGAAGGCAACCAGCTACAGTGGGCGTTATAAAAATATTATTTTAGGCAAGAATTGAAAGATTCGCATATATTTGTAGCTATGTTTGTAGTGGCAGAACATTTACACAACAGAGAAAGAGGGAATTCAGAATGTGGAACGTCTGTTTCAAAAACAAAATCCGCGAACTCTTGAATTTTTTCATCACTAAACTGGTATGGGACGCATGAAGCCTATAAAACAGTTCTCGGCGTCAACAGAAACTAAAAATGGAATTCCAAAACGTGTTTTCCACTCTCTGAGTCAGATTAAGTATTTGACGGTTAAAACGACTGGATTTCTGTACCTCAGTTTTGTCCAAAATGGGAACAACAGCATCTTAGGCCAGTTTATGGCCAAATGGTTTTGGCGGCAGTATGTACGTGTGTTTCAAGGTCCACAAAGTATAGTTCTGTTTGTATAATTAAACTTCTTAAGGTATACTGTTCCACAGCATGTCGAAATGTATTCATATTCTTAGCGTTCATTCAGGGCTATTCTGTAAATTCGTTGTTAAGAGGCGGCTACAATTATTTGTTAAGCTTAAAGAACAGTTCTTAACAAGTCTGCTGCTATTCGCCTTCCGTAAGGCGTTTGTTATCGCGATATTTTTCTCGCGGTTTCTTAGCCAACTGGAGTAATTAATCGAAAATTCATGCGCTCTGTGATAGCGTTTTCTTTCCCCACTGCCACCATCGTCGGAATTCTAACTACTGAGGCTTTTGTTTCTTTTCCTTGCCTAGATGGAGACAAAGTGTGCTCTGAAAACGTGAAACGAAAAACATAAAATATGATTATATGAATTTTTAAAATTTTTACCAATTGCTTAGAATAGCAAGACTTGGGTACGCCTTCTTGTGATCCCAAAGAATTAGCCTTTTTATGGGGAAAACTCACCCAGTTGCTGAAGAGCTGTGGCTCTGTAAAATAAGTTTGAATTTTAGTTTAGGAAAGGCAAACAAAAGAACTAGCATCGTACTTTCATATTGTTTTGATGCAGGTTTCACTATTTCTTATCAACTCGCAATTATTGATTGGTTTTCTTTATGGGCTTTGGCCTTTAATTATATCTTTTAAAGATACCAGTTGTCATGCAGAATTTTTTTATATTTTAATGTATACCATTAAGCATAAGTAGGTACTTGTTTCTTTAGTCATGGTTTGGCGATGTTCAGCTTGAGCTCAGTTCTGTAGAAATTTTCTTGCTTCTTAACGATCTCTGAATAAAGATCATAATTAGTATCATTTTACTTTGGGTATTCGTAAAGCGGGAGGTCTAATGAAAAGAAGCATCAGTTTCACCAGTTGTGTTATCTAGGGGAATTTTGCAGCTACAAGTATATTATTTCGAATTATTTTTCATGCGCTAATTTATTAAGTATACATTATCACTTTATAACTGATTGCCTTCTGTTATGTCTTACTCTTCCAGCAGGAACAATATGAATTACATTTAAGCTGGTAAATAACTTTTTGCTAGCCACTTCATTTAGCAGATTCTAAATTATCTTAAAATAATTCTGGGAACGAAAGCGTATCACTGTAATATTCTACGGCTCTCAAAAGTACTCAGTTCCTAATCTTAACCTATAAATTAGGTAAGTATATTCGTGAACCATGCAAATTAACACAAGGTTAATCGCCATTTGAACCAAAACTTCTTAAATAAATAACTGTTACTTTTTATTACGATACGAGATTAAACAATACGTATTTTGCTATTAACTTTCGCCTCTTAAAAGTTCTTTGGGAGCATAATTTACCAAAGATATCACACAGAACATTGTTTGCCCAAGCAAAATCTGTAGCACATATTTTACGCTACAACGAATAAATAAATATGTAATAATTAAAATGTGAAATTTCTATTATACTTTTTCTCTAACAGCAGCATTAAAACGACGTCTCTGCGAATCTGTTGTGTAACAAACGCGTTAGCAAGAAGGTCTCGGGGTTTGTTGCGTTTAACAGAGAAATATTTATTATGAATAAGTTTTTGTGTTGTTACGAAGTTACAGAATGCCGAATAGGGCGCAACAATTGGTTAGCGGCATTAATGGTGTATTAAGCTTTAACAAAACGTTACAGCATAGCCCTAATTGTCCTTCTTAGGGAGCAAACAAAGCACAAGAGGGATCTACATATAGTTTACAATTCCATGAATAGTAAATGCTCGTACAAGAAACCTGTGACAACTTTTAAAATTTCCGCCAACATAAACTGTAGACGCATACTGCACAGAAGCTTCAGATTTGAAGTAATGGAAAACGCAATATTTTTTATTTTCATTGATGAAAATGAATGGTTTGCCTCCATTCATTCGTAAGTTAGGAGATCACAGTATGCATTTCTTCAAGACTATGAGATAAGTTAGGATGTATCGACTTCATGAAGCAAGAAGCAGAGATGAAGGAAGAAATTATATCCGAGTTCCACAAAAGCCTTAAGAGAGTGAAAGAAAGAGTAGTCAAAGCAACTGGTGTTTCACCGAGTTCCGTTTCCAGAGTTCTCAAAGATAAGAGAAAAAAAACATATGGATGAAAGAGTACCATTTGACACACCTGGGCAGAAACATAAGGTCCCTAAACGTATTACAGAAATAGACGATTTCGAATGCGTCATTCGGCGCACGATTCACAATTCCTATGTGGAAGAAAAACTGTGCTAACAATAAGCAGATTGCTCATCCAGCTGAAAGACAGCAGAAACTTTCAAGGTGGTGCTACAAATCTCAGAAAAATTATTAAAGATTTAGGGTTGAAATGGAAGAAACCGAAATCAAATAGAAGAGTTCTAACAAAAAAGCAAAATAAATAAATAAAATAAAAAAATAATAATAAAATAAAAAAATAAAAATAAAAAGTAAATGTTGCCATGATAGCTTAGTCGGTTAGAGCAACGGCACGGAAAGCCTAAGATCCGTGGTTCAAATCCCGGCTATGGCATTGAATTTTTCAGTCTGATTCTACCTTTCCAAATGACTATAATTTTATATGTACTTATATCAGTGTGTACTTATATCAGCATGAATTTTCAAGGTGGTGCTACAAATTTCAGAAAAATACTATAATGTATGAAGATGAGTCATACATACACAGCAGCCATACAGCATCTAAAAGTTGGAGTGACGATAGCGAATTAGGTTTGCAGGCACCTGTTGCCAAAGGGCAAATACTTATTATCGTTCGTGCTGTTGGAAAGATCGGCTTCGTTCCAAATGCCCTTCTTTTACAAGTCGCAACAAACAACAGGAGATTTTCATCAAGAAATGAATACAGAAAATTACATGAAGTGAATCAACGCCATGTTGATACCTAATATGCCTGCTGGGTCTGTTCTGGTCATCGACAATGCTTCATAATGCGTCAACACTCAAATTCACAAACTACCTACCTCAACTTCCTTGAAAGAAGAAATGAGAGCTTGGTTACTTAGACATAATAAAGCTTTAGATGAAAGCATGAGTAAAACAAAGCTGTATAACTTAATTAAAGCCAACAAACAGCTTCAGAAGCCATACATACTTGACCAGATAGTAATACAACATCGCCATAATGTACTTAGACTGTCATCGTATCGCCCAGATCTAAACCCAATCGAATTAATCTGGGCTGATGTCAAAAAATGGGTGGCATGCAGAAATATCACTTTTAAATTAAAATATGTGGAGCAGTTATAACGCCAGCAATTTGCTGAAATTGGAAGGCCAGAATGGGAAAATGTATGTCGACATACTGAATAAATTAAGAATCATTATTCCGAAAAATAGGGAATTGCAGAAAATCAAACAGAAATAATTCTCATGCAGGATAATGGTGCAGAAAGTAGTGACAGCAGTGATGACGGCAATAATGTGAGTGATTCCGCAGAAGAGGAAGGGTTGTTAGATGTGGAAGAATTGGAGGAAATGATTGACAGCGTTTTTTATATTAAGGGCTTTTTACAGCGTGAATTTTAATATACTGTATATAACTAAGTTTATCAGCGCAACACAGTGCATAACCGTTGTGGATATTTGACGATGACTGTCCCACGCACTCCTGCAGCATGCAGTCGATCGGTCACCACCTGATGTGGTAAGCAACTCGCATCATAGCTCTCATTAAGATTTTCACGTGTCTAGAACTGTTGCGCCGATTATACCAACAGAAGTTTCCGCAGAGAACACTTCCTACAGATCACACGGTTTTGCTAGCTGCGAACCGCCTTCTGGAATCAGGAACAGTGCACAAGACACCACATCCACGAAGAGATCACCCAGCCTGTGACCAAGCAACGACGGATCGTGTGACTGACTATGCCATTCAGCACCCGCATTGTAGTGCGAGGGACATCCACAGGATTTCAATATTAGCCAATCTTCCGCGTGGGGAATACTGCATCATGTAAAGTTTCACCCTCATCATCTTCAACTACACCAGGAGCTACTGCAGCCGGACCATGGACGGAGAGTGGCGTTCGCTAGGTGGATCATACGACAAACTGAACAAGATCCACATTTTTTGGCAACTGTATTATTACGATGAGGTTTCAACGTTTGGGCTGGTATTTTCGGTGATCATCTAACAGGCTGGTATTTTTATGATGGCCAATTTAATGGGAATTACTATATCAACTTCCTACAATACCAGCTGCCTACTCCACTGGTTGAAGTGCCGTTGCAGAACCGACTATGTGGTACCAACATGATGGGGCGCCAGGTCATTCGGCCCGCCGTGTAACGGCTTATCTTGATGCCATCTACCCTGAGCGATGGATCGGACGGCATGGACCAATAGGGCGTCCAGCACGCTCACCAGATCTAATCCCATTAAATTTCTTCTTATGGGGTTATCTTAAAGATATCGTGTACCAGGAGTTGCCAATGACCCCTCAACAGCTCAGGGAACGCATCATCTTAGCTTGTCGTGACATCATACTGGCCATATTGCGCCGGGTTAGGCTGGCGATGATGGTTAGACTGAGATCTTGCATCCATCTGCATGGTGGCAAGTTCAAACACCTATTACAACCACACGGAGGAAACGGGTAAACTGTAAAGGTTTATCTATGTGATGGTGCGGCATGATGTCATAGTCACTGTTAAATGCACTACTTTGGGAACCAGAAAGGTCCACAACGATCATAACATGGGCTTGCAAACATTATCTAGTTTGTATGTACGTTCTGTAATTTGTAAACTCTGCAATTTATTGGGTTTCTTTTTTGTGAAAGAATAGCTTCAAATAGTAAAATATTATTTAATGATACCTTATGTTTGCAAGTTATAATTACAATGTCATATGCATTTGTTTATGGTGTTCATTAATGCATACTCTAACACGTTACAATTTGTGTTTTAATGAAATTCAGATAATTAAACTAATTAAGTGAAACGACACTTCCATGCCAAACTATCAGTTCTCGTTAAACTTACTAAACACAAAAAGTACATTCAAGTGGCAGTATTCGAACCTGGGGCCTTCACCAACGAAGTCCACGCGCACACTGTTTCGCTGCGAGTACAAGTCACTGCTCGTATAGCGGTGCAAAGCAGTCATACGCGTTGCAGTGGACAGTGTTTACGGCATAGTATGTACAACGCCGGGACTGCTTAATCTCAATTCGCAGGCTGAGAACACTCATCCGGTATGTATATATATGATAATTTAAACTAAATATTAAATATTGTCTATACGCGATGTTAGTGTGCCTAATTTTGTCATGCCTTTGAAACAATGTTTATAAATAAGAAAGGTGTTTTCAGGCACTCATTTTGATTGATTCTTACCTAAAACCTTAATCACAATGATGATAAATAAAATATTTCGCTTTCCTTATACGTACAGAAATATTTAGATTTACATAATTAAATTTCTAAAGTGAATGCAAACGCCAATGTAAGAAACATTTATGAAAGACACAAATGACTGAGAATCGGCAACTAAGGTTAGTCAACTCTCGATATTTTTCTTTGCAAATACTATCCCATAATAAAAACTTAATTTGTGCTGTTTGTGTGCATTAGTGTCATATTCTCGAACCATGCATTCAATACAATGCACATTTTCAACACTACAACCATTACTCTCAAGCATGTAAAGCGTAGTGTAATTTGATGGTGAGAACGAGTGGAAAAAGTGCATAAAATATGGATATTTGGAGGGTGGAACCTCACTTGAAAAATTCCATACCTTGACTAGGACTCGAGCCACGGATCTTAGGCGTTCCATGTCATTGCTCTGTACTGCGCTAAGATGGCGATATGACGTAATCCTTGTCATCTGATTCTTATAACTTGGGACAGCTCCAAGTCGAACATAAATATTGCGACATATAATTATATGAGTGTTTCTTTTTTCGTAAACGCCAAAGATTTACTGTGAAAGTAAGATTTGTTCCTTCTTATCGATCCATGTTTGTATTAATGCTACACAAACTGAAAACACACCATACAGGAAACCGGTCATGCCAATCGCGCTCTTCAGGAATGGACCAAATTTGCAAAGAGGTTAAGCAGGTTCCCCGGGTACTTATTCGCCTTCTGTACATCGTTGAAGACCCACTCAAAGTTTTAAAGAATCCGAACTTGTAATCATTCACCATAAACAATGGCTTGTTTCTCTCACTTTTCACAAACTTCTACCTTGCTATGCTCTGCGTAGAATTATTAACCTACTGGATGTAAACATAACATTAAAATGTCCGTCCGCTCAAGTGCGTGGTGATAGGTCGAAATATATCTCTTTTCTTCTGCTACCTCGGCGCTTAGATGATCGTCCTCCGTGCTGTAATGATTACCATGCTAGCCGTTGGTTCCAGTGGCTGCGGGTTCAAACCCTCTGGAGGTGGATGTATTTTTTTTCGGGCGTAAAAGTCCTTAATATGGCGTCCTTTGGAAGGAAAGTAAAGCCGGTGGTCCCGTGTCGTAGCACATAAACAACCTCAAGATTCATAAAGACATGAAAAATTACCGTCTTTCACGCCAAATATAGAATGGGATAGTTAAAGACCGTCCATAAATAAAGCTAAATTTAATTTAATCGAACCGGCAGTTAAGCTTTAAAGCGCATGCTCGAAACGCCATTCTTTACGCACTAATAACATTATATAGGGAAAGAAAGGCATGTCTTTTCGCTCCAGAAGCTGTTTTGATCCAAGTTTTATTGGTAGTATGTCCCTCAATATCCCAAGTTTAATTTAAATTGCGTATTGTTCTGTTCTCTTTCCTGTATTGACGCATAACTCTCAAATATTTGCGCCTCCACATTGCTATGCCTTCCCTCTTTGTTATCACGTTAACTTTATTTCTGTTCATGTTCAGGAAACTTTCTTCTAAGGACAATTTGTGAAATTTCCACCTCTTAATATCCAGAAAACTGGGTCGCTATTGACTGCATTTAAATCTTTGCATAATTGTTGAGGGTTCGCTATCAAAAAACAAATCATGAACTTAGGAATAGATAGCAACTTTACACAATCGCCCACTTTGTCCAACATAGTTCTGGAATTATTTCAGAATACATACTGCCTTTTAAATAGTTTGCGAATGTTTAACACACACCACTGATAAAAAGCTGTAAACTCGGCCGTGAGTTGCACTGGCACTATAAACTCTGGCAAGAAAATAGAACATATTTAGCACCATTTGCTTTTAGCCACTTTTATGGATGTTCTTTTGACATCAGGCATGTATTGGCATGCTTAACAATATACCCTTCATCGTGCTTTCACTCGAGTGAATCGTACTAAGCCAACTGTAGCTATGAAAATGTTGTTTAAAAACTGTAAAAAAGTGCTGTGTGTTGAAAATGCTTCCTTCCGTTGCAACGTATTCCTGGCATTTCCGAGGGAAATTACCATTTTCACGTGCAAGATTTTCTACTCTAATTCTCCGGTTTACTCTTATAATACTGTCCTTTTACTTTGTCTACCACGTCCATAGTAGGTAGAAAAGTTATCTACTGCATTCCACCTAAAAATTCGATACCGAGATTTCACTGGAAATACATGCTTTGAGGGCCCTGAATCCAAAAAAGAAGCATTTTGATAAAGGTCCGCGTGTGTGTCTGCATGTTGAGGCTGCAACATTCGCCCGAGAATGAATAAAAGAAAAAATAACAATCACAATAATAATAATAATATGAGAAGGAATAACTTGATTAATAAAATATTAAAAGCAATAAGAAGTATACTATAAAGAAATGCTAAGTAAACAAAATACCAAGTAACAACCTAAATAATAATAATAAGGATAGGAAAGGGAATATAAACACAAGGATAGGAGCTAAGAAAGCGAACAGAACACAATAAACCAGCAGCGACTACCCTGCAAGTCATTAAAAAGCATTTAGGTACAATAGAATTGGTAATTGCAGGGAACGTCCGGCTTGCGAGATATACAATAGACGGGAAAACCAAAGTCGCTCAAGTGTACAGAAAATTAAATCAAGCAGAAATAATGTTACATGCAAGGAAGACAGACTTTGTAATTAATTTTGCCCAACAGAAACATTGAAGAATTCATAGAAATAGCCAATGAATATATATACGAATATCACGTGCATAGAAAAAGGCCGATTAAACAACAAAAGGGGAGTAGGCTGGAAAATTATCTATGGTGATAGCGCTGATTTAGACGTGTAAAAGATCACTTCTTGTATTTATGTTGTAAGGTGAAACTATGTCGCTCGATGTAAAAGTACACTCGTTGAAATGTGTGTTGAGTTCACAAAGTATTAAGTAATTGCCGATGTAATTATCATTTGAAGACGGGAATAGGAAAGGGGAAGTATGTTACACCGAATTTAAATTGTAGATGGCATCGCGACTAAAGGCCTTGGGTGGCGAGAAATGGAAAGGGTAAAACGTGTTAAACATTTCTTGTGTGGATTATCAATAAAAGAGGCAACGTGAAGGAGAAACTATCGCGTGTTATTCATCTCCTATCCACACTTCCTAAGATAAGAGTATTATACCTGACGAACTAGTCCTCCTCTACCCTGTGAGCCAAAAAAGAGAAAAGAAAACAATACCCTTCCAAGAACTAATTCCTTCACCTATAACTGCATCACAAAACCTTACCAAATGTAGAGTACCGCTAAGGTCTTTGTGCGTGTATGTCCCTGTGTGTATGTGTGTGTCTGTGTGTGTGTTTGTGTCTTTGAACAGCAGAACTCAAAAACAAAAAGTCGGATAAACATCAAACTTGATATGTAAAAGTTCATTACTTTCCAAAGATGCAACATGCAGATTTTCAAGAAATTCCCCTACCCCAAACTACCATTTACATGGAACATTTTCGAAATTCTTTTATTTTCTAAAAAAATGGGTGTAACGATTTTGATTAAAATGCCATTTATTAAAGATATTTGCATGACAAATAAAATTCATACCTTTAATTTTCTGAGAATAGCCTTTGAAGTCCTATTCATTCGGAAGCAATTTTGTATAGTCTTGTATATCTAATACACGTTAAGCCATAGATGAAAACGTACTATAAAAGAAATGAACATGTCTTTACAACAAACAATTTATTTCAAGTAACCTTTCTTGTGGCATCAGCCATTTCCGAAATATCTGTTATTAATGGTTCGAATTGTTCAATACTTGCCATTAGTAGGTTATTTAGGAGAGAGCTGGCGCAGTTTTTTGGGCATATATGGGAAAGGATAGGGAAAACGAGGCTGAATGGGGCGGTTCAAGGAGGAAAATGGGTTTATATGGGAGAGATAGGGAATACGACGACCGATACTACGCTAGACAAGGTTGGAGGAGGGAAATACGTTTATATGGAAGAGATAGTAGAGAGGTGTTAGACTAGACAGAGGTCGAGGAGTAGAGTAGGGTTTATATGAAAGGTATAGGAAAACGAGGATGGGTGTTAGGTTAGACAGAGTTGAAGGGTAGAGCATGTCTTTTATATGAGAGAGGTAGGGAACAGGAGCAGGGGTGTTAGGCTAGACAGAGGTCGAGAAGTAGAGTATGGTTTATATGAAAGGTATAGCAAAACGAGGAGGGGTGTTAGGCTAGACAGAGTTGAAGGGTAGAGCATGTTTTTTATATGACAGAGGTAGGGAACAGGAGCAGGGGTGTTAGGCTAGACAGAGTTCGAGAAGTAGAGTATGGTTTATATGAAAGGTATAGGAAAACGAGGAGGGGTGTTAGGCTAGACAGAGTTGAAGGGTAGAGCATGTCTTGTATATGAGAGAGGTAGGGAACAGGAGCAGGGGTGTTAGGCTAGACAGGGGTCAAGAAGTAGAGTATGGTTTGTATGAAAGGTAGGGTAGAGCATGTCTTGTATATGAGAGAGGTAGGGAACAGGAGCAGGGGTGTTAGGCTAGACAGAGGTCAAGAAGAAGAGTATGGTTTTATATGAATGGTATAGGAAAACGAGGTGGACTGTTAGGCTAGACAGAGTTGAAGGGTAGAGTATGTCCTTTATATGAGAGAGGTTGGGAACAGGAGGAGGGGTGTTAGGTTAGGAGAATTGAGTATGTGTTTATAAGGAGAGACGAGAAAACGGAGAGAGATCCTATGCTAGGATAGACAGGTGTTAAAGTTAGGTTAGATAGGAAATCAAGGAGTGATAGTCAGCTAGAGGGGGGCAGGAGGAATGCGCTTTATGAGAGGTAGGGGATACATGGAGTAGTGTTAGGCTAGACAGAGGTTGAGAGTAGAGTAGGCGTTTATATGTATGAGAAGTATAGAACAGGAGGAGGGGTGTTAGGCTAGACAGAGGTCGAGGAGTAGAGTATGGTTTATATGAGAGGTACAGGGAAACGAGGAGAGGAGTTAGGCTAGGCTAGGCAGAGGTAGAGGAGTAGAGTATGGTTTATATGAGAGTTATAGGGACACGCGGAGAGTCGGTAGGCTAGACAGATAGTGAAGCAGTAGGAATATGGACTTATATACAGGAGAGATAGGGAATAGGAGGGGAGGGGCGAGACTTTGAAAGCGACTTTAGACGTGAACTTAGTGGAAAGATGTTTCATGTCAATGTTCTTTGACGTACCCATCACGTAACCCACTCAGGGAAAAGGTGGCCAGCAAAGGGAAAAAGGTGACTGCTCATGGTAAAAGGTGACCAGCAAAGGGAAAAAGGTAACCAGTAAAGGGAAAAATGTGAACAGCAAAGGGAAAAACGTGACCAGCAAAGGGAAAAACGTGACCAGCAAAGGGAAAAATGTGACCAGCAAAGGGAAAAGGTGACCAGCGAAGGGAAAAAGGTGACCAGCAAAGGGAAAAACGTGACCAGCAAAGGGAAAAACGTTACCAGCAAAGGGAAAAAGGTGACCAGCAAAGGGAAAAAGGGTAGGGAAAAGGTGACCCTCTCACGGGAAAAGCTAACCCACTCACACTAACAGGTAAGTAATTCAGCTAATATTGCAAGAGGCTGACTGCATCATAGCAGTGTATGATTTCACAGGTAATTCAGTTAGTATCGTAGGTATTTAGGCTAATTCATCTAGTATCACAGGAGGATAGATTCCAGGGGTTGGGTATAGCATAGTTTCGTATTTCACAGGTAACTCAGCTAGTATCGTAGGTATTTAGCATAATTCAAGTGTGATAGGTGTTTAGAGTAATTAAGCTAGCATTACAGGAGGGTAGGTTCCAGGGTCGGTTATAACGTAGTTTCGTATTTTACAGATAGTTCAGGTAATATCGTAAGTATTTGGGTAATCAGCATAGTTTCACAGATCCTCGCGATAATTTCGATCAGAGATTTGTATCACAGCTATTTAAGGTAAATGCGTGTGATTCAGGTTGTATCAATGGTATTTGAGTCATTTTAACAGGTAATTCATCTAGTATCATTAATATTTGGGGCAAACCAGATAGTATCACAGGTGATCGTGCTAATTTAGAACAGGAATTCGTATCAGAGCTAGTTAAGGTAATTTCACATGTTTCGGGTAGTATCAGAGGTATTTAAGTCATTTTAACAAGGAATTCAACTAGTATCACAGCTACTCATGGTAATATAGAGAGTAATTAGATTATAAACATTTCTCATCCAACGTTACAACAATTTATATACTTTTTTTCTAAATCTTACAAACTTATTATATGTTAAACAGTTATTGTACGATGCGGAGAGGGATAAACTGCATATTGGTTCACAAATTGAAAATCTTTACGTCAACATACCTTTATTTTAGTTCGTTGTAGATGTCTCTCCCCTTTTATCTAGGCTTGAGACTAGCACTAGGATTGCTCCTAATGGCAGGGTTACCACCTTCCCTTCCATCTTCTTCTTTCTTCATCAGGCGTCTGCTAGTTGCATACACAGCACACGGATAAACTTCATTTTTAAGATTGTAGACTCACGAGAAAATCTTCATCTTCGATTTACATTCCTTTAAGCACTGTTTGTAATACTGTAATGTCCATATGCATAGGTAGTTATTCCATCCTCAGCAATAGTTCTTTTATCATCAAAGGGATTCAATACAATTTTATTCACTTGCACTGTGGTAACAGCATGCTTTTGTGATAGGATTAGATTCATGGGCGTTCTGATGATTTCACAGGTTTTAAGACGGTCTGTATAGCTGTCAAACGAAATGTACTGCTTAATAGCGCTACGTTTTATACCTTTAATCTTTTTTATCATTGAGCCTTGAATATCTAAGGCATACATCTTAGGTCGTAGTCCAACAAAGCGTAGGATGATTTTGCTATTAGCCTCATCTTTAAATTTTCCCAATACCTTCTTGTTCTGAGTAGAGTGGCATATATGATTGGCAGGGTAATCAGCTGTATCGAGATGCTCAAGAAAACGTAGCTTGTCCTGGTACACATCTTCAGTTGTACCACGATGAATGAATGAATCAGTGTCCATATACATAAGCTTCAGTTTTTCAGCTCCATAATAAGGCAACAACACGTCGTAATGGTAGTTATACATTAATGTCTTGGAGATGTCCAACACACTCATTCCAATGTATATAGGCTTGTTGAACACAATCTGACGAGAGGCCATATGTACAGCAGCTAGATTAGCACCATATATCGTCCTGTCAATAAACGTAGGCTTGGCGATCAGCTTCTCTAGAGTTTTTTCATTGGTCACCAGTCGTATATCCACACGACTACGCAGGTTCTCCATAGTTTTTCCAAACATGGCGTTGTTAAAGAGCTTATAGAGATCCTTCTCGAAGTCATTTGCAGCTTGTTGTCGTAGGCTGTTGTTAAATTCCACATAAGGTTTCAACCATCGAGTCTGTCGGAAATGTAGCACACTATGGATTTTTGTTAGTCGTAGTCCATGACTAAGAGCCTGCTTCAAAGCCATGTAATGCACTACATACTTCTTTCGAGGTCCAAGATGAGGTATCAGTTTCTTTGTAGATGCTTCCAATGGCTTCATACACTCAGGCAGGAAAGGTAGATCGTTGTGTAGATCGTGAAGTTCTGCAGGATACTCGATATCAACTTCTAATATGTACCCATTAGAATCATCTTCTTGTAGTCTTTCTAAGCTGATTTCTTCAGGCGAAACCCACTGAAATCCACTAAAAGGAAGGGCGTGACAGATTGCCCAACCATATTGGTTATTAGTGTCCTCGTATGTGATAAATTGGGTTGGTCTCGAAGGATCAAACTTCTCCATATAAGTGTTATTAGCCTCTGCATACCGATGGGAAACTTGACATAAACCTCCTCTTATACCTGATTCCACCATGAGTAGTTGATCATAATCTTGTAACAGCTCCAGCTTAATACCTGTATACAACAACATGGCGTCCCATGTAAGTCCTGGAGAGGTAAAATAATGCGCGGGATCAACTTTGTGTGTTTTGAGGGTTTGCTCTCTGAACGTCTCAAAGACATCGGCTAGGAGTAGTACATCTGAGGTTAAGTAGAGATCGCTGTACTCTTCCAGGTATCTCACATTAACAGCTCCCATACATTTCTAGCATGATCGTAGTCAGTATCTGTAATTTCTTCTTCATTTAATCTATTGTAGAAGGAGTCATTAGGAGGCAAGCAGATCTCGTTCAGGGCATCCCACGACGTAACAAAATCATATGGAAATACGCCCTTACGGGTCATCAACTTCAATTTGTCTTCTCCAAAGTACTTTAGTGTTTCAGGATATGAGGTTAGATTTTTTACCAACTTATCCAAGCTTGTACTGAGGAATCGGAAGCTGTCCACAAATCGAAGCTTTATATCTCCTACATAATTGGTGAATGAGATATAGCTTTCTTCAGAGTTAGGAATTACCTCCACACGTTCACTTGTACAACCCAGCTCCTTAGCAATGAAATGAGAGTCATATCCGCTAAGGTTATGCATGAAGACTGGTATATATTTAGGTGTTTTACAGGCTAAATTACATTCATTATGAAGACTTCCACGATATTCACCGCTGATGTGATCATGGTCGCGTACTTTATAGTTCTCTTCTGTAAAGGGTTTTCCACACAAGTAGCATGTCGTAGAAGACTCAAAATCCTTTTGCTCTTGATCCGTAAGTTTCAGAGGCTTAGCAGATTTGTATACGGCATCAATCATTTTTGCAAGAGATATCAGGTACAGCATAAACTTCTGAGCAGCATCAGCACCACGATACACATAGGGTTGCTTAGGAAGATCAGTTTCGAGATGTTCAACACTGGATGTAGGCTTCACGTAAACACAGAAGCTCATTGGTGTGTGCTCTTGATAAGGGGTTGTATATGAAGTTTCAGGATTGGGTATACACGTATGGCATGGAGTGAGAATACTCTCAAAATCCGCATAGATGACATAAGGTACTTTCAGCATCCTCTCAACATTTTTAAACTGTACAATCGATTTCTCCTTGCTAGGCATAACAATCCTCGCAACACCATGTTGATTACAGATTGATGTATGATCTTGTAGTTTTTCCAGTCCACTTCGCCCATATCGATCATCAAAATGTGTAAAGCAGCGCTTACAAGTATAAACCCGTCCATTATGGTTAGTTTTCAGACGTCGAACGAGTTTCTCAAAATTCTTTATATGCACATAGTGATGTTTTCCACTGCTGTTATTCAATAGTAGCAGGTCGGGATGTTCAGGTAGTTCAATATCAGCAACCTTTATCGGATACACTTCATGCTTCTGATCCAGCCCGAAAACGTTAATAGATATCTTGTTAAGCTTCTCAAATTTAGGTATTTGAGAAAGTGGAGTAGGATAGGAAACACAGCTGAAGTCGTACTTGTCTTGAAGCTGCTTGTATTTGCTCACACGTTGCGCATCCTTCTCAACGAATTTAGCTAGTACAGAATACATGAAACATTTCTCGTCGCTAAAGTTCTGGATGTTTATACAGGCTTTCCTTGCTTCAACAGCTGACGGTAGTGGTATGTAGCTACTTCCTCGTAACGGGTTGTACTTGTTGATACGAAGTCGAACTCCTTCCACAGCAAGCAAAGCCCAGCTGCTACCCTTAAGCTGAGACTCTTCTATTTCAGTCACCAATTTCTTGAATTTCACTTCCATCGTTAAGTGCAGAACAGTTTCCAGGAAAACAGCTTGATTCCGTGTTTTAAATGTTTTGTCACAGGTTTCTCCAATACTGTTAACAAATCGACACTCAACCAGCAGATTAATTTTAACACTCTTGTGAATACCAAGCTCTTTATGCACAGCCTGGATTATGCGTAGTTTTGCTTCATGCAGATACATATTTAGGTCCATAGCTGATTCGCATCGTATAAAATACTATTTCAATCGTCCTTCGAATGAAGTTTCGTATTCTTTCATATCACAGTCCTCCATTGCAGATATTAGCTGATGTTTAGTTGGCTCCAAACTTCTTTTCTTCTGAGGGCTACTCATTTCACATATATCTTCGTGTCGCTGCCCCTTATAACCATCATTGAAGGTCAAGCTACAATGTTTACATTTGAAGAGCTTCTTACAGGTCATCTCGTGTCTTCTCTTGTGATAACCTCGGAGGAACTTCTTCCCACATTTTCCGCATGGATATCCACTAGCGCTTGGAATAATATCCTTGTACGCTGAGTTATTCATCTTTATTCTTGATGTAATAACGTATTAATCCTTCTTCAAGGGAAATGTAGACCTCTTCACCTTGATATCACTTAGAAAGCTGCTTATTCTTGGAGAGAACACAATGTTAACACCTCAAGACTAATTAGCGCAATGAACTCCAATGCCCTGGATCACCGTATTTATAGAGGGAGCACGAGCCTTTTAGATTAATCATAAACTCGCTCCATATCTACCTGTATATGTTTGCTCCACGCGTATTAACCTCACGCCCAGAGTCAGGATGTTTATGACGTCACACCCAGAGACAGAATGTCTGGCAGTACCAAACACGTTTAAACTCGTCTAGAAACTACCTGTATATGTTGTCACACCAACACGAGAAGTATTCCCACATGCTCATTCAGTCAGATGTTCTATTCAAAGCCTACCACCACCCATTACACCAAAGCTAGTACAATCTCTATTATCAAAATACTTAAAAGTAAAGGCTTAAAAGGTAACGTAGAAGATTTTCCTCCTTATTTACTTAAATGTGTGTATATACTACATTATTTCATGTTTCATTCCCTTTTCAATTCTTCCTTTCCATCTTCTTCCAGAAAGACCATTACATTTCACTACAATCACGAGAAAAGCAATTTTTCCAGAGTTTCACAGATTCTAAGCTTCTAGAATCGAACCCGGTAATAGTTTTAATAAATGTATTTTAGCTCCCCCGCATCAGCATCTACCATTTAATCTTTACTCGAACCTGATAGGATTCATAGGCTTGAAGATATATAAAATCACCCCTTCGGGATTCTATCCGAGTACTTTAAAGTACTTTTTGTCATGATAACGATATTTATGGACTAGGTGCTCCGTTCACGGTTTACTTGACGCATCTATCTAAACTAAATTACGAGTTATTAAATTTGCAAGTAAATTCCATTGAATCAGTATTCGAACCCAGAACACCAGGAACAAAATAATCTATAATATTAGTCTAACATGTTAAACAAAGCTGTATGCAGTTATGCTATCAACCTAAGTAATATATTCTAGTGTACAGAGGAAAATTAAGGAACTCATTAAAAGAGCGGGATTCGAACTAAAGACAACTGATTGACATTTGTATACAGCATTAATTACCTATTAAAAGAGCTATCAAACATGCTTTGGTTCATCCCTCTATCTCTCTTAGTTTCCGAGATAATGAAGATTTAAATTTAAGAATCGAACTCAGGACACCAGATCCCCAAATATAGATTCGCAAGCAACTACCTATTGATATAAATGTAATATAGTTTATTTGACGTCTTTATCTTAAGTAGTTTAGGAGTTATTAAATTTATAATTAAATTACATTTTATCGGTATTCGAACCCAGAACACCAGAAACAAAATTATTTATAGAATTAGTTTTTTACGTTAAAAAGAGTTGTATACAGTTACGCAATCACTCTAAGTGATATATTCTAGTATACAGAGAAAAATTAAGGAAATCATTTAAAAATCGGGATTCGAACTAGGGACAACTGATTCAAAATTATACACAGCATTACTTACACATTATAACAGCTATCAAACATGCTTTCGTCCATCCCCTTACCTTTCTTAGTTTCCGAGATAATGGCAATTTAAAAATTAAAGATCGAACGCAGGACACCAGGTACCCAAGTATACACTCAAAGAAAGTACCTAATGACATCAATGTAATAAAATTTATTTGGCGTCTTTATCTTAATTAGTCTTTGAGTTATTAGAAGATGAATTTGTAATCACTCGTAGGATTCGAACCCAGGCATCCCGGCCAACTCGGGTTAATATCTCAAGGTCGCGGCGCATTCCAAAGAATCGATTAGTTTTTATCCCATTGTTCTATCTGTGTGGGAATACTTCTCTTGTTGGTGTGACAACATATACAGGTAGTTACTAGACGAGTTTAAACGTGTTTGATACTTACGTTTTAAACTTACGGATCAAGAGCAAAAGGATTTTGAGTCTTCTACGACATGCTACTTGTGTGGAAAACCCTTTACAGAAGAGAACTATAAAGTACGCGACCATGATCACATCAGCGGTGAATATCGTGGAAGTCTTCATAATGAATGTAATTTAGCCTGTAAAACACCTAAATATATACCAGTCTTCATGCATAACCTTAGCGGATATGACTCTCATTTCATTGCTAAGGAGCTGGGTTGTACAAGTGAACGTGTGGAGGTAATTCCTAACTCTGAAGAAAGCTATATCTCATTCACCAATTATGTAGGAGATATAAAGCTTCGATTTGTGGACAGCTTCCGATTCCTCAGTACAAGCTTGGATAAGTTGGTAAAAAATCTAACCTCATATCCTGAAACACTAAAGTACTTTGGAGAAGACAAATTGAAGTTGATGACCCGTAAGGGCGTATTTCCATGTGATTTTGTTACGTCGTGGGATGCCCTGAACGAGACCTGCTTGCCTCCTAAGGACTCCTTCTACAATAGATTAAATGAAGAAGAAATTACAGATACTGACTACGATCATGCTAGAAATGTATGGGAGCTGTTTAATGTGAGAAACCTGGGAGAGTAAAGCGATCTCTACTTAACCTCAGATGTACTACTCCTAGCCGATGTCTTTGAGACGTTCAGAGAGCAAACCCTCAAAACACACAAAGTTGATCCCGCGCATTATTTTACCTCTCCAGGACTTACATGGGACGCCATGTTGTTGTATACAGGTATTAAGCTGGAGCTGTTACAAGATTATGATCAACTACTCATGGTGGAATCAGGTATAAGAGGAGGTTTATGTCAAGTTTCCCATCGGTATGCAGAGGCTAATAACACTTATATGGAGAAGTTTGATCCTTCGAGACCAACCCAATTTATCACATACGTGGACGCTAATAACCAATATGGCTGGGCAATGTGTCACAGCCTTCCTTTTGGTGGATTTCAGTGGGTTTCGCCTGAAGAAATCAGCTTAGAAAGACTACAAGAAGATGATTCTCATGGGCACATATTAGAAGTTGATATCGAGTATCCTGCAGAACTTCACGATCTACACAACGATCTACCTTTCCTGCCTGAGTGTATGAAGCCATTGGAAGCATCTATCAAGAAAATGATACCTCATCTTGGACCTCGAAAGAAGTATGTAGTGCATTACATGGCTTTGAAGCAGGCTCTTAGTCATGGACTACGACTAACAAATATCCATCGTGTGCTACAATTCCGACAGTCTGGATGGTTGAAACCTTATGTGGAATTTAACAACAGGCTACGACAACAAGCTGCAAATGACTTCGAGAAGGATCTCTATAAGCTCTTTAACAACGCCATGTTTGGAAAAACTATGGAGAACCTGCGTAGTCGTGTGGATATACGACTGGTGACCAATGAAAAAACTCTAGAGAAGCTGATCGCCAAGCCTACGTTTATTGACAGGACGATATATGGTGCTAATCTAGCTGCTGTACATATGGCGTCTCGTCAGATTGTGTTCAACAAGCCTATATACATTGGAATGGGTGTGTTGGACATCTCCAAGACATTAATGTATAACTACCATTACGACGTGTTGTTGCCTTATTATGGAGCTGAAAAACTGAAGCTTATGTATATGGACACTGATTCATTCATTCATCGTGTTACAACTGAAGATGTGTACCAGGACAAGCTACGTTTTCTTGAGCATCTGGATACAGCTGACTACCCTGTCAATCATATATGCCACTCTACTCAGAACAAGAAGGTATTGGGAAAATTTAAAGATGAGGCTAATAGCAAAATCATCCTACGCTTTGTTGGACTACGACCTAAGATGTATGCCTTAGATATTCAAGGCTCAATGATAAAAAAGATTAAAGGTATAAAACGAATCGCTATTACGCAGTACATTTCGTTTGACAGCTATACAGACCGTCTTAAAACCTGTGAAATCATCAGAACGCCCATGAATCTAATCCTATCACAAAAGCATGCTGTTACCACAGTGCAAGTGAATAAAATTGCATTGAATCCCTTTGATGATAAAAGAATTATTGCTGAGTATGGAATAGCTACCTATGCATATGGACATTACAGTATTACAAACAGTGCTTAAAGGAATGTAAATCGAAGATGAAGATTTTCTCGTGAGTCTACAATCTTAAAAATGAAGTTTATCCGTGTGCTGTGTATGCAACTAGCAGACGCCTGATGAAGAAAGAAGAAGATGGAAGGGAAGGTGGTAACCCTGCCATTAGGAGCAATCCTAGTGCTAGTCTCAAGCCTAGATAAAAGGGGAGAGACATCTACAACGAACTAAAATAAAGGTATGTTGACGTAAAGATTTTCAATTTGTGAACCAATATGCAGTTTATCCCTCTCCGCATCGTACAATAACTGTTTAACATATAATAAGTTTGTAAGATTTAGAAAAAAAGTATATAAATTGTTGTAACGTTGGATGAGAAATGTTTATAATCTAATTACTCTCTATATTACCATGAGTAGCTGTGATACTAGTTGAATTCCTTGTTAAAATGACTTAAATACCTCTGATACTACCCGAATCATGTGAAATTACCTTAACTAGCTCTGATACGAATTCCTGTTCTAAATTAGCACGATCACCTGTGATACTATCTGGTTTGCCCCAAATATTAATGATACTAGATGAATTACCTGTTAAAATGACTCAAATACCATTGATACAACCTGAATCACACGCATTTACCTTAAATAGCTGTGATACAAATCTCTGATCGAAATTATCGCGAGGATCTGTGAAACTATGCTGATTACCCAAATACTTACGATATTACCTGAACTATCTGTAAAATACGAAACTACGTTATAACCGACCCTGGAACCTACCCTCCTGTAATGCTAGCTTAATTACTCTAAACACCTATCACACTTGAATTATGCTAAATACCTACGATACTAGCTGAGTTACCTGTGAAATACGAAACTATGCTATACCCAACCCCTGGAATCTATCCTCCTGTGATACTAGATGAATTAGCCTAAATACCTACGATACTAACTGAATTACCTGTGAAATCATACACTGCTATGATGCAGTCAGCCTCTTGCAATACTAGCTGAATTACTTACCTGTTAGTGTGAGTGGGTTAGCTTTTCCCGTGAGAGGATCACCTTTTCCCTACCCTTTTTCCCTTTGCTGGTCACCTTTTACCCTTTGCTGGTAACGTTTTTCCCTTTGCTGGTCACGTTTTTCCCTTTGCTGGTCACCTTTTTCCCTTCGCTGGTCACTTTTTCCCTTTGCTGGTCACATTTTTCCCTTTGCTGGTCACGTTTTTCCCTTTGCTGGTCACGTTTTTCCCTTTGCTGTTCACATTTTTCCCTTTACTGGTTACCTTTTTCCCTTTGCTGGTCACCTTTTTCCATGAGCAGTCACCTTTTTCCCTTTTCTGGCCACCTTTTCCCTGAATTGGTTACGTGATGGGTACGTCAAAGAACATTGACATGAAACAGCTTTCCACTCAGTTCACGTCTAAAGTCGCTTTCAATGTCTCGCCCCTCCCCTTCTATTCCCTATCTCTCCCGTATATAAGTCCATATTCCTACTGCTTCACTATCTGTCTAGCCTACCGACTCTCCGCGTGTACCTATAACTCTCATATAAACCATACTCCTCCTCTACCTCTGCCTAGCCTAGCCTATTTCCTCTCCTCGTTTCCCTGTACCTCTCATATAAACCATACTCTACTCCTCGACCTCTGTCTAGCCTAACACCCCTCCTCCTGTTCTATACTTCTCATACATATAAACGCCTACTCTACTCTCAACCTCTGGCTAGCCTAACACTACTCCCCGTATCCCCTACCTCTCATAAAGCGCATTCCTCCTGCCCCCCTCTAGCTGAGTATCACTCCTTGGTTTCCTATCTAACCTAACTTTAACACCTGTCTATCCTAGCATAGGATCTGTCTCCGTTTTCTCGTCTCTCCTTATAAACACATACTCAATTCTCCTAACCTAACACCCCTCCTCCTGTTCCCAACCTCTCTCATATAAAGGACATACTCTACCCTTCAACTCTGTCTAGCCTAACAGTCCACCTCGTTTTCCTATACCATTCATATAAAACCATACTCTACTTCTTGACCTCTGTCTAGCCTAACACCCCTGCTCCTGTTCCCTACCTCTCTCATATACAAGACATGCTCTACCCTACCTTTCATATAAACCATACTCTACTTCTTGACCCCTGTCTAGCCTAACACCCCTGCTCCTGTTCCCTACCTCTCTCATATACAAGACATGCTCTACCCTTCAACTCTGTCTAGCCTAACACCCCTCCTCGTTTTCCTATACCTTTCATATAAACCATACTCTACTTCTCGAACTCTGTCTAGCCTAACACCCCTGCTCCTGTTTCCTACCTCTCTCATATAAAAGACATGCTCTACCCTTCAACTCTGTCTAGCCTAACACCCCTCCTCGTTTTGCTATACCTTTCATATAAACCATACTCTACTTCTCGACCTCTGTCTAGCCTAACACCCCTGCTCCTGTTCCCTACCTCTCTCATATAAAAGACATGCTCTACCCTTCAACTCTGTCTAACCTAACACCCCTCCTCGTTTTCCTATACCTTTCATATAAACCCTACTCTACTCCTCGACCTCTGTCTAGTCTAACACCTCTCTACTATCTCTTCCATATAAACGTATTTCCCTCCTTCAACCCTGTCTAGTATAGTATCGGTCGTCGTATTCCCTATCTCTCCCATATAAACCCATTTTCCTCCTTGAACCGCCACATTCAGCCTCGTTTTCCCTATCCTTTCCCATATATGCCCAAAAAACTGCGCCAGCTCACTACTAAATAACCTACTGCCATTCTTTTAAAGTCCTGTCAATTTTCAATTCTTTCTCGCAATGTCATGGAAAGAGTGTGGAATTTTAAGGCCAGCGTGTAATGTCCATTTCTAAAACATTTGTCCATCGCTATTTCCTTTGTGTCTGTAACGAAATGTGTAATACAGCTATTTCCGGAAAGTTTATCTCGATTAATATTAAGTAGAAGGATAATAAGCTTTTGTAAGAATAATTTATACACCTATTAATAAACCATAGAGGGTAGAGAAAGTCATGTGAATGTAATACATAAGATTTTTAACTCGTGGATTGTGTGTGGATTGTCTTTATATACTTTACATCTAAGCCGATCGTGTTAATTGTTTGCTTTCTGGAAATTGAGTATGCTTAAAATAATACATATCATGATGCAGCTATGGCTTTCAGTATCGCGTAAAGGCGCCGACCTACCGACCAACCAATTGACCGGGTGAAGAGATAAACCGAGGACAGCGCTCTCAACCAGCATAAACCCAGAATCAATAACACCAGTTATCGAGAGATATTTATGAAACATTGTTTCTCCGGGCCTGCGAAACATTCTAGAACTCTCTCGAAAACTCCAACGGCTATATAAGCGAGCGTGGTCATAAGTGAGTGGGATAGTTGGTTGTTCATGATACGACTGAAGGTGTTGGTTATTCATTGCGTTCTCCGAGTGAGCCTGTAATGCGTAGCGTCCTATTACCTGATAAACCCCTACCTATCTTACTCATATCGAGGATCCAATTTATCCGTAAAGTCTCTGGACCCAATTTACCGCGAGCAATCAAAATGGTTGCACCAACTTTTCAGGAAATGAAAAATTACACAAAAATTATATATTGTAGGATGTGGCGGTTGAGGGAAATTTCCTGGAAATCATTCCCTTACAGTCGTAAATGGTGTTTGAGAAAATTATGAAATAGGGTGTTCATTAGACCATAATTTTTCAGTTATATACTTACAGTATAAATCAGTACAGCGGCCGTGTGTGTGTGTGTGTGTGTGTGTGCGCGCGCACACACACACACACACACACACACTTACGCACCAGTACTTGTATTCTATGTATTTATTCTTGTTTAATTCGGGAAAGCTTAAAAATGCGTTTCGGTGAAGTCTTCATATCGAAATTCTGAATGGAATGCAATCTTTCAGCTGTATAGAAAGTAAAATTCGTGTAAATAATTGTTTGGTACGGGAGAAACTCAATTTAAATATTTGTCTTCCATCTTTTAAAGATGCTTTATATTTCCAAATTTTGGTTTTTGATTATGAGCACAAGCTAACACCTGCAATTATAAAGTTTCTTCTTTGGGTTCTGGTGATCTTATAGCACGCATTTCCGTTGGAATTTCAATATAAGGGTTATGCGCGGAACTCCATGCAACTTAATATTAATAAGATGTTCTTTTGCGTTTTATGAATTTTTCTAAACCACGCTTTTTTTAATAGGTTCATTAACATTAGAATTTGAATCTGTAAACTCCATTATAACTGGCATTAATATAAAGCCAATTTCATGAATGAAGCTGCCAATGATGACTAAATCAAGAACGAAGCGGTAAACTGGTTCAATGAGAAGAGCTCCAGTTTTTGTTGTCATAACATTGAGATATGACAATTGCTGACGCCTTTAATAATATGTCCAAAAATGATTGATACAGCAGTAAGACGGTGAGAAATAACTTTTTATGTCGTTATTCGTTCACCTACAGAATTTGGGAAAATTTACGTGCTACATAGGTATCCTCGTATATGCTTGCTAAAAAGCTGGGAGGTTATGAACGGGCCGAATCGCCTTTGCTCACTTGAGTTTCCACCACTTCAGAAACAGCTAGTTTGTACAAGATGTTGGTGCTTCACTTTTTGTGGAAAGCCTGGAAGCGTATTCTTGGTGAGATTTTAGTGGGAACGGACAAAGGCAATTGCGCCATGTCTCTTTTCTTCTCTGTACACGCAGCTTTATGAGTGCACATAGCCATTGTTCTGGTTAGTGTTCCATTGTTTGAGCCTGGGTCGGTGCCTTGTCTCTACACCTTCCGCTAGAAAGGGAAGGGGTGTGAGGAGTGTTGGCCAGCTTTGCTCATACAACAAACATCATTTTTCTGAGAGATACGACTCGGTCGGGAGTTGAGAAGGGGAAGGAATTTATTTGTTGGGGCTAAGATTCAAAGCCCTCTCTTCCTCTTCCTTGGCTTTCTCGCTCTTGCTGTCTTACAACTAAATCGAACAAAAGAATATAATCCATTACAAGCATGCGATGTTATTACAGATATTGAAAGTGTTAAGTTTGATACCCAAGACGTGTTTGTCAAGTAATAATATTGCCTTACAGCTGTATTTTAACTTGTAATTCATGTATGGTTTTGGCATTATGATTTTTTTTAAAGCTTAACGTCCTTTAAGCAGTTAAGTTATATCGGACGATGAATGACGTGGATGTGATGACATTCATCTTTTCAGGATAAGGGAAAATACATTCTAACCGACATTCGAACTCGGGACCTCATGAATCTAAGATACACGCACTACCCCCCCCCCCACAACTATGATAGGCTATGAAAATTGTAACTTAACAATTCATTATGATCCATTGCTAGCAATCCAGAAGTGGTGCATTGCTAACATACTGGTATAAAATATTTGTTTACACATGTAGTAAACACCTTTTATTATTTACCTAGCTTATAAACATTAAATGCAAACCTAAACTCTGATACTGAACTATCTTCTCGTCTAGATGTGCTTACTAATTACAATAGGTTTCTCTGGAATGAAGCGACTGGCCCCCGTGGCTCCCAAGAAACTGCTATTGAATCCGTTCGTGTAGTAGTGGACCCTCCCATCGTTTCTCCCCTCCATACAATATTAACGATGTTTGACAATATGAATGTATTACGCTTACTTTTATAATAAAACCTCTTCGGAAACAATTCACATCTATATCTGTACAAGACTGACAAATGCTGAACACATTATTGAAGATCCCATCAATTTCTGCAGCCCAAATATTACACACCGCACTTCGGATACTGTCTTCTTAGATGCATAAACTTTATCTTTAAGCATTTCCTACAGGATGATAATTACATGGATTTAGATTTGGAGAATGAGCATGTCAGTCAGTTACTGTGTCATCAGAAATACGTTGTAATGTGAGGGAGTGTCTTTCTTGGCCTTGTTTCCACGAGCTCGTCCAATTCTTTCCTCGGTTAGATTTGTTAGCTGTATTGTTATTTCTTATTCAACATGTACTCAGCATGTTTAAATATTTCTAACAACTTATAAATGGTGGATTTGTTAGGAATGGTAACGGGGAATTCTATATAAATTCAAGCTGACAGTCCTCATGTGACTCCGTTCAACTTTATGCAATAAACACTCATTGTTCCGTAGTATATACCATAATAACTACTCATAGTAAACGGAATCAATAGACAGTATACCACAATATTATTCCCATTATACAACATACAAACAATGCTAAACTGAACTGCATATGTCGTTGAACTTCTTAGACGCGTGAGCTAGGCTACCGCAGACTGAGGTCCTTTAAACCGATATCTGCTACGAGTGAGACCGACGGTTGCTAGTCGCGTCATTCAAGGTAAATCTGGTAGTTAATGTTCGTTAAAGATGGAGAGAATTATAAAACGTAATTTTCTAATGTATTAAACCTAGAAACTTAATGTTTTGCGCCGATCTTGCAAATAATGAAAAAATGTATTCGTATGTATAAAATTTCGCTTTAACATGTACTTGCGTTTTTGAAATATTAGTTAATATATAATGGTGTTATTGGTTATAATCAAAATTCACCTCCTCCCAATGATGATATTGGACTAATAGTATCAGTTTCTTAACATGGCATTTCTTACTACCCCAGTAATAAAGTATTCTACGGAAATGCTGACATAGTAAATGGTTTTAAAAAATTCTCTTGCAAAATAGAAAAACGTTAGCAAAAATGTGCTTTATTATGCAAATTATTTTTTTAGAAACTAACTTCTTCTTCTTCTTTCTATTTACCCAGCTCGCATGTAGGGCTTACACCCCCAGGACTTACAAGCGAGTACCTGGGGTCAGACGCCTGTTGAGGAGCAGACACTTTGGATCAGATAGGAGAATCAGAATGGGTGATTAACCCAATGCCTGGAATAAGAGCAAGGAAGTAAATGATATGAAATGTGGTGAAAGAGATGAAAGGAAAAGTGGAGCAGTTGGTGGATCGCAGGGAAAATCGGAGAACCCGAAGAAAAGTCAGCCCAGACGCGACCTTGTCCACCACAAATCCCACATGGGGGTCCCTGGGTTCGATTCCGGGCCGCCTTCATAAGAGACGAGCGGTCTAGCCACTCGGCAACGGCGCCACCTAAACCAACACTGCTAATCAGAATATGAATTGGAAATTTCATTCCATATATTTTGAACTGCATTTTGTTATATGTTTGGACCTCTGTCTCTAATTTTATGGTAGATCAATTTTTAAAATGGGAGAATAGAAAGAAATTTGTACGAGAGAAAAACTTCTTTAAAGTTCGTCATGCCATCTAATGGAAAACTATATTAAAAAGATGTCCAAAACAGGAGTTGCGTTCCTCCTAGTGGAATACAATTTAACAGAAGTGTACTTTAAAGTAAAGAACACATATGCACTAAACTTAAAAACATTAATGCTTAATCCAAATCTGCTAAAACAGCACTTCGTTCCTCCTTAATAAATCACCTTATCTCTTGCTATACTTTACTATAGCAAATGAACCTCGGAGAATACGTGGCTTAAGTAATGTGTTACTTTCACATTACTTTCTTTTCCCAATATCGTTTAGCTTTATATAGCTTCTATAGCTTATTCTTACAAAGACCTTTTGCATCTGTTTCAAGTTAATTTAAACGTCTGCAAATAAATTATATTCACATATTTAGTTATAGGCACAAAGGTTATTGCGATATCAAATGTTTAAAAATGGGCCTCTACATGCCGGCTTTGAAAATCCATTTTCTTTCCAATACAACGAGAGAAACCACTTTAAGACGCCTTATAATGACGTGACTTTGTCGTTTATGTTTGTATAGCTTCTACAAGCTATTCATATCCTGCAGAAACACATTCAGTTCGCATTTTGTTATAGGTACAATAGGTATAAAGTACGAAGAGACAGTGAAATGGTTTTTTTTTTTCATTTTTATTTATGGACGCTCTTTAACTGCTGTGGTCCTTAGCGTCCCATTCTATAATGGGCGCGAAAGACCGGTAATTTTGGTCAGAAGCCTCTTTATCATGCTTGAGGTTCTTTTACGTGCCGTAAATCTACGACACGGGGCCACCGGCTTTACTTCCTTCCGAAGGAAGCTATGCTAAGGATTTTTACACCCGAAAAAAATCCATCGCCCTCCGCCGGGTTTGAACCCGTGACCTCGGGAACTAGAGGCTAGCATGGTAACCACTACAGAGACAGAGTAAAATGTTTAAAAGCGGGGTGCCATATACCGGCCTTGGGAGAGGGAAGAAAAACACCTACTCTTTCCATTTCATCGCGAGAAACAGCAGAGTAACAACATTAGATCAAAAATGAAAAATTCAATCCAATAACAATGGATATCTCAGATATGGCTGGTGCTACAAAAAATTATTTAAATTAAATTGTGTGTCTTAAAGAGATCTACAGTTTCCATGTAGTAAGCTTTGTCTGTTATAGTGGCTTATTTAAACAAAATTATACAAAATTCCTTCAAAATGAGGAAGAGTTCACAGCCTTTACGCACAAAATTCTGGATATATGTACATTTTATTTGTCATGTAAAATATCTTAAATACTTTTATCAAAACCTTAGAGCCATTTTTGAGAAGATCAAAACTAACCAAACATTTTCCATCTGAGGGTGATTTGGAGTGGAGGACATTCCTGAAAACGCTCATGTTTCATCTTTGGAAGATACTCAACCACTTTGGTATTTATGCGACATTTTGTTTTTTAGTTATGCGGTTCTCTCTCCCCCCCTCTCTCTCTCTCTCTCTCTCTCACACACACACACATAAGGACTTATTCCTGAAAGGCTAAAGGCTTTTCTTTCATTCAGGGAGTCTCAAAACTCCCGGTGAAATCTCGATATCAAACGTTTTGGTGCAATAATGACTTAGCACTTGAGAAATGTGTAAGTATTTGAAAATTTGCACCGGTAACAAAGAAACAGAGCGAGATGGCTCTGCGGTATTGTGTAAGGCTCCCATTCGGGAAGTCCCGGGTTCGAGTCCCGTTAGGCTAGCCATACTGTCTTGATTTTTTCGCAATTTTCCTTCTTCTTAGGCAAATACTGGAGGGATTATATAATGCCGCGTATTTGCCTGTGCATAATTTCCTGTCATTCATATCCTTATGTTTCAGTGTTAGGGTATCAGAAGAGTGGACGGCGGGAGAGGCGTATGGCGGTGGAGTTTGCTTTTTGGAGCAGTTTGCCTTGGTTTTCCGTATCGCACGGTATCCCCTTATTGGGTAGAGGTAGGCCTGTGATGGTCCCGCCTGCAACCCATCTGGAGACGTTAGGGACCTCGCCTGTGTTCTCACCTACTGTCCCGTACCTGGTGGCCCTCTGTGTCCTTCACTTCACCATTTCCTACTAGAGGTTTCCAGAAGCACAATAGGCGACTGCGCGCTAAAGCACCGAAATCCTTTCCCAATTTCTGATAATCATAACCACAAAAATAAAGTATATCTCGGTAATGGTTAATATCACCCAAGTAGCATATTAGGATACAGATTCTGCAAGCACATCCTTGAAGAATCTTAGCGCATGCGTATTGCATGGTATTATTCAGGATAGGGAATAATAGAAATAGCACTTACACGAAAATAAAATTAATAATTCACAATAGCTCCTGAACATGGTGTTTCTAGCAGCCAGATCACAAAAATTAATGTTAAAAGCGAACAAGCGATCGATTATCGACGCCTGGTTGTTGACCTAAAAGAAAAGATCAGTAATTTTCAGCTCAAACTTATCTGCGGGATGAATGGAATCGTAATTATTAGCAAATGAAAGGGAAGTAAAACACAGGTAAATTAACTGGAAAAATTCAGTAATCAAATACTCCGTATCTGCAAAAATAAATATGTCAAAAGCTAGAGGATTTAATCTAGTTCATGCATATATGTACAGTAAAATAGGCAAAACACGCAGATAGGTTAGGTTACTAGCATTGATTGCAGGAGTTTCTACTTTTCACCATGACAACATGAACGGGAGGTGTACAAGAAAACGCTATCGTCGAAAAAATTATTTAGCATAAATTTTGTGCTTGAACAAGATCCACAGTTTGTGCGTAGTAAGTATTTATTACGCCGTGCAAATTGCACAAACTACACAAAGTTCATTTCGTATAAAAAATACTTCACAGGATATCCGTAGAAAATTCAAAATACGTTTTGTCACTCAAATGTCTTAAACATAAGGTATTTTAATCAAACTCTCTGTTGTGAAAATAAAAAATAACAAAACATTTTCCATGTACATTGCATTTTCCTTGGAAAATGTTGAACTTAAGCATCAAGTTTGGTACTTCTAAGATATATCGTTTTTAAGTTAAGCTGTTCACACACGACGGACAGCCACACAGAGAGACTGACACAGACGATTTTCTAAAAACCCATTATTTGTACAGGGAATTTCAAAACGTGAATTCACGGTAAAATCTCGATGTGGAATTCTTGATGGAATGCTACACGTCTTCTAGTTACCATACGTAAGCAGCAGGGAAATTAAAACCTTTATATCTTACATTCATATGGATTTCTCTACCGACCATCATTTATTTTCATATAGCTTCCACAAACTGTTCTTACAAAAGCTTATTTCTCTATCTACTTCAAGTTAATCGAGATATACACCTTTGCAGAAATAGTTTGATGGCACACTTTATTGCAGGCACAAAGTGGATAAAAGAAACCTAAGGGACAGCGAAATGTTTAAAATCGGGTCGCTCTATTTTGGCCTAGAAATTCTATAGTATTTCAATAACTATGCCAGAAACAACTGAATGCTGACTACTTCAAACTAATATTCAGAAATTCCGAACAATAGCAACGGATATCTCGGAAATTGCTGGTGCTACACGGACATTGTTTGAAATAAATTGTACTTTTTAAAGAGATCTAGATATTCTGTATAGAACGGTATTATGTATCTCTGATGTTTGAGCAGGTATACAAAATTATAGAATATTATTAATTCCAAATTCAGAGGACTTCATTGGCTATTCTAAAAAAAATCACGATATAGATTTTAACTGACATGCAAATGCCGTAAATATTATGTGGCATTTTAATGAAAAGCATTGGTATCAGTTTTAAGAAAATATGAAGTAACGAAAGGTTTTGCATGTAAGGTGCAGAATGGAGTGGGGTATATTTTCATGTCGCATCAAGAAAATCCCCACCACGCAAATTAGAATAGTAAGATAGATAAGAGAGATAGAGCACATTTTTGCGTTTATAAGGGAGAGATAGGGAAAACGAGAGTAGATACTAGGTTGGGAGAGCGTTCAAGGAAGGGAATGCGCTTTATATGGGAGAAGTAGGAAGGACACGCAGAGAGGTGCTAGGCTAGACAGTCGATGAAGGAGGGGAATTGCGCTTTATATGAAAGAGGTATGGAATACGAGGAGAAGTGCTAGACTAGTCAGATGTTTAGTAGAGTATACGTTTATATTGGAAAGATAGGGGAAACGTGAACGGATAATAAGCTACACAGATACTGAAGGAGGAGGAATATGGGCTTATTTAAAGAGAGAGATAAGCAATACGAGGAGAGGTGCTAGACTAGACAGGACTTGAAAGGTAGAATATGGTTTTATATGGCGAATAAGACGGCCGATACTGGGCTAGACAGGGGTTGAAGGAGGGGAATGCGCTTTATATAAGAGAGGTAGGGAATACGAGGAGAAGTGCTAGGCTAGTCAGAGGTTGAGTAGAATATATGTTTATATGGGAAAGATAGGGAGAACGTGAACGGATGATAGGCTAGACGGATACTGAAAAAGGAGGAATATGGGCTTATATACAGGACAGATAGGGAATACGAGGGGAGGTGCTAGGCTAGACAGGACTTGAAGGGTAGAATATGGCTCTTTATATGGGGGAGATGGCAAGAGGAGAGGTATTAGGCTATGAGGTTTTGAATGGTGGAGTATGAGATTATATGGAGAGACGGGGAAAACGTTGTGAGATCCTATGCTAGGAGAGAGTTGAAGGGGAGAAAAATGCGTTTATATGAGACAGATAGGAAATACGAAAGCCGATGCTAGGTTAGACAGGGGTTGAAAGAGGGGAAAGTGCTTTATATGAGAGAGGTAGGAATACGAGGAGAAGTGCTAGGCTAGTCAGAGTTTGGGGAGTAGAGTGTACGATTATATGCGAAAGATGGGGAATACGATGAGAAGTGTTATGCTAGACAGGGGCTGAAGGACGGGAATGCACGCTTGATGCGAGAGGTAGGGCAAATGAGAAGTGTTAGGTAAGACAGAGGTTGGGAAGTGGAGTATGCGTTTATATGGGACAGATAGGGGAAACGTGGAGTGATGCTAAGCTAGGCAGGTGTTAAAGGTAGAATGTGTTTTATATGAGAGGGATAGGAAACAGAGAAAAAGTGGTAGGCTAGGAAGGGTTGAATGCTAGAGATGCGTTTCTAAGAGATAGACGGGGAAAACGGCGAAAGATCCTATGCTAGGAGAGAGTTTAAGGAGGTGGAAATGTGTTTATATGTGAGATGTAGGGAAGACGATGATAGGTTCTGGGAAGATTAGTGTAGATGTGTGTGTAATGTTCATTCTTCTCCAAGATAGCACCATTCAGCATTCAGCAGCCGAAAAGATATCAATGGATTGGGGTGGTATAGTTTCCCTGGTTTTACACCTAATTCAGGTAATATAGCAGGTGTTTCAGCTAATTCAGATAGCATCACAGTAGAGCAGATTGCACGGTTCGGTTGTGTATAGCTCCCTATGACTTCACAGCTTGTTCAGGTAGTATGGTTAGGGTAATTCAGGTAGTATCACAGACATACAGATTCCAGGATTTGGGTGTAGCATAGTTTCGTATGATTGCACAGGTAATTCGACTAATATGGTTGGTAGTTAGGGTAATCAGAGTAGTATCACAGCTATTTAATGTAATTTCAGGTGATTCAGGTAGTATTATAGGTATTCGAGTAATTTTAACAAGTAATTCAGATAATATCGTTGATATTAAGGATAAACAGGACAGAGTCACAGTTGTTCATCGTAATTTTTGACAGCAGTTTGTACCAGAGCCATTTAACATAATTTTCATATGATTGTATGACAGGTATTTAAGTAATTTTAATAACTGATTCAAGTAATATCATAGTTATTTAGGGTAACTCAGTATCATAGACAGATTTCAGGAGTCGGGTGTAGCATAATTCCATATGATTTCAGAGGTAATTCAGCTACTATCGTTGGTGTTCAGGGTAATCAGAGCGGTATCACAGGTGTTTGCGTTAATTTCGATCAGTGATTTGTATCGCAGCTGCTTAATGTAATTTCAGGTGATTCAGGTAGTATAATAGGTATTTGAGTAAGTTTAGCAAGTTATTCAAATAGTATCGTTTATATTTACGATAAACCGATCAGTATCACAGGTGTTCACGGTCATTTCAGCCAGATATTTATACCAGAGCTATTTAATGTAACTTCGGCTGCTTCAGGTTGTATCATAGATATTTCAGTAATTATATTAAGTAATTCAGATAATGTCACAGGTATTAATGGTAATATAGATTTGTAATTCAATTCTTTATAAACATATCTTATCCAATGTTTCATCACTTTTATATACTTTTTTCTATATATTACAAACTTTTATATGTTAAACAGTTAGTTTGTGAAACGGAGAGGATTAAACAATGTATAGGGTTACAGTGAGGGTATACAGGATGAATCACCTAAAACTTGCACCGTAAATATTTCAGAAATGGAAAGTGCTATTGATGTGCGGTTTTCACAGGATTGATTGGTAGCCAGGGACTCGTACAATTATCCTATAAACAGATTTTAATAATACTGAGAAAGTGTATCTTTTGAGCAAAAATGCAAATCTTTAAATGGAACAATGCCTAGTTACATCAACAGAAAAAGGGTAGGGTAAATTAGAATGTCAATGGTCTTTGTTACAGGATTCTAGTGCAAGTGGTTTACGAGAAATCGTATTTTGAAAAGCTTCCACCGCGACAATTGTTTGTCCCACTCAACCTGCTTAGTTGCTAGGTACGATGTTGTTATGTCTGTTTGCATTGTGTTTTCTGTTCATTGATTGCATTGCGACTTTCTGGTCAGTTAGTTTGAGACAGTTTAAGCAGTAAATCGTGAGTGGAAGATGGGGTTTAACTAATGCAGAAAAAGCCGAAGTGCTCATGGTGTATGGAGAGTGTAGGAAGAATGCAGTTCGTTCCTGTACGGTGTATGCGGAAACCTATCCCAATAGACGTCAACCATCTTGGCAATTATTTATCAACCTCTTCAACCAATTTCGTGAAAGTGATACTGTAACACCTAGAAAACCTAACAGAAACAAACAAGTGATTGGAGAAGAGGAAGAAATTAATGTTTTGGCTGCCGTTGCAGTAGATCCGCAAATTAGTTCCCGCACAATCGCATATGGAAGTGACATAATTCAGGCAAGTGTACTGCGCATTCTCCATCGACATAGATTCCACGCCTATCACATCTCTCTCCATCAAGAGCTGCATAGAAACGATATCGAGAATCGTTGTAACTTTTGTACATAAGCATTAAGACATGATAGTCCAGATTCATCATGTATCTTGTTTAGTGATGAGGCAACATTTACTAATCATGGCCAGGTAAACCGCAGAAACGTGCATTTTTGTTTGCTGACAATCTCCATTTGCTTCGTCAGGAAGAACGTCAGCGTCCATGAAGTTTAAACGTGTGGTGTGGGATAGTGAACCATCAGCTTATAGGCCCTTTGTTCATAGAAGGAACAATGAACTCGCACAAGTATCTCAGACTCCTGACAGACCAACTGACACAGATGCTAGAAGACGTTCCTTTGCAGACTAGGAGGAACTGTTGTACCAACATGATGGCTGTCCAGCCCATAGTGCACGAAGTACTACAGCTTGTCTTAACGGATTGTTTCCAAATATTTGGATTGGACGAATAGGACCTGTACCTTGGCCTGTGGGGAAGGCAGAAATACACTGTCTACAAGGATGTACCAACTACACCAGAAGATATGAAACGACGTATTACTGCTGCCTGCTCTGAAAGCTCCGCCGAAATGCTAGAACGTGTGCAGCAATCTTTCCATAGCAGACTGGAAGCGTGTATTGAAGCTGCCGGTGGTCATTTTGAACACAACCTTTGAGGGGCAATGTTATCCTTACTTACAAGAATCCACAGAAGTTTTGTAATTCCCATTTGTTTTTCTTTAATTTGTGCTACCCCAGGTTGTACAAGTGTCGGTGCGTAAAAGTTTCAAAATAAGATTTCTCGTAAACCACTTGCACTAGAATCTTGCAACAAAGGCAACTGACATTCCAATTTACCCTACCTTTATTGTGTGCATGTAACTAGGCATTGTTCCATTTAAAAATTGTATGTTTGCTCAAAAAATATATTTTTTCATTATTATTAAAATCTGTTTATAGGCTACATGTTTGAGCATCTGACTACCAATCAATGCTATGAAAACTGCACATCAATAGCACTTTCCATTTCCGAAATATTTGCAGTGCAAGATTTAGGTGATTCACCCTGTATAGAAGTAGTATAAACTAGCCCATCCACATGTTTGAGGAGATATAATGTTTTAGTCAGCTAAATTACTTATTGTTTTTATATGGCTACAGTTTTATCCAAGTTCACCAGCTTTATCGGTTAATCAATGCTTCGTTAGTTAAGAGTTGTAAGGGTAGATGTCTCTCCCCTTTATTAGGCTTGAGACTAGCACCAGGATTCAATCCTAATGACAGATTTAACGCCTCCCCTTACTTCCTGTTCTTCTTTCTTCTCCAGTTGTCTACTAGGTGCGTATACGCAGCACATGAGTAAACTTCCATTTTAAGATTGTAAACTCGCTGAGAAAATCCTCATCTTGAAATCCAGGATACATTCTTTAAGCGCTGTTTGTAATGCTGTGATGTTCATTGAATATGTTGTTATCGCATCCTACATAATAACTCTTTTATTTTAAAAGGAGTGAACACGGCTTTATTAACTAGTACTGTTGAAACAGCATGCTCTCATGACAGCATTAGATTCATAAGCATTCTTATTATTTCATTACGATATGTTCTTAATAGTTCTTAAAGTCTTTTTGAGAATACGTGCAAAATCAACACATTAAACATAAGATAATTTCAGTAATCCTTACACATTGTATTTTACTGACCATCATACTCCATAGTAACATCATATGGTATACACATTTCCTTATGTTCCTCCAGCGTTTCAAGTCCACTTCGTCCACACTGATCACAAAAATGGTCGAAATACCTCTTGCAAGCGTACACTCGTCCATTAAGTTTAGTTTTCTGACGTCGAATAGGTTAATTGAGACTCTTTATATGTGCATAGTGATGTTTTCACTACTGTCAGTCAATAAGCAGGTGACTGTGTTCAGATAGTTCAGTCTCAGCAACCTTTATTAGATACACTTCATTCTTCTCATCCAGTCCGAAAACGTTGATAGACATAATGTTAAGCTTCTCACAGTTAGATATTTGAGAAAGTGGAGTAGGGAAAGAAAAACAGCTGAAGTCATACTTATTATGAAGTTGCTCGTATTTACTCACATATTGTGCATTCTTTCCTATGATACATAAGACGGAATACATGAAGCATTTCTCGTTGGTATAGTTCTGGATATTTATACAAGCTTGATTAGTCCCAACAGACGGCGGTAGAACCAGGTAATTGCTTCGAAGATTTGGTCTCTTTAATTTACAGGTCATCGCAAGTCTTCTCTTGTCAGAACCTCGCAGGAATTTCTTCCAGCATTAACCGCAAGCGTATCCAGTAGCATTTGGAATATCATTATATGCAGAGTTATTCGTCTTTACTCCTGATGTAATAACATATTAATTCTTCTTCAAGGAAATGTGGACCTCATCACCTTGATAACACTTTTGAAAGCCGATTATTTTCGGGGAGAACAACGATTTGGCACCTCAAGAATAATTTGCAGAATGAAGTCCAGTGTCCGAGGTCACCCTATTTATAAAGGGGGCATGAAACTTTTAGATAAATTATATACTGAATTTTAATAATAAAGCAGTGATTAAGAATCTAAACTCTTACATTTCAATACCTGTTTACACAGGTGTGCGGGCATGTCCGTATAGCTTCCTGCATGTTCACGTGTTTAGAGCGGCGTTCAGAGCTGTTTATGTGTGATTTTACGTATTCGTAGGTCTTTGTATAGCTGCATGCGCTTGGAGGAAGTTTTAAGAACTGCGGAGAATGCATCTCTATATGTTCGGGCGTGTCCGTAGCTCTTCGTGCAGGTTCGTGTACTTGGAGGAAGTGTACGTGTGTATCTATGTGTTCGGAGGTGTTCGTAGGTATTCGTATAGGTTCGGTGCTTATAGTAGGTATTTTAAGTATTTGTCGGGGTATATATGTGTTCGGAGATGTTCGTAGATCTTGGTGCAGGTTCGTGTGCTTGTAGGATGTGTACGTGTGTATCTATGTGTTCGCAGGTGTTCGTAGGTCTTCTTACAGGTTCGGGTGCTTAGAGTAAGCGTTTGAAGTATTGTGCGGTTGTATGTATGTGTTCGGAGATTTTCGTAGGTGTTCGCGCCTGTTCACGTGTTTAGAGGTTTTCGGCGGTGTTTATGTTTCTTTATGTACGAATGTGTGCGCGTGCGTGTGCTGCGTGTTTGATCGCTTATGGTTTGCATGAAAGGGTGTGTGTGTGCTTGTGTAAGTGCGATGCGTATATAGGTGTGTGGGCATGTGAGTGAGATTTTATGTACGTGTATGCGTGTGAAGAAACCCCTAATTATGGAGAGGGCACGAACGTCTCGGATAGCATTGCATTTCAGACCCGATGTTGAAACGCTTTTATCACTTTTCGGTTTATCACTTTGACAACCATATTTTATGTATTTGGAAGTTTTAATGAGGTATTCATATACTAGACCCTATTCTTTGTTCTCTATGTTTTCTCGTTTTATATACTTTCAAACCAATCGTGCGATGATTTGAGCAATTATACTCGTTAGGCGGCTAAAACTCTGATATTTCACTAACATATTAATACATTTTAATGATATAACATGGTCGCTTATCAAACATTTAATTTAATTCTAAACCCTGCCGTAAAACGGGTTTGTTGTATACCACTCATGTTAATGCTCTACGTGTATTTACGTCTACCATATGACACCACATCTGGAGACAGACTGTGTAGCTCTGTGAGACACGCTTAAACTCGTGTCATTACTACCTGTGTATGTTCGCTCTGCACGTACTAACTTCTACCATATGACGTCACACCCAGAGACAGGATGTGTATGACTTCTCTCCCGTTTTTTAATTAAATTCATGTATATACTGTATTATTTCATGATTTTATTCCATTTTTCAATTCTCCTTTCCCATCTTCCCTTCATTCTCCAAAGAATCAGTACACAAAATGACATTACTATACGCTTAATACTCAGTTATCACAGAAAACCATTACATTTGACTTCAATCACGAACAAAGTAATTTTTCCAGGGTTACAGAGATTTTAAACTTTTTGAATCGAACCAGGTAATGCTTTTAATCAATTTCGTTCAGTAATTTATTTCTCCGCATCAGAATTTGGCGTTTGAGCTTTATTTTAACCAGCTAACATCCATCGCTTTAAGATAAATGAAGTCATCCACACCGGGTTCGATATGAGTTCTTTAAAGTAATTGTTTGTTATGATAACGATATTTCTAGACTAGATCCTCTGTTTACTTTTTATTTAGCACCTATATCTAAATTAGTTTAAATTTATAAGTAAATTACATTGAATCCGTGTTTGAACCCAGAACACTAGGAACAAAGTTATTTATAATGTTAATTTAGCATGTTAAAAATATCTATTTGCAGTTTACATCAGCCTAAGTGATATATCCTAGTGACCGCAGTAGGCTACAGGCCGCAATGCAAATAGACCATACTGACGTGCGGATGACCTAACAATCTGGGGCTCAAAGACACGTCCGACTGCTTGTTTATGCTTTATTTTCTCTTAATATAAATTATTTCATAAGCTATTGTGGCATGTATGTGTGTGTATTGTCACTTCGGACACATTATTGTTTTGTATGGACGAAATTGTTGTGTGTAATTATTTCGGCTGGGGTTTTGAATGTCGTCCGACGTGCTATCTCTCCCCACCTCCCGACCAGAGGTGGAGACAGGAAGGGGGGAAGTAAGTGTTACTAGTTTCTTTGTATGGATAGCGTGGAGTTAGTCGCTAGTAAATCGTAGTGAATCTTTTCAGGGCAAGTGTTGAGTATGGAAGCGTACGCGGATCGTGCGAGTGTGGAATATCACCCTCCAATGTGACATACTCTAGAGTACAGAGGAAAATGAATGAAGTCATTGAAAGATTGAGAATCGAGCTAAGAGCAACTCACCTACAAATATTTACGGTATTGATAAAGGTAATAGCAGCTATCAATCATGTTTTGGTTTAGTTCCTTAGCACTGATAAATTTGGACATATTTGCGTTTATTATAAACTAGGAGTCCAACCTAGAACCATAGTCACTTAGATGTATACCCAGAGGAAGAACCTAGTATGTCTGTTTAATACATTTTAATTTAACTGTTTATCTATATTAGTTCTAGAGCTATTAAATTAGAAGTAAATTACACTGAATCAGTATTCAAAGCCGAGGTACTAAGGTCATAAGTATTTATAATATTAATTCAGCCTGTTAAGGACGTTAATTTACGTTTTACGCCATAAACCTAATGATATATCCTAGAGTATAGGG
Organism: Deroplatys truncata; assembly: GCA_030765065.1. Classification (NCBI taxonomy): domain Eukaryota; kingdom Metazoa; phylum Arthropoda; class Insecta; order Mantodea; family Mantidae; genus Deroplatys; species Deroplatys truncata. The sequence continues at coordinate 473,916,521 of CM060990.1, forward strand.
GAAAATTAAGGAAGTCATTGAAAGACCGGGATTCGAACTAAGGATAACTGATTGACAACAATAGGCGGTATTAATTATATATTTTAGGAGGCATAAATCATACTTTTGTCCACCCCTCTATCCTTCTTAGTCTCTGAGATAATTGAGTTTTACGAATGAAGGATCGCAGTCAGGAAGACTGGTATATAATTGTACACCAGGAATAAACTACCTAATGATATAACTGTAATAAAGTTTATTCAACGTCTGTATCTCAATTATTTTAGAAGTTATTTGAAGATGAAGTTGTATTCACATCACTGGATTTGACCACGGGCTCCCGGTCAACTTAAAGCAATACGTCAATGACGCGCCACGTTCGAAGGTTGCAATTGCTTTTTATCACCGGCTCTATCTCCTTTAATTCTGTAGATATAAACGTTTAAAAAGTAGTAATAACATTACAATTCAGGGCGACAAAGACCGCCGATTGATTGTGTAATCAGAGTACAAGTGTTCTCACACCTCTCCTTTGTCCTACTCCGACAGCTACATGACACCTCCATTAGCCAAGGGAACGCCAGTCTATTGTTCCGGGTCTCTGGCTGGCGGTGAGAGTGGATCAAGGTTGTCGGCATGACGGGTAACACAAAAAGAGGGGGCGAGGCCTGCGGCATCGAACAAAGGATTATCTGACACATCTTATAAATCGGCGGCATCTGAAAACCTCTCTAAACACGTGAAAAGCCACGAAGAAGTACGAGCATCTTCGAACACATACATACACCCGCACACTACTTCAAACGCTTACTCTAAGCACCCGAACCTGTACGAAGATCTACAAACACCTCCGAACACATAGATACACACGTACACATTCTCCAACTACACGAACCTGCACGGAGACCTACGAACATCTCCGAACACATACATACACCTGCTTAATACTTCAAAAGCTCACTCTAAGCACCCGATCCTGTACCAAGACCTATGAACAACTCCAAACACATGGATAAACACGTACACTGCCTCCCAAAACACAAACCTGCGCGAAGACCTACGAACATCTCCAAACACATACATAAACAGGCCCAATGCTTCAAACATTTCCTCTAAGCACCCAAAGTTGTACGAAGACCTACGAATACTTCCGAACACATATTTACACACGTACACTTCATCCAAGCCAACGAACCTGCAGGAAGACGAACGAATTCCTCCGAACATAGACATTTACCCGTACAATACTTCAAAAACTCACTCGATGCACCCGAACGTGTACGAAGACCTACGAACACCTCCGAGCGCATAGAGACACACATACAATCTCTCCAAGCACACGAACTTGCACGAAGACCTACCAGCATCTCTGAGCACATATATACACCCGCACAATCCTTAAAACACTTCCTCTAAGCATCCGAAGCCGTACGAAGACCTACAAACACCTCCGAACATATAGATAAGATACACACGTACACATTCTGCAAGCACACCAACCTGCAAAAAGACCTACGAACATCACTGACACATACGTACAACCGTACAATAATTCAAACCTTTACTCCAAGCACCTGAACCCGTACGAAGACCTACGAACACCTCCGAACGCATAGATAAAGACGTACAAGTCCACCAAGCACACGAACATCTCCGAACACGCCCGTACAATTCTTCTAACACTTACTCTAAGAACCCGAAGATGTACAAGCACCTACATTAAATTGAGTTGTATTTATGGACGCTGTTTAACTACTATGGTCCTTGGCGTCCCATTCTATATCGGGCGTGAAAGACCTGTAATTCCGCTCAGAGGCCTCTTTATCAGGCTTGAGGTTCTTTTACGGTTCTTTTACGGGACCACCGGTTTTACTTCCCTTTTAAAGGAAGCCATGTTAAGGATTTTTACGCCCAAAAAAATGCATCCACCTCCGCCGGGTTTGAACCCGCGACCTTGGGAACTAGAGGCTAGCATGGTACCACTAGTATACGAAGGACTACACAAACACCTACGAACACCTCCGAACACATAGATACACAGTACACTTTCTCCAAGCACCGGAACCTGCACGAAGACCTACGAACTTCTCCGAACACATACAGCCGTAAAATTCTTCAAACACTTACTCTAAGCACCGGAACCTATACGACGACCTACGAATATCTCCGGACACATAAATGCAAATGTACGCTTCCTCCAAGCACACGAACCTACACGACGAGCTACGGACACGCCCGAACACATAGAGATACATTCTCAACACCTTTTAAAACTTCGACCAAGCGCATGAAGCTATATGGAGACCTACGAATACGCACAATCACATATAAACACCCCTGAACACCTCTCTAAACACGTGAGCAGGCACGAAGACCTTCGGACACGCTCGAGTACCTGTGTAAAACGTATTGAAATGTAAGGTTTAGATGCTTAATCACCGGTTTATTATTAAAATTCAGTTTATAATTGATCTAAAGGGTTCATGCACCCTCTATAAATAGGGTGACCTCGGACACTGGACTTCATTCAGCTAATTATTCTTGAGGGGTCAACATCATTGTTTTCTTCGAAAATAATCGGCTTTCTAGCGCATTATCAAGGTGAGGAGGTCCACATTTCCTTGTGAAGAATTAATGCGTAATTTCATCAGGAGTGAAGATTAATAACTCTGCATATATGGATATTATTCCAAGCGCTACTGGATACGCTTGCGTTAAATGCGGGAAGAAATTCCTGCGAGGTTATGACAAGAGTAGACATGAGATGACCCGTAGATTAAAGAGTCCAAATCCTCAAAGCAGTTACCTAGCTCTACCGCCATCAGTTGGGGCTAAACAAGCTTGTATAAATATCCAGAACTATACCGACGAGAAGTGCTTAATGTATTCTGTCTTATGTATCATAGGGAAGAATGCACAACGTGTGAGTAAATACGAGTAACTTAATAATAAGTATGACTTCAGCTGTTTTTCTTACCCTACTCAACTTTCTCAATTATCTAAGTGTGAGAAGCTTAACAGTATGTCTATCAACGTTTTCGGACTAGATGAGAAGAATGAAGTGTATTTAATAAAGGTTGCTGAGACTGAAATACCTGAACACACTGACCTGCTTATGGACCGACAGTAGTAGAAAACATCACTATGCATATATAAGGAATTCTAATAAACTTATTCGACTTCGGAAAACTAAACTTAATGCACGAGTGTACGCTTCCTAAGAGATGTTTCGCCCATGTTTATGATCAGCGTGGACGAAGTGGACTTGAAAACCTGGAAAAACATAAGGAATTGTGTGTACCATATGATGTTACTATCGAGTATGATGGTCAGGAAGGATACAATGTGTAAAGATTCCTGAAATTATAACTAATATGATTTTCCGGGCTGTTATGCCGTGGTCTGCTGAAGAAAGATTTCCCAGACGTTTCGTCCACAACTGCGGTGGACATCTTCAGTGGCGCGGACGAAGTCTTCTCGGTGAAAGTATCGCAGCGTCTGATGCGTTGGCCGTTAGTGCGGCTCTCTTTATAGTGTGGGCGCTCTCTGCTGATTGGCCCGCTGGTATGAGGGGGCTGGCGCCGGCTGTGTTGTTGCTCTCTTCTGATTGGCTCGCAGTGTTTTTCGGTTTTGTATGACCTTTCTTGTTTTTGATGACTAGGTGCCAGTTACTGTTGAGTTTCAATGCTTCTTCTTTCCTATTGAAATTATTGGGATGTTTATAAATCTCTATTGCTTCGCGTTGTAGCCGGGTATGGTAATGCTTTATGGAGGAAAGAATGTTGGTGTCCTGAAATCTAATAATGTGTTCGCCCTCGGCTTCAATGGCATGTTCGGCGACTGCCGATTTTTCTGTATGGCCCAGGCGGCAGTTTCTTTTGTGTTCGCTAAGTCTGGTATTAGCGCTCCGCTGTGTGGTACCAATGTACACTGAACCACAGGAACAAGGAATACGGTAAACACCGGCCGATGACAGGGGATCTCGGGGGTCTTTGGAAGAGCGCAGTAGGCTGTTTAATTGTCTTGTAGGTTTGAATACTGTTTTGACGTTATGACGTTGAAGTATATGTTCAATACGGTCAGTGACATTTCTGAAATATGGCAGAAAGACAATGGACTTGCTTTTGGGTTGGTCCTGAGTAACCTGTCGGGGCTTGGCCGGACGGCAGGCTCTTCTCACCTCTTGGACTGAATAACCATTTGATTGTAGAGCTGTTTCCAGGTGTCGGATTTCTTGTGGAAGTAAGTGTGGTTCACAAATACGGGAAGCACGGTTTGCGAGTGTCTTAATCATAGCACACTGAAGATGTCCACCGCAGTTGTGGACGAAACGTCTGGGAAATCTTTCTTCAGCAGACCACGGCATAACAGCCCGGAAAATTATATTAGTTATAATTGTGACTCCGGCTGTGAAAACCTACGTTCTTACATTCCTGAAATTAATCTATGTTATTTGTGCTGATTTTGAACGTATTCTTAAAAATCATTCAAGACCTATTAAGAACATATCGTAGCGAAATAGTTAGAACGCTTATGCATCTAATCCAGCCACGAGAGCATGCTGTTATCACATTACAGGTTAATAAAACCGTGTTTACTCCTTTTAAGGATAAAAGAGTTATTATCTAGAATCGGGTAACTACATGGGCATATAAACAGTATACTATTACAAACAGTGCTTAACCCTTCGTCAGTCGCTAGGGGCCTGAGACACCCCAGTTATTATATAAATGTTATAATTTTCGAACGAACGCACCTATGTAATTGCCTGACTAGGACATCTAACATTACACCTTGCGCGATTATTTGCTGCAGCGATAACCTTATCTGTTTATTTGTGCGGCTGGAGGAATGAATAATCAACAGTTACGTGTCGCACAGGTCAACCAGGCCCCGCGCGCCTGCTCTCGTTACATATTGTTGACAGATTTGTTTCTCATTAGCTTTTGTGCAATATTGCTTTACTATTGCAAGGAGCTGCTACTCCTTTGTCATGAATACGAGTAAATGGTACGATCTACAAAATCCGAATGATTTGGAAGAAGTACATCGCCTACTTTGCGACGATGATGCTTTGCCCGTGGATGACAATTTATATGAATAAGATGACTCTGATTCAGAAGATAAACTTAAAACGAGATCTTTAGATTCAGAAACTGACCATGAAGATGAAGAGGAAGACGATGCAAGCAGCGTGTGTGATAACATGTATTTTATACGTAACATCATATGCGTATCATAGTAATTCTTCTTCTTTTTCTTCTTCTTCTTATTATTATTGACAATACATTCTGTTGTTATTCACAGGAAGAGATGGAACAAAATGAAAAATAAACACCTTTAAAATAACACAGACAAGGGCTCAAAATATATTGACCAAACTTCCTGCTGTGGTAGGAGCTGCAAAAAACGCGAAAACGGAAATTGATTGTTGGAACCTTTTTGTTACCGAAGATACAGTTAGTTGATTTGATTGTTGAAAGCTCAAATACTTACATTAGCAGTTTGCAGCACAAATTTGATTGTGAAAGAGACAGCAGACCTACAGATGTAATAGAAATAAAAGCTTTCCTAGGCTTATTGTACCTGGCAGGAATTTTTCGTGGTGGACGCCAGAATATTCACGAGTTTTGGAGAACCGATCTTGGAATTCCTCTATTCCGAATGGCTATGTCCGAAAAACGATTCAGTTTTCTAATACGCTGTATTCGCTTTGATGACAAAAGCTCAAGACTGGAGCGACGAAGATTGGATAAATTGGCTGTTGTTAGAGAAATGTTTACATTGTTTCTGAACAACTGTCAGAACCATTATTCTCTTGGTCAAAATGTCACTGTCGACGAACAGTTGCCGGCGTTTTGTGGTCGATGTGCTTTTAGACAATATATTCCATCCAAGCCAAACAAGTATGGCATAAAGATATTCTGTTTGAGTGATGCAAAACTGTTTTATACGACTAACATGGAGATTTATTGTGGACAGCAGCCGGACGGACCATATTTGCAAACTAACTCGGCAGAGGCTTTTGTGCTGAGACTAACTGAACCAATCTCTGGCACTGGACGAAACGTTATTGCAGATAATTGGTTTACCAGTGTATCGCTGGTGAATGAATTGCGCAACAGACAACTTTCTTTCGTCGGTACAGTGCGAAAGAACAAAAAAGAGTTATCCACTAATTTCACTTCTCCAAAAGATCGCAGACAGTACGAAAGCATATTTGGCTTCACAAAAAATGAAACACTTGTTTCATATGTTCCAAAAAAGCGTAAAACAGTAGTTTTGCTCTAAACTCTACATGTTTCATCTACACAGCTATCAGGAGGTGCTGAGGAAAAAGCCTGAATTAATCCTGCATTACAACGACACTAAATGTGGAGTTGATGTAGTAGATAAATTGTGTGCTACATACAATGTAGCCGGAACAACTAGAAGGTGGCCCATGGTAATTTTTTACCATATCTTGAACATTGAGGTATTAATTCTAGGGTTATCTTCCTTGGAACCCAAGATAAATATTCCACAAGGCAGGAGTATTTGAAATCGCTATCTTTAGCTTTACTGTTGCAACAGCTACAAAGGAGAGCAACAGCATCAAATCTATCCGATGATTTGAAAGGACTTTTGACAAAATATAAACCTGAAGAATCCGGCGTAGATGAATTGTCAAATACACCACTATGCACAGTGAAAAGGAAACGATGTGAATCCAGCAACAAAGACAAAATGAACTGCAAAACTAAATATGCAGGTGGGAAATGCAACACCCAAATGTCTTTGAGCAAACATGCTAAAATTATTTGCGATAGTTGCTTATTCGGGGAAAAGACGGGTGAAATAGTAGATGATTCTGAGTAACTGAACATTTGAAATTACAAGTTGTATGTATACCTGGAAATGGCATTGTATTTCTTTATACTTACTGTAATACAATTTATAACGTATATTTACTCATATTTTAGCTTGTATTTTTATGTTGTCAGATAATACCTATTAATGAAAGCCTTGTACGCTTAATCTAAATAAAGGTAAAAAAGGGAAAAAAAAGAAAATAAACGAAATAAAACAAAAATACAAACAATAACAACAATAATATAGCGGGGTCTACTAGGCCCCGCTTGACTATCTGCGTTCTACCAAAGCGCGTGCCTGACGGAGGGTTAAGAATGTAACCTGGTTCTCAATATGAAGATTTTCTCAGCGAGTCTGCAAGCTTAAAATGAAAGCTTAGTCATGTGCTGTGCATACACCTAGCAGACAACTGGCGAAGAATGAAAGTTAGGGGAGGCGTTAACCCTGCCATTAAGAGCAAATCCTTGTGCTAGCCTCAAGCCTAGATAAGGGGGAGAGACGTTTACCCTTACAACCCTTATCTAATGTAGCATTGCTTAACTGATAAAGCTGCTACACTTGTATAAAACTATAACCATATAAAAACAAAAAATAATTTAGCTGACTAAAACATTATATCTCCTCAACCAAATAAATGGGCTAGTTTATATTACTTCTATATACCCTCACTGTAACCCTATACATTGTTTAATCCTCTCCGTCTCACACACTAACTGTTTAACATATAAACGTTTGTAAGATTTAGAAAAAAAGTAATAAAAGTGATGTAACACTGGATAAGAAATCTCTATAAAGAATTGAATTACTCCCCATATACCCGTTAATGCCTGTGACATCTCAGTTACATGTTAAAATTACTCCAACACCTATCATACTACCTGAATCAGCTGAAATTACATTAAACACCCCTGGTACAAATCGCTGGCTGAAATTACCATGAACACCTGTGATATTAAGCGGTTTATTCTAAATATCCACGATACTATCTGAATTACTTGTTAAAATAACTTAAATACCTATGCTACTACATGAATCACCTGAAATTACATTAAACAACTATGATACAAATCACTGATCGAAATTAACGCAAACACCTGTGATACTACTCTGATTACCCTAAATACCTACGATACTAGCTGAATTACCTGTGAAATCAAACAGAACTATGCTACACCCAACTCTTGAAATTTGTCTGTCTATGATACTATCTGAGTTACCCTAAATACCTACGATATTACTCGAATTACCTGTAAAATCATTCCAAATTATGCTACATCCAACACCTGGAATCTGTCTGTCTGTGATACTACCTGAACTAGCTGTGAAATCATACGGAACTATACACAACCTAACCCTGCAATCTCCTTTCCTGTGATACTATCTGAATTATCTTAAATACCTACTATATTACCTGATTTAGATGTGAAACCAAGGAAACTATACTACCCCAATCCTTGGAATCTGTTCATCTGCTGAATGGTGCTACCCTGGAGAAGACTGAACATTACACACACATCAACACTAACCTTCCTAGAACCTATCATTGTCTTCCCTACATCTCAAATATAAACAGATTTCCACCTCCCTCAACTCTCTCCTAGCATAGAATCTCTCTCCGTTTTCTCCGTGTCTCTCATATAAACGCATACTCCACCATTCAACCCTTCCTAGCCTAGCACTTCTCCTCGGTTTCCTATCTCTCTCATATACAACACATTCTCCTTTAACACCTGTCTAGCCTAGCATCTCTCCACGTTTCCCATATAAACGCATACTCTACTTCTCAACTTCTGTCTAACCTAGCACTTCTCCTTATATTTCCTACCTCTCCCATAAAGCGCGCATTCCCCTCCTTCAGCCCCTCTCTAACCTAACACTTCTCATCGTATTCCCCATCTTTCCCGTATAATCGTATACTCTACTCCCCAACCTCTGACTAACCTAGCACTTCTCCTCGTATTCTTACCTCTCTCATATAAAGCGCATTTTCCTCTCCTTCAACTTTCTCCCAGCATAGGATCTCTCTTCGTTTTCCGAGTCTCTCCATATAAGCGCATACTCCACCATTCAAACCCTCCTAGCCTAGTACCTCTCCTCGGTTTGCTATCTCTCCCATATAAAAAGCCATATTCTACCCTTCAAGTCCCGTCTAGCCTAGCACCTCCCCTGGTATTCCCTACCTCTCCGGTATATAAGCCCATATTCCTCCTGTTTCAGTATCTGTCTGGCCTATCATCCGTTCACGTTCTCCCTATCTTTCCCATATGAACACATATTCTACTCAACCTCTGACTAGCCTAGCACTTCTCCTCGTATTCCCTACCTCTCTCATATAAAGTGCATTCCCCTCCTTCAACCCCTGTCTAGCCTACCACCTCTCTGTGTGTCCCCCGTACCTCTCCCATATAAAGTGCATTCCCCTCCTTGAACGCTCTCCCAACCTAGAATCTACTCTCGTTTTCCCTATCTCTCCGATATAAACGCAAAAGTGTGCTCGATGTTCCTTATCTATGCTACTTAGACTATATATGACGTTTTTCGTTATTTTCGATTTTCTCAGTCTTCTAATGAATGTGATTAAAATGGCAGAAGAATACATGTTTACGATTTTTTTATGAATAGCCTGTGAAGTCCCGTTCTTTTTACGGAGTTTTTCATAACTACGAATCTATAAGAGACAGACAAATCTTGGTTTAGAATAAATATAGAAGTTTTATAAACAACTATTTTTGCTAAATCCCTTTATCCATTCAGAAAATATTTTTTGTTGATGACTGGAAATTTTCACTACTTCAAGCTACACACTTCTGAAGTGTAATTTGTTATTTTGTTATGTCGTTATTTTGTTTCACATTAGTCTATGCAAAGGATATTCAAAATATTGAGTCCAGCGTACATATACCGCGCTGATTCTTAAACATCTGACTATCCTACTTTGTCCTGCATACTTCTTTGTAGCTACAACAATATGTCCCTTGAAACCATTTCGCAAAATATTTAGCATTCTTAACCGAAGTATATAAGCACGCTTTTAACAAATAATCTTCACAGTAGATATGAAAGTAAATTATAGTAGGTAGAGGAAGTCGTGTGACTGTAACACATCACTAATATCTATATTAATATCTATACCTATTTGTAAGAAAATCATCTTAAAATTTATTGAAGTAACTAAAATATTACTACAGTTAAGAATGTTTAGATGCAACAGCTCAATAGTTTCTCGTTCCCTATGCTACTATTATCTGAACATGTTTATTTTTTCCTGTGTTGGAGGATGAAATGGTTCTGTAAGGTTGTAATCAGGTAAGTTGATAAATATGCACAACTTGCAAATATAGATAAACGGTAGGATCTAATTGAACAAATGATCCTAGCCTTTAATGGAGTAATATTCTTCAGGGTGTAAAAGCCTTTGGTGTTCCAAAAACTTGCTTCCGAAACTTCAGAGATAATTAAATAAAAGATGGTTTAGGCCACCCCGTCCAATTGAGAATAGGTGATATATGTGGCGACAGTCATAGCAATTGTATTCACACATTAATAGAGGGAGATTTAAACATCCTTTGCGACAGAGTTATATGATGTTATTGAATAAATAGCATGAATTCATCATACGAATAAGATGCTATTAGCTTGGATTTAATAAATCGAATGGTGAGGAACGGACTGAATTGTGTAAGCCACCAAAGAAGTACACAAAATAAATTCTAATCATCCCCCTTTAACTTGCCTTTGGGAGAAGTTTTTAACAGCTGATGTATTGGGCGATGGTACTAATTAATGATAAAACTTGCTATTCACTCATTTGGGATAAGTATGGCATATTTATAGCTAATTATAGGTATAAATTTAATATCTGAAAGCAGTGTTGTGTTAGTGTTGAATTTAAAAGAACAAACTACATCGATGGAGAGAAACGTTAAAATATCTCTACATCATACCTAAGGTGATGGTTTACTATCGGAAGACAATGAGAAGATCTCACAAAGAAGATCATAAATATGTTACTAAGAGGAGGAAATTTGTTTAACAACCTTAAGGTATGTTCAGTTCCATGTATGTTATGGAACGGTCACTACCTGGGCAAATTAGGGACCACACGAGCATTACTGAAGAAAACGAGCTATCTTTATTTGATACACGATGAACTTTATCAAACATTCGTGATACTTAGTACTATTTTCCAATGCAAGAAACGTTGAAATAGTAGTCGTGGAAGGTCACACAAGCAACATGCATGCTTCTTGTTCAAATTCCTATTTAAAATTACTAAATCACATCTTATTAGTAGATAATCATATACAGAGCATATTTATTGGCTCTACCCGAAATGTTTCTGACTATAAGTTTCGCAGATAATGATCAAGGCATCGTAGCTCTTCGCCACCTGAATTAACGGCCAGTTCTAGAGACAGGGGCGGGGGAACTGGACGTTATTCTGGAAATTGGAAGGAGATAGAGCAGCGAATTAGATGGCGATAAACGCCAATCCGAAACGGAGGTATGCCCTAATTTTTTAATGAGAGTTTTCTTCACTGCTAAGGTATATTTGGAGCTAAACTGAATGAGTTTTCGCAAAAACGGGCTAACCATCAGTTTTTTAAAAAATAAGTCATATGCTTCGATCTACTGTATAAATTGCAATACATCCTCTCTGAGTTCGGCTAACCTTAAGGAATTCTGTGTGAAGAGTTATATAGCTTGCAATTTTATGATAGTTTATTGAAAACATGTCATTTTGCTTTTATAGTACAATTGGGCTCACTTGGCACCTTAGACAGGAGGCTGGGCAGATGGCGTGACTGTATAAGATGGCTGTATTGCTACTTTATTCCTGTGTATGCTAGAATCTATGGGCTATTTATCTTATTAGCATTTGAAAACGTTGATTTATCTTTATTCTGATAAGTGATGGTTAACCCGTTTTGGCGAGCGCCCATTCAATTATAAGCTAGAACACGAAGCCAGATTAAAAGCTTTAAATTCCACAATGTTCGTTAGAAAATTTTGCATTCTACTGTTATATACCTATTTTCTTCATGTTCATATATTCACATTCATTTATCATTAAACTGAGGAGATGTGAAAGTACTTTCAGATTACGAGAAAATAAAAATTGGAGAAAAAATGGTGACTTAGGACTTCAAAAATATATGCCTTAAAATATTAGACACTTCAAACCAATTATCTCTGAAATTATTAATGCCACAAAAATAGTATTTAACTCAATTTGAATGCTTTAACAGTAACTGCATATTTTCTAGAGTAAAACTTTCTGCTTCGTACGGTTTCGTAGTTATTCAAAATTATAAAGAAATGAATCAGGATGAACAGGACATTATAGGCTATTGAGTGAAAATTCAAGATACACATTTGTTTTCTTATAATAATATCCAATAGGATATTGAGTAAAGTCGTTAGAGCCATTTTTGAGAAAATAAAAGGCAAAAAAATCCGTCCAGGAAATGAAAATTTGGGGTGTGAGGATTTCATTCAACATTTTTGTCTGGCATTCTTAAGCTCGTCTGGCTCGAGTACGAAATTTCGTTTTTATCCGACTTTGCAGTTTTGGGTTCAGCTTTGTTTAGTTAAGTTTTGTTCAGATAGATAGCCAGACAGAGAGACATTCAGCCACGTTCAGATAGGGGTCACTTTCCAAAAATGCTTTTGGGGAGGTATAGTCCAAGCTGATATTCTCGATGAAACTTTAATATTCAATTTTTGGGTGGAGTGCAGTATTTGTTCTCTATGCTAATGGGTAAGCAGTAGAGAAAGTGAAAGTTAATCCAGTTTTTGTGTTAAATTATATGTTCTTGCTAAAGCGTGAAAAATGAAGAGCCTTGAAGCAGAATTATGCTAAAAGTGGTGAATGTAATCAATGAGGTGTAAAGGCGAAGTCTGTTTTGATGGTCTTTGTTTGCTTTTTCGTTTTTAATTACTCGTATACCAGCATATATCGAAACAAATATTTGTTGTTTAGTCCATTAGAGTATACAGCATAAACTTCTTGACATGCCCAACGATTTTCATTATTATTATTAAAAGGAGGAGATTGAAATTGAAATTTGAGACGTCGCTTCCAAGGAAGTAATTTTGAACAATTATATTTGTGCCTTAAATGAAATTTTTAGGAAAACTACGAAGATTACTATGAGCTTTATATAAATTTAGACAAATGACACTGTTCTATGGAAACAAATATGTAACTCAGCTTTGGTTAACAAATACAGTATGTCAATCACTTTCGTGCATCAAAACTCATAAATCATAAAACTATTCATAGTATTTGTGAAGATATAGACAATTGTATTTAATATTAAATAAAAAACCTTGGGTTTTACTACGAAAATAAGAAGAAAGCATGAATCTACAATGATCTATAAACCGTTCTTTTCCTGTGAAACCGCAAAAGTGATTTATGTTTCATTTCTTTACGCAGGGTGAAGTAATTTTGCAATATGTCTTATATTCCTCTATGACTTGAAACGCTTCATTCGATTTAGAATGGAAAAAATAGGGAGCAGGTATATATCTAATTTGAAACTTAAAACGGAGCTAATATAATGAGCAGGCAGAGGGATTTTAGTAAGTAAACAGAGCAATCGTGTTACCGCACGGAATGTAGATGACGTCAGGTATTGTGAGGGGCACTCTCAGTTTCATTTATTCGATGCACATATAGACCAGAACTATGGAAATATGTCTAAAGTAAGGAATAGCTCATACCTCAAAAACATCATTACAACAAGCATCGTTTGTAGCGGAATTTGGCTTGGAACACTTCAGCACAAATGGCGAAACCATCAGATGTAACATTTGACCTCAAAGGTTATTTAAAACAACATGTTAAACAAACTGTAATTCAACGAAATACACGGCACATGTGATATTAGAAAGGAACAATGGTGAAAGTGAACTTTCCACTTCGTCAGCTCCAAACTATGGATCAGAATTCTTCGAGGATCTGTGTCATACGCTGATAAGAGCGGATTTTGCTTTAAAACATGTACTGTTGTCGATGTAAAAGAAAAGACAATGAAACTCAGGCTTCTGCATATTAATGTCTAAATTAAACATGAAGTAACCGTATTGTAACCTATCAATAGCTAGCATACATGTTTACATTTCCTTTTAATAGTCGTTAATAATTTCTGGTCTATCTACTATCAAAGCAGGGCGTGTTGCCTTCAAATTGTACATCATCATTTGTTTACAGAGAACACTACAAGGTCACAAGGGCTTCCACTTCTCTCACCACCAATCCTCGGTGCGTTCCTAACTTGATGGTTTACTTACTAAACCCACTCTGTCTGGTAATGAGTAGGCGTGCAATCTTGGGGACCGATAGCACAAGTTGAATACACTACGGTATATGAACCTGCCTTCTGAGCTACGTCAAATGGGTAGGTAAACCACCTATAAGCATTGCATTCTACTCTGTCGGTCCCAAATATCACAAACACAGTAATGAGTATAAACTCAGAAAATAAACGCACAAGGATACTGAAAGTCTTAAAAGCAAAGTTTGTTTTAATATATAGGAAATATTAACAGTAATAGAACAGTAAATCATAAGGGTTCTTCACTAAAATCCAGCGTTTTCCAGTTTCCTCTTTCCTGCTTTCCTCCTTGACACTGCTTAGTGTCCTTGCATTCATATTAACTGTCAAATTTTATGCTGGTTTTCCTTGAAGGCTTCTCCCATTACTTAGTAAGCAGTTTTTTCCTGTCACGTCTCAAATAAATTATTTTCATCTTCCTTTACAGCTTCAGTATTTTCTTTCGTCTCTCATTGTACTAAAACAGCTGCATTGAGCACACTTCTCTGTATCACATTCTACATTATTTTGCATAACTATATTGCAATTGGTTCTAATTCCTTGTCCCTCACTTCAGCGTACACCATAAGTTTCCTTCTACACAATACCAAGCACTGTATTAAAAAAAACAAAAAAAGCACTTCAAGTGTACTTTCATGTGTCAACAGAAGGCTTTTTTCTCGCGGGAGCATTGCTATCTCTTGTTTTAATTCTTGACAACAACTCATGTTATTGTTTATTATACATCCCAAGTATCCAAAGCTGTTTTCCTGGGCCTACATTTTATTCTCGAATTATCTGGTTACTTCATTTAACATAGTCCTGTTCACCTTATCATTATAATTTATTTCGATTAGAGGGCTAGGAAAGTATGTTTCAGAGCCCATAAATCGTGGACCTTTGTGTAACAAAAATGTTGAAAAAACTATTTGGAACAAAAAATATGGAGTTTTTTTTCTTAAAAGTGTACACAGAAAATTGTAAACACGAGCTCTCAGAATGTCAGTTTTATGGCCCCAATAGTTCTATCAACAAATGAAATATAAATTTAACTAATTTAACAATGAGAAATTAGGACCTTGCATATCCCTTTATCCCTTCTTGTTTTGGAACTCTAATAACAAGGTATTCCATTGCAGTGGCTTTCAAATCATATATACGTAAATTATTTCTACTAGTCTCAATAAATTAAGAAATCTCCCTATAACTTCAAAAGTACTTATCTTAAGCATCGCGTGACGGGAGCATCAAATTTAAATTTTGATAATTGTCTAATTCATTTGAAAAGAAGTTATGGATTTAGAATTTTATTAACTTAATTACTTCGTGAATCTAAATGCAATTTAAAGATAGTTGTGTACTGCTACCAAATCAACGTGAAGAAGGAGAGTACAAGGCTCTAATTAGCGCATATCTGCTTCAAAATGTTACTCCAACAAATTTAGGTATTTTATTCTCTTACTTTGAGATTTGAATTGTTTTTACTTTTTAGATTAGACAAGGTCTTGCTTCTATTGTTAGTAGTAGCTAGTGGATTTCATAACTTGTGTTAAATCTTACTGAGACTGATAAAAACAAATACTCGTACAATATCGACAAATAATGTTTCTGTAATTTACCATATTTATTGCATTTAGTCAATTCGCTTAGTGACTATGAAATTCTTTATGATACCATTATTATTATTGACGGGAAGATATAAATAATTAAGTAAATAAATGGTAATAAGATAAAGAAATAATTGCAATAAATAGTTTCTAATTTCCGTATATTAAATCAATGTATAATATAATAAGCTTGAGTTTACAGATTTTTCCGAAGAAAAAGGTAATTAATGAGCCATGTTAAGCAAGGTCATTACTAATAGCATGAGGAGCGAAAGCATTAGCTTAAAGATTCCTGGAATGCAGTTAGGTTATAAGTCCAGTACTTTTGAACAATCTCATACGTAGAATTTCTGGAAAACAGAAAGGTAACGAAATTCTGGGAGTCGGGGAGGTACTGCCTAGTAACAGTGTCACATACGCCTACGTAGGAGTTTTGAGATTGGAGCATATATAAAGTAACGTTGGTGGGGGGAGTAATATATAGGCGGAATTTCAGTTAAGAAATAGGGTGCATTCTAATCCGAGACACATTCGTTCGTGCACAGTTTTTGTGCGCATATACTTGCGCACATTCGTCACTCAGGATACTTGTGATGACTCGTGTGTTATTTTAAGCGCCCAATGACGCGCCTGTGTGTGTAAGATTTTGTGGTAGCCGCGAGGGGTTTTGCCGGTAAGCATTTGGACTCACGGCAATTTACCTTCTAGTCGCTTTTATTACGAAAACAGTTCCTTCAAACCATAAAATTGATACTGAAGTTAGCCGGTATAATAATTCAATTGTTATAGTTTCGAGTGCTACGATTCATAATCCATTTCATTCTTTATCTTCAAACGGACGGCAACTCGCTTCCATATCTCAAGTGTTAGATCACATTAAATTTCTCAGCCAGTTTAAAATGGTGTTATCCTTTCACACCCAACCACGCACAGCAAATCGCTGTAGCTGCCGGCAGCAGAATCAACAGCAAATATTGAAGCAAAGAGTACGGCTTCAAAAAAGTGAGGACAAACGCCTGGCTTCATTTATATGAATTGGTAATCTCTAGTGCTATTACCTAGCAATGCATGACTATGGTCAGCCACTAGGGTTTAAAGCATCGTTATTAACGACCTAATGCTTTAATAAATATTCCGTAGGATATGTTTTACTTGAAGATGGTGATTTTAATGAAAATATATTAACCTACTCCTACTATAGGTATATACCGTACTTCCTCTTCGCCTAGTATCTATTGTTTGAATTTTTACGCTGTTATTTATTCACGCCAAATTTTATTTTCTTCATCGCCTAATGTTATACGTTGATTCAGTTTTTCTTTCACGATGTTCAGTTTTTCGTTTTGCAAAAGTCTGCTTTTGTACTTGTAAAGAGCTTTGGAATTTGCCCCGGGATCTAGTTTGTTGTCAAACATAAATTCCGACCTGGCTGTTAGATGAAGGAGATATCTTGCAGCATAGGAACGCCGGTCGGCACTTATACTTGGTTATTCCTGCTTCGAAAAGAAAGGGAGGGCGATGTCCATGAATACAATAAAATAAAAGCACTTGGAATAAACAAGAATATCAAGCCTTTGCTTCCAATTCATGGGCTTTCCCCTTTTCTTCTGCTTTATTTGTCGTTTAGCATTTTCTTTCAGTTTGCAGTCGGATCGGTACAATTGTGTAACATATCGTTGATGTTTGAGTGCAATAAATTCGTACGCCTATCTTGTACTTGTTGGACATTTATTCCTTCTTAACTTGTTAAACAGAAAATTATGTTCTCTTAATCTCGCTGTTAGTCATTACTGCCTCAAAGTTTAACATGAACGTAAATATGCACATCTAATTCCAGGTGCGCTCCCAAGAATTTGTGCTTACGTTTAGACTTTAAATAGACATTTTAGGAACTAATCCTATAAGTTCTACATGTTTTGCAGACTCCTCTTAAAAACTACTTCTGATTTCTATCCATTTGAAACAAGTAACATCACCTTCACTTGATTTATCGCTAGTTAAAAAATAGCAAAAAAAAATAGATAAGCCGTTTAATTGCATATATCAGTGAGTAATTTGGAGTTTTTCACGCTTATTTAAATGAGTGGAATCTATAATTTTCCCCAAAGTTTTATTTCCCTTTGGTGGTATCTTTTGTATTGTTCTAATTTGTGAAGATAACTGAAGAAGTGCCCACGTAAACTAATATATATATTATATATAGCGTGTATGTGTTTTAATCACATATAACCTTCCCTACTTAACGTAAATTATTTTAATGGCTTTTCTGCACATTACTCATAACAAATGTGTTTTTCAGACTCCTTCCTATTAAACATGATGTATGATTGGCCGAAATGCCTTGAACACACATTTGATTGCATACACGCAGTATAATAATGACAGGTTAGGACGAAAATAAGAGACCGCTTGCAATAACGATGTTTAGACAACGTTTAGCGCTAGACGTTCTTTAACTCATTGCAAAAGCGATGTTAAGTGCGAAACAGGCAATTGCGTGCATTCCTCCGTGGTGTAGTGGTTACCATGCTAGCCTCTAGTTTCCGAGGTCGCGAGTTCAAACCCGGCGGAGGACGACGGACTTTTTCGGGCGTAAAAATCATTAGCATGGCTTCCTTCAGAAGGGAAGTAAAGCCGGTGGTCCCGTGTCGTAGATTTATGGCCGCAAAAGAATCTCAAGCCCGATAAAGAGACATCTGAGCAAAATTACCGGTTTTTCACACCCAATATAGACCGGGACACTAAGGACCACAGCAGTTAAAGAGCGTCCATAAATAGAACTCAAATTAATTTACTGCATAACAGGTGGTTTGGACAGTGTTTTACCGTAAACGCCACTATTATTACACACGAGTTACGGAGCGAGAGCACAGAAACAAAATGGCGATTATGCAATTCTTTGATATCGTTTTACACTCAGAAAGGAAAAGGAGGGTGATATACACCGAAGTGTGCTCAATGTCTGTTATAATCCCCAAAAGCACTACATCGAAAGGGAACTCAAAGCATGATTTAGGCAATAAGTCTATATGCATATTTGATTAACGAAGAGGTCTTAGAGCTATAACCTCCGTAACACTATTTAACACACATTATTAAATTAATGCTTGTGCCTCTCGTGCGCTATTTCATTCTTCCAGTGTTTTTTTAACAGTTCTATGAGAAAATGCGCTCTAACATGTGTTAAAACAACCTAACCTCCTCCGCTAACTTCACGAACACTCGGTGCATGTGGCTTATAATATTTCAACATACAGTGGTGTGTAAAACCTAAGGACGAGATGGGTAAAGTAACATAACAAATGAAATACTTGGTGGAAATAGATAAAGGTGCGGGAGCATGTTACCAAAGGTCTCTCACACGTACACAGAAAGCCGGACGTCACATGGCGTGAGTGTAAGGAGCCTATAGTGGCAAATGGGTCTGCTCCCGTAAAACGGGGCAGTTGACGAAACGGGAGAAGACGTGTGTGGCAATTAGCGAGCTGTTACGGTGCACTGTAGTGGTGTTCTTCATTGCAACATGGGCCGTAGACACCATTTGGATGACTTTACACGGGGAAGAATCATCGGGAAACTGGAAGAAGGGCGAAGTGTGACGAGTGTTGCTCAGGAGTTTGGAATTGCTCACAGCATTGTTTCACGTGCATGGAGAACCTTCCAAACCACAGGTACTGCTATCCCAAGGAGAGGTGGCGGTCGACCACGCTCAACTACAGCAGCAGATGACCGCTACATTGAACAACAGGCAAGAAGGGACCCACGCCAAACAGCGGTTGCATTCGCAACCGCATTTTACAGGACAGCTAGGCACGCAATCTCACGATACACAGTGGCACGGCGACTACACAGAGGTGGTCTCTTTGCCCGACGGCCAGTACTTTGTGTTCCATTGACATCCGCACGCACATCGGCGGCACCGTTTGCAATGGTCCCAAGAGCATCAAAATTGGGCCAACGAGGAAAGGGGTCGCGTGCTCTTCTCCGATGAGAATAGGTTCAGTATAAGTAGTGATTCTCGACGTACCTTCATCTGGCGAGAGGTGGGAACACGTAATGAATCCAGGAACATCCTTAAACATGATCATTTTGGTGGTCCGGGTGTTTTGGTTTGGGAAGGCATAATGTTGCATGGGCGCACCGACCTCCATATCTTTGAACACGGTACACTTACTGGTCAACGTTATTGTGATGCTGTACTCCTTCCCCATGTGCGTATTTTCAGGGGTGCAATCGGCCCTGACTTCATTTTTACGGATGACAATGCGCGACCGCATCGATCAGCGCAGGTGGAGGATATGTTGGAACGAGAGGATATTTGGCGAATGTACTGGCCTACCCGTTCCCCCGATCTAAATCCCATCGAAAAGGTCTTGGATGCTTTGGGGAGACGCATTGCAGCACATCCACATGAACCAACGACAATCCAACAGTTGTCAACAACGCTGGTGGAGGAATGGAACACCCTACCACAAGAACTGCTTACCAACATTGTGGCCAGCATGGGAGCATGATGCAGACCATGCATTGATGTCCGTGGTGATCATACACTTCTTTAAACACCATGTATCTGTTTCCGTAAATCTAGAGAGCCATCATATGTAGTATTGACTTTAGTGTAGCTTATGCTCTATGAATAAAAGTGGCATTCTGTTCGTCTCGTTGCATATTTCGTTTACGTGCCTACTGTAGCATACCGTAGGAGTTCCCTCCATGTATGATTCAAGTTTCGTCGAGCTATGTTACTTGGCAGTGTCACAGCATGCGAAGATTACTTTCGTCCTTAGGTTTTGCACACTAGTGTAGTTTAGTATACTTCCTACCGCGTTGATACATACAAGCTGGTTTCTTGGGCGTAGAATGTTAATAGGAAGAAATGTGCTAAGGCTTTTTTCTATGTAATAAGCCTAGCCTCATTTTAATGAGACTTCATGCAGTGAGAGCAAAATTAACGTGGAGGCTATTATGGAGTGTAATTCATTAATTTATTCTACTGTTTGAACTAATGGTTCTGTTTAGAGCGTTGAATGGATGTATGCAGGCGTGACAGACAATCAATTAAAATGGTCTGTAATCGAATTAATTACCTCATAGAAGAGTAATAGTGGGGATTCTGGGCTTCAAAGAGATGTTGTCGACTCGCACCCCCGATTTATATGCTATTCCGGCACAGCCATTTACGATGAGAAAAATGAAGTGTTGTCCTGCGTCTCTGATGGGCGATGAAAGAATAGCACACAAAAAGAGAGGCGTGAAAACACTTAACCTTTGTAGTCTCACCCTTAAAAGCCGCTGGTCCCCGCCCCCTCCGCTGTGCTCTACTCCAACGCTGGCATAAGCGATGACAACAATGCCCATTGTTCTCCTATACCAAGGCCAGCGATAGGTTCGGCCACAAAGAGGGGAAGTGGTCAAAGGCTTCTGAGGGTTTGGCCACTACACCTCTGCCGAGAGGCCTGAAAGTAGAGCACAACAGAGGGCGCGTTCAGCGTATGAGGTTAGACCACAAAGGAGAGGGGAGAGGTGTGGTCAGCTGTACAAGAGTTGAAGCCGCAAAGGAGTGGGTGTGGCCACCGGCACAGAGCCAGGAGACATGCTAGGAGGCCACAAAGGAGGGGTCTGGTCGGCGGGTTTTAAGGGTAAGGCCACAAAGCAAGGTGGGCGGAGTCGACGGCTTTTAAGGGTCAGCACACAAAGCAAGGGGGCGGAGTCAGCGGCATCCTATGTGTGCTTGAATCCCCACTATTATTCTTCTATGAGGTAATTAATTCGATTACAGACCATTTCAATTGATTGTCTGTTACAAAAAATCTATTATTACCGTTAAATGCGTATATCTCCTGAATGGAAAGAGATAGCGATATGCGGTAAATGGTGATCATATCCTTGGAATGTGGCGCGTCATTGATTGTTGTTCCAAGTTGATCTGGTGGTCTTGGGTTGATTCCAGTGACATGAATACAAATTCATCTTCGAATAACATCAAAAGTAATTAACATAAATATGTCCAATAAACGTTTATATCATAAGCTAGTTTCTTTGTAATGCATATTTGACTACTGTCGTCCTGACAAATATTACATCTCTTAGATGAATGCATGACTAAAAGGTAAAGTTGGCGTAACAAATCAAGGAACACGCGAGACGATGGCGTGCCTTAAAGAGGCCCTCGGAGACCTATCGCTCCGTTCTGTACGGAAGCATCCGTACGACTAATGATCTCTGG
Source organism: Deroplatys truncata (assembly GCA_030765065.1). NCBI lineage: Eukaryota > Metazoa > Arthropoda > Insecta > Mantodea > Mantidae > Deroplatys > Deroplatys truncata. The sequence continues at coordinate 473,938,507 of CM060990.1, forward strand.
CGTCTGCATGTAAGTCATAACGATAGCCAGCCTCCCCACCATACGGTCAGCCAGTTTCCTCCACCTCCTCCACCTCCTTACCGCGCTCGCTCTATCGTTCACCATGAGAAACTGTGGGAAGATGCCGAAGTCGCCATATTGGAGGTTTTAACGCGCATGGCAGCCCTATTGGGATATATGAAGACCGCCTATATATGCGTTAAACGCACGCTTGAGTTGATTTTAAAAATGGATTGCGATACATTATATTTAACAAAGAGAGCTTTAAAAATGGAATATGATAATCTTTGCGCTAAATGTAAATAGCCGTGGTCGGTGACTTTAAAATGTTTACACACTTTGAACTGAAAATACGATAAATTTTCAAATGCGATCCTACGAGCCTAAAATCGGAGTAACTCTGGAAAACAATTGCTTTGCTCGTGATTACAGTCAAATGTAGCGGTTTTCTGCGATAACTGCGTACAAAGCGTGGTTTTCTGTGATAAATGGACATTAAGCGTATAAAATGTCATATTGTGTACTGATTCTTTAGGGTGAATGAGGGGGATGAGGGAAAGACAATATTGAAAACATGAAATAATAGTGTATATACATGAATTTAACTAAATAAGGAGAGGAAAACTTCTACGCTTTTCCTAAAGTATTATAATAGAAATTATGTTAACTTTTCTGTGTAATGGATTGCGGTGGGTGGTGTGATAGGCACTGAATGTAAACATCTGTCTGAATGATCGCGGGCGTTTCAACATGTCGGTCTGATCCCAGACAGTCTGTCTACAGGTATAACGTCATCTGGCATGGTAGCCTATTGTTATGAGTTGTATGGTATAAACCTATTTTTACGGTCTGGTTCAGATGAAAACGTTTGTGGTTTGCATCGGAGGTCCCTAGTTCGATTTCCGTATGTACGGTCACTCTGACATTAGTTTTCTCGCAGTTTTCACTGGTCTGCAGGTGAATGTCTGAGTGGTTTCTCCTCTATTACCATTTACTTTCCCTTTCATTTACATCTTTCACGGGTACAATCTGAAGGTCTCCCTGGTTCCAATCCCGTTGGTTGTTCACTCTGACATCATATTTTTCTCGATTTCCCACGTCTGCAGGCGAATGTCTGAGTGGTTTCCATCTATCACGATTTCCTTTCATTTTATTTGATTTACATCTTCCACGTGTGCTTCTAGGATCCTTTGTTTGATTTTCAGCCGGTCTCTCACTCTTGCCTGGGATTTTTCATGGTTTTTCCTGGTCTAGAGGCGAATGCCGGAGGGGTGTATGCTATCGCGATTTCCTTTCTTTCTATATATTTTACATCTTTCACGTGCACTTTTAGGATCACTGTGTCGATTACCGTCAGCCTCTCACTCTAACATAATATTTTTCATGGTTTTCCTTGGTCTGCAGGCGAATGCTTGGGTGTTTTCCCATCTATCAGGATGTTCTTTAATTTTATTTCATTTAGAGCTTTCACGTGTACAATCTGAAGGTCTCTCTGGTTCGATTTCCGTTGGTTGCTCACCCTGACATCAGATGTTTCACTATTTTCCCCCGGTCAGCAGGCGAATGCCTGAGTGGTTTCCCATCTATCGCTATTTTCTTTCGTTGTATATAATTTGCATCTTTTACGTGTGTTTTTAGGGTTCAGGAGTTCGATACCCTTTGGTTGCTCATTCTGGTCTGGGATTTTTCATAATTTTCCCTGGTCTGCAGGCGAATGCCTGAAAGGTGTATGCTATCACGATTTTCTTTCATTTTATTTCATTTACATCTTTCAGGTGTACAATCTGAAGTTCTCCCTGGTTCGATTACCGTCATCCGCTCACTCTGGTCTCGGATTTCTTCATGATTTTCCCTGGTCTGCAGGCGAATACCTGGGGTTTCTCATCTATCACGATTTTCTTTCCCTTTCATTTACATCTTTAACGTCTACAATCTAAAGGTCTCCCTGGTTCTATTTCCGTTGGTCGCTCACTCTGGTCACGGATTTTTTTTATGGTTTTCCCCGGTCTGCATGCGAATGCTGGAGTGGTGTATGCTACCAAGATTTACTTTCATTCACATGTTTTTTGCTTATAGGTTTCGTTGCGCAGGGGGAATGCTTGCCTCTTGCTCGGTCGACGGATCGTTCATCACCCTCACGAGTCAAGCACCCGAATCTGCACGATTATACCCGAACAATACATACACCTTCACAATACTTTGCTCAATCACTCTAAGCATGCCTAGCTATACGGAGGTGCCCGAACATCAGTGTAACACGAATTGAAATATAACAGCTTACACACTTCATCACCGTTTTTAGTATTAAAATTCATTATATGATTGATTTAAAAAGGTTCGTGCCTTCTCTATAAATAGGGTGATCTCGAGCATTGGACTTCATTCTGCTAAATAACTCTGAGGTGACAACATCGTTGTATTCTCAGAGAATAATCGGCTTTCTAAAGTGTTATCAAGTTGAAAAGGCGCAAATTTCCTTGAAGAAGGGTTAATACGTTATATAGTTGATTCAAAAATGTTCGTGCTTCCTCTATAAATAGAGCGATCTCGAGTATTGGACTTCATTCTGTTAATCATTTCTGAGGTGTTAACATCGCTGTTCTCTCAGAAAATAATCGACCTTCTAAAGTGTTATCAAGGTGAAGAGGCGTACATTTCCTTGAAGAAAGCTTAATACGTTATTATATCAAGAAGAAAAATGAATAAGTCCTCATATAAGGATATCATTCCTAGTACCTCAGAATAATCTTGTGGTAAATACTGTAAGAAGTTCCTCCGTGGACATGATAAAAGACGACATGAGATGCGTTCTAAAAAGCTCTTCAAAAGTAAATATTGTAATGTAGCCTTCAAAGACACCTATAAGGGTCGTCGACATGTAGATGCGTGTGAAATAAACAGGCCTGAGAAGAAACGTAGATTAGAACCTAGTAAGCATGAGTTATTTTCTACAATGGATGTTTGTGACATGGTAGAATATGAAACTTCATTCAATGGACGCTTGAAATCATATTTTATACGTTGTGAATCAACTAAGGACCTGAATATGTACCTGCATGAGGCGAAAAAGTGAATAATCCAGGCTGTACATAAAGAGCTTGGTATTCACAAAAGTGTGAAAATTAATCTGCTAGCTGAGTGTAGATATGTTAACAGCGTCGGAGAAACCTGTGGCAAAACATTTAAAACCCGAAATGAAGCTGTTTTCCTAGAAACGGACCTGGACTCTGTGCTGGAAACGGAAATGGAGAAGTTGGTTAGTGAAATGGAGGAATCATAACTTAAGGGTAGCAACTGGGCTCTGCTTGCTGTAGAAGGAATTTTTCTTCGTATTAACAAGTATAATCCGTTACGGGGAAGTAGCTATATTCACCTGCCTCCATCTGTTGAAGCAAGATAGGCATGCATTAGCATCCATCATTTAACAGATGAGCTATGCTTTATGTATTCCGTATTAGCCAAATTACTTGAGAAGGATGCATAACGTGGTAGCAAATACGAACAACTTCAAAATAAGTACGACCTCGACTGTGTTACTTATCCAAATCCTCTTTCTCAAATACCTAAATTTGAGAAGCTTAACAGGATGTCTATCAACGTCTTCGGGCTGGATGAGAAGCATGAAGTGTATCCGATAAAGGTCGCTGAGACTGAACTGCCTGACCATCGTGACCTCCTACTATTGAGTGACAGTAGTGGGAGACATCACTACGTTTATATAAAGAATTTTGAAAAACTTATTCGACGTCAGGAAACTAAATGTAAGGAACGTGTTTATACCTGTAAGCGTTGTTTTACACATTTTGACGATCGATATGGACAAAGTGAACTGGAAAGACTACAAGAACATGCCACCATCTGTAATCAGCACGGTGTTGTTGCAAGAGTAGTTATGCCTACAAAGGAGAAATCAATTGTGCAGTTTAAAATTTTGAAAGAATGTTGAAACTACTTTACGTCATCTACGCAGACTTTGAAAGCATCCTCGCTACATGTCATACATATATACCCGATGCTGAAGCTTCATATACAACCTCCTATCAGCAGCATGTACCAATGAGTTTCTGCGTTTACGTTAAACCATCATCCTGCGTTGAACATCTTGAAACTAGTCTTCCTATGCATCCCTATGTATATCGTGGTGTTGAGGCTGCTCAGAGGTTTATGGAATACCTGTCATTCCTTGCAAAGGAGATTAATAATATATACAAATCTGTCATGTCCCTTACAGATCAACATCAGATGGATTTCAACGCCTCTACAGTATGCTACTTGTGACCTTTACTGAAGAGAACTATAAAGTACGCGACCATGATCACATCAGTGGTGAATATCGCGTAAGTCCACATAATGGATGTAATTTAGCCTGCAAAACACCTAAATGTATTCCAGGCTTCATGCACAACCTCAGTGGGTATGACTCACACTTCATTGTTAAGGAGCTGGGATGTACAAGTGATCGGGTGGAAGTAATTCCTGGCTCTGAAGAAAGCTATATATCATTCTCTAAGTATGTAGGAAATATAAAGCTTCGGTTTGTAGATAGTTTTCGGTTTCTCTGTGCAAGCTTGGATAAGCTGGTGAAGAATCTAACATCGTACCCTGAAACACTTCGGAGAAGACAAGATGAAGTTTACGACACGTAAGGGTGTATTTCCCTATGATTACGTCACTTCATGGGATGTCTTGAACGAAATCTGCCTGCCTCCTAAGAACTACTTCTACAATAAATTGAATGAAGAAGAAATTAGTGATGCTGACTACGATCACGCTAGAAATGTATGGGAGCTGTTTAATGCAAGAAAGTTGGGTGAGTACAGCGACCTCTACTTAATACCTGATGTAATTCTTCTAGCTGATGTCTTTGAGACATTCAGAGATCAAACCCTCAAAACACATAAAGTCGACCCTGCTCATTACTTTACCTCTCCAGGACTTACATGGGACGCCATGTTGCTGTATACAGGAATTCAGCTGGAATTGCTACAGGATTATGACCAATTACTCATGGTGGAATCCGGCATAAGTGGAGGTTTATGTCAAGTTTCCCACCGTTATGCCGAAGCAAACAACGCCTACATGGGGAAGTATGATCCCTCGAGTTCAACCCAATTCATTACATATGAGGACGCTAATAACCAATATGAGTGGGCCATGTGTCACGCCCTCCATTATGGTGGAATTGAGTGGATATCACCTGAAAAAATCGACTTCGAAAGACTACAAGAAGATGATACTCATTGATATATATTAGAAGTCGATATCGAGTATCCCGCAGAACTTCACGATCTGCATAATGATTTACCATACCTGCCTGAGTGTATGAAGCCTAAGAACTCGAGTAAAAAGAAACTGATACCTCATCTTGGACCTCGAAAGAAGTATGTAGTACATTACATGGCTTTGAAGCAAGCACTTAATCATGGACTACGGTTAACAAAAATTCATCGTGTGCTACAATTCCACCAGTCATAGTGGTTAAAACCGTATGTGGAATTTAACAACAGACTACGACAACAAGCTGCAAATTATTTTGAGAAGGACCTCTACAAACTATTTAACAACGCTATGTTTGGAAAAACAATGGAAAACCTTCGTAACCGTATGGATATACGATTGGTGATAAATGAGAGGACTTTGGAAAAGTTAATTGCCAAGGCTACGTTTGTCGATCGAGCAATATATGCTGCTAATCTAGCAGCTGTACATATGGCCTCTCGTCATATTGTATTCAACAAGCCTATATACATTGGTATGAGTGTGTTGGACATCTCCAAGACATTAATGTACCACTATCATTATGATGTGTACCAGGACAAGCTACGTTTTCTCGAAAACCTAGATACAGCTGATTACCCTGTCAACCATATATGCTATTCAGCTCTAAACAAGAAGGTGTTGGGAAAATTTAAAGATGATACTACTGGTAAAATTATCCAGCCCTTTTTCGGACTACGACCTAAGATATATGTGCTAGATATCAATGGCTCAATGATAAAACAGATTAAAGGCATTAAACGTAGTGCTATTAATCAGTACAATACATTTGAGAGTTATACTGACTGTCTTAAAACCGGAGAAATCATCAGAACACCCATGAATCTGATCCTGTCCCGGGAGCATGCTCTTGCCACAGTGCAAGTGAATAAAATCACATTGACTCCGTTTGATGATAAAAGAGTTATTGCTGACGATGGAATAGCGACATATGCGTATGGACATTACAGCATTACAACCAGCGTTTAAAAGAGGGTAATTCGAAGATGAAGATTTTGTCGTGAGTCTACAGTCTTAAAAAATGAAGGTTATCCGTGTGCCGTGTATGCAACTAGCTGACGACTGATGAAGAAAGAAGATGAGAGTGAAGATCGTAACCCTGCCATTAGGAGCTATCCTAGTGCTAGTCTCAAGCCTAGATAAAAAGGGGAGAAGCACCTACAACGAACTAAAATAAAGGTATGTTGATGTAAACCTTTCAATTAAAACTCTCGAATAATAAAACCCGAATAAAACATTGCAATTTCACTAAAAGAAAGTCGAGGTTATCTCTGGTTAGCCAGATTAGGTTAGACGATGACTGAGCAGAATAGATGATGAGAGGAACGTTTGGGATTGGTCAGGTTAATCTAGGCTAGGCCTTCGTACTTATTGTCTAAGTTATGAAGGAGGGATTAGTTAAATTGCCTTAGCAATGTGTTGGTTACATGTTATTCTTACGTTTTGTTAGTAGTTACATGGCTGATACGTGTTGTTACGTCGTGTGACGTTTCTGGTTACGACATGTCACGTGATGTTATGTGGATACGTGCTTACGTTACTTAGTGTGACGTCTTGTTACGTGATGTTACGTCTTGACACGTGGTTACGTGCTTCTGTTACGTAGTGTAACGTCTTGTCATGCTGTTATGTTACGTTGTGTTATGTCTTGTTACGTGGTTATGTTAGGTGATGATAGGAATGAATAGACGATGAGAATATCCAGAGCTAACAAGGTGGGAATAGATTAGGACGTATACTTCACTGTAAACCGATATACAGTTTGTCCCTCTCCGTCTAGCGCACTACTGTTTAACACAAAAAGTTTGTAAGATTTAGAAAAAAGTATATAAAACTTTTGTAACTTTGTTTGAGAAATGTTTTATAATATAATTACTCTCTATATTACTGTATAAACCTACATTCCTCCTCCTCTTTCAACCCCTGTCTATCCTTGTATCTCTCCCGTTTTCCATATTTCACCCATATAAACGCATACTCTACTCCTCAGCCACTGTCTAGACTAGCACCTCTCCTCGTATTCCCTACCGCTCTCATATAAATGTATTTTCCTCCTTAAAGACTCTCTCAGCCTAGCACCTACCTTCGTTTTCCTCGTCTCTCCATATAAACGCATACTCTGTCATTCAAACCTTCCTGCCTAATACCTCTCCTCGGTTCCTAGCTCTCCCATATAAAAACGCCATATTCTACCCTTCAAGTCCTGTGTGATCTAGTACCTCTCCTCGTATTCCCTATCTCTTCCGTATAAAGCGTATCCCCTCCTCCTTCAGCATCTGTCTAGTCTAGCTCCTCTCCTCGTATTCCCCATCTCTCCTGTATAAACTTACATCCCTCTCCTTCATTATCTGTCTAGGCTATCATCTCCCCCTGTTTTCCATATCTTCCTCATATAAACGTATACCCTACTCCTTAATCTCTGTCTACACTAACACCTCTCCTCGTATGCCCTATCTCTGTCGTATATAGCATATCCGTCCCTCCTTCAGTCCCTGCTCTACCTCGGAACTCTCCTCGTTTTCCCTATCTTTCCCATATAAACGCATTTTTTCTCCTTGAGGGCTCTCTCAAACTAGCATATACCCTCTTTTCCTCATATAAACGCATACTCTACTATTCAAACCCTCCTAGCCTAATATCTCTCCTCGGTTTGCTAGCTCTCCTATATAAAAGTCATATTCTACACCTCAAGCCCTGTCTAGTCTAGTACCTCTCCTCGCATTCCCTATCTCTCCCGTGTAAGCCTATATTCCCCTCCTTCAACATCTGTCTATCCTAGCATCTGTTCACGTTTTTCCTCTGTTTCGCATATAAACGCATATTCCACATCTCAAACTCTGTCTAGTCTAGCACTTCTCCTCGTATTCCGTCCACCTCTCTCATATAAAGTGCATCCCTACTCCTTCAACCCCTGTCTAGCCTATCATCGATCCCCGTAGTCCCTATCTTCGCCATATAAACACATTTTCCTTCGTAAACCGCTGCATCTAGCCTCGTTTTCCCTATCCTTTCCCATATTAACGCAAAACTGCGCCAGAATCCCTCTATATATGCTACTAGAGTAGATGCAACCAACTGAATTACGTGTGACGTAAAACCATTTCGGGATGTCATAGGTAAGCCGTGCGGAGGGAAGAGAAGGATAGACTTTATGTCTTAAAACCTCGTAGGAATATATGTTCCCTTCCCCTGCTAGTCCTTTCCTAACATAACTTCACCTTTCACCTTACCTCATCTGCCCTACACTTCTCTTCGAGTTTCTTTCTCGGGGTCGCGATCAGACTTACTCTCTTAGACATAGTGTTCTTTTGCACTGTTTTAGAGGATGACAAAGAAATGATCGCGATTTACCCTGCAGCATCAGTACGTAATAGTTTGCCGAAATAAACTGAGCTTTCTGAAATATTAAAGAGTATCTATCTACATTAGCTGGAAATGTTCATAGCTGTATTGTTTATTGATGAATAGGTATAACTTCTCAACTGTTATATATGTAACCTGCATAATGGATTTTGTCAATCAATACCTTATTGATCAGGATAAGTAGGCGAATTTAAACCGTCACACAGTAGTAATGTGTGTTTCCTATCCTCTAGGTACATTTTTCACGGCGCCCAACACTCATCAGCCTCTGTAGATATATGCCCATTAAGACAAATTTAGACTGTGAGCATTTAAAAAGAATATATTCACATAGCGGCAATCAGTGACGTTGATGCAGTTTTGGGGTGAAAAGGGCAGAGTATTGTGTACAGATTTAATGTTAGCACGCGTGTCAGGAAAAGCTCCGATTGATAAATACAGAATGCAGTACGCAGAATGCATGTGCTCACGTCACTAGCCAGGTGCAAATAGCACAATAAGACAACAACCCAAAGCAATTCCTTATTTCATTGCATACTAATCAATTCATATATTATGCAATGAGTGTGGTACCATATTCACTTTGTGAACGTCTTACAATTAGTAGCCAAAACAGTCTAGTATTCAGGGATTGCAAGCGTCTTACTTTCGAACCAATTAGAGGATTCGTGGTATTTTGTTGGTGATACCGCATGGAGTTATAACCTTCACCCTCTTTAACTTTAACTGGTGTATCAGATGGTTTGAAGACGACCCATGACTGTAAATTTATTATATGCAGAATCAAAAGAGCGGGCCAGTCAATGGAATGGCACTCTTCGTCCAATCTATCCTATCTGTGAAAGGTTATCAACGGCTCTGAGCTAAGGGGAAAGTGAGCAGGAATACAACATGTGCTGATAAATATCACATCTAATCTTTCCAAGTAGCATGAGCAGCAGTAGTAATTTGCACAACAAGGTAGTTGTAATAAAATTTTATCCGTGAATCGATTTTGCAGTAGATATTGCCCTATTAACTAATTATCCAGTACTGCATCCCGCAAATTGACTGCAAATTGCTGTTTGCGGTTATGGATGCACACACTCACACGGACTCACACACACATACACACGCACGCATGCATCCCCCCACACACACACACATGCACACACTTGCAGAATCACATAACATCAAATTCTGTATTTGTTACATTAGGTATATTGAAACGATCCGGGAAATCCCTGGTGCTACACGGGTGCTTAGAGGGAGAGAACTCGACTAGTTTTCTTTCATCGCTCGAGATAGGGTGCCTTTTCCGGTGCCAATGAGAACTCTAGTTAACATTTCTGCCCAAGCCTTGGGCTTTTTATTCTATCCTATGCCTTATGGTCCTACGGCCCAGTCTATAAGTACCTCAGCATGTCATATGCATGGCTGGTGGTGTGGTTGCTTCTTATTCACAGGTTGTAAAAATACTCGTCGTGACCACGAGCGACATGCAGACGGTCTGTATCGGATGTCCAGATAATCTGCCGCTTTGACTACAGTTCGAACAACTTAAATATCCTACGCTGTGATGCGTAAATGCTCTGTTACTCTAGATGCACCGCTTACCCTAATTTTAAGTGAAGTCATGCTTTACCCCAATACCGGGGTTCGTTCCTTGCCCTGGGAGGCTAAAATATAAATTACGGACAGAGGTTCTTGAACGAAAACTGTTCACAACCAGCCTATTTACGATATATGTGTGACTGAAAAAATATCAAGGCTCTCCTGCATATCATCAATTCCCAACTTTATGGGTACAAGTACCCTTAGAAGTAGGTTCTTGGGCGCTTAAAGGAAACGTGGAAGAACTACAAAAAAACAGAAGAAAACCAAGTCTGCTGATTTACTCTGCAAAAATTACACACACTACAGAAGGCATAAGAACGTTTTTTTACACCTTCATAAAGTGTTAAGTACCTACCGGAACAAACTTAATGTAGAATCCAATATTTATATCAGTGTCTTGCAGGCTTTCTCTGTTTAAGAAAATAAATGTATGAAAGCAACTCAGTGGTCTCATTAACTACGTTTGTATTGGTTTGTCATCAATTACTATTTCACACTTTCTACATAGCATGAATAGATCCTTGAATTGTTCTCCCGTGTGTGTAGCTTTTGCAGACTTAATTTGCAGACTTCGCCTTTTTCCGCATTATTGAGTTGAAGTTTGATTTCTTTTAAATCCATGATGATTAATACTTATATGTGCAACTAGTATGCTTATTTCGTTGTCGCGAATACGTTAAAATTACAGCTGTGGTTTGTATTTTGATGCTATATTTTCCTGCTCCCAACTCATTACCTTATTTATGCACTATTTACTTTAGGATAGACATTGAACCATGGTATTATTATTTTAAATTTAAGAAATCTAGGTAGAGCTATACAGACATAGAAAAATGCTGCTCTAGTGTCACGTAATGCAGCTAAACCGTTTTCTTCGCTCACTTTTCCCGCCAGAGATACGCAAGGCATCAAACAATATGAGGTAGCGTTTGAATTCACAGCTACGTCAGATAGTTTCCTCACGGAGGATAGAAGCTTCCAGAAGGGGATAACAGCAACATATATTGCAACTTTCTTGAAGGTTTCATACCGTAAGAGGGAGGTTATAAGAGACATAGCGGCAGTCATTTCAGCTAAGTTCTATTTCACCTGCGATAGAAGAAAGTCGCAATGAACGCAGTATACCAGTTGAAGGTCGAAACAGCTATAACAAAAAGTTAGCTGTTCATTTGTCTTTAACGCAAAAACAGCATACAGAAATTTAAAGGCTATTTATTTTGCACAATATTATGAAACATATGCCTCCAACTCTGTGAGGGTGTTAATTTTGGAGGTGCTGTTACTAAATAATGCCAAGAGAAACTAATCATCTTCACCTCGGATGACGGGGAATTTGAGTTCTCATCTGTCTATATGTTGACAATATTTATGCTATATGTCGGAGAATTTGTATTCCCATCCACCTATACGTTGTTAGTATTTTGTTTATAAAAACACAAATTTCAAGAAGAGAATAGAAAACTGAAGCTTCCAGTAAAATGATGTCAATTTATTTAATGTTTAATGATGTATTAGTCTCGTTAATGCTTCTCCGTACCCGGATCAGATTTCCTAGCAAACTCCGTGAATCTGGTATATTAAATGTAAGAATATAATTACATACTAAAAATATTATCCGTAATTATAACTTTACGACCGCTACGAGGTTAGCAACAGCGCTAGTAATTTATCTGTGGAACACGACGCTGTTCAACAACATTAGGGCAAAGATAATATGATATTAATAATCACTACAAAGCTGTATTCCAGCATAATATAAATGTGTGGATGAAACACACAAAGCGGCGTTGATAAAAAAAAATAGGTGAACTCAAAAGCAGCCTAACGCGAATACATACACACGTAGAATCAGAATTGAACTCTGCTCTTGCTAGCCTATTATAAATAAGGCCAAATCAAATAATTTCAGTGTGTGGCGACTTTTAGCAAGTTCAAGGTGGTAAATGATTGAGGTAAATTACGAACGAAATAGCGTTATCCATGCCAATATCGAGAAGGGTTTCAGGATGTAGCCGATCTTCTCGAAGCCAAGGAAAATTAAATCTCGGGATAGATGATCGAATAAAGACTCAGCGATTCGTTCATCAAGTGATACCGCTGTAAGCCGTATGAAGCATATTAAAACTAATCTTCCAACATGCACTGGACATTAACAACTTTGTTGTATTTCAAAGACATGTTGGAAAACCTAGTGATAAATAACAGTAAATTGTCAAATATTGAAGAATTTCATTAAACTTCTAGCATTGCTAAAGGGAGAAACAGAGAATGTTATTAGAAACAGAAGTATCTCTGCCGCTAATTTATGTGACCTACAACCTCCTGACTAGCAGATATCATTCGCAAAGGTTATTGGATGCTGAATAAGTTAAGCATCTATAGATCCTCGAAATAAATTCAGCTCCATCAAAATTGAATTGCGTCAATTAATAAATGTCTTTCAAGGAAGCATAGATCCTTAAAAGGTTCTTAATGCCCAGCCTCTAGATCTAGATCTCATATTCAGAGAGTTATTGCTCAAGCAATTAGACCAAAGGTTTAAATTAGAAGTTTGAAACAGGCACTCTCATCCCGAGTATGTAGAATTTAAGGAGTTTATTATTTTCTTGGAACAAGCTGCCAGACATAGCAGCATTGTGCTTCAAGCACTTCTGTTTGCAGTCAGAATTGTCATGCTAAGTAACGACAAAATTTGAAGACCCAGCAATCATATGTTGCAACTTAAAAAAAAGTGCATCTGTTTCATGCATTGTTGGATAGTGGCTCCTAAAGCAATTTTATCTCTGAATACGAAGTGCAACTGACGCGAAACAAAGAAAGACAGACAGACAGAAAGAAATAAATAAAAAGAAAAATCTGCAAAATTCCTTCAAGTATTTGGAGACCTGACGCCATAAGCCAATTTAGCTGTAAGCGCCGAGTTTCACTCCGCCACCAATAACTATCATGTTAATATGGAATACGTAGTGATTCTTAGAATAACTGGCAACATTCATGCAGCATTCAACAATTCCAAGAAATGGGGTATTCCCAATGAATTTAAACTAGCTGATCCTGATTTTAACATACCTCGCTGAAGTTCAGCTATTTTTGGAGCTTATGAAGGCAAAAAGGAAAACTAGATTGGAATATCCTACTTTGCAGAATACACAACTTGGGTAGATTCTATAAGGAGAATATTCACAAATGCTCAATCAGCGGCAAGAAGAGAAGGAATTCATGACAATATTCATAAGAACCGATCTTAAGCTAGAAGCACAGATTCAGAAGCTTTGAAAAATTGAAGAATGGAATCATCTGATACATTAAGCAGAAAAGAGGGCATGTGAAAACCACTTTAAGAAAACCACCCAAAGAAATTCAAATGGATGATTCAACGTCGAATAGCCCATGAAGAGGAAACTGCAGATAGGAAATTCTAAGGAAATCGCAAGACAACGCTTTGAGTACCGAGAGAAGAGTCTGCAAGGAAATTATTAGGTTTGTGAAGACTACATAGTTTTCATGAGAGAATATAAATAACTTGGATACATGGTAGAACTACAGACTGAACCTGCAGCACAAGATGTTAAATGTTACTACATGCCTCATCATACTATTCATAAATATTTTGGGAACATAACGAGTTATTTTAAAAGCCTCTGCACAATCTGTCAACGATGTAGCGTTTAATTATATGTTAAAGATTCAAAAGGATCTGTGTTCATTGCTATTGCGATTACGCACTCACAGTATAAACTTTAGTTTGACATTGAAGTTATCTACTGTCAGATAAAAGCACATCCCAAGCTTCAACCAACGCAATACGTGTTATGTTTAGAACATCAAAAGCTTAATTTGAAACCATATACAAGTGTAACTTTTGGCACAGCATTACCGTCTCACTTAGCCATGAGATGTCTCCAACCGCTAGAAACCAAGGACGTAAGCAAGTTCTTAGAGAAAATTCAATTTTAACGATGATTTCTACATAGACTGCAACCCTTCCGGCGCAGACGCATTGGAAGAAGCTCTACAGCAGCATTTCGAGCCACAACTTGGAGGGTTCCTGTTATAAATTGGTATACAAAACAGACCTGAGCTGCTTGAATCAATATCAGAAAGTTTAAGTGAAGCAATGCATTTTTTGGTCGATACTGACAGTGATATTGTCAAGACATTGGGATTGCTATCCATATACAGATTTGTTTCAGATAAGTTGTAATACACACACAACTGAAGAACAAGGTCACAAAACGAATGAGGTTATATATTATACCTTCAATGCCTGACCCACTTGGGCTCATAAGTTCCACTGTAATTCTCCTCAAGATTTTTATGCAACAGCTCTGACAAAAAGGATCAAGATATGATCACATTTTACCAGATAACTTTGTGCTTAACTGAGCTACACGAGCAAGCCTCTACATTATAAAACTTCAGAATTTGAATACTTACCCTCAACAAAGAAACAAACAAGAAATTCTAAGTAAATTCTGTAGCGCTTCATAGAGTGCATACAGAGCTTACATTTATATAACGTCCATGAATTGGGAGAGAGAAATCTTTACCAGACTACTTTACACAAAATTAAGAGTAGCACCCTTAAAGCAAATCTTAATCCAACGACTTAAATCTTGTGGTGTCCGTATATTGGCCCATCTGATCAAGACGATAATAGTTCCTTTACAGCTTCCAATATTAGAAGTATTCCTCTGCATGGAGTCATAAATTGTATTAGCTACAAGCATGTTCTACTATGCGAAAAACCTTTATAATAATAGAGCAGCAGAAATTCAAATTGCTGTTCCAGTTTCTCATTGGAATCATGTGAAATCTCAAAACAATCATACAAATCTAGTATCCAGAGGTGCACGATACATCAAGAGTGGGATGCATCTCCATTGAAACCACGAGAAATCAACAAGGCCTTAGATATTGTATGAATATTGCACAAACAACTGTTTAAAATATGGAAATACCATACCTTACCATAAATAAGGGCATTTTTACTAACAGTCAACTACAAGTTTAGCTCAATTTCTAGACAAGGATGACTATCTCAGAGTTGATAGTCCATTGCACAATGCGCCAATACTTCATGAGGTCTAACATCAGCTAATACCACTTCCTAAGCATCACCTCGCGAAACTGATAATTATGGACAAACATTTGGGACTTCTTCATGCAGGACCTTAATTACTAATATCTTCATCATGACAGAAATTGTGGATACCAAGAATTCCCAAATAATCAAGAAATGCATCCATTCTTGTTTAACGTTCTTCAGCTGGAGGTAATGACAGCTCTATGGAAAATTGGAAACCTCCCAAAGGTCAGAGAGACGCCTTCCAGGCCGTTTCTGAATGTGGGATGTGGGAGTGGATCATATTGGTCCATTCATATTGTGACTGCTGCTCGATGAAGTAAACAGAGGAAAGACTTGTGTTTAAATAGATATATTCACCTGTCTTTCAGAGCAGAGCATTTAGAAGTCGTCGCAAATCCCTGTACAAATGCTTTCATCGCACCACTTAACTGCTTTACTTCACGGAAAGGCTGCCCTTCCCAAATATAGAGCGACAATGGTACCAACTTCATTGGCGTAGCAGGGGAAATAATGGTTATTCAAGAATTCCGGAAATATGTTGAGAAAACGTAACATGATAATTGAATCTGCTAACAGAAGAGGAATCACGTGGAACTTCCTCCTTCCATCCGCACCTCAGTTTGGAGGAGCTTGGGAAGTCATTTTGAAAACCTTTAAACATAATATTCGAAGAACTACGGGTAATGCCATTCTCACCTTCGAAGTTCTGTCCACGTTCATTACACAGATATAGGCTTGTCTTAATTCTCGCCCTATTACATGACTCAATGATGATCCTGATGATTCATTTTATTCATCTCCATCTCATTTCGTAATTGCTCAATCAATCATAGTTCTGTCTGATTATGACTTGAATCAAGTTCCTGTAAACAGAATTTCTAGATGGATAATTTCAAAAGATGATGCAATACTTCTGGTAGAAATGATACACAGGGTATTTTAATAATATCTAGCGGCGGAGCAAGTGGTGAGTAGAATGCCCTTATCTTCAACCAGGAGATCTTATAATCGTTAAAGTAACAATCTTCCACCAATATAATGGAAAAGGGGCTTGGTGCAAACGGTCCATAAAAGGCAATGGTGCGCTCGTACGTGTGACTACAGTGAAGACCAGTTACAGTTCCTAAAGCGATTAATCAAAAGGTTGTGTGTATTACCAAAAATAAAGGAATAGTTGTGAACTTTCACTTCAGTAACGATAATTCAAATGTTATTCTATTTGCATTAATTTTGAATTTTTAACTATTCTTTGTGTAAGATGTTTAATTTCCTGTGTATTCAAAAGCAAATTACTCTTGATGGGAAGTTAACTCGCTATATGTTGGCAGCATATGTGCTGTTTGTTGGGGAACGTGTATTCTATCTGCCTATATGGTAGCAGAATTTTGTTTTTCAAAAACACACTTTATAAGAAGAAAATAAAAAACTGAAACTGGAAAGGTACATCAGTCTTATTTAAACGTAAACAGCTATTCAAAGTTTTGAGCAACATCTTTCCGGGAATACATAATAATATAGTTGCGTTAGTACACTTGGTCTTGTAGATCACGTGGTTAGATTAAATCCGAAATCTCAGAACAGGCTAGTTTTGAATATGGTAACATATATACTAATTTGTCATACCATAACTTCCTTATCCTGTCTTCACCAGTCTTGTGGGTTATCTATTCAAGGATTTATGCTTGCCAGGAGCTTCTGTAAGGATGGATTCAACCTACATAAGAAGTTAGGTGATTGCGGTAGTACCCACTTCTGCTTAACAGTGATAAAGGATGTGATCTTAACTGGCCTTGGTCATGTTGATGCTTTTCAGAACGCATTTCCAGGGAATAACTCAATTATATCTCATTTACACAAGCTAAATTTCTTCAACATAATAGTTTGTAAAATTTCAATAACTCGAATACTGACAACTTCCATTCGGTTTTTCGGTAAATGAGAATTTGTTTTGAAATAAGAAGTATGACCAAGCAGTTTCATTTGTGTTTAATTTCTTAAAATTGACTATGCTCTAAAAATTGTAATGTTCAGTGTTAAATTGAAGCCGCGTTTCTAATCTTAGGACTTTTGGGCCAGTGATATAATGAATATAAAAAAAGCTGTCCCCACTGAGATTGAAGTGCTATTTTCTCTGTTAATGGACTCTAATTCGTGATGTTTTGCATTGGTGAGAATATGTAACAGTTGTGAATGCTAAACGTTATGCCACCTCAACGACATTGCATAGTACAAGCGCAGAAATAGATATTCCACTACCGAACTGGTTTGCAGTGTGT
Source organism: Deroplatys truncata (assembly GCA_030765065.1). Lineage (NCBI taxonomy): Eukaryota > Metazoa > Arthropoda > Insecta > Mantodea > Mantidae > Deroplatys > Deroplatys truncata. Next base: position 473,956,108 of record CM060990.1, read on the forward strand.
TTGTATTCGGCTTCTAAGGAAAATGCGAGTTAAACACGTTTCCACCAGTGAAACTATAGTCAATTACGAATATAGATTTAATTGTACCGCTATTTCTTTTGGATACCAAGGATTCAAAACCTTCGGAAACACATTACTGTGGGTAAATTGTGACATATTTCACGAACCAACTGAACTTTTAAATGTATTTTAAATTGTATTTATCTTAAGTATCCATAATTTACATGATTTCAACTTTCTGGACCATTTAAAGCAGGAAGGATTTCTGGATAAGGAAACAAGGTTGTCATCTGTTTGAGTATAACACCGTAACTGAGGGTTATTATAATTCTCATTTTAATAAAACAGGGAATACATTGCGCTTTAAATGTATAATGGGCCTCTAATGAGTAATAATTATATAACGAATTTTATTGTCTACAAAATACTCTAAATGCGATGTAGATAAATTACTTGTAATTGTAGCCGGAGCCTGAGCAGAAAGTGTATCATTAAGGAATGTGCAACTTTTACTCGTACATCTTATGCTAGTCACTGATCTCAGGTTCCCATTTTATGTTTAGGTATGGCTAAGCGTGTCAGTTTGACGTAACGGAACCAGAAAAAGCGCCATTTTGCTTCATGTAACCGAAGGCTTATCCTTCAATGAAACCAAATCTCGATTATCCTCAAACGAACTTCTTGTACGAGGATAATTCTAAAGTTCCCTCTAAGTTTTAAAGGGGACGGAGATAGATCACCTTAAGGACCGTGGGCTAGGGACTCATTGGTCCATAAATTCATTCCTTCGCTGATTGTCCCATAGGTTTTAAGACTCGACATAGGACATTAACATACAAAGTAGAAGGGAAAACAGCAGATCTCTTCAAACCCTGGTCTTCTTCCAAATAATAATGTACTTAACAAGGAGATTGATGCGCTCTTCAAAATGTGTTCGTTGCTATAAGACATTAAGCTTTCTTATGAAGTAATTGTTATGAGGAATTATATAAGTTAGTATTTTACGTATATTCAACAATGAACCTTCGGTATAGATATTTGTCCATTTAGTAGGACTTCGCATCTGCTAAACAATCATGTTTAATATTCTTTCGTTCTCACTCAATGAGAATTTGACCACAGTGTACAGTCGAGTGTACGAAATGTGCCGGTGCTTCTGGTTTCCTATAGTGTTTTTGTTTACTTAATGTTGACAGAAACTCCTTATCATGTGTGTTCCAACCAGTCTTGCGTGCGTCAAACTCTTATTAGTATGAATTAAAAGTGCAACGTACACGCATTGGCCTATAAGCAAAGTTCAGTCCTAGGTGAGCGGCGAAAAGGGAGGAGCACGGAGACACGGAATGGCTGGAAGATGAGCTTCGCAACGACGGTCCAATACTAGCCCGTACGTAATCCGTCTCGTATAGCTTTGATGCCAAATGTATGGTACTCAAACATTAACCTATGAAGACAGATCGGTTTCAGGCACAGAAGCGAAGGAAAAAGGGGGAGCAAGGCAAGCATAAAATGGAGTGCTCTAACCAGGTAGGCAGTGAGGACTGGGCGTGGCAGAGGTGTTTCGTATTTCCTTACCAGCATAAACCACCGCGTATTATATCGGCACGATTCCATGAACTCGATTATAATAAATCATAAGTTAAATAGTGCTACCAATAATGGTAAAGGTTAATATATTGTGTGCATATACTTTATACAAATATTCTGATGTATGGATTGAAGGGGACACCAAAGCACCTCCTCTACCAGTGTTAAATTTGCCAAGTTTGTGATCCATTATCCTAGAGAATATAAAGCGGATTGCTGTGAAGTTTATACAGCATGTAAACACACTATTTTAAAACTTAACAAAGAGCGTTTGTGAATAAATAGCAACTACGTTAATTTATCACCAGTAAATTATACAGCATGCAAAAACACTATTTTAAAACTTAACAAAGGGCGTTTGTGAATAAATAGCAACTATGTTAATTTATCACCAGTTATCTCACAAGAGGTTTTGATTTATCTATTTAAAATCAAAACTCCAGTGGGATTTAATTAAGTATCTCAGGATTTAAAGAAAATATATAAATATTACAATAAATAAATATAATAACATACTATATAGTTTAATAAATTAATTGATCAAATGCTCCAATACACTGTAATGCAGTAATTTGTCTCACAAATTACTTAAATGTAAATAATGGTTGTAATATGAATATGCATTTTTATGTGACATTGATTTCAGATGTTTATTGATTGTAAATATTGTTGGAAAGTAAATTTATAAGGCTTTACTGAAACTGTCAATAATAGCGCAATAATGCAGCGAGGGTGGTGAGTTGTTTATCATTATTGGAAACAAGGAAGTTACGTAATGTTGGCGCGTTTTCGGTAGAAACTTCTGGAATATTTTCTCCCTAAAAGCAATATGTATTCGTGGTTTTCATTGGATATTAAAATAGACGCTAATGTTGGCGCGTTTTATTAGCCAATAGTAATTCATTTATAATCTTTAGGCGTATCTGGATGCAGGCGTATAAATAGGCCAAGTTAGAGGTAAAGTCAGTCAGTCGCTCAGTTCGCCGAAAGCATTCATACACTACACGTCGTCTTCAGTCAGTCAGTCCTTCAGTTCGCCGAAAGTATTCATACATTACACGTCGTATTTAGGCAGTTCATCAAAATTCTCAGTGCAATACACGTCGTCTTAAGTTCGTCAGTTCGTCAAAATATTTGTATGAGATACGTCGGCTATAGATTCACAAGTTACGAAAATCTAAAGTATTATAAAGTTAATTATACACAAAGTTGAAGTACGTGAATTAAAAGTGATCAGTAAGAAGTATTATAACAGTTTCAGTTTGGCGAGTATCCAGATCAATATGTAAAAGTGATAGTGAATGTGTTCGACAATAAAAATTATAAAACAAATTTCTTCATCAGTGTAATTTTTTGGATAACAGATTCCTTTCCGTTTCACAACCTGTATAGAGACACATGTTTGACCCAAGATAAGATAATAGCTAGCCGGAGGACATTTGAAATGAATTATTTCAAAAACTGATACTAAGAACCGCAAATTGCTAACGCCAGATGGAGCTACAAACCAAACAAATGAATGACGTCATAAGATGGCTTCAACACTGATGTAAACAAACATTTGTAAGTAATACCGTTACAAATTGGCTACCATACGTGGGGCAGTTAAAATTATGTAACCAAACAAAACAAAAGCAACACAACATAAGATCTTCAAGTTCTAATAATTTACGTAAGCACAGATGCTCTCGCAAATTGGCTCCACAACGTGGGGCTCGACAACAAAAAATAAATTACGTAAACATGAATGTCACTCGCAAATTGGCGCCCAACGTGGGGCACGATAACCAGGAAAGGAACACGATGACCAGGAAAGAAGCATAGTGACCAGGAAAGGAACACGATGACCAGGAAGGGGCAGAATTAACCAGGAAGAAGTGAGATGACCAGGAAGGGGCGAATGCAGCAGTGAAATGATCTACAAGACGCAGATTCAAGAAACAACTAGAGGAGCGACAAACGACTCGGATAAGTGGACACAAAAACATCGAGACAACGTAGATTCATCATAATACAACGCAGAAGCGACATACAAACCTAGGAGAAAGGGGCAGAAAGCTGGACATCAAAGCAACATCAGCAGATAGCATCAGAAAGGTTAGAAAAAAGTTATGTTAATTTAAAAAAAAAAGGTAAAAAAAATTTAAATGTACCTTAGGAGTGGTAGGATAAAGAAAACAATGGCTACTAATAATACAGAAGAAATAATTATGGAGGGAGATAATGTAACAGTTAGCTGTAATTCAATACAGGTTACAGAAAATAGCCCAAACCTTTTAGGATTTGAGGATGAAATTGTTAGTGCAGAAAGTGAGAATAGAATAGCAGGAAATGTTAATTTTGATGCTAGTATGATGATTGAAATGCTGAGAAATATGAGGGAAGATATGCGAAAGAATAATGAGAAATTGAGGGAAGATATGCAAAAGAATAATGAGAAATTAGAACAAAAACTAACTCAGAATAGTGAGAAATTAGAAAAACTAACTCAGAATATGGAAAAGAATAATAGGGAATTGAGGGAAGATATTGGTAAGAGCTTAGAACAAAACAGGAAATCAATTGAAAATATTGGTAGGAGTAATGAGATATTAGAGCAAAAGGTAGATCAAAGCAGTGGAGAAATTGAAAAGAAAGTTATGAAGCTAGATAGTAGTATGCCAAAAATGAGAGATGAAAATGAGGAAGTAATAGCAAGTGAGATAGGAGAAGTTTCAAAGAAAATGCTAGACATGAGCAAGGAAATAGGTAACAAAGAAAGTGAGGTTAATACTAAAAATGAACATGTTAATGTAGAATGTACAGAGTTAGGAAGTCAAGTGAGTAATATTTCAAGTGAGCTAAGAGAGATGAAAGAGGTTATGAATGTAGATGTAAATCAGGCGCAAGTTAATTTCAGAGGGGAAATATCAGAAATACAGAATGAGACAGTAATGCAAAGAAATAAATTGTACCAAGATGTTCAAAATGAAAACTCCAGTCCAGTACAGTTTAGTACAGATTTGTCAAAGTATTCTCAAGTTAAAAAGATAGCAGATGAATTGAAAATGAAAGTTGTTAAAAGCTGTGTAGTTCAAGAGACTGTAGATTGCTTTCAAATGTTACCATGTGACGAAATTTCATATGAATACAACAGGTTATCCATTGACAAAAATTTGAAGGTTAGGATACGGCTACGAGGAATGTTTAGCCACACACAATTTGATCCAGGAGGGTAAATAGCAATGAGATGTAAAGTAAATGCTGGATAGTTAAAGATGACTTGCAGAGAAATGTATTGGAACGTATGAGGGTTAATTATATTTGTATATGTCATTTAAAAAGAGAAATAAATTATAAAAAAAAGAGAAATGTTTAAAAAAAAATTAAATTTTTTTTGTAACTGTAACAACATTTGAAAATTAAGAATGCAAAGATTGAAACTTAATATGATATTAAAATAAAAAAAATAATACGTAAATACAATTCCAAGAGTATTGTTAAAATAAAATTCAGAATAACAAAAATTGGTAAATATAATTAAAAACAAATATTTATGTAGCAAACAGAAAATGTGAAACAGTGTCCAGATTTAAAAGATGTAAATATATTTATGTAGAGGGTGAATATTTTTTTGGTAAAAATGTATATTAATTACAAAAATTCTAAAATGCACAAATTGTTGTTAACAATATAAGAAATTAAACCATTTTTTGTAACAGTAATTAAATAATTTAGGGTTCAGTATTTGCTATATAAAAATTGTGATGTCAGATTAATATCTAAATTAATTAAACCAGAGCCAGTAAGTAGTGGCGAGATAAAAAAAAAAACATGTCGTGTGTTAAATACGTGTGAAGTGTGAAGTGAAAGTGATAGCGTGTGTTCCAAGATTTAGGAGACTAAAAACATAATTATAAAATTTCCAAACAAGTTGTAAATACTTATAATTATGTTTCTAGTGGGGCATATGATGCAGTAATTTGTCTCACAAATTACTTAAATGTAAACAATGGTTGTAATATGAATATGCATTTTTATGTGACATTGATTTCAGATGTTTATTGATTGTAAATATTGTTGGAAAGTAAATTTATGAGGCTTTACTGAAACTGTCAATAATAGCGCAATAATGCATCGAGGGGGGTGAGTTGTTTATCATTATTGGAAACAAGGAAGTTACGTAATGTTGGCGCGTTTTCGGTAGAAACTTCTGGAATATTTTCTCCCTAAAAGCAATATGTATTCGTGGTTTTCATTGGATATTAAAATAGACGCTAATGTTGGCGCGTTTTATTAGCCAATAGTAATTCATTTATAATCTTTAGGCGTATCTGGATGCAGGCGTATAAATAGGCCAAGTTAGAGGTAAAGTCAGTCAGTCGCTCAGTTCGCCGAAAGCATTCATACACTACACGTCGTCTTCAGTCAGTCAGTCCTTCAGTTCGCCGAAAGCATTCATACATTACACGTCGTATTTAGGCAGTTCATCAAAATTCTCAGTGCAATACACGTCGTCTTAAGTTCGTCAGTTCGTCAAAATATTTGTATGAGATACGTCGGCTATAGATTCACAAGTTACGAAAATCTAAAGTATTATAAAGTTAATTATACACAAAGTTGAAGTACGTGAATTAAAAGTGATCAGTAAGAAGTATTATAACAGTTTCAGTTTGGCGAGTATCCAGATCAATATGTAAAAGTGATAGTGAATGTGTTCGACAATAAAAATTATAAAACAAATTTCTTCATCAGTGTAATTTTTTGGATAACAGATTCCTTTCCGTTTCACAACCTGTATAGAGACACATGTTTGACCCAAGATAAGATAATAGCTAGCCGGAGGACATTTGAAATGAATTATTTCAAAAACTGATACTAAGAACCGCAAATTGCTAACGCCAGATGGAGCTACAAACCAAACAAATGAATGACGTCATAAGATGGCTTCAACACTGATGTAAACAAACATCATTAAGTAATACCGTTACAAATTGGCTACCATACGTGGGGCAGTTAAAATTATGTAACCAAACAAAACAAAAGCAACACAACATAAGATCTTCAAGTTCTAATAATTTACGTAAGCACAGATGCTCTCGCAAATTGGCTCCACAACGTGGGGCTCGACAACAAAAAATAAATTACGTAAACATGAATGTCACTCGCAAATTGGCGCCCAACGTGGGGCACGATAACCAGGAAAGGAACACGATGACCAGGAAAGAAGCATAGTGACCAGGAAAGGAACACGATGACCAGGAAGGGGCAGAGTTAACCAGGAAGAAGTGAGATGACCAGGAAGGGGCGAATGCAGCAGTGAAACGATCTACAAGACGCAGATTCAAGAAACAACTAGAGGAGCGACAAACGACGCGGATAAGTGGACACAAAAACATCGAGACAACGTAGATTCATCATAATACAACGCAGAAGCGACATACAAACCTAGGAGAAAGGGGCAGAAAGCTGGACATCAAAGCAACATCAGCAGATAGCATCAGAAAGGTTAGAAAAAAGTTATGTTAATTTAAAAAAAAAGGGTAAAAATAATTTAAATGTACCTTAGGAGTGGTAGGATAAAGAAAACAATGGCTACTAATAATACAGAAGAAATAATTATGGAGGGAGATAATGTAACAGTTAGCTGTAATTCAATACAGGTTACAGAAAATAGCCCAAACCTTTTAGGATTTGAGGATGAAAATGTTAGTGCAGAAAGTGAGAATAGAATAGCAGGAAATGTTAATTTTGATGCTAGTATGATGATTGAAATGCTGAGAAATATGAGGGAAGATATGCGAAAGAATAATGAGAAATTGAGGGAAGATATGCAAAAGAATAATGAGAAATTAGAACAAAAACTAACTCAGAATAGTGAGAAATTAGAAAAACTAACTCAGAATATGGAAAAGAATAATAGGGAATTGAGGGAAGATATTGGTAAGAGCTTAGAACAAAACAGGAAATCAATTGAAAATATTGGTAGGAGTAATGAGATATTAGAGCAAAAGGTAGATCAAAGCAGTGGAGAAATTGAAAAGAAAGTTATGAAGCTAGATAGTAGTATGCCAAAAATGAGAGATGAAAATGAGGAAGTAATAGCAAGTGAGATAGGAGAAGTTTCAAAGAAAATGCTAGACATGAGCAAGGAAATAGGTAACAAAGAAAGTGAGGTTAATACTAAAAATGAACATGTTAATGTAGAATGTACAGAGTTAGGAAGTCAAGTGAGTAATATTTCAAGTGAGCTAAGAGAGATGAAAGAGGTTATGAATGTAGATGTAAATCAGGCGCAAGTTAATTTCAGAGGGGAAATATCAGAAATACAGAATGAGACAGTAATGCAAAGAAATAAATTGTACCAAGATGTTCAAAATGAAAACTCCAGTCCAGTACAGTTTAGTACAGATTTGTCAAAGTATTCTCAAGTTAAAAAGATAGCAGATGAATTGAAAATGAAAGTTGTTAAAAGCTGTGTAGTTCAAGAGACTGTAGATTGCTTTCAAATGTTACCATGTGACGAAATTTCATATGAATACAACAGGTTATCCATTGACAAAAATTTGAAGGTTAGGATACGGCTACGAGGAATGTTTAGCCACACACAATTTGATCCAGGAGGGTAAATAGCAATGAGATGTAAAGTAAATGCTGGATAGTTAAAGATGACTTGCAGAGAAATGTATTGGAACGTATGAGGGTTAATTATATTTGTATATGTCATTTAAAAAGAGAAATAAATTATAAAAAAAAGAGAAATGTTTAAAAAAAAATTAAATTTTTTTTGTAACTGTAACAACATTTGAAAATTAAGAATGCAAAGATTGAAACTTAATATGATATTAAAATAAAAAAAATAATACTTAAATACAATTCCAAGAGTATTGTTAAAATAAAATTCAGAATAACAAAAATTGGTAAATATAATTAAAAACAAATATTTATGTAGCAAACAGAAAATGTGAAACAGTGTCCAGATTTAAAAGATGTAAATATATTTATGTAGAGGGTGAATATTTTTTTGGTAAAAATGTATATTAATTACAAAAATTCTAAAATGCACAAATTGTTGTTAACAATATAAGAAATTAAACCATTTTTTGTAACAGTAATTAAATAATTTAGGGTTCAGTATTTGCTATATAAAAATTGTGATGTCAGATTAATATCTAAATTAATTAAACCAGAGCCAGTAAGTAGTGGCGAGATAAAAAAAAAAACATGTCGTGTGTTAAATACGTGTGAAGTGTGAAGTGAAAGTGATAGCGTGTGTTCCAAGATTTAGGAGACTAAAAACATAATTATAAAATTTCCAAACAAGTTGTAAATACTTATAATTATGTTTCTAGTGGGGCATATGATGCAGTAATTTGTCTCACAAATTACTTAAATGTAAACAATGGTTGTAATATGAATATGCATTTTTATGTGACATTGATTTCAGATGTTTATTGATTGTAAATATTGTTGGAAAGTAAATTTATGAGGCTTTACTGAAACTGTCAATAATAGCGCAATAATGCATCGAGGGGGGTGAGTTGTTTATCATTATTGGAAACAAGGAAGTTACGTAATGTTGGCGCGTTTTCGGTAGAAACTTCTGGAATATTTTCTCCCTAAAAGCAATATGTATTCGTGGTTTTCATTGGATATTAAAATAGACGCTAATGTTGGCGCGTTTTATTAGCCAATAGTAATTCATTTATAATCTTTAGGCGTATCTGGATGCAGGCGTATAAATAGGCCAAGTTAGAGGTAAAGTCAGTCAGTCGCTCAGTTCGCCGAAAGCATTCATACACTACACGTCGTCTTCAGTCAGTCAGTCCTTCAGTTCGCCGAAAGCATTCATACATTACACGTCGTATTTAGGCAGTTCATCAAAATTCTCAGTGCAATACACGTCGTCTTAAGTTCGTCAGTTCGTCAAAATATTTGTATGAGATACGTCGGCTATAGATTCACAAGTTACGAAAATCTAAAGTATTATAAAGTTAATTATACACAAAGTTGAAGTACGTGAATTAAAAGTGATCAGTAAGAAGTATTATAACAGTTTCAGTTTGGCGAGTATCCAGATCAATATGTAAAAGTGATAGTGAATGTGTTCGACAATAAAAATTATAAAACAAATTTCTTCATCAGTGTAATTTTTTGGATAACAGATTCCTTTCCGTTTCACAACCTGTATAGAGACACATGTTTGACCCAAGATAAGATAATAGCTAGCCGGAGGACATTTGAAATGAATTATTTCAAAAACTGATACTAAGAACCGCAAATTGCTAACGCCAGATGGAGCTACAAACCAAACAAATGAATGACGTCATAAGATGGCTTCAACACTGATGTAAACAAACATCATTAAGTAATACCGTTACAAATTGGCTACCATACGTGGGGCAGTTAAAATTATGTAACCAAACAAAACAAAAGCAACACAACATAAGATCTTCAAGTTCTAATAATTTACGTAAGCACAGATGCTCTCGCAAATTGGCTCCACAACGTGGGGCTCGACAACAAAAAATAAATTACGTAAACATGAATGTCACTCGCAAATTGGCGCCCAACGTGGGGCACGATAACCAGGAAAGGAACACGATGACCAGGAAAGAAGCATAGTGACCAGGAAAGGAACACGATGACCAGGAAGGGGCAGAGTTAACCAGGAAGAAGTGAGATGACCAGGAAGGGGCGAATGCAGCAGTGAAACGATCTACAAGACGCAGATTCAAGAAACAACTAGAGGAGCGACAAACGACGCGGATAAGTGGACACAAAAACATCGAGACAACGTAGATTCATCATAATACAACGCAGAAGCGACATACAAACCTAGGAGAAAGGGGCAGAAAGCTGGACATCAAAGCAACATCAGCAGATAGCATCAGAAAGGTTAGAAAAAAGTTATGTTAATTTAAAAAAAAAGGGTAAAAATAATTTAAATGTACCTTAGGAGTGGTAGGATAAAGAAAACAATGGCTACTAATAATACAGAAGAAATAATTATGGAGGGAGATAATGTAACAGTTAGCTGTAATTCAATACAGGTTACAGAAAATAGCCCAAACCTTTTAGGATTTGAGGATGAAAATGTTAGTGCAGAAAGTGAGAATAGAATAGCAGGAAATGTTAATTTTGATGCTAGTATGATGATTGAAATGCTGAGAAATATGAGGGAAGATATGCGAAAGAATAATGAGAAATTGAGGGAAGATATGCAAAAGAATAATGAGAAATTAGAACAAAAACTAACTCAGAATAGTGAGAAATTAGAAAAACTAACTCAGAATATGGAAAAGAATAATAGGGAATTGAGGGAAGATATTGGTAAGAGCTTAGAACAAAACAGGAAATCAATTGAAAATATTGGTAGGAGTAATGAGATATTAGAGCAAAAGGTAGATCAAAGCAGTGGAGAAATTGAAAAGAAAGTTATGAAGCTAGATAGTAGTATGCCAAAAATGAGAGATGAAAATGAGGAAGTAATAGCAAGTGAGATAGGAGAAGTTTCAAAGAAAATGCTAGACATGAGCAAGGAAATAGGTAACAAAGAAAGTGAGGTTAATACTAAAAATGAACATGTTAATGTAGAATGTACAGAGTTAGGAAGTCAAGTGAGTAATATTTCAAGTGAGCTAAGAGAGATGAAAGAGGTTATGAATGTAGATGTAAATCAGGCGCAAGTTAATTTCAGAGGGGAAATATCAGAAATACAGAATGAGACAGTAATGCAAAGAAATAAATTGTACCAAGATGTTCAAAATGAAAACTCCAGTCCAGTACAGTTTAGTACAGATTTGTCAAAGTATTCTCAAGTTAAAAAGATAGCAGATGAATTGAAAATGAAAGTTGTTAAAAGCTGTGTAGTTCAAGAGACTGTAGATTGCTTTCAAATGTTACCATGTGACGAAATTTCATATGAATACAACAGGTTATCCATTGACAAAAATTTGAAGGTTAGGATACGGCTACGAGGAATGTTTAGCCACACACAATTTGATCCAGGAGGGTAAATAGCAATGAGATGTAAAGTAAATGCTGGATAGTTAAAGATGACTTGCAGAGAAATGTATTGGAACGTATGAGGGTTAATTATATTAGTATATGTCATTTAAAAAGAGAAATAAATTATAAAAAAAAGAGAAATGTTTAAAAAAAAAATTAAATTTTTTTTGTAACTGTAACAACATTTGAAAATTAAGAATGCAAAGATTGAAACTTAATATGATATTAAAATAAAAAAAAATAATACGTAAATACAATTCCAAGAGTATTGTTAAAATAAAATTCAGAATAACAAAAATTGGTAAATATAATTAAAAACAAATATTTATGTAGCAAACAGAAAATGTGAAACAGTGTCCAGATTTAAAAGATGTAAATATATTTATGTAGAGGGTGAATATTTTTTTGGTAAAAATGTATATTAATTACAAAAATTCTAAAATGCACAAATTGTTGTTAACAATATAAGAAATTAAACCATTTTTTGTAACAGTAATTAAATAATTTAGGGTACAGTATTTGCTATATAAAAATTGTGATGTCAGATTAATATCTAAATTAATTAAACCAGAGCCAGTAAGTAGTGGCGAGATAAAAAAAAAACATGTCGTGTGTTAAATACGTGTGAAGTGTGAAGTGAAAGTGATAGCGTGTGTTCCAAGATTTAGGAGACTAAAAACACAATTATAAAATTTCCAAACAAGTTGTAAATACTTATAATTATGTTTCTAGTGGGGCATATGATGCAGTAATTTGTCTCACAAATTACTTAAATGTAAATAATGGTTGTAATATGAATATGCATTTTTATGTGACATTGATTTCAGATGCTTATTGATTGTAAATATTGTTGGAAGGTAAATTTATAAGGCTTTACTGAAATTGTCAATAATAGCGCAATAATGCATCGAGGGGGGTGAGTTGTTTATCATTATTGGAAACAAGGAAGTTACGTAATGTTGGCGCGTTTTCGGTAGAAACTTCTGGAATATTTTCTCCCTAAAAGCAATATGTATTCGTGGTTTTCATTGGATATTAAAATAGTCGCTAATGTTGGCGCGTTTTATTAGCCAATAGTAATTCATTTATATTCTTTAGGCGTATCTGGATGCAGGCGTATAAATAGGCCAAGTTAGAGGTAAAGTCAGTCAGTCGCTCAGTTCGCCGAAAGCATTCATACACTACACGTCGTCTTCAGTCAGTCAGTCCTTCAGTTCGCCGAAAGCATTCATACATTACACGTCGTATTTAGGCAGTTCATCAAAATTCTTAGTGCAATACACGTCGTCTTAAGTTCGTCAGTTCGTCAAAATATTTGTATGAGATACGTCGGCTATAGATTCACAAGTTACGAAAATCTAAAGTATTATAAAGTTAATTATACACAAAGTTGAAGTACGTGAATTAAAAGTGATCAGTAAGAAGTATTATAACAGTTTCAGTTTGGCGAGTATCCAGATCAATATGTAAAAGTGATAGTGAATGTGTTCGACAATAAAAATTATAAAACAAATTTCTTCATCAGTGTAATTTTTGGATAAAAGATTCCTTTCCGTTTCACAACCTGTATAGAGACACATGTTTGACCCAAGATAAGATAATAGCTAGCCGGAGGACATTTGAAATGAATTATTTCAAAAACTGATACTAAGAACCGCAAATTGCTAACGCCAGATGGAGCTACAAACCAAACAAATGAATGACGTCATAAGATGGCTTCAACACTGATGTAAACAAACATTTGTAAGTAATACCGTTACAAATTGGCTACCATACGTGGGGCAGTTAAAATTATGTAACCAAACAAAACAAAAGCAACACAATATAAGATCTTCAAGTTCTAATAATTTACGTAAGCACAGATGCTCTCGCAAATTGCCTCCACAACGTGGGGCTCGACAACAAAAAATAAATTACGTAAACATGAATCAGTGCTCTAACCAGGTAGGCAGTGAGGACTGGGCGTGGCAGAGGTCTTTTGTATTTCCTTACCAGCATAAACCACCGCGTATTATATCGGCACGATTCCATGAACTCGATTATAATAAATCATAAGTTAAATAGTGCTACCAATAATGGTAAAGGTTAATATATTGTGTGCATATACTTTATACAAATATTCTGATGTATGGATTGAAGGGGACACCAAAGCACCTCCTCTACCAGTGTTAAATTTGCCAAGTTTGTGATCCATTATCCTAGAGAATATAAAGCGGATTGCTGTGAAGTTTATACAGCATGTAAACACACTATTTTAAAACTTAACAAAGAGCGTTTGTGAATAAATAGCAACTACGTTAATTTATCACCAGTAAATTATGCAGCATGCAAAAACACTATTTTAGAACTTAACAAAGGGCGTTTGTGAATAAATAGCAACTATGTTAATTTATCACCAGTTATCTCACAAGAGGTTTTGATTTATCTATTTAAAATCAAAACTCCAGTGGGATTTAATTAAGTATCTCAGGATTTAAAGAAAATATATAAATATTACAATAAATAAATATAATAACATACTATATAGTTTAATAAATTAATTGATCAAATGCTCAAATACACTGTTTCCCTTTGTGTTGTTTGGTGAAGCTAATTTGAATATCAATATGGAAAACAAATTACAATCGCAAAAAGTTAACAGATGCTAGGGAGGTGATAAAACAGACAGATGCTACGGAGGTGACCAAAACGGACAAATGCTAGGGAGATGATAAAACTGTGGGATAAGCATCCATGATTAGCTGAAACACGTCGTTTCATAGCCTCTTATTGGTCAAAAGTAGTTTCACACAGTAAGAGTTCGAGAGTCAAATTAATACCAACACTTTATTGCTAAATTTTGTACATAATATTGCTTTCTCATAAGGACATTAATGGTATAATATTTGTTAAGTGCCTCCGCATTGTATTCTCTTTTACGTTATGTAAAATTTACCATCATTTGTATATTTGGAGCGAAAGGAATACTTCTAGAAAAAAATGTTGGAATCTAATAAATGAATAGAAATCTTCAGTTCAATACATATAATGAGTAATGGACATTTAAAATCATATTTGAAATGTTTAGAATTAGGCTATATGCATTAAGTAGGTATGTATCAAAATTAAAAGACTCAATTATATACACATGGCGCCAATACCAAAGTATTGTCGAGGTCTTTTCTTTTGACTATTTTTCTCCCTTAAATATCTTATTGAGTAAATAAATTAAATACATATTAATAACATCTTAAGCTATCATGCTATCTTCTTAACTGTTGCGTCTTTTTCTGAAATTTTAGTTACCTCGGTTACTAGTAAATTCTAAATTATATGTAGATATTAACAAATTAGTGTAATGCATAGAACCCATTTTACACACTATTAGAAAATATCGTTATTATGAAGTTAGTATTATCAAAGTTAGATGAGACACATAGGCTTTAAAATTTTGCTTCAATCATGGAATAATCCTGAAGGATAATGAAATAGTATAATTTCCAGTATGCAATGATAAAACAAAATTACTTGAGCATTAGATGATGTCTTGATATCTGAGCCTTACCAATAAATGGATCAACTTTATTTAGGGAGAGGTATAGTCAGAAATGCCAAAAATGTCGAAAACATATGTTTCATTGCTCTGAAACCTGATAATGCAGCCATTTAATGGAGTTTGTTTCCTTGATAAACTATTTTCTCTCCTATAGTTTTTGTTTCTAATATTTGTATTGCAAGAAGAACCCCAGTTTTACAGATATGAAGTTACAAGTATGATTTAATTGTGTGCATTTTCTTCGAAACATAAGAGATATATTCTACAAGAAAGTACTTTACTTACTTAAGTTGGAAATTTGGCTGGAAGCATTTTAATTACAAGAAAATAAACTGAAGAATAATAAAAAATTCAACGGTTATATTTTTAAGAATCTGTTAATGTTTTGAAACATATAATACTAAACTATTTATTACAGACTGGTTTGTAATAAACTGTAAATAAGAACCAGAACGACAATGCAAAGCAAAAAGGTGTGAGTGAGTTTGGTTAACAACACACCGGGAACCAGAATACCTATCGATAACAACTAGAAAATAGGTGTTGCATATCAGAATGTCAGTTGTTTTTAACCGATCGATAATTCTTTTCTAATGGTAGTTTAGTCAACATAATACAGGTTAGCCAACTTCGAAATTTGATAAAATAATCCTTTTCTAAAAGCCACGCCAACAGTATTTCTTATTCCTCTTTTGAAAGCCTCATAGTAGCATGCTTATATTAAATGGAATATAGTAAAACTTATGGTTCTCTGATATTTTCTTTTATTTGTTACTGCGCAAATATTTTTCCAAACTTGCGACCAGAGAGAGCTCTAACAGCGTTGTCTCCTGCCACGTTTCGAACAACGGAGCGGGAAAGAAAAAATTGAAACCTGAATAAGTCCTCCATTCCTGTTTTTGGTCTCCAGTAGGCACCCTGTTATTTCCTCACAAAAACGATGAAATACACGCATTATAAATTTGTTGTTGCTTTTTCTAGCACCCATTTCCGATTATTGTGAACCAGCCTTAATGATATGAAGAACGTGCAGCAAAATGTTGAATGCAAATCTATAACATTAAAAGCGTTGCAACACTAGAGACCAAATTATTTAACAAATGGAAAAAGGTACATAACAGTTAAACTGTAAGATATACACACGTAAAACAGATACAGCTGAAATACTTAAATATTCCAAAATTTAAACTTTGTACTTCTAGGTTTAGTAGTTTTAAAATGTATTATTATAACAAATCGCCACATAGCAGGTTAATTATTTAAAGCACGGATATTGCTTTATCTAACATTTTCTGTTTTTACAACACATTATCGCTTATTTCTTTCTTTGTCTTAGCTTGCACTATTAATAGAAGCTAGACTACTATTCCTTATTTCACGCATTATTGTTTATTTACTTTTCTATCCAATACTATCCAATAACCTCACTGTGCTTAATCATAGAATATATGCTACAAATAATACCTGAGTTTGCACAAGTAGGGCCGGCCAGTTCGAAATTTAATTTCAAATAATCCGGTGGAGCTTTACTGCTCGTTTTATTTCTAATTACTGTGCTTAAAAGAAATCAGATTCATCTGTTAGAGTTACAACGTAAATGGCTACACACATGATTTCTGAGTTAGTCTATGCTATTTTATACTGGTTGCAATCTGTTAATTGGTCTTTCATACTAACCGTATGTAGACTATATTTGGAAAGTTGATACAGATTTGAAATATTTAAAGTCTCGATTGGTAGCCCGTACTCCGGATCTTCTGCTTTATGTACCGTTGGTCTAACGCTGAGCTACCATGATGAGACCCTCGAAAGCCCATAGAAGTTTTGTCATCTTAATAATTTATCCCGGCCGGCTCCCAAAGCGATCTAGATTACTACGAGATAACTTTCCTTATAGGTGCTGCAAGTACTTTTTTCTGAGGTTTCTACACCATTTAGTTGAATGGTGTTGAAACACCATGTTTTAAGTATTCTTTCATACCTACCATGTGTGGACTAAGGTTTAAAACTACAATTAATACATGCAAGGTAAGCATATCTTGTGTTTAACCTGGAATTAAAATTACCACTTACATATCTTTTAAAGGAACGATATCTTAAAGCACTTGGCGAAACCGTGCCAGTTGGCCCAGATAAATAAAACAGATGAGAGAAGATGAATTTACGTTTGAGAGTATATCATCACGGTAACTCAGTGATGGATCTTCGGCACACAAAGTCGATCTTTAGCTGTTTTAATCCTGGCTATGGCACTCAGTTTTTAAATTGTAGAAGTTTCCAAACTTATCCTAAACATACACTTAGTAGTATGCATTTGTATGTTCTACGATCATCGTAGAACAGACATGTCGTTTCTGCGGTAAAATTTTGATCGCAAAACATACAATGTATCTTAACACATGGGTGTGAAAGAGATGGAAAATGATCGTAGAACATACAACGTATCTAAACGTATGGCAGTGAAAGAGATGGCTGTATGGTGTGTAAGAGTGGTGAAAGCCAATGAGTAGGGATGATGTGTAACATGGTTGGGGGATGTGGGTCATGATGTCTTAGAAAGTGTATTGGGGTGTTGGGGTAACTGTGTACGAGCATTAATGCGATAAAGCCAATAAGGGCGATTAAAAAGACGAATGAAACGAGTATCGAATCCTGACTAGCATCATCATCCCGGGATCGAACCTAAGTGTGATATGAGCGATATTCCCAGTAACGAACCCCTCGGTATAAAGCATATGAGTAACGAACTGTGGTATCGAACTCTGGAGTGATATGAGCGACATTCGCAGTAACGAACCCATTAGCATCGTACCCTGGAGTAGTATGAATGATATTCCGGTGAAGCTGCAGTAAAGAAAAACCTCAACACTTGTATGAACGATTCCAAGCACAAATTTAAAGCATTCAACACACCAAGAAACAGCATTTGGGGTGACTACATATCACTCGAACCAAGGACTGGCGTAAACCATTCAAGTCCAGCCATGGACAGTATAAAATAGCGATTAGCGCTCTACTCATGGAAAACCCATCAGACGTTCGCTCCGGTAATGTAGTTCATCTCGTAGCAAACAAACATCGCACTTAGCGAGGTGACATTAACATAGACAGAGCCGGTATGCAGATCACTTCATAACAAACAAACATTTCCACTTAGCAAGCCTGGAAATAGCACACTCAATACGGAGAGTACAAATTACCAGTAACTAATGTATAAACGCAAGACTAAAATTGCTTATAAGTAATGACAAAAACAAATATAACGAGAAACAGTGCAACTCTTATGAATGTAGGCCATCGATGTGTGACGTGAATACATTATACACTCTTGAGGGAAAAATAAACAGACGTCACACAAAAACGTGTAAAGGTGTCACCGCCAACCTCCCCACCGAGACGTTGGATGAGTGGTGTATGAGGGTAAAATCAGTATAAAAGACTATGCATAAAACATATTAAACCTAGTAAATACAAACTCTTCAACATACAACCTTTCAGGCTTAGAGGCTAGAAGCCTGTAAGTATATAATATTTCAAGCCTAGAGGCTAGTATCCCATTGGCGGGCAACAAGACGACTGTGTATAAATAGTGCTACAGTACATACACAGCGAATACAACAAAACCAGACACTGTCGCAGCATGTCACCGAAAATGCCCTAGGACGGTAAGAAACAATACATTCTTTTCTGCTTACGTATTGTTGCCTAACATGTAATACACATCTTTTACGACTCGTTTCAGTTTAACTATGTGGTTTACGAATTGCAATGTAGTAGTGTAAATTTGAATGTTCTACTGTCATAGTACAAATTTTGTATGTTGTGTGGTTTACGAATTTCAATATCGTAGTGTAAATTTGTATGTTCTGCTGTCGTAGTATAAATGTTGTATGTTCTACCGAATTTTAGTGTATATTCTAGAATTGTAGTATAACTTTGTATGTTTTACGTTCGTTAGATCGATTGTGTGTTTCTAATGCAATGTTTACATTTATGTTAGATTGATTATGTGTTCCTTACATTTTTGTTATGTAACTGTACGTACTTCTCTAAAATGTTTATACATATTTACTTTTAGAATTGTAGTATAAATTTGTATGTTCTACGTTCGTTAGATCGATTGTGTGTTTCTCATGCAATGTTTACATTTCAGTTATGCTTCTACGTGTTAGATTGATTATGTGTTTCTTACATTTTGTTACGTAACTGTACGTACATCTCTAAAATGTTTGTACATGTTTACTTTCAGTTATGCAACTGTACATACATTCCTAAAATCATATGTAACTGCACTTGCATTCCTAAAATGTTTATACATGAATCTCTCTTCATTTCAGTTATGCTGCTCGATAGATTAGCAGAACTTGAGGCTGGAAATACATTCCCCTAGCTACAGAAGCTTAGCGACCTGCAACAACATGTCACTTACAGGATCACGCAATGCAGGGCAGTGGCGACACGTTACGGTACCAGAACTGTCGTACATCTCCAAGCTGAGGATGACGATGAGATTCAAGTCTTTTTCCAGCACGCTACATGAATATGCCAGCTGACATGAGGATGCAACTAGCATCTGGAACGTATACTCTAAAATACCGCGGTCTCGAAACCCAACCATCAGGCTTAAAAAAGCACAGCATTGCTTTTTTACAGCAGCAATAAAGAGAGGTATGTGTCAACCCACGGAATAGCATTACATGTTTATTCCCGAGAAAATATCAATACTACTAATAATATATGTTTTTACAGATATGACAGTACATACCCCAGCAGTGAAGCTAAATCCGAGGATATGCCATTAACATCGAAAAAGTGTAGCAGAGAATTGGAATGCCATGAGATCGAGACCGCCTTTAAACGCAAGTTAGTCACATATAGAATTGAAAATGTTGTTGGTGCCATCAATCCATCCGATTTTCTTGAGCAGTGTAAACCGTTGGTTTAACAACAAAGAAAGCAGACTCTAAACAAGCACAAAACCGGTCTTAAAGTGGATGCAACACTAACGTGTGCATATATACTAAATAAACCAGATGAAGAAGTAATTGAAAAGTTTTGTTTCAATAGTACGATGTCCTTCATCCTCCAATCAACAGATTTTGAGCAGTTTTATGCGGGTAAAATTAAAGATCCCATAATCGAGTAGATTGAAAACTTTTAATGTCGCGATAGTGCAAAAGCGCTACATGAAATTATATCATTGGAGATAAATATGTGTAGATATGATCCGTTGAATCCTTCGCGCTATATAAAACTCCCCGATTTTATCATTCGAAAGAAAGCAAACTGTAATATACGTAATGACAATTCACTATGCTTTGTCTATCATTGCTAGCAGCGAAATATCCATCTTTATCCAATAGGAATCGACAATCTACCTATAACGAATTTAATATATTTGATGAGTTGTATTAGACAACATTTCCTTTCCGGTGGGGTTGGATCAGTTATAGCTATTCGAACATCTGAATACAGACACATCATTGTCAGTATATGGCATAGGAAATCAGTCACTCATTCTATTATATCAGACAATGTCTAGAAAAAGAAATCATGTCAATTTCCTACTTATTGAGAACGAAACACATGTACATTACGTACTAATCACCAATTTATCACGTCTGCTTAGCAGTTAAATCACTAAGAATACGCGGAGAATGCAGATGTGCGAGAGGTGTCTTAGACGGTTTTCAAATGCGGAGGCTTTAACCCTCCGTCAGGCGCGCGCTTTGGTAGAACGCCGTTAGTCGCGCAGGGCTCAGTAGACCCGCGCTATATTTTTGTTGTTATTGTTTGTATTTTTGTTTTATTTCGTTTATTTTCTTTTTTCCTGTTTTTACCTTTATTTAGATTAAGCGTACAAGGCTTTCATTAATAGGTATTGTCTTACAACATAAAAATACAAGCTAAAATATGAGTACATATACGTTATAAATTGTATTACAGTAAGTATAAAGAAATACATTGTCATTTCCAGGTATACATACAACTTGTAATTTCAAATGTTCAGTTACTCAGAATCATCCACTATCTCACCCGTGTTTTCCCCGACTAAGCAACTTTCGCAAATAATTTTAGCATGTTTACTCAAACACAGGGGGATGTTGCATTTCCCAAATGCATATTTAGTTTTGCAGTTCATTTTGTCTTTGTTGCAAGGTTCACATCGTTTCCTTTTCAATGTGCATAGTGGTGTATTTGACAATTCATCTACGCCGGATTCTTCAGGTTTATATTTTGTCAAAAGGCCTTTCAAATCACCGGGTAGATTTGATGCTGTTGCTCTCCTTTGTAGCTGTTGCAACAGTAAAGCTAAAGATAGTGCTTTCGAATACTCTTGCCTTGTGGAATATTTATTTTGGTTTCCAATGAAGATAACCCTAGAATTGATACCTGCAATGTTCAAGATATGGTAAAAAATTACCATGGGCCACCTTCTCGTTGACTGGCTACATTGTATGTAGCACACAATTTATCTACTACATCAACTCCAGATTTAGTGTCGTTGTAATGCAGGATTATTTCAGGCTTTTTCTCAGCACCTTCTGATAACTGTGTGGATGAAACCTGTAGACTTGAGAGCTAAACTACTGTTTTACCCTTTTTTGGAACATATGAAACAAGCGTTTCATTTTTTGTGAAGCCAAATATGCTTTCGTACTGTCTGCGATCTTTTGGAGAAGTAAAATTAGTGGGTAACTCTTTTTTGTTCTTTCGCACTGTACCGACGAAAGAAAGTTGTCTTTTGCGCAATTCATTCACCAGCGATACACTGGTAAACCAATTATCTGCAGTAACGTTTCGTCCAGTGCCAGAGATTGGTTCAGTTAGTCTCAGCACTACAGCCTCTGCCGAGTTAGTTTGCAAATATGGTCCATCCGGCTGCTGTCCACAATAAATCTCCATGTTAGTTGTATAAAACTGTTTTGCATCACTCAAACAGAATATCTTTATGCCATACTTGTTTGGCTTGGATGGTATATATTGTCGAAAACCACATCGACCACGAAATGCCGGCAACTGTTCGTCGACAGTTACATTTTGTCCAAGAGAATAATGGTTCTGACAGTTGTTCAGAAACAATGTAAACATTTCTCTAACAACAGCCAATTTATCCAATCTTCGTCGTCCCAGTCTTGAGCTTTTGTCATCAAAGCGAATACAGCGTATTAGAAAACTGAATCGTTTTTCAGACATAGCCATTCGGAATAGAGGAATTCCAAGGTCATCGGTTCTCCAAAAATCGTGAATATTCTGGCGTCCACCACGAAAAATTTCTGCCAGGTACAATTAACCTAGGAAAGCTCTTATTTCTATTACATCTGTAGGCCTGCTGTCTCTTTCACGATCAAATTTGTGCTGCACACTACTAATGTATGTATTTGAGCTTTCAACAATCAAATCAACTAACTGTATCTTCGGTAACAAAAAGGTTCCAAAAATCAATTTCCGTTTTCGCATTTTTGGCAGCTCCTACCACACCAGGAAGTTTGGTCAATATATTGTGAGCTCTTGTCTGTGTCATTTTCAAAGGTGTTTTTTCCATTTTGTTCCATCTCTTCCTGTAAATAACAACAGAATGTTTTGTCAGTAATAATAATAATAATACGAAGAAGAAGAAGTAGAAGAAAAGAAGAAGAATTACTATGATACGCATATGATGTTACCTATAAAATACATGCTATCACACAAGCTGCTTTCATCGTCTTCCTCTTCATCTTCATGGTCAGTTTCTGAATCTAAAGTTCTCGTTTCCAGTTTATCTTCTGAATCAGTCATCTGATTCATATAAGTTGTCATCCACGGGCAAGGCATCATCATTGGAAAGTAGACGATGTACTTCTTCCAAATCCTTGGGATTTTGTAGATCGTACCTTTTACTCGTATTCATGACCAAGCAGTAACAGTTCCTTGCATAGCAAAGCAATATTGCACAAAAGCTAATAAGAAACAAATCTGTCAACAATATGTAACGAGAGCAGGCGCGCGGGGCCTGGTTGACCTGTGCGACACGTAACTGCTGATTATTCATTCCTCCAGCCAAACAAATAAACAGATAAGGTTATCGCTGCAGCAAATAATCGCCAAAGGTGTAATGTTAGATGTCCTAGTCAGGCAATTGCATAGGTGCGTTCGTTCGAAAATTATAACATTTATATAATGCCAGGGGTCTCTCTGGTCCCCAGCGACTGACGGAGGGTTAAGGAAACATGTGCTAAAATGTAGGGAAACACACTCCATAGTAATGCCAAAGGTTGGAGTGGATGAAAAATTATTTTTTAAAGCACACAACAAAGCACTCCATGTACCAGTGGTCATTTATGCAGACACGGAAAGTGTACTGGTTCGAGTCCAGACATGTCAGTCTGATAATGACCATAGCTGGCCGCGTCCCAAACAGAAGGATGCGATTATGTCAGTCGCTCTACAGATGGTATGTAGACAGTTTTCCTCTCTTTCAAGATTTAAACCCTTTCGCGGACCCAATGCAATCACAGTCTTTCTCAATGAAGTAAAATGTATAGCAGATGAAACTATACCTTTATATGAAATAAATGTTAAATTAACAATGACACCTGAAGATGAGTTGAATTTTAGCAATGCATCTGGTTGTCACATATGTAATCGGGAGATGCAAGCTGACGATAAGGTGCACGATCACGAACATTGGAATGGAAGGTATAAAGGGTCTAGCCACACCTCTAGTAATTTAAATAGAAAAGCACCAAATTTTATACCCATATTCTTTCATTGTCTAAGTCATACGAGGCTCACTTTATAGTGAAACATCTCGACTATGACACTCAACCTATAATTTGCATAGCACAAAGCTCTGAAAAGTACCTTTCATTCAGTAAAAAGTATAAAACAATTTACCTAAGATTTCTAGATACCTATCGATTCATGAATGATAAATTATCAAACCTTGCTGATGTGTTATGTATCGACAATTTCAAATTTATAAAAAGTGAATTTAAGGCCGTGACACAACAGAATCTCGTTAGAAAGAAATGTGTATTCCCATAATTATATTGATTGTTAGCTAAATTGAATGGGACAGATTTGCCTGATATTAAAATGTTTGATGATATAACAGCACAGCAATACGAACATGCCCTTACTGTTTGGCGAAAATCTAATATAGAAACGCTAGGACAGTATAGCGATTTATACCAGAAAACCGATGCATGTTTGTTAGCCGAAATTTTCGAAAAGTTTCGCAACGTAATTTTAAATGTTTATCAGTTGGACTGTGCTCATTACTTTACGCTCCCAGGACTTGCATTCGATGCAATGCTCAAGATAACCAATGAAACCCTTTCCCTAATTACAGATAAAGAAATGCATTGCATGATTGAAGATGGAATACGTGGTGGGATATGTACCGTCTCTAGTAGATATGCAAAAGCAAGTAATAAATACGTTTCGGACTATGATAGCTCACAGCAAATGAAATATTCAGGCTACTACGACGGTACGAATTTATATGGCCAGGCTATGTCGGGGACCCTTCCATATGATGGACTCAGATGGTTAACCAGAAATGAAATTGAAAACATTGACCTTGCAAGAGTGCCCAAAAATTCTCCGATTGGAAATGTGCTAGAAGTAGACATTGAGTATTCTTCAGAAATTCACGATTTTTACAATGATCTGCCACTGTGTGCACGTTCGGAAATACCACCAAACGGGAAATATAAAAAATTACTAGCTACACTAGCGAACAAAGATAAATACGTGATTCATTATCGAAATCTGCCGCAATGCCTTCAATTGGGTATGAAATTAAGATATATACATACAGTGATTGCGTATGAGCAAACAGATTGGCTTAAAAGTACATAATGATGAATTCCGAGCTACGCGCACGAGAGACCTCTAAATTTCGACAGAACCTTTATAAACTGCTAAATAATGCAATATATGGTAAAACGATTGAGAATGTAAGGAAATACAATGACTTTGGACTTGTCTCGTCGTGGAAACAGGCACGTAAATTAATATCTCGTCGAACCTCTGTCCGCTACATTGTGTTCTCGTAGAGTCTGGTTGGTATCGAGATGGCACGCGATGAGATTAAAATTACCAAACCGATATACGTAGGACAGGCAATGTTAGAGAAGTCAAAATTGTTTATGTGTACATTTGACTATAACGTGATGAAGCCGAAACTGAAGGATCTTAAATTACTGTATACAGATACGGATGCCTTTCTTTTTCAAACCAGCACCGATATATATATATATATATATATATGAATTTGTGAATCTCAATTATTTCGATACCTCCAATTATCCGGAATACAATGTTTACGGTATACCAAGGGTTAATCATAAAGCTATTGGAACATTCAAGGATGAGCTATCGGGTAAGGTAATGTCAGGAGATGTAGGTTTACGTTCTAACTGTGTGCATTTAAATTTGAAGGGCAGGAAACCAAAAAGGCTAAGAGTATTACCAATCAGGCAATACGAACAATTAAATTTGAGGATTATAAAATATGTTTAAACGATAAGTCCAAAACATATTATTCGATTCAGTTGGGTTTTAGAAGTTTCGAACACGATGTATATACCATCGAATCAAACAAACGCACGCTGGACGCATTCGATGACAAGCGTATAATTCTTAATGATGGTAGTCATATGACATTAGCATGGGGCTATCAGGGTGAAGCATTAACTGTATATGAAGATAATGAGGGTATGCCCAATTAAAAAAGTAATTCTGTATATGTGTTATGTGGGAAAACAAAAGTAATGAATGTATTAGGGTAAATGTATGTCCATACACACATGTTTGTAAGCATTAAAAAGTAATTCTTAATAAATTTTATGTGGAATAACGAAGATATTGAATGTATTGGGGTGAATTTGTACCCATACACACATGTTTGCAAGCATTAAAAGGTAGTTCTGTATAAAAATGTTATGTGGAAGGTATGCATATGTTTGTATGGAGATTTCAAAACACACAAGTAGCTCAGTGTTATGTGGATTCTTGGCATTTCATTTTCAGCTCTAGGTGTGACGGGCGGTCTGCTTTAAAAAAGTATTCAGCTTCAACCTACATGTTTGTTTATGATTTAGAAAGTAATTCTGCATAATACATGTTTGTTTCTGGGGTTTGTTTCTGAGATACTAGCTTCCTAGGTTTGAGAAATATATAACTAATACAAATAAAATGTGTTACTTATTTCAGTATTTCCTTCCATCCTATCACTCTCCTTTAATTGTAAGGGATAAGCAAAATAAGAACAAGATGAGTTATGAATAAAAAAAGCATTTATTTATTTCATGTATTGTACATGCTCATAGTACATCCTCACGTTTAATCCATTCGGGGTTTGGAAATCCCCCACCACTAGACAAGAATCCTATGCTTGGCGCGTTTCAATACCTTTTCAATCAGGAAGACGTCATGATACCGTGTCCTTTGAAGTTCCTGTCTATAAAATCCGCCTTTTATCACCTCTTCTTCCGAATCCTTCAAAAGATAGACTGGTGGTTGAGAATTCCTAATTTGATATATCTAAAATATTTCGCCACTCCAATTGGGAAAGTAGCCCTTTTCATAATGTGCCTTATATCTGGAGATGCGTACACAATCACCAATCTTGAACCGATGAGGTTGCCGCTGCTGCTTACTGTATACCGTTAGCAGCAAATCATTGCTCGTGACATCGTTTTGCTTCATGCAAATCGTTGAATGGTAAGTATTATTATACTGAGTAAGTATTTTAGACAGGAGCTCCCACCATTTATATGAGCCTTGCACTAGAAATTCTCTGTAGAGAAGGCTTTTTAGAGTGCGTATAAGTCGTTCGACAGCACCAGCCTTTATGCTACTGAACGTACTGTAATGATTAATCTTATATGTTGCCACTAACTGCTTGAATGAGTTATTATAAAACTCTTTTCCATTATCTGACTGGATATGTTTGGGCGGAATCTTCATTTCCTTCAGAATGGATTCCATTGCTTGCGTCACATCCTCACCCCTCTTATTCTTCAATGCTCTGCCATATACCTTTTTCGTATAAAAGTCTATTGCAATCAATATGTATTTAGGATTATTATTTATGCGTGCATATGGAATCATTTCCATTAGATCCATCTTTAGTAGATCATGAAGACCTTTTGTAATTAACTTTCTACGTTCAAAATTTCCTCTGGCTGGACAAATGCACATTTGATCATGGTATAACTCTAGCTCTCTTCAACTCTGCAACAATCTCGGCAATCTCAGAAGTGTGACCTCTATTTCCGGCTTCTTACGATGCAATGAGTAATTTGAGACGATCCACTAGTATATTCACATCGGACCAGAATATGTAATCGGTTTAATTATTCTGCAGCTCTTTCCACACAAATCTCGACCCGGTCACTTTCTCAGTCACGAGTTTGCGAATGATGTGTGTATACTTGTGTCCAGTGTTCGATTTTATCCGTCCGGTGATGGTGTGTCCACTTCTGTACACTAGCGTTTGATTTAAGATTTCACCGTATACATCTAGATCCTCATCGGCATAGGTGAGAGGTTTCCTCTTGAAGATGAGTTCTAGCAGGCCGGGGGGTAGTCTTGTAGCGTTCACTTCCCACTCGAATGTGATCATCCTCGTCTATGGCGATTATTTTATTTCCCAAAAAATAATTACCATCCACGTATGGAATTCCATATGTGGTATCCAAATTGTTCTTACCTAAACGTCGCATCTCTTTCAGGTGACGTTCTAGTTCATTATCCTGCCTAGTCTCCACCTGCACCACCTCCTTCTTCTTGGTATTCTCCAGTATGAGATTCTGTGGTGT
The DNA here is from genome assembly GCA_030765065.1 of Deroplatys truncata. Classification (NCBI taxonomy): domain Eukaryota; kingdom Metazoa; phylum Arthropoda; class Insecta; order Mantodea; family Mantidae; genus Deroplatys; species Deroplatys truncata. Next base: position 473,984,032 of record CM060990.1, read on the forward strand.
AGTTACAGTCTTCAGTACCTCAGTCATTGTGCGCTGCGTCTCGAACCGTAGATCACTAAGGGAACGCAACTTTTCTCTAATGACATTCGTATGCTTCACAAGGGATTGTTTCAGAGCTATAGCATCGGTATCCATCTTGTCAATGATGAATCATTATTAGCGTATATTCATTTTATATGATATGAGCGTTTCAATGTGTAGCGTATGACCATCAATCACACGATGAGGGGGTGGTGTGAAAGTTATTTTATCACCTATGTTAAAGGATGTGGGATATTCAACGATAACATTATCATTTATCGCAACTATTGTATCGTTTCACTCTTGAGCAATTATACTACTTCTCCGTCGGCCTACAGGATCCTGCGATGTGATCCAGCACGCTATAAGTTCACCCTTGTTCGGAAATGTATAGAGTGAGAATCCAGATGATACCACATACGTGTTGGCTCTCCTCAACGGTAGGGAGCGAAGATGTATAATGAGATTACCCGACATGCCAACCACACGTGTTTGCAATGTATCCATAGCCTTAGCTAAGAGCTCGTCGGTCGATCTCATTTGTTTTGCAAGATCATTCACTCGTGACTTGTTACTGTGCTGTGAACTCATCTATAGATTTGACTTGAGCTGTAAGTTCACTCATTTTAGTCATGATATTTGCAGTTGCGTCGCTTAGATTATTCATAAGGATGTTTACACTTGACTGTAGTTTATTATGGAGCAGTGTCTCGAGTTTTGAAATTTCATCACTGATGCGTGCAGATACTTGGTTTTCACTAAGTTGTAGTTTCATGTTTATATTATTTTCAAAATATGACGTGTTCAGGGTATACCTTTGGAGTGTCTGAAGCGACTTGTTTACAGCTTCTATTTGCTGCTTCATATTTACGACATGTCATTCCATGTTATGAGTGAGCGCACTCTCGACGGTTTCTAGCTTGCCGTTAACTACCTTATCGATGTTTATAGTAGTCGAAACCATATCACTATTTATTCTTTGTTGTAATTCATTTATTTCCCTTAGTAGATATCTCTTATTTACCCCATCCATATCGCTGACGTGGTCTGCTAGATCTATTATTCTTCTCTTGAGGAATTTTAAGCTACCGTCCGAGAAGATGGGTGGAGCCCGTGCCGTCACGTAATTTGTTACGTATCTCCTGTTGGACACATCGTGATCGTGCTCTGAAGGAAGCGTTACCTTGAGTCTCATCTTATCGAGTATAATCTTGTTTTTGGCATCACGTTTCAGCAGGTGTTTCCCGTCGTGCGTCCTCATGGCGTCGAGCGACATGTGCACGTACGCCCTGAGCGTGCTCTCTTGTTTCTGCATTCCATGTCTCATTATATCCTCCATATTAGACGTATGCGTATCCACATACCCTTTAGTAGCCGCATCGCTAATTTCCCTAGGCCAGCTGCACCTGACGTAACCGTCGCCCGGTGAAAAGGTAGTTGCCCTCTGCATCTCTGTCGACGATGTATCGGTTGATCAGCGTCTTGACGTATGCCTTTATTTGAGCACCGAATCGATCGATACTCATGACTGTTGTGACTGGAGATGGCTATTTGCAGGTCTTGATAAATGTATCGAAGCCGCGTCTGTAGCGCCAGTCGTTTAGTGGAAATTCGGGAACTATCACCATGAACCGTCTCACATTCTCTTTCTCATTGCTCTCCCATACGTTCTTACACAAATTTCTGAATTCTACAAAACTGATATCAGTATTGACATAATCATCGTATATGTGCTTTAGGTTACGGTTGTCTTGTCTAAAGGGAATAATCATATTTGCATTATCTCTAATTAAATGTTTAGGAACTTTAGCATATGATTGAGCTAGGTAGAGCGCATCGACGTTGCGATGGGTACCCATGCTGTAGTAGGAGGCGATTTTTCCTTGCTTCTCGCTGATGACGTCATCGAAGATGAAGATTGAGTTTTCTTTAGCATCAGACGTATTCAAGACGTTTTCGACATCGGTGTAGGTGTTAACTTCAATGTCGGGTATGTTTTTTAGCACCTTGAGTAGGTACTGATAGTTCGGTTGATGTATTGATTTTGAATATATGTATAAATTCTCAAATCTGAGAACGTTTTTGTGTATGAGTAGATTGAGCAGCACGTTGGTCTTGCGGGCACTTGAACTGCCTAGTATGAGTGCACGAACATTGCTTGGAAAGAGTGTACCGTGTCTTCCTCTTTGCACATCGCTTTCGAAGTCTAACACTTGTATGGGTGGGGAACATGCTTGCTTTACAACTTCCATCTCGTAACTAAGACTACATAACCACTCTATTCACCATTTATTTGCTATTCTATAATGAGAGCTAGGAGTGTGAGGAAGCGTGGATCGCGGATTCTTAATTCCCTCATCAGCGCACTACCTTTCGAAGCCCATCTTCCGGGATATCATTTTTGCGAGCCGGGTACGAAGCTCAGGAAGCGTCTGGCAAGAGGTGATCGGGGTGTAAATAAGTTGGACGAGGCGTGCAGGGAGCACGATATTGCATACTCTGAGCATCCAGATACCGTTTCGAGACATATCGCTGATCGCATATTTGCAGAGAAGGCTTGGAATAGCGTTAAGTCGGCAGACACAACGTTTGGAGAGGCAGGCTACACGTCTAGTTACGTCACTGATGAAGGGTAAGGTTGCTGTAGGCGCTGGGCTTAAGAAGAAGAAGACTGGTGGCTTTCTACCGCTGATACCGCTCATAGCGGCTTTGGGTGCTGCTTGAAGCCTTGCAAGCGGTGCAGCTGGCATCGATACCGCAGTGAATAAGAAGCGTGCCACCGATCGGCAGTTGGATGAGTTAAAACGTTATAATCAGCACATGGAGGCCTTGGCCATGGGAAACGGTCTTCGTAGGAAAAAAAAGGTCGAGGCTTGTACATATCGCGGAGAAAGCGTTGAGCAGTACGGAGCTAGTGAAGTATGCCAAACGTCTACGCATTCCACATTTTCGAGGTGTGTATATGCTGGACACGCTACCGACAAAACCGAGGTACAAGGAGCACATCATAGTTAACATGGATATTTCAAGTATCCCAGGTACTAATTGGTTGATATACGTAAGGATGGGAATACAGCATTGTATTTCGATAGTTTCGGTAATCTGAAGCCTCCGAGGAAGTTTGCATCCTATCTGAAAGGAATCAAAGTACTGTATAACAAACGTAGATATCAAGATTTCGATTCAGTCATTTGCGTACACTTGTGTCTTCAGTTAGTATCGCTATGAGTTATACGATTACTGTAAGTGGAACTGATTCTGCCATTTCCACATTATAAATCCACCCATCTACCTGGATTCCAATGGACTCTACGAGATTGCCGTTCTGAATTTCGAAACATTCTTCTCCATACCGTACGTCGACGCAAGCAATAATCTCTTTCAATATATTCGAAATGGCGAATCTCACGTACTGGTACTCCCTCATGATACTATGAGATCGACGATCTCGACGCTCTCATCAAGAAGATGCTCGGCGTGGGTGATGCTTTCGTTCTACGTGCTACTAATAGTACCATGAAGGCCGAGATACGATGCCCATTCACGATTGATTTTTCTAAGGCCAACTCTATCGGTTCGCTCCTGGGTTTTACGAATACTGGTCTGGTAGAGGCAGGTGTGATGACCGCATCTGTTGCTTTGGTGAATATATTAAAAGTGAATATCATACGCATCGAGTGTAGCATTTGAATGGGATCATTTATTAATGGTAGGAGTGGACATTCTATCTACGAGTTTTTTCCATCGGTCCCTCCAGGATTTCTCATCTCACAGGGACCATTCAAACCTATATAATTACCACTCATCGATACGAATCTCATTGATCAGATCACCATTAGAGCGGTAGACCAGAACGACACTCCTGTAGATTTCAGAACAAGTCATAACCGTGAGACTACACATCCGAAGAAATGGGTCTAGACTTTAAACGTATATTAAGCCCTGCTTCTCTAAACTAAAGCATACTCGATATTCTACATCCAAGCTGTTAACATCATCTAATCGAAAGTTTCTCGACAGCCTGGTCTACAAGGTGAGATGATGGATATATTACATGTGACCGGAGTTCCATCCTTCGATGATAAGATTACCAAGGAGGAGGAACATATATTTCTACCCTACAATGCGTCGGCTCTGGGCGAGAATGATGAAATTCGAATTCCGTGTCAGGCTGAGGATCTGTACACATTACCTAGCAAGAGTTATGCGTATATTGAAGGTACTATCACTAAACCAACAGGGCAACCGATATCCTCGAAACTTGTCAACAATACTGTGGCCTTTCTCTTTGATGAGATTCGTCTGGATATGAATGGTACTACCATAGATAGAACAAGACTTCCTGGTATTTCAGCCACGCTACATAACTATGCATGTCTCAATGCCATGGAATCCTTTCGCCTACAGAACGCTGGCTGGGTGCACCCGGGAGAAGAGGTGAAGATTGTGAACGCTACCAACGTAAGTTTCAATGCTGTAGTTCTTCTATCCATGCTTCTCGGTTTTGCCGACGATCACAAGTAGATTGTACTTAATAGCAAGTATGAATTAATTCTCATTGGAGCTAGGAATTCGTAGAATTGCATCGTTGGCGAGGAAGAGGTGGTCGTGCAGCTGACGAGACTCGAATGGAGGATGCCAGTACTTCGCCTTTCCGAAGGCGAGAGAGCTGAGAAGCTTAAATTGGTCAAGTCCGATCCAGCACTGCATGTCGCGTTTAGAATGTGGGAGCTACATGTACAGTCTGCAGTACCACAGACAAAAGCCTTCACTTGAAATGTTTCCACTAATTCGAAGCTTGAGAAGCCACGTTTTGTCATCGTTGGAATGCAAACTAACCGCCTGAATATTTCCAATTCTGATTGCTCACTTTACGATCACTTTAACATTGCTAATATGAAGCTATACATCAACAGTGAATGCTATCCTTACCATGACATGAATTTAGCTTTCTGACAATCGAAGATCGCCTTTCTGTATGAACTGTACTCTAGATTCCAAAGTGCATATAATGGAAAGGATAATTACCCGCTATTGAAGAGAGATGGTTTACTTACCTCCGCACCGCTTGTCATCATCGACTGCTCCCATCAATCGAGGTCGTGAACGGTGCTGTCAACATACGTCTGGATGTGCAAACCTCGAAGAATATACTACATCAAACATCAATGTTTTGTTTGATTATCCATGATAAACTATTCACCTACAATTCTTTATCTCATGTTACAGGCTATAATATGAATAAATAAATAGATTTTTTCATACTTTATACAATGGTTTTATAGCATTTTTTCCATACATCTCCACTACTCTCTCCCTTATCTTTCTACTTGATATACAATAGGAATTCAGTTACGTGTGAACATCTTGGAGTTGTTGAAGATACTTTTCAATGTGTGACGAGTATCTTTCAAGTCCCCGTATTGCATCCAAATCCAATTCCATAACGTTTTCATTTATACAATTATATTCTATTCTTATATATTCCCTATCGGTCATATGTATTAACACATTGTAAGCATATATTATGTTTTCGCAATATTCCACTTATGGTGGGTACTTCCCCTCTTTGAGATATTTTAGAATCACTGGTATGTTTAACCTTATTATTTTCCAGTCCTTTAGCGCTATATACACATATCTCCATTGTCAGATGTAATGTATAAAACAGGTGTTTGGTGATGCAGTCCTATGTTCACACATATACGGGGGTTATGGAGATATCTCTAACGAATATGCATAGTTCACTCATTCTTGGTTGCTGCTGCTGCTGCTGGAATTTGCGGTGGTAGCAGGGGATCGAGGAAGATAACGACAAGCTGCTCATCCTTATTGTTCCTCCCGTGTCCGTTTCTCTTCTTCTTCGCTACCACCTCCTTTTTCACTTTGTCGTCGCTGTAACACACCCATACGTTCATTATTAGATTGACGTTCGTTTACGTAACACTTTATTACCTTATTCAGCGGTTACTGTACTTATCCTTCTGTCTCGTCATCCCAGATGGGTGGTGGGATGTCCGCACCTTCGGGTGTTGACTCGGCATCACGTTTCACGTTGCAATGCTCGAAGCAGCTGAAGAAGCTCATCATCTCCTGGTACTTCGATGCCTCGGTGCATATGACGCGATGTGTCACTCCATCACACTTCTCGATATGTTTCTCAAGACAGTACTGACGCATCTCCTCAAAGGTCGATGCGTTCCAAGTTGCGTTGTCACTGTCCATCTTGCTACTCGTCTCGAGCATGTGTGTGAGCGTGTGGCGGTCCCTCACACCTCATATACTCTACCCCCATCCCTGACTATGCGCCGATGTGCTGTGCTTGCAGCGATGTGATGGTACAAGCATGTGATTGCTTCATATTGGATCGTTCATACTCAGCTAGACGGGTGTGATCCTTGAGTTTTTAACTGTAATATCACAGCTAGGCGTGAATAGCATTCATATTACTCCAGGGTTCGATGCTAAGGGGTTCGTTACTGCAAATATCGCTCTAAACACTTCAGGGTTCGATACCAGGATTCGTTATTCAAATGCTTTATACCGAGGGGTTCGTTAATTCGAATATCGCTCATATCACTCTAGGGTTCGATACCAGGGTTTGTTACTCATATTATTTATACCAAGGGGTTCGTTACTGCAAATATCGCTCATATCACTCCTGGGTTCGATGATTTTGGGTTCGTTACTGCAAATATCACTCACATGACTCCTAGGTTCAATACCAGGGTTCGTTATTCATATGCTTTATACCGAAGGGTTCGTTAATGCGAACATCGCTCATATGACTCCTGATTTCGATGATTTTGGGTTCGTTACTCATATGCTTTATACCGAGGGGTTTGGTACTGCAAATATCGCTCATATCATTCCTGCGTTCGATGATTTTGGGTTCGATGCCCTTTTTTTACCAAGGGGCACTTTCACTGGGGATATCGCTCATATCACGACTAGGTTCGATCCCGGAATGATGATGATGCTAGTCAGGATTCAATACTCGTTTCATTCATTCTTTTTTAATCGCCCTTATCGGCTGTATCACATTGATGCTCGTACACAGTTACCCCAACACCCCCAATACACTTTCTAAGACATCATGGCCCACATCCCCCAACCATGTTACACGTCATCCCTAATCATTGACTTTCCACCATTCTTACACACCATACAACCATCTCTTTCACTTCCATGCGTTTAGATACATTGTATGTTCTACGATCATTTTCCATCTCTTTCACACCCATGTGTTAAGATACATTGTATGTTCTGCGATCAAGATTTTACCGCAGAATAGACATGTCTGTTCTATGATGATCGTAGAACATACAAATCCATACTACTCACTTTGTAAAATAACATTTAACAGGTGTAAATTAACACTATATACGGGCTAACTAAAAACCCCAAATTGAAAGAAGCTTTCCAGCAGGTTTAAGGTACAGTATGTCGGAATAAATCTGGACACTAAGTGTGGGATACACATGAATTACAGTAGATGATTTCAATGGTCACTCGTAGGTCTCATTACGGTGCCTTATTAGTAGAGCATCATTACAGAAAGCCAAAACCTGTACCTGAGTTCCCGGTTGTGGCCCTGAATTGTTTCAAACTGATTCAAAATTTTATTTTTACATTCGAATAGCAATTATTCCTGTACTTAAATATGAAACGCTGTGAAATATCTAGCAATAGTTTTTAGATTGAGAAGCGGGTTTTCTTAAGTAATTTTACGTTTTACAAACACAGTGGAAATGGTAGTGTCTCAAAGTTTCAAAAAAATTAGAGATAATATTGCTGTACAACTGCTGAAATTTAAGGGATAAATTAAGTTACTAATGGATAATTTCTTCTACTTTACACTAAGCAAAGTGCTTTTGCTCTACATGCAATATGCATAATTAGAGCAGTTCTTTATTTTCCTTTAAACACTTAGACATTATAATATGCATCCAGTTGTAATTTGCATTATTTCCTTTAAGCGTTTCGGTCTGTCGTGAACATATAAACGATGGATTTGTGAAAATAAGTCTTTTAGGGATGTTGTCATTTCTAGTATTGTAATTCCAATAGCTGTTTAAAAAGCAGTGAAATGTCCACCTTAACAATCGCAATTTTTAAGTAGTAGTTCTTGTAATTAAAACTGGAACACAAAATTTAACCTTTCCATTGGTTCTTCTCTTTCAGAGACGAAATTTTTTGCTGAAAACTTGTATCACATATCCTTAATAGCACCATAGTAAGTCAATCTTGGATATCTTATTTCAAAATAATGGCTATATAAGCTGAATTCTAAAAACACAATGAAGTGCCTTCAAATACATTAAACCCTGTTTTATAAGCATCAAACTTTACATGCCCTGTTCATGTATTCTCGGGGTTTTCATACAGAACTTGAAGCGCTGTCACTGCTATTTGAGTAATTTTCTTCGGGGCGCTAGGTAACATGATGGTAGTGGTATTTGTATATTAGAAGGAGCCTGAGCAATCAGGTTCTTAAAAGTGTTAGAAAGATCAATCCATAAATCTAATAAAACTCTATCCGAACAATTTGTTGAAGTTTTCAGTGAGGGGTGAATTTTTGGCATTAACATGCAATGATGTACTTCAGTGAAGCAATAATAATAATAATAATAATAATAATAAAATAAAAATAAAAATAAATTTGAAAAAAAATGAATTTTTTAGAAGTGTGTGTGTGTGTGTTCTTTTCACGCAACAATAGCCAAATCAACTGTTACGAAACTTGATATATAACACACCTTAGATCCCACTTAGAAAATAGAATAAATAAACATATTCATTGTTTTTCCATTAATCCTATCCGCTGATCTAATGGGCACCACATAAAAATCCAAATATCTCGCTTACTTTTCAGTTTTTCGGAAAGTATTGCAAAATCTAACAAAAGTTGATAATGTTTCTGACAAGATTTGATGTTCAGAATATTTCGATATGATCGCTATTTAAGAGGCTATACCAATTTTTCTGTGCTATTATTCGTGTACGTAAACTGGCTACCAGAATGAACAGTGTACTTCGGCTTGCATAGTAAGGATAAGGAAGAGGGATACGTGTGTGCACTGTTGAACCTTTTACTGGTGTTTTAACTTTTATTAACACACAGAAAAACCAATTCTATTGCTGATTTTCAAAATATTGCATTGCATCTAAATTGCATGGAAAGGACTGGGAGGACCGGGGTGATGGAGGGAAACAGAGTGAGAGATTGGAAATAGAGGGAGAAATGTGGTTAGACGGGGGAAGAAATTCAGAGGTGGAGGAATAGTGACAGGGAGAAAGAGGGAGGGAGAAACAGCAAGAAAATGAGAAAGGGAGGGGAGAGGGAGAAGTAAATCCGCATTGAAATTAATAACACGAGCATAGCTGACTAATCAGCCCTGTATGTCCATAATAGGGTTATACGATTCGCTGTGGCATCTAATCTATAAACCAGCATATACTTTTCTATTTATTTTTGTTTATTTGTTTTTTGTAGTGTTCAACTCCCGCTCGTACTGCAGATTGCACCACAGACGTTGGACATTAATTATATATGGAATGAAGTAATAATTGGGGAGGACAATGATGAACATGGTGATGCTTTTAAACCTCTTCATTCCAAATGTTGTTCCATAAAGGCGGTTCTTTTGACAAGGTGATACAAATAATATAGATGGCAATATCAATGCTGAAAACAGTGAGGTTTCCGAATCTTCTTATCGAAATATGAGTACCGTAGGCAACTAGTATATGCACACTTCTGTATTTTGCAATGTATATTGCAATACAAGCGCGGTAAGTACGAGAAAGAGGTCTACTTTCGAGAAGCTCCAATGCGCTTTAACGCACGTGTACTGTATATGCTATTTTGTCGACGATAGTAAATAATAGAAATAGTAGTTCCGGGAAAATAAAATTAATTACTAACAGCAGTTCAACATTGGCTGCGGTAGCAACGTCACCAAAATTAATCTTTGTAGAGAACTAGTGATTGATTATCCATGTCTGGTTGTTGACCTTAAAAATCAACAACTTGCAGCTCCTACTTAGTTGCTGCATGAATGAAATTGTAAGTAAATATTAACAGCTAAAAAGGAAGTAAGGATCCAGGTGATGTTCAAATGGTAAAATTCTACTATCAAATATGATTATATTCCATATATCAAAAGAATGATTTAATGCAGTCTATGCACACACATGCAGCAAAGTATGCAAAACGCCCAGTTAGGTTAGTTTACCAGCATTAAATGCGGGAAATTCAACATTCCACCATGACAGCATGGATTGGAACTGCTCAAAAACACTATCGTGAAAACATTTATTTGGCTTATGCAGATATATTCGTTGACATTATAATGGCTTAAGTTTAAAGCCTTTTATGACATGTATCTTTCCATATATCCACTTAAGATTCCATTAAATAAATGGCAAGCAAATCAGTAAGTATAAATTATGAAGGGGGCCGTGCGTTGTCATTGCGGGGGTCCTATGCACTTTGTTACGTCCCTGGTTCTCAGTACATACAACGGCAAAGAATTAGATTCCCGCAATCGCACTGAAGTCTTCCCATAGGCTTAATTTCTTTAACTTTTACTCCACATTTACAGAAATACTTAAAATATCTTAACGTTTTACCCATAGTGGGAATGAGTTATTTTTAAGCACCCTCTATTTAAAACTGTCGGCTATATTGTTTAGCAACCACCACAGAGCAGTTGAATTCTGCTATGAAGATGACCAGTATACCGTAATAAATAACTTCAATTTTTTCTTTAGACACTCTGCTTGACCATCAGACCCTGTTCATAAAACCATTAAATGTGATTTGTGCGAAACCACCGCCCTTAAAAGGCACCAAGCGCTCTCGTAAATGTCACTGTGTCCATATGCATATAATTTTATTCATCCATGCAGAAGGAGAATGCTCTTTGTAAACTGTATGCATGATCTGCTGGAAGGTAATTTGAACATGCTATGTAGAATTATTATTGCTAAGCTTTAAAACAAGCATAAAAGCAAAGATATATATAATTTTAATAGCCTGTTCAATTTTACGACCCTAGAGATGCTCCTTAGTGCCTTTGTTTCTAAATACCTTGAGGATGATTGTAAGGACACTATATGTTTGTAGGGACATATATTCATAAGATAGCTGAGTTATGAGAACACCTTGATTCGGAATTCCAAGCGCACTATCATATTACCGCCATCAAATCTTGCTTGAAGAACTTTGAAATGGTTTTGTTTGCATAAATTATAGAGTTCAGAGCTCATTCAACCCAACGCCGCCAAATCTATTTCTGTCATGGCGTTTTTAGTAAATGAATTTACAGAGTTCTGTGTCGGGTGTACTTTAAAGGGGAAACAGTTGATCACTGTCTAAAGTACGTTTTTAATATAAAGGTAGTGGATGTTTTCCTTAAGATTTAATGAAACAATTTAAATATTGGATTAGAATCTTGTTGCAAGTTAGCAGCCGTTGTTGTCTTAGGTGGAGTATAAGCATGTTACATTCATACTCAGATCCTAAAATAGGTAATTCTCCGGTTTTTGTATCCTTGCTGTGATCTTCGGTACTTTACTAAAGAATAGTTTTTCTGCCCACACTATTCTTGGAATTAATTTATTTATTCCTATGCCTAAACGTCATTAGGTATTAGTTAGTGAACCCAAGAAAAAATATATTGGAGTTGATCAGAATGTAGGATTGACAGTAAAACATTTCTAGTAAAACATTTCTGCAAAGGTGCTGTGTATGGTCGAGTGGATTCGCTCAGTAGGACCGCTTGTCGACTAATGTCTCATATTCAAACCTAACTTTATCAAAAGCTGTTTTTTTGCTCAATTTTAATTCTATAATACCTGAACCTAAGGGTTTATATCAATACTTATTATTATTATATAAATATTAATATAAGTACTGGAGTATAGTTTGTAATTGATTAAGGCCAGTTCTTTCCTAAATTCACCCAGGAGAGCACTACAAATATTAGTTTTAATTCGTCCTAAACTAAAATGTTAATGCAGGGTAAGGTTTCTAAGTTTCATTGAATATTTTATGCTAAAATATCTAATCCAAAGTCCAAAGGAGTGAAACAATAGGAAAATAAATTTAAGTTACTATGTGAGACTTGAACCCACGCTGCCACATCGTAACGCTGAACAGACGATGACGCCACCGAGTTATTTAGAGCCTTCTAAATAGTTATAACCCAGATTTTTAGGTACTAGGCAAGCAGACTCTCGCCACATAGAAACTTTGCTGGTATGTTATTGTCTTTTAGCAGGACTTTGAAACCGTATTAGGCGTTTTAATTTTAGTAATCAAGTTGCACTACACTTTTGTATACCGAGCGGAATGGCTCAGGTGGCAATGTCTGTGGTCTGCATTCGAGCGGTCGCGGGTTTCGATCCCGGGCGACCGCCCACTCTAACCCATGGGTTTCTCGTGGTTTCTCCCGGGTCGTCAGACGAATGCTGGGTGGTTCATCTTACACCACGACTCCACGTCTCCCCTACCTCTCATTTCCTGTACCCATCATCTTCCCTGTCATCCATTTCAGGGTTATAGGACCAGACGACGGTGTTTGGCGGGTGCCGCTGAATGGTGGTTTGCGCACTTTCTTCCCTGGCGTCGCTGCGGGGTCTGCTCACTTAGGTCTCTCCTCAGAGAGGGGTCCACCCCGGGAGCCCGCAGGAGATTGGTAGCTTGAGGGCGGGCTTGGGTGAAGGCGGATCCCTTACGTCTGGAAACGTTAGGGACCCCGCCTGTGCTTGCGCCCGCCGTCATCTGGGTCTGGTCGCCCTTCGGGTCTCTCCCCTCCTCCCTCCCTCATGGGGTTCACTGGTAGGAGCACGAGGGCCCGACTGGCCTACATGCGGTGCTGTGCCCCATTTCGGGGCCCTCCTCGGTTGAGTCGTACTTTTACCAGTACCTTTTGTATGCTATATTTTCACGTGATAAAGGAAATGAAAGTATACTGTAATCGAAACCATGTCTCTGCCATTAAAAAGGATGCAGGGACCGACGCGTCTACCAAATGTCATGGTTTATTGTGTGGCTACGAAGGCATAGGCAAAGGATTAGATGGTACAGCAAAAAGGTAAAATGCCATGCCGTGTTGTTTCTTAAATAGGATGGAATATTACAAGTTTAGGGCCACTAACTGTCCGGGAAGAACCTAACTATGAAAGCGATTATTACGAGTGCTAGTCCTGTTGTAGCTAAGGTAGACTAGCAATTGAGATTAGATGATGCAGATGTCTTATCCTTTGGAGTATGTCACAAACTAGAGGCGTAGTTACGGGGGCCCAACAGCGGTCTCGGGGGCATCTTGGCGAGCAGCACGGCGGCAGAAAGATCCCTCGCAATTCAGGAGTTCCAGAGAGAAGAGAGCAAAGCCTCGGGGTTATCGACCTAGTATTTAGTCTCACGATTGCCTATGGAACAGCGCAACATCGTGACGCAGTTAACCATAATATGGTAAACCAACGCCCAATTTATAAGTATCACGTGCATACGTGACAGAGCCGAGTTCAGCATGATTCTGCTTGTTACTAAACGGAAAATGATGTCACTGTAACGTCTCATGTAAGTCGTCAACGGAAGAGGTAAACCAGAAATATCCGTTTAGGAATGTTCCAAACTCAAGAAAGTTAAGTAAAACTGTAAAATATCAAAGCTCGAAATAATTTAGACTCAAAATCAGTTGTAATAAATATTCAAGTTCGCGTAATTTAGTATGATTTCCAATAGCATATGTGACAATATCAAACCTACGAGGTTCGATTCACTCTAGAATTGCAGTATGTAACATTCGTGTGACATGGTTCTGCAGCACCCATTTAGGTATAGTGTGTATCTTCGTTGGTTATAGCCTATTGCTTCTTTATCTTATTATATCCACCATTTTGTTTCTGGCTGATTCTAATACTACAGCCATGTGAACCGATTATGAAGTTTCAGAGCTGTGTGGCAAAGTACACCGTCAGGGTTGCCAAATATTTGAATTCAAAATACGGCACAAATGTGTGATCGGAGAAATCTAAGATATTCTTATTCAGCTAGTCGTAAACTTCGTTTAAAAATAATAACACATTATAATACTGACATGATAGGGCAGTATATTAATGAGAGACCTATAATTTATGCTAATGCTCGAATTGGCAATTTATTTCATTGTTTATACCAGCTCTTTGAATTTTATTGTAGCTTTTATTTCTCAGAGTGACATTTTTATGTAGCTCTTAGATATTTCATAAATATATGTGTAATAAACTGAAGACAAAGCATGAAAATAATGTACCTACTTGATTAAACCAAGAGAATACCTATTTCTCGGTGACCATTTTACCTCCATGTGCGAGGACGATCTATCGGGAAGTGCATTTGAGGCAGTCATGTTCAGGGATAAAGCAACCACTTTCCATAATTTGTTACAGATTACTCCGACACACTTTGGAATATTTTAAGCTATTTTACACTTCCATTTAAGATAGTGTCTATTTGAACTACTGATAAATATAACAATGGTGTCACTGAAACATAAGCGCGTTACTGGTAGCAAAGCGTCCATTAACATGTAGGATTTCCATTAGAGCAGTCAGATCATCTGTTTTTATAATGTAATGTAATTACTAAAAGTTGCACACATTTTCAGATACATTCCTTTCGGCAGGGATTTCATTAATTGCAACATATACAAAGAAGAAATGCATCTTTAAGTGTAACCTGTAAACTGTCCATACTATTTGTGAATTATCTGATAGGCACGAAATTTTGAGTGTTGAAGCTGCAATCTCTTGCTGGCTAACCCGAAACATGTCCCTAATGTGACTTAAATCATATCCACCAGCTTGGCCAATCCAAGAGTTGCAGAACCTTAAGCAACGAACCAGAGGTGCCAATAATCAAAGAAATATAGCAACTGGCAGTCATCGAGGTGAAAAAAATCACTTATTTCATTGAATATTAAGGACACCCTGACATACGACACAGCTGCTACCCCAAATAGGAACTAACCGGAACGTGGGACTAGCACGAATACGGTACTATCCGGTAAAATTCAACATAACTGGCAAGCCTGAATACGATATATTAAACGTTTAGAAAACGAAACACAATACTATTTTCTAGTAGAAACGTCTAGTGGTTTTTAGTTGAACATCACCCTGGAGCAACTTGTATCTCTTAAACCTTTTTTCCTTTAGTGTGAAACGGGTGTATATCTAACTACGTAAATAAGATTTAAAGTGGGCGACAAAGGCGGAACTCATACATTTGTAGCTTAAGAGGTTGCGTAAATTAATAAAAACCTATGGGAAGGTGATTCACCTGTTATTTAATACATAAACAAAAACGGCTTTCTCTAATGCTCACTTCAGGTGCACAACCTTCTGTCAAAAAGTTATGCCAATTTAAGTGAGCGCTCTTTGAGAAAGCTTCAGTTCAGCAGTATTTGTAATATGATATTCTCTCAAAATTCCTATATACGAATGGTCGACCGCAGATTGTCACGGACAATATGTTCGCTATCTGGTGGGTGTTATAGGTTGCGTCGCAATGTGCCACAGGAGCGGACAGTCTTGTGTTGAAACAGTATACACGTTATACATTTCCAATTAAGTTTCGAATTTGCACACTAAATAATCCTAAGAGTGGTGAACAAAGTATATATATATATATATATATATATATATATATATATATATATATATGCAGTGGTGCGGTCAAGGATATACCAGGTACACAACGTACACTACTGTCTTGCCCCGTACAATTGAGAAGACCTCCTCTTCTTTTGCATATATCTCCCGCTTCCGTTTCTTTGCCCTTTTTCAGTCGTTAACGTCTTTTAAAGCATGCGCCTCGTTAATCCCGCCACATCGGTTCTAGGAACGTTAAAAATATCAGGGTTATTTTCAAACGCCTATAGCCGAAACAGATTATGTCCAGTTTCAGCGAAAATATGAGTTTATAGATTGGTAGTGTCGCAATTTAATGGAATAAAAATGTTTTCTTAAACTTCTGTGAGATCGCCACATATTTAGATAATACAAAATGATTAATTTGAACATATGAAGCGCTTTACCGTCTTAAGTTAAAATATAAATAAGCGATCCAGGGCTTAAGTGAAAGGTATTAAGACACACTTTGATTATAAAGAATTTGAAAAACTTAAATGCTTTAAAAACGTAATAAACTATGTCTACAGTGAAAAAACGGCTTCAGTTAGAAAGAGATACAAAAATCGTTATAACCTAAGAGCAGCAACAAATAATGGCGAGTTGAGGATTCCAATTCACAGCACATGCGCTAACTCAGCGTAGGAGTATCACCGCGCACGACGTGTCACCCTAATAATAGGCGTTGTGGCATCAAAACCAAAAATGTCTCTAACTCTAAAATCCAGAACCGATTTTAACTAAAACCTACTGTATTCCGCTAATCCCCTTTTACCTGCAAGGCAATATGCAATAAAAAGTATAATAATAATAATAATAATAATAATAATGATAACAATATAAATAATTATTATTGTTATTATTATAATGAAGACTTTTAGCCTGAAATCTTATTCAACAAAGATTTTACTAAGAATACTGAATTAACGTTTAAGTTCAAGGATTAGAAAAAAAATTAGTTAGCCTTTAAGAAGGGAAAAGAGAAAGAGATCCAGTTTGACTGCTACAAACAAGCGGCGGACCTTGCTGAGAGAAACCTAAAGAGGTTTAAGAGGCATTTGGAGATCTGGAAAAGGCATTTGACAGAATAGACATTAGGAAACTTGTAGAAATTCTGGAAAAAACTGATGTGGAATGGAAAGAAAAGTGGACTTCTCAGTCAATCTTGTATAAAGGAGCTATCCACAGTCAGACAAAGAGAAATTGTCAGCAGGAAGAGACGTGCGACAGGGATGTGTTTACTCTATGTGTTTACTTGGTAGTTTCATACTGATAAGCGTTGCGTGGTCGCCTGCATGCAGTTCGAGCCAGGTCATTCAGACAAAAACGTAACGTTCACCAATAAAGAACACACGGATATGGTTACGATGTGTGCGGAAACGCACCAAAATGTAGCTAAGGCTCGGAGGCTGTGTTCTGAACATTTTCAGACGCGATATCTTCTTCTGCGCACTTTATATTTTATTTATTTTTTCTAAGTACAAAGATGATATAAGAAATACCGGATCATTCCGGGTAGAACGTGGGCCTGAGAGACCCTTACATCAATTCGTCTACCAAGGACCAGGCATAGTTTTGCACATGCTTATTATGAATAATGCACTAATAGAAAATAATTTAATTCTAACGTACCCTTTAAAGGTACCTAAATATAATAAAAATAGAATTTCCTTTAATCTTTCTCTTTGCGGCACCAATTGTTGCCATGCATTTGCACTGCGTGTAGATAACTGTCATAGAATTAAATGACTTAACATGTGTGCTCAGGTTTGCGTAAAGCGACAATCCTGAATTCTTATTAATAGGCAAATTGGTTATTAAATAATCCATAACACTCCTCCACACACACACACACACACACACACACATACACACTCACACACACACACACACACACACATAGGTACTCTCACATTCAAACACCATGCCCTGGGCATACCGTGAAATGATTTTGTTTAAAGACAACTTTTTGGAGCCAGCTGGGAATCAAATCCGGAACACCTCATATAGCAGGCAGTTTCTTTACCGAAGGAATTCTGGGACCAGTAATCGCAGTCGGTATGGAGTCCCCTTTGCAGTTCTACTTAGGCAAAACTTTTTACATCCGCACTAATCGGTACAAACTAACTTCAACTAAAGACGGCTTGTGTGGGCCATCTGGTATATAATCTAAAAAATTCTCGAAGTAGAGAAGTTAACTTTAGTTCTATGGTATAAAAGGCAATACATTGAATCTGCTTAAATCGTATTTACAAAATCGTCAACAAAGTGCATTTTTAATGGTAAGTTTTCTGATGTACTAGCGTTTGACGCTAGTGGAGTATTCCAGGGTTCTGTTTAGACCCTTTAATTGTTTTAATAATGATCAATGACTTAGCTCCAAATATGCATGCTCAATTTTTATTATTTGCTGATGATATTACTACAGTCCATGCTACTGACAGTAATATTGATGGTTTGAAATCCTAAATGGACAATGCCCTTGATAAAGCTGTTAAGTGGTTTCAGATAAATAGATTTAAACTAAATTCAGATAGATCTCAATCCATGCTGTTTACATTAAAGAATGTTCCAAATAAGGTTTCTTATCAAAGCTTGTTGGTGCTGTGATAGATAATAAAATTAACTTCGACTGAACATATTGGTTATGTCAACAGCAGATTGTCCAGCATGATCTACTTGTTGAGAAACTTAAGGCATCAAGTTCCTATGAATTACATAAGACGTGTTATGCCTCCTTTTCGTAATTAATATCTTACGGTGCAACTATTCGGGGGAGTTTCAATAAGGTTATATTGCAGAATAAAACGTTGAATATTATAACTGGGTCTAAATACGGTTCCCTTTTTGAGCCACTGTTTATTAGTGAATGCCTCTTAACTATTATCAGTCCATAAATATCCTATTGTCTAATAAATACTAAGATTAATGCTAACTTGTCTACAAACAGTACACATAGTTGTCCCACTAGGAACTAACATTTGCTCTAACCGCCGAAAGTTCCAAAACTGAACGTTGGAAACACTCACTTGGGACTAAAGTGCTTAATAAATTGCCCCAATCAGAAATTAATGTAAAAATATCTAAATTTAAGACTGTGAGGGATAATTGGCTAATTTAAATCCTTTTTATTGTATTGATGAGTTTTTTAATTCAAATATTACTGTGATTTTTAAACGTTTTAGGTATATGTTGTTCGTAACTGGCGATTATTATAGCCTCTAACTTGAGATTTTACTCAATAAAAATTGATTGATTGATATTGAAATTTGCAAACTTTTTTAAAACTCGTGAAGAGGAATAAACAATAAAAACTGTATGGTAAGCAATGTTTTTCTAATATGCCGATGATATTTCAGACGTGTATGCGATATCTTTCCAGAATTAGCACTATGTCATTACTGTATAAAAATAAAGGGTAATAGAATGGATCTAACGAATAAATATTACTTAAATATTCCCGAAGCGCTACAATAATATTGCAAGCTGTTGTGCAAAATTTCATAAATTCAATATGTACCTTTCGAGACATGAATGTTTTGCTAGGTACATCTTTCCCTAATATTTTTTGGGAGACTGTTAAGTAGTGTTTAGCGTTCGATTTTACTGCATACGACACCAAAGATGTTGGTCAGTGATGATAGACGAAATTAAATGAGTAGTGGGAAAGGAAATTTGAGGCGGAAACGTTCCAGGCCGGAGTTAGGCACCTCTCCGGCGTTTGCCTGCTATGAGGACTGAGGAACTTTTGTAAAAAACCTCAGTCAGGGAGGAGGATCCTGGCTGGATTTGAACCGTACAACTCCCACTCACGAGTCCATGCTACAATGACCTCGGCCACCTGTGCCGCCTGAAGGCTATTAAGGCACCCGTTACTATTCTATCCTTCATAACATTTAATAAAAAATCCTTCTTTTTCTTTAACAGATTACCCTCCTCTTTGTAGGAATTACACCCCCAAGGAGTCACAAGCCTCTCGAGGAGCAAGCAAACCTTTGCATCATAGCACATCTAGTATGGGTGATCAGCCCAATGCCTGGTATGACGGTGAAGAAGGAGATGAAACGTAGTGATGAAAGGGATGATAGAAAAATTCGCGGATCAAATTATGCAACCCAGCATTCGCCTAGCGATCTAAAAAAACCACATAAAAGCCATCGGTCACATTGATCGAACTCGGGGGTTTGAACCCGGGACCACAGGCGTTATTGCCGGAGTCATCCCGCTCTGTTAATAAAAATTCAATAGATCTAATTTGAAGGTTTCTTGAAATTTCCTATTAAGCAGTCAAATGTGAATGGCTTTCAATACTAAGCCAGCCATATTAGGTAAAACAACACAAAAAACACTCAGAAAATGCGGTCATTCTATTATCTATAAAAGAAAGAAGTGCTTTTTTAAACTGTATTTACTTGATAACTATATATTTGAATTTGACCTAGGTGGTAGATGATGGTGGTCCTTCTACATCTCGCAGGAATTAAATAAGATATCCAGACGTTATTCACTATGAGATACCTGCAAATATATTCACTCATCTACATATTGCTAACCACAGAGAGCAGTACATGCACATTACGCACACATTTCTTTTGCTTATATTTGTAAGGAACACAAGATATTTGCATATTTCATTCTGAATTCTCCTTTTTTCGACATTTTCCATTCACTTGCACACGGGCGAACTCTAACCACAGACAAGACTGCGGTGGATGCCACTGCAAAGACTGCCTTACGTTGATCCTTGCCTTGCCGGAGATTTTCCAATAGTGATACGGCGCGTGTCATGCTTCAAGCTATCTGAAAAGTGTTAGGAGTCATTAGTGCCGCTGAGAAACCCGTTCATCTGCTGCATTCTAAGGCTCATCTTTTATGATAAGCAAACGACTGCCGACTGGATCAGAAATCACTTTTGTGAAAAGCAGCAACGCAACGCTGTACACGTTGAAAATATCTAGCACTCATAGCATTTTATGCATGTAATAAAATGGAGGGTATTTAAAGTTAATATTTAAGTATACTATCTTCCCCACTAATAATTAATTTCCTCTTGATTTGTGTAAAATGCAGTAAGAGTGATCCAAACTATCCATGTATATATACATCACCAGTGGGTGAACGATATACATCAATTATGGTTGTATTACACTAATTTACTCTTATCACCATCACTTGTAAATACTTCTCTACACAGTAAAGCGATACATTATCCTCGATATATTGCAAATCTTCTATAGTGAACATTTCTAAATCACTATTTGTCATTTCGAACGACCGAATCCTGTGCCATTACCATTACATAACCTGTTATGTTAAAGAAATTCATTTCCTTAGAGTTAAGCCAATGCTCAGCAATACAGACAATTTTATGGTTTTTATTATAGAGGTATGCTTCTACTGATTAACATTTGACCTGAGACGCTGTATATTAAAGTTTATAAAAGAGTATGTAAACATTTAAGTGAATCTTGTTTCACGTATTTACTAGGAATTAAACATCACGATTACCAGTCACTATTGATCCATATGTTTCGGACGCCTGGAAATAAAACACACACACACACACACACACACACACACACACGTCGTATATTTGCCTTACACTTGGATCCATTGCCACTCCATATGAATATAATCACCCGTAGAAAGGCTCAGACACTATGCTGCAAAATGTTTACTTTTTACATTATCTGAAGCAATGTTTTCATAGGACCTATTTCAGAGAGAAGAATCAAGACGCAGTTTAGGTGTGCACCAGAGTATTATATCCTTGTGATGAAGATGTGGCTTCACAATAGGTGTATGGACAAAAACTATATCCCCTCAGATAGCAAAGACGGCATTTGTTAGCCATTTGTAACTGAAAATTACGGTCTTATAGAAGCTGACGACATGGGTAGATTGCTGAATTAAGTCAACGAGTGTCTGTATGATCATATCCAATTTACTTTGGACACTTATAACTTGGAGTTAAATCTATAAAAATACTTGCCTTCAAGTACATTTATATCTACAATTATAAGAGTACATACGGACATTGCATATTTAGTTTTTTGATACGCCTCTTTCTAAGCACTATATCAAAGTTCATATAAAGCAATGGCTTATAAAATACTTTGACGCATACTTTACACCTCGGCTCAGAAGCTGAGAGCCAAATGAAAGTATGACAGGAAAGTTATATTTAATCAGAAAAACGGTTGTGTTAGTCATTTCCATGCAAAATACTGGCCCTTACAACCATTGAAATTTGATTTTTACGTATTTGTAGTCCAAGAAAGGAAATTCGTAGAGTAGAGCAAGGACTGTATTATAGCAGAGACCTCTCAAAAATATTTATTTAAAAGTATGAAGAACCTTTAGTCGGGCAGGTCGTACCTAAAACTAAATAAGTCTGGGATGAACCTGGGTTTCATAAGTCTTAAGAGTCAAACAATATTTGTTCTAAAATAGAGGGAAAATTCTGAAAAAGTATTATCCAGGTTAGCTTTGTTTCAATTTTTAATTTATTATTACTTTTCTTAGTATCAACGTCATAAAAGCTCTGCTTAAACAATTAAAGATAAAATATCAACTTTGTAACCATGTAATTATGTTTTCTGAGCCTTCGAGTGTTAGTATCATCTTTCTAGTCATCACGTTAACGTCGTTGTTTGAAACACTGCTTATCTCTTAACATCTGATGCGTATCTGTCTAGGGAAATGTTGTTAGGCTTCGTTCTGAGGAAAGGAACTTGACTGTTAACAACTAAGAGAAAAACATGAGCCAACAGTGTATTGCAACACCACGTGGAGTTAATATGTAAATGTCAAAAATTAAGGTGTGCAATTATTGGCTAAAGAAAGAAGTTTATCCACCTACAGTGAACAGAGCTATAAGCGATAAGAAGCCTAGGAACAAAGCCTTTCCAGATATTAACCTTAAGAGTGTGATGAGAATTAGTGACTAATATTTTAATTGTTTTTTGGATTAGCTCATTAATCAAAACAATCGATACTAATAGTGACATACCATATGACAGATATCTGTGTTCTAAACCAGCGCAAATTCTCACTGAAAAGAAGTCTGAGACATAAAATAAACTCATATGGTTCGTAACGCCACTGGAAGAGGAGCGCTTGTATTACTTTACAAGCCAGTCCATCCACTTTACATATTCAGAAATCAGATAGAGCGCAAGCTGTAAGTGCAAGCCTGGACCTATGTTTGTGTGACCGTCCGTTGAGAGAAAGCATGGCATACGGCAGCTGCTGGATGACATCTCTCGGGAGACTACAAGCGCAAATGGTCATGATTTAGCGAAGGTAAAGGTCTGTGCCGTGAACAAGTAAAGGTTACCGAGTGACTATGAAACGCTTCCAAGTGGCTGCTTTATCACGAACGCTTGTCTACGAAAGATTCATGTCCTGATCAGCTTTGAAAGCGTCTTTAGATCTGGAGTTGTGTATGTTTGGGGTAAAAGCTAAGTGGTCGTCCAGAACAAGCCAAGACATTCATCTCTTAAGTTAATCTCGTTCTTGGATAAAAAGAGAAACAAATAGGCTACGTTGCCGAGATTCACACAACCACTGAAGCAATTAATTGCTAATGTTTGAAGTTAAAAAAGAGGTGTGAGCAGAGTGTCCAACATCGTGATTAACGACGTTTCGTTCGAAACTACAGCTTTGGGTATTCTTTGCGATATATTCCACTTTGCTTTGCTTTCCATTAGGTATATATTTTGTTTTTCGTTATTTCGTCATTTCTTCACACTTTTCTTATTAGTTTGAATATTTGAATTTTTTTTTGTCTTATGGGAAATAGAATTGGCCTCCGCCCATCAAGTCACTTACTGTCTCGTTTTGAAATTCTACCATACTCATGTATCTTTCTGATTATTCCTCTTTGACTGTTATATTAGATGTGCTCAATTCCATAGAATATATGGTGTTTACCTCTAATTCATAAAATGATTGTTTACTTTTGATTTTCAAAATAGATTTTTTTCATTGATGTATGTATCGCTGAAGGTTAGAGAAAATGTCGCAAAAATGCACATTTGCATAGCTTGCCGAAAAAATCAAAATTCACTATAACCTTTTATGTTATGGACTTTATCTTTGTATGCAATGTGATAATTATTTGCAAGTTAACATATTCCTCATTTCATTTGACTTTTTAGCAATTGGTTTTGTTACTAGAATGTATATACCTTAAACATATTTCAGATGAAGGTTTTATTTGCTTCCTCTGAATCTTTTATCCTCATTCTGGATAGTTAAACAGTGAAAATTTTGTTTGAATTTGTCCTATTAAATTAATATGGATTTCTAAAAAGTAGAAAACTTCAACAACAATTTATAGACATATGTTTGCCTTGAAGTAAAACCAGTGTAGAAAGTTGTGTGGCAGGTTTATGTGGTATACTTAGATATATTGCTTTGACGTTTAAGAAAAATTACTTTCAATTTCATCATGTGAGTCAGTTGGATAGCACCATAACATTCATTTATGAAACTAATAACTTGGAAACTAAAACGCAATTATGTATGAAATTAAACGTTGTTTATTGTTGTATTTAGACAAGCTCAATTTAAATTTTCAGATGTATTGGCTAGATATATCAGTGATTCATATCTGAACCTCAAAGCTTCGGTATTTTTATATGCTATTTGATTTCGGCAATGAAAGGCATTATATTTCCCTACAATACCACCTTCTAATAAAACTATATAAATAATTTAGAAGAGAGAGTTAATTTTCACCGCTATCTACCCAGCAATGATTCTATATCTTAGGATATAATCGTGCTTTCTCTTGTTTGTACCTTTTCGCTGCGTGCTTTTGCTGTTTTCTTCTGTTTTTCCCCCTGTGATGTTTTACTTTTATCTTGCTCCTCATCTTCTTTTCAAGAGTGGAAGCTCCTTTGCAGAATGCAACCCGCAGTATTTCGCAAAAGTTGCGCTCCTTAGAGCCTTTTGTTTGTCGTTGTTTTCATTGTTGCCTGCTATACGTAAGTACCTCATAGCCCCTTGGCGTGGATCTGCTTCCCTACAAACGGCATTCAGCTCTGTTGCCTCATTTTATAACTTCTTACATGCTAGCGCCCTGCTTCTTGAGTTTCATTAAGACGCTCCGGTGTTGCTTTCCTTTTGCTCTTTTTGCTTTCTTAAGACTCTTGTATTCAAGTAGTTCTATTTTCCTCACTCTGATCTATAGGTGCATAAATTAAGATACTTCCCTTGTTAAATAATCAGAAACCAAAGGCTCTGAAACACCACTCGCTTATTTAAGACTTCTAAAATTGTATAGTTTCCTTTATAATCAATAAAATAACAATGAATTTGGTAACGTATTATTATAATAAATTACTAATTATTGTTATTATTATTGTTGTTTCTGCTGCTGTAGAATAAGCATCATCCCACCAAATCATTCGCAAATAATGTTTTAAAAGAATGTAAATAATGGTTTTGATGATTTACGATAATACTGGCATTTATGTAACACTCGACATATTTTCTTACGCATCATAAAGTAAGAAATACAGCCGGAAGGAATATACAGTAAACAAGGAAGTAGCTGCTTAACAACATTAACACAGTTCATGAATGATATACAGTGCGTTCATTGTATTGCCGGGCCGCGGATCGCGCGTATGAGTGCTCCTCGCACTGTCTATTAAACTGGAGGGTTTACCATCCGAAAACCCCCGCGTTACTTACTCACGAGTGATAGTAACATGCATTATAGAGGCTACTAACCCTGTTATAAGTTGTGTTGAAGGTGGTATCCATCAGCATTGAGACATTCCTGACACCTTCGGTTGAAATTTCCATTCACACGCATAAGTTCTTCTGCGCAATTTTCATAATTGATGTTCTTATATTGTTCTTAAGTTCATTTATATTGTGTGAATTGTTCTTATAAACTCATATTTTAAGGTTCACCACTATTATAATTCGCATACAGTAAGATTCGGGGAATGGGGGAACATAAACTTTTAGAAATTATCGTGTTCATCAAAAACCACCTTTATGTCTTCCAAGGAGTTTTGAGCAGTATGGGCTGTGGCAGAGTCTTGTTTCTCTCTCGTTATCTGACAACATTTCCAAAAATGGAGCAAGGATATCTCTGCGATACCTATTGGAATTTATGCTATCACTGAAAAATATGGGTTCTATTATCCGTTTTGCTGTTACATCACACGATACATCGATTTTTGCATCATGCAACGGAACTTCATGAATTAAACGAGAATTATCTGTGTTGTGTGAGACAACATGATCATTTAAATGAAATTATGCCTCATCTGAGAATATTATTAAATGTGGATTAACAGTACTGCCAACGATATTTTGAAAAAATCAGTTCAGAAATTGACTTGTTTTCTGTCGTCGCGAGGTTGTAATTCATGAACTGTAGTTACTCTGTAGGTTTTCAATTTTAGAAGTTTAGCTCCTGTATGAGCAAAGATTTTTGAAACACCCACCTGCTGTGCAACACGTCTTAGAGACTTCTTTGAAGAGCATTCGAATGATGAACTAGTTGCGTAATTTTTTTCGTGCGTTAGAACATGTTTTTCGTTTCTTAGGTTTAGCGTTCAGTGATTGGGTTGTCCCAAACTTATTAACCAGACATCTAGCAGTTTCTCTACCTGGAACTGGAATACCAGGAAATTTCTTCTGAAATTGTCTACACACTGTCCACATGATTCAGGTTTTACGTATGTATCGTATATAAAGTTCTTTGTTCAAGAGTGAATTTTTCGATAGGCATTTCAGTGGACTAATCACAAGATAAGAACAGAAGCAATAACATGAATGCTCTAAAGTAATTCACACCCAACACGGAAGTCTTCACTTTCACCTTAGATACACAATGAGCAAATTCTACTAGTCTTTATATCTCGAACTGAATACAGGAAGTGACGCAGTGTATTAAAGCTGATAGACGTAGCCTTGAGCTGATCATTCGCAATAGTGTGCTGTGGAAAAATACTGAAGCCACTAACTATGCATATACCCTATCTGTAGCCCAGCTATAAATCGAACGCATGGTACTTGATGATGATGATAGTAATAATAATATCTTTAAGAATGTTTTGTTATTTAAATATAGGCTTAGAGATTAAGAAATATTAGTTATTTTCGTAAACAAATTAATAATTTGGATTTGGTACAAAGAGAAGGTATAAATAGTAATACAAATACTGATAACAATGATATGTAAAACTCGAAGATTTTTTCGATAAAGGGAGAAAAGGAATGCAAAGAATTAAGGAATTGTAAATTAAATTAACGAAAAGAATATCATAAGGAATGTAACTTCCCTTTATTTCATAGATCCATTCATTGGATATTTAAAATATTTGGCTGAAACGCACGAGATTGTTGTTTATATGTAAAATCAAATTGTTGTGTGGCATCATGCAGAATTTATTATTGTCTGTGAAGATATATTTATAACGGATTGAAACTCCAACTTGATGTTAAAGCTCCAGTCGCTGTCTATTCTGACTAATGAGAGCAATCGATGCCGAACAATGTTGTACATCCTAGAAAATATCTTCTCCTGAACCGAGCATAATTATCCTTTCCATAATAAAAGTTCCGGAATTTCGAAAACATTTTCTAGAGTGATGTAAGCTTTGAATTTACGAAGCGTAAACTCATGTCATCATAGGCATAATCATTTAGAAAAGCTTTCAATTAGAAATATTGCAATGACCCAGGTCTGACCACGCTTTAGTTACATCATTTAGTCTGACAGTTTGTATGTCTACTACGACAATAGAAGCTTTGGCGTTATTTCAGGTGAAAGATCTGGTCTGAGGTGCAAAAGTTTGAATGTGAGATTCCATCGTTCCATATGTAAAATGTAGAGGCTTGTCCGATTTGACAGTTTTTACGATCTCCAATTTTTCAGCACCAGAAACACGAATTACAGGCATTCACCAAGCAATGCGTACAAGTTTATTTATAGGTTCTTCACTTTGTATGCCCTGAATACAATTTTAGAATGCTTATGAGAACAAATTCAAACATGCTGTTGTGAATAACCTCCTCACAATCGTCGGAAAATTTTAAAAGAACAAAGAAGAACTACGGCATCTAAGACTCCCTTTACAGCATTTAAGTCCGTCCAGCATTTAGTAAACGATTTTGATTCTTGAGGGTAGCATAGTTCCTCATAGTTGCTTAGACTCCAGGATTTCTATTTCTATAAATAGTTGAAGAATTAAGATTTCACTAAAATGAATGCTATGGTAAGCTTTAAAGTTAATTGGCGCTCCATTTTGTAAAGACAGCTTCTGGCACGTGGGTATATATTTATGATAAGCTGTTCATAAGATATTCAGTGTTAAACCTACAGGGAAACATTGAATCCAAGACTTAGGCTCCAAGTACTTCACAAATCTATATCATGCCATGAAAGAGGAATAAATAACAATTAACTTTTCAAATAAGTATTGCTTAAAGAAAATGCAAATTCAAAACAACAACAGGAAATATCTCGTAAACGAGGTAATTAAAAACAATGCACTGGAGTACTTCACAGCTTCACTGGACGGAAAT
This sequence comes from Deroplatys truncata, assembly GCA_030765065.1. Lineage (NCBI taxonomy): Eukaryota > Metazoa > Arthropoda > Insecta > Mantodea > Mantidae > Deroplatys > Deroplatys truncata. The sequence continues at coordinate 474,012,295 of CM060990.1, forward strand.
GTATATGTAAACTGAAATTGTTTTCTTTGCACAAACTGATAAAAAAACAGAACTTACATAATAAATTCGGCTTTCTTTGACAGGCTTTAAGTAATGATCTATTGAGAGTATATATCAGAAATGCTTCTGACAGACCTTTCTTTACCTTCCGTTTGGAAGTTTATAGTGTTTGTCTCAATTTAAGTTCATTCATATCCTTTGGCTATTTACTTTTTATTGAAGATATTGTGTTTTCGATTACTACGGAAATAAGGAGAACAGAGTTTAGTACACTAGACTTGGTGGCATTTATTTCCTTAGAGCTTCCTTCCTAATCGTCATACATTTGTATATAACGATGGAGGAATAAGTATAACCAACAATCGTTTACAATCCTAGACAAATGTTTTCATCGTGGTAAAGTGGATAGAGAATCATTTTTATATGAACACCATAATTAAGCTGATCATCAGTCTATATTTTAAGGGACAGTGACTGGATATTTTATCAGTTCGGAGATTCAATCCATGTATACACATGCACAGAAAACATTCGTTCTGCTTCTTGATATTGACGATAATATATATATCAACCACAATCTCAGTGGTTCAGTCCATTATTTCAAGCGTATTACAAAAGGAGTTGTATGTATTACAAAAGTGAAATAAAGGGAAATTATGTACTTTAGCTTAAATATTTTATTTATAATTACCTCATGGCATTCATTCCTGCAAGAATTTTATTTCAAGCTTGTTTTTATTTGCACAATGAAACTTTTCAGCCCTAAAGAAACTTATTTTTCACTTCTTGTATGGCAGTAGAGGATCATATGATTATCGAAAATGTTGTTCTTCTTGTTTGGCTTCTTTTTCCGATCCTTCTCTGCGGTTCTTCACTGAAGAAGACACATCCATTAGAAGTGAGTTCATAATTACTACAAAAATAAAGAAATATATACGAACATATATGCATTTCTCTCTAGAATGCTCAATGAATGGAAACGATCCTCGTGTTTTCGTGTTTTTCATAATCATCATGATATATTTTTAGTATCATATACATTTTCTTTCTATACTAAGATACAAGCATATTAATATACTTACAGAATATTCTTTCTGAATCTCTATCCTAATACATTATTTACAAATGTACATCAAGTGGTAGATACATAATGAATGGCGTAAAAATCTTTTACGCGCCTCCCTTGGTATGCAGTTAACTCTATGTTTCATGTACATTTCTTACGTTTGCATTCCCTTCTACACAAGGATGTAGCCGCTTAGATGTTTAAGATGATTCTCATTTAGTGTACCGTACCGAGCCGGTAAAAGCACTCGAGGCTCTTTGAGCGTTACCAACGCTTTTAAATCCTATTTTCTTTTCATTTTTCTCATTGAGAGCATTTCGTATGGTTTTCGTATTTCCAAATATCTCAGCATTTGAGTTTCTGGAAGATCCTTTCCTTTTCCCATCTTCTCTAGTGGCTCAGTTAACTTTGCAAAAAATAAAGAATACTTAGTTATATTTCATATTAATATTCTTTCTATTGCATTTCACAAATAAATGTGAAGGTAAGGAAACTATTACCACTTTTATAATCAATGAAAAAGAGTAGAAGATGTTTTGAAGTTAAAAAATCACGGTAAATGAGTTATGAAACGCTAATAATGGCACTCAAATGTCACTTTAAAGTTGTAGTAGCTGAATTACAATATTGGTATAATACGCTTTAAAAAATATATGTGCAATATAAATAATATAACGAATGCAAAACAAACTGATTATACTTCTATAAAGCTTTAATAATAAGATTTATTACAGCACCCTAGATGAGCTAGAAAAACATATTTATTCAATGAAAAACGGAGATTCCGAAACTTGATTTTTTCAAGAAATAACATATAGACATGCACACAAAGAGGGCGGAGCTACATATTTCTCTCTGTCTCTAAATGACTCCATATAATACTTTTGAACCTTTTTTTAGGCTTGAAGTGGCAACTCAACATAATCTGGCTTTATAATTAGAGAGAGAGAGAGAGAGAGAAAGAGAGAGAGAGAGAGAGAGAGAAAGAGAGAGAGAGAGAGAAAGAGTACTCTTTGGCAGTAAAAATATATTTTTTGTTTGTTAACGACACTGTCAATTTCCAGGATCATATCAGTGCCGCCGGTGCGCAGGAGTTTCGTACCTCAGGAGTTCTTTTACATGCTAGTAAATCTACTCACATGGGGCTATCGCTTTTAAGCACACTTATAAAGCGTAATGTGAGCCGGGTTTGAGCTCGCGACCTAGGGATCAGAAGGCCAGCGCCTAACCAACTGAGCCATACAGACCAACTCTTTGGTAGTGATCGGATTACACAGTGGGATTTATTACTGCGGTATTTAGCATGACAAAATATATAACAAATTCGGTTTATGCATGTTAGTTTATATGGACTGAAAATTTGTGTAAAAATGCTAATGCATTGAATGTTGACAACGGGCCTACGTTATCTGGAAAACAACTGTGATTTTTTCACAGAAAGTTCATATATCAGCTTTCAGTAACTTATAAACTTTGGTCAAGTTCGATTAAATCACTGGCAACGAATTATATAACTTTTGTCCAAGTTCGAGAATTCTATATTCAAATAACGTAGATCCAGAAAACTAATAATTTCATGAGTAGAAAAAGAACATTTACATTTCTAAATTAAAAATAAACTCTAATATGCATACATTCTCATGTGTGATTCCAACTGCAACAGCTTCGCGTTTTTATATTTTGTAACACAGCCAATGACTTGATGCTCAATTGAAGGCTGGATTCTTGAGGCGAAGAGGATTTCTTGTTTGTGCTACAAATGAAGCGAGGCATGTCTATGAGCAATCTAGCATTGATGTGCTAGATTGTGGTCGACCTTGGTTATTTAGAGCTTTTATATATATGTAACCACCCCTTCTCAGCGCTATTGTTATCTCACTGAAGTTTTTTTTATTATTTATTGCTCTAAAACCCTTCCTTAGCGCACATTTGCACACTTACTTCATTGCCTATTCAAAAGATTTACAAATTAACGATTTCTTTTGTCATTACTGTTTGTGAGAATTAATGGAATATTCCAATCTTGTTGGCATTTTTTCAGGATTTAGAACAGTCATCTTTGTTCAAAAGCGTTGACTTTTGTTCACATACAAGCATAATCTTAGAAATATAAACATCATTTGAAGCTATTGTCACTCTCTCCAAATAAGCGTGTTAACATATTTATCTTATTTAAGTCTCGTGTAGGTGAATTATTTTGGACAGTACATTATCATTCAATCATGCGAACATTGAGAAATATGTTTTTCAAATATTTTATCTGCAAAAGGAAATCATTTGGCATAGAAATTGTAGTGAAGCTCCCCCTTTAGCAATGAGCTAACTAAAAACACTTTACCTCTTGCAAGCGTACGTTAGTTTGTAGTCAACTTGTATTCGTTTCCTCTTTTGAGATTCATATTGCCATGTGCAAAGATACTACTGAATGAGATTCCAAAAATTTTCTTGTCTTTCATTGCAATACCACTTGTGTAAGTCACATTTATCGCTCGTTTTGACGCGTATTTTTATAATAAATTACATTTTTCGTTTCGAGTTATATAGATCATCTGTCCCATCTCTCTCTCTCTCTCTCTCTCTCTCTCTCTCTCTCTCTCCTTCTCTCTTATCTAATCGGAATTAGCGATATTGAAACCCGCGATGTGTATTGTTCTTCGACTCTTCTGAAGTTTGTGTATATATCTTATTGTAATAGCGGCTTAATGTGTGTAACAGTCACATATATCTATAGTTTTCCTTTCGAATTATAGAGCGCTTCTTTTCCATCTTTCACACAGACACACACACACACACGCACTCATCTTTCTGTCTCTCTCTCTCTCCCTCTCCCCCATTTAAACAAATTAGTGATAACGAAATTTCTGTTGTTTTAACCTTATATATACATTGTACTTATTAATTTTGAACGCATCATAATGCTAAATCAGACCTTTCTGAAGATTTGATCGTTAAAACCTTGAACTGTTAGGCGGATTTTTAAGATAGCACACAAACTCTATGGAAAAAAACGCTGTACACTTGATAGACAAAATTTGAAAATTGCACAAAATGTTGTTATGTAACAACTCAGAGACTGTTAAAACATTTCCATAACGTTCATGAGCAGAGGGCGAATTAGAGTGATCTGATAACATTAACAGTCGTCATGTATAGCATAGTATATACATTCTTTTGATATAGCTGTACGAACACTGCAGGTAGGCACCCATTGTTTACATCTGGACTCACCCTCTCTTCTTCAACATAAACAGACTACAGTACAAACCAAGTCAACCTCATAAAAACGGTCAATCTGATGCGCCCCTCAATCATGAGTATATAGCAGGCCTTACCAATACTATGTTTCAAGAAGTACTAGACGTCAACCCTTGCGTGTGACATTGATGCACGCTTACAGAGTTATTGGTATATATTTCTAATTTACAGACACAACCACAATTATAAAAGAGTGGCAAAGAAACACAGAATTGCTATTAATAGACGTCCAAACTTATATTACATTTCTTCTTCTTTTTTTGGCTTCAGGAGTTACCATGTCATACAAATTAGTTTTTTCTCGTTTTTAATTGACTTGTGGGACGGACATCGTTGGGTGTCATATTTGTACGGTATCAGTTTTGCACGGGGAAAGAAAGGACGTCGGTGAAATATCGGAAGAACATGGATGTATAGGGTTCTCTTAATCTCGGGTCGTGTTAACCGATGACATTTATATTATTTTATACGTTTTTATTCTGTCCTCCTTAAAACCATTCCCGCAATCGATCCGTCCACAGAAATATATTTAGCATCCGGGCACACAAATATATTTACCTACACCATCGCCAATCAAGTTATAGCCACATAATAGCCCGTGGTGTTGTCCACCTCTGCTCGCGTCGGATTCCAGATCACAAGTGCTTGTCATTACCCTAAGCTCCGCATTCCTTAAGGTTTTTAACCCTCAACGCTCTGACTGCCTTGTTTCCCCAAATCACACGTGTGTCCTTAGACAAAATAAATGTTCGGCCGGCATTCCGGTCCCCTAACGGTATGTTTACTTTCCCGGCATGTACCTACTCTGTACAGTCTTATAAACATATGTTACGTGTTTCTACATTTATTTAGGTGATACGCAAATATACTTTACATGTTATTATCCTTATTGCATCAGCGTATCGCTTCACTTGTCATATTTTACATACGTTAACGTGATCTTGGATTTGAAAAAAAAAGTTGAGTTTTATTTATGGACGCTCTTTAACTACTAAGGTTTTTAGCGTCCAATTCCATATTGGGCGTGAAAGACAGGTAATTTTGCTGAGAGGCCTCTTTATCAGGCTTGAGGTTCTTTTACGTGCCGTAAATCTACAACAAGGCTTTACTTCTCTTCCGAAGTAAGCCATGCTAAGGATTTTTACGCCCGAAAAAGACCCATCGCCCTCCGCCGGGTTTGAACCCGCAACCTTGGGAACCAGAGGCTAGCACGGTACCACTAGTTCACGGAGCACGACTCTCTTCGATTTGGATTCCAGCGCCTATAGATACATACTATTATCTTAAGGTATGTATATATAAATATATATATATAAATATATATATATAATTAATCACAACGGCTAACAAAACATTTGCTCACCGTTTTGTAGTATTGCTAGCGATTACAATTAATGCTCGAATTTTGTGAATGGCTTACTAGTAAAAGGTCCTTTCCCTATGGTTAAATTTCAGTGTTTTAGTGTTTGAATTATGGTTATGGTAAACAATAACCAAAACTATAGAACTTAACGGAATATATTTTTATGTTGGGTTAAACGTGCTGAAGTGACTATATTTTAAAATAACTCCTTAGAGTTTCATACTAACTTTAATTTTTTCTCGATTATATGCAGCTAATGCCGTTAATTAAAAGGCTGCACCGCAGTAATTTGTTGCATGGTTGGATTTTCCTATCGCGTTTGCTTTAATAAATACATTTCATCATCTTGTAATATGGAAAATGTTCATTGCAATGAAGTTTTTCTGAAATTATATATATATATATATATATATATATATATATATATATATATATATATATATAAGTGGTGATTTCCGTTGTTTTGATCAATTAAAAAAACGACCGAGTAATTAGATAGTCCCCTGCCACTCAGCGGCGTGTTAAGGTTTAGGCAGACTAGGAGTGGTCTAGGGCGGCAGATTTGAAGGGATTGCTTTTAAGCTGTTAGTTTATTCTTTATATTTTAAAATTTATTCATAACTGTTTGAAATAGTAAACGAACGTAACGCACAATGAAATTGAAATCAATAACATTGGCAACAATATGCTCAAATTAAATCAATGATCTGCTGTATCCCAACGAAAAGGGAATATTTTTCTAATAATCTTACAATGTATGTAATAGCACTTTTTTCAATTTTATAAACCCTAAGTAACTTATTTGGTATTGTATTACGATACGTTAGGAAGGCAAATCTTGTTGCTGGCAATCATCAATTTTGTTATGAGGGACGACACTCATTGTTATAAGACTAACCAGTACACTCTACATTGCACATTCATACTAAAAAGATACTACCACCAACCGCCAGCTGGTGGCCATTTACAACAGTAAGATATACTTGTTTATTAATACCTATGTGATTTACATTTTAATGTTCATGAATACGAGTGGCAGCCCAAGAAAGCTAAGTGGTTCTTCAATATCGGAATCTCGTGAAAGACAAGACAATGAAAAAGAGAATGCTGTGAGAAAGTGTGCAAAAATAAATGAAATGTTTAAAAAGGAAACACAGTCAGGCTTATCCAGTTCGAGTTCAAATGCATCAGAGTGTAATAAGGTGGCAAACAATGCAGAAAATAATGGTGCGTATGGTTTATCTGAGTTAGGTGTTTCCGATATTACAAACAGCATAGTAACTCGGAATCAATTGTTTCAGTTAATTCAAATGATGCTTAGAGCCGGGCGAGTGCAGCAAATTCTAACGATCTTGCAAACAGGATAATAAATGAATATCTTCGCGATCACACCGCTAAACAAGGCCATGTTACACAAAATATGGACAATTAGAAGTACATGCAAGCAATGTACTGACATTCAGAGGTGTTTAAATAAAGGTTGGGTTTTTTTTTCCGAACCCTAAAGAATGGCGAGAAACAACCAAGGCAGTTCTCAGTACATTCTCAAAGCAATTGTAGTTTATCTTGTGTCCCATGTTCATTGCATAATCAATAGTGGAACGTCGCAGTTTGCAAAATTTAATGAAGAAATGAATGACTAGAAAAGTGAGGAGTTCCGATTAACGGCCTATTAAAATTCAGCTGAACATAGGAAATGTGTAATAACTTTTAAGGACTAGAGGATAAATCATGGGGAGAATAGATTATAAACTAGCATATCAGCTTGAAATGGAAGTTAAGTATTGTAGGTACGTGTAATGTTCTGTATAAAAAATAGCAACGACACTTTCTAACATTTTTTATACACGGACTATCTTTCGGATATTAACAAATGCTGGGAATTTCGAGATGGTTCTAGAGCTAATAGCATAATTCGATCCCTTTCTGTTAAAACATTAAGAACTTTATGGGAACGAAGGAAAAGTGAGCACGTCATATTTTTGTTTTCAAACATGTGAAGAGTTTGTATATGCTTTGGCAGAAAAGTGATGAAATATATTGTAGAATAAGTGAAAAAAAACAATTCTTTTTCAGTATATTAGACCCCACATCCCGATATTACACAGACAGATTGACGCAGCCACTCTACGTCCTCCTACAATGAAGCAATACATTTGCCTCACAGTTGCTGCTTTTCTCCTCCTAGTTTTTTTTTTATTTTGCCACGGCTGCTCGAGCATGAGATCTTAATCACTGGGTATGCGTGAGTGTATGTACATAGAAACACGAACGCTTTCTTGGAACACCTTTATTCACCATTAAAATAAGACTTAAGATTTGCCGATCACTTTTAAATTCTTACGATGTTACTGTGTCTTTTCCAAGACCGAAGATTATCAATTACAGCTAAACGTTCAATCCTCTTGCAAGTTAACACCCAGAGAATATTGTTCCGCACCCCAAGAGGGCCCCAACGAGAGTGTGTCCTCACCACACGAGCGTCCCAGCGAGAATGTCCTCACCACACGCGCGATACAAGGAAAAACCTCCTAACTTCCCCTCTCACCCCTTAAACATTTCGCACCAAAACTGAGCGTCATGAAGCTTCTAGTGACCTTCACATCCTGGCCAGTGCAACTGCACCCATTAATTCCAAGAGAAATTGGCTTCAGCGGATTTACCTGGGGCTATTGACTTTATAATTTCGGCTTCAAATGCCCCCCCCCATATTATACAATAATATGACAATGTGTATGTCTTGCCCGAAACAATTCCCTCTCAGCAATTTCGCGATTGATCGGCAAACCTTGAATTGGTTACATGATTCTTTTACAATTAGTCCACATATAAGTTTCTTTATACTGTTTACAATTATGTTCCTTCTACAAATATGTTGGTCATACATATGACTTACCCTTCACATGATTCACTTTAACCATTATTATACAAAATTTACATTCATTAACATCATCATTCAAATTCAAACAATTATTATACGAAATTTACACTCAACAACGTATAGCAATCAAATTAAACAATTATTATATTTTGTTTTCTGTTATTCTGATTGGAGTACATGTTTCTTTTCTTTCTTTCTTGGAGAATATTATTCTCTTTCTCACTTCACTTTCACACTGTGCACCTATCACTTTCACTTCACTGTTTCTCTTATATTTATTTTACAATTTTCATAACCTAATGATATTTCTATATTCATGCGTTAAAGTTTCTCAGAAAATTCTCACCGTTTGCATTTTATCAGGAACATTCGATGGTTTGCGATAAGGTCTCATAAGTTGTTTGTGCCATTTACCAATAGATTGATTAGTTTTTGTATCTACTAACAAAAAGTATGTTCCCCAAATTTAGCAGTAATAATTACCGGGCCTTTATATAAGAGCTCTAATCTATGATTTCTCCCTATTAATGCGCTGGATAATTTGTGGTCCCTGGCAAGCACAAGATCTCCGATTCGCGGTTCCCATTTATGCTTTCGCTTCTTTACTTTAGATTTCCTTTTTTCTGCTTTTTCTTTCAACCTGTCAACAACAATTTTAGCCCTTTGTTCTTCGGATAATAGTAGTTGGTTTCCTTCAATCGTTTTGGGTATCCCTTTAAAGATAGGTTCAGGTTCAATTCCTTGCATTAACTGTATTGGTGCGAATTCTGTCGTCGTATTGATGGTGTTATTTATTATCTTTTGTATTACATTACAATACCTTACCCAATTTTTGTGATTACTATGAGTCAGTACACGAAAATAGATTCCAATGCTTTTCAATATGCGTTATGTTGGATTCCCAGATGGAAAATAAGAGGAACAATGATAGAGTTTTATATTCTGATTCTTTAAGGTCTCCCTGAAGATCTTACTACGATGTGCAGTAGCATTAGATTGTATAACTTTGTCTACTTCCTCCCTAATAGCACATGGGATTGGCCTAGCTTTATGAGCATGTGGTTTTATATCAGTCATTTCAAATGAATGGGTGTAATTTATGCACCTTTCCGACTTTTCTGAAAACACTTCCTTATTATCCATTACAATTTCCCGTAATTCCTTCTTTTGTTTCTCATTCAGTCTACTAGCTTGATCCACCTTATTTTTCAACAATTTTTTCTATTTCGGCAGTCATTCACCCTATCGTACTTAGTTACATTCTTACTGTTCAAGCCTAATCTGGGATTTTCTTGGGGTTTCTCTTCGCCGTTATTAATACAAAATTTCTCGTGTTCTCCGTATACTATATTTTCCTCATTAAATTCATGGCAATTCTCTAACCTTACTTCCGCTAATTTCATAGCTCCAATGTTTATAATTTCCACAAAGAATGTTTCCCTTTAATTTCTTCCTCTACCGGATCCCTGGCAATTATTCCCGAACTACTGTCCTCCAACAATTGTACGACTATGGTGTCTTGTTCTGTTTCGAGTTTCAAAATTTTATTTTCAAAATCTATAATTGAGTTCCATGCGTATAGAGTATCACAACCTATTATTATGTCTGTTACAAGCCTAGGTACCACTAAAAATAACATCTCAATAATTTTCTTTCCGATTTCAATATTCATCATAGCCTGAAACCTCACCCTTTCTTTTCTTTTACCCACTGCTACTGACCAATATATCCCATCAATTTTAAAGCACTGTTTATTAATTATTCGTAAACTTTTTATGAACAAACGGTAGTGTTAGCGCCGGTATCTATTATTGCATGAAATTGTTTACCATTAATGCCAATATTTATCCTTGGTAGATCAGTTAAAATATCGCTTTCTCCTGGCCTATCTCTTCCTTCCTTATGTTTCTCTATCATTAGTTGCCTTCCATTATTCCTACTTTTCGTGTACTTCTCATTATAGGAATTATTCCCAATCTTCACTGAAGGCGAAGTTGATTGGGTTTGGAGTTTTCCGACACTTTGATAATTGCTCATATCCCAATATCGTTATGTGCATGTCCCGGTTTTGTTTGATGGCGGTAATTATTTCGCATTGTTTGTCTAGTAGAGTTTATCGCGTCAACCCTATCTTCTTGAACTGGTGAATTCCTACCACTTCTAATTCTCGCATCCTGTCTTGGGGAACTTGGTCTATACCTATTGTCATAATTATTGCTATAATTATCTCCAAAATAGCATCTGTTTCTAGGATACCTTTCCCTTCTATCATCATTATATCTATGAGCGTGTACATAATTTACTTGTGCGTTCCGTTCTCTTCGGTAGTTTTCACCTCTTCCCCTATAATTGCTTTCAAAGTTATTTCTCCTTCTGTTATCGTAATTGTTTTTCGGAACAGGCCCATGGTATCTATCCCTCACATCAAAATTTCTGTCATTTCCTGGATATGCCCCCTGCACGAAAAATTTGGTAGGACTTCTTTCTTTCTGTGTGAAATCCCTATCCTTAATCACGCCATCTTGATTTCTCTTCCTCTCCAAAGCGATCAACAAATGTATCATGGCTGCTATCGTAATTGGTTTTGCAATAATTATATAGTTTTGTATTATTTTCGGGAAGTGCGCGGTTACTAGATTTATTAATTCACTTTCTCCCATCGGTGGGTATAGCATCTGAGATTTTCTTGCCACTACCATAAAGTAATTCACCATAGACTGGTCCTTTCGGGAATCGTACTTGCCATTACTCAGCTCCAACCGTATATTCACTTGCCTGCTTGCACCCCAATATCTATTCAGAAACAGCTCTTTAAAAGCCCCGTAATTGTTACCTAGCCCTACAGACAATTCCAGCCAATTGGAAGCATTGCCTTTATTGAAATATTCCTGCATGCTATTAATAAATGCTTTTGGATTATCCGATTCCTCGTCTTTAAAACTCGGTGGTGAAATTTCGCTGAGAACATGAGTAGCTTATTATAGAGAGAGCTGGGCCACTTTTTTGCGTTTATATGGGAAAGGATAGGGAAAACGATGGTGGATGCGTAGGAAAATGCGTTTATATGGGGAAGATAGGGACTACGAGGATCGATGCTAGGCTAGATAGAGGTTGAAGGAATGAGGATGTGCTTTATATGAGAGATACGTGGAATACGAGGAGAAGTGTTGGACTAGATAGGGGTTGAGATATGGAATATGCATTTATATGGGAAAGATAAGGAAAACGTGAACAGAGACTAGGATAGACAGATGCTGAAGCAGGAGGAATATGAACATATTTACAGGAGAGATAGGGGATACGTGGAGAGGTACTAGACTATTCAGGGTTTGAAGGGTAGAGTATGACTTTTTATATGAAGAGACGAGGAAAACGAGGGTATATGCTAGGGTGAGAGAACCTTCAAGGAGGAAAAAATGCGTTTATATGGGAGAGATAGGGAAAACGAGGAGAGTTCTGAGGTAGAGCAGGGACTGAAGGAGGGAGAGATATGCTTTATACGACAGAGATAGGGCATGCGAGGGGAGGTGCTAGTGCAGACAGAGGTTAAGGAGTACGGTATACGTTTATATGAGGAATATATGGAAAACGGAGGCAGGCTGTATGATAGACAGAAGCTGGACCACTTTTGCGTTTATATGGCAAAGGATAGGGAAAACGAGGCTAGATGCGACAGTTCAAGGAGGAAAATGCGTTTATAGGGGAGAGATAGGGAATACGAGGGCTGATGCTAGGCTAGTCAGATGCTAAAGGAGGGAGGGATACGCTTTATACGAGAGAGATAGGGAATACAAGGAAAGATGTTATACTAAACAGGACTTGAAGGGTAGAATATGGCGTTTTATATGAGCGAGATAGCGAACCGAGGAGAGGTAACCACGTGTCAAGACGTAACACCACGTAACAAAAAAATCACGCTATGTAACAAACTGATCATGCTATGTAACAAAGGAATCACGCTATGTAACAAAGGAATCACGCTATGTAACAAAGGAATCTCTCTATGTAACAAAGGAATCACGCTATGTAACAAAGGAATCACGCTATGTAACAAAGGAATCACGCTATGCAACAAAGGAATCACGCTATGTAACAAAGGAATCACGCTATGTAACAAAGGAATCACGCTATGTAACAAAGGAATCACGCTATGTAACAAAGGAATCACGCTATGTAACAAAGGGATCACGCTATGTAACAAAGGCATCACGCTATGTAACAAAGGAATCACGCTATGTAACAAAGGAATCACGCTATGTAACAAACTGATCATGCTATGTAACAAAGGAATCACGCTATGTAACAAAGGAATCACGCTATGTAACAAAGGAATCTCTCTATGTAACAAAGGAATCACGCTATGTAACAAAGGAATCACGCTATGTAACAAAGGAATCACGCTATGTAACAAAGGAATCACGCTATGTAACAAAGGAATCACGCTATGTAACAAAGGAATCACGCTATGTAACAAAGGAATCACGCTATGTAACAAAGGAATCACGCTATGTAACAAAGGGATCACGCTATGTAACAAAGGCATCACGCTATGTAACAAAGAAATCACGCTATGTAACAAAGGAATCACGCTATGTAACAAACTGATCACGCTATGTAACAAAGGAATCACGCTATGTAACAAAGGATTCACGCTATGTAACAAAGGAATCACGCTATGTAACAAAGGAATCCCGCTATGTAACAAAGGAATCACGCTATGTAACAAAGGAATCACGCTATGTAACAATGGAATCACGCTATGTAAGAAGCTCATCACGCTATGTAACAAAGGAATCACGCTATGTAACAACACGTACCAAGCATGTAGCCAAGTAACAAAACGTAAGAACAACACGTAACCAATCTATTGCTAAGTCAATCTAAAGTAATTCATCCTTCATAACTTAGACAATAAGTACGAGAGCCTAGCCCAGATTAACCCGACCAATCCTAAACGTTCCCCTCAGCATCTATTCTACTCGGTCATCGACTAACCTAATCTGGCTAACCAAAGATAACCTCAACTTTCTTTTAGTGAAATTGCAATGTTTTATTCAGGTTTTATTATTCGAGAGTTTTAATTGAAAAGTTTACGTCAACATACCTTTATTTTAGTTCCTTGTAGGCGCCTCTCCCCTTTTTATCTAGGCTTGAGACTAGCACTAGGATTGCTCCTAATGGCAGGGTTACCACCTTCCCTTCCATCTTCTTCTTTCTTCATCGGACGTCAGCTAGCTCCATATACAGCACACGGATAACCTTCATTTTTTTAAGATTGTAGACTCGCGAGAAAATCTTCATATTCAACTTAAATTCTCTTATACACTACTTGTAATGCTGTAATGTCCATAGGCGTATGTCGTTATTCCGTCCTCAGCAATAATTCTTTTATCGTCGTATGGTGTCAATGTAATTTTATTCACTTGTACTGTGGCAAGAGCATGCTGTCGCGACAGGATCAGATTCATGGGCGTTCTGGTAATTTCTCCGGTTTTAAGGCAGTCAGTATAGCTCTCGAACGTGACGTACTGCTTAATAGCACTACGTTTTATACCTTTAATCTTTTTTATCATTGAACCGTCGATATCTAGGGCATACATTTTAGGTCGCAGCCCTACAAAGCGTTGAATGATTTTACCATTAGCCTCATCTTTAAATTTCCCAAGTACCTTCTTGTTTAGAGGTGAATAGCATATATGGCTTGTAGGATAATCAGCAGTATCTAGGTGCTCAAGAAAACGTAGCTTATCCTGGTACACATCTTCAGTTGTAACACGATGAATGAACGAATCAGTGTCCATATACATAAGCTTCAGGTTTTCAGCTCCATAATACGGTAACAACACATCATAGTGATACCGGTACATTAATGTCTTGGAGATATCCAACACACTCATACCGATGTATATAGGCTTGTTGAACATGATCTGTCGGGAGGCCATATGTACAGCAGCTAGATTATCAGCATATATCGTCCTGTCGATAAACGTTGGCTTAGCAATTAACTTTTCCAGAGTCTTCTCATTTGTCACCAGTCGTATATCCATACGGTTACGCAGGTTCTCCATAGTTTTTCCGAACATAGCATTGTTGAACAATTTGTAGAGATCCTTCTCAAAATCATTTCCAGCTTGTTGTCGTAGTCTGTTGTTAAATTCCACATACGGTTTTAACCATCGAGACTGTTGGAATTGTAGCACACGATGCATTTTTGTTAACCGTAGTCCATGATCAAGAGCTTGCTTCAAAGCCTTGTAATGCACTACATACTTCTTTCGAGGTCCTAGATGAGGTATCAGTTTCTTTGTAGATGCTTCCAATGGTTTCATACACTCTGGCAGGAAAGGTAGATCGTTGTGTAGATCGTGAAGTTCTGCAGGATACTCGATGTCGACTTCTAATATGTAGCCGTAAGGATCATCTTCTTGTAGTCTTTCTAAGTCAATTTTTTCAGGCGATACCCACTCAAATCCACCATAAGGGAGAGCGTGACACATTGCCCAACCATATTGGTTATTAGCGTCGTCATATGTGATAAATTGGGTTGGTCTCGACGGATCAAACTTCTCCATATATGTGTTATTAGCCTCTGCATAGCGGTGGGAAACTTGCCATAAACCTCCTCTTATACCAGATTCCACCATGAGTAATTGATCATAATCCTGTAACAGTTCCAGCTTAATTCCAGTGTACAGTAACATGGCGTTCCATGTAAGACCTGGAGAGGTAAAATAATGTGCAGGATCAACTTTGTGTGTTTTGAGGGTTTGCTCTCTGAACGTCTCAAAGACATCAGCTAGGAGAAGTACATCCGAAGTTAAGTAGAGATCGCTGTACTCTCCCAGGTTTCTCACATTAAACACCTCCCATACATTTTTAGCATGATCGTAGTCAGCATCACTAATTTCTTCTTCATTTAATCTATTGTAGAAGGAGTCCTTAGGAGGTAAGCAGGTTTCGTTCAGGGCATCCCATGATGTAACAAAATCACATGGAAATACACCCTTACGGGTCATCAACTTCAATTTGTCTTCTCCAAAGTACTTTAGCGTTTCAGGATACGAGGTTAGATTTTTTACCAACTTATCCAAGCTTGTACTGAGGAATCGGAAGCTATCCACAAATCGAAGCTTTATATCTCCTACATACTTGGTGAATGAGATATAGCTTTCTTCAGAGTTAGGAATTACCTCCACACGTTCACTTGTGCAACCCAGCTCCTTAACAATGAAATGAGAGTCATATCCGCTAAGGTTATGCATGAAGACTGGTATATATTTAGGTGTTTTACAGGCTAAATTACATTCATTATGAAGACTTCCACGATATTCACTGCTGATGTGATCATGGTCGCGTACTTTGTAGTTCTCTTCTGTAAAGGGTTTTCCACACAAGTAGCATGCTGAAGAAGACTCAAAATCCTTTTGCTCTTGATCCGTAAGCTTCAGAGGCTTAGCAGATTTGTATATGTCATCAATCATTTTTGCAAGAGATGTCAGGTACAGCATAAACTTCTGAGCAGCATCAGCACCACGATACACATAGGGTTGCTTAGGAAGACCAGTTTCGAGATGTTCAACACTGGATGTAGGCTTCACGTAAACACAGAAGCACATTGGTGTGTGCTCTTGATAAGGGATTGTATAGGAAGTTTCAGGATTGGGTATACACGTATGGCATGGAGTGAGAATACTTTCAAAGTCTGCGTAGATGACGTAAGGTAGTTTCAACATCCTCTCAACATTTTTAAACTGTACAATTGCTTTCTCCTTTGTAGGCATAACTACCCTTGCAACACCATGCTGATTACAGATGGTTGCATGTTCTTGTAGTTTCTCCAGCCCGCTTCGCCCGCTCTGATCATCAAAATGTGTAAAGCAGCGCTTACAGGTATAAACACGCCCATTACGTTTAGTTTTCTGGCGTCGAACGAGCTTCTCAAAATTCTTTATATACACGTAGTGATGTTTTCCACTGCTGTCATTCAATAGTAGCAGGTCGCGATGTTCAGGTAGTTCAATGTCAACAACCTTTATCGGGTACACTTCATGCTTCTCATCCAACCCGAAAACGTTAATAGACATCTTGTTAAGCTTCTCAAATTTAGGTATTTGAGAAAGTGGAGTAGGGTAAGAAACACAGCTGAAGTCGTACTTATCTTGAAGTTGTTTGTATTTGCTGACGCGTTGAGGCTTGATGCTCACGAATTTAGCTAATACAGAGTACATGAAACATAGCTCATCAGTTAAATTCTGGATGTTAATGCAGGCTTTTCTTGCTTCAACAGAGGGAGGTAGGGGTATGTAGCTACTTCCTCGCAACGGGTTGTACTTGTTAATACGAAGGCGTACCCCTTCCAGAGTAAGCAAGGCCCAGCTGCTACCCTTAAGCTGAGACTCATCCATTTCAGTAACCAATTTCTTGAATTTCACTTCCAGCATAGTGTCCAGATCAGTTTCTAGGAAAACAGCTTGATTTCTGGTTTTAAATGTCTTGTCACAGGTTTCTCCGATACTGTTAACAAATCTACACTCAGCCAGCAGATTAATTTTAACACTGTTATGAATGCTAAGCTCTTTATGCACAGCCTGGATTATCCGTTGTTTTGCCTCTCGCAGATACATATTCAGGTCCTTAGGTGACTCGCATCGTATAAAATACGATTTCAATCGTCCTTCGAATGAAGTTTCGTATTCTTTCATATCACAATCCTCCATTGTTGACAGCAACTGATGTTTAGTTGGCTCCAATCTTCTTTTCTTCTGAGGGCTGCTTATTTCACATATATCTTCGTGTCGCTGCCCCTTATAACCATCTTTGAAGGTTACATTACAATGTTTACATATTTGAAAAACTTCTTGCAGCTCATCTCGTGTCTTCTCTTGTCATAACCTCGGAGGAACTTCTTCCCACATTTTCCGCATGCATATCCAGTAGCGCTTGGAATAATATCCTTATACGCTGAGTTATTCATCTTTATTCTTGATGTAATAACGTATTAATCACTGATCAATGAAATGTACGCCTTGATACCACTTTAGAAAGCTGATTATTTTCTGAGAGAACAGCGATGTTAACACCTCAGAGATGATCAACAGAATGAATTTCAATACTCAAGTTCGCTCTATTTATAGAGAAAGCACGAACCTTTTTTAATCAATTATATCCTGATTATTAATACTAAAAACGGTGATGAAGCGTGTAAGCTCTTATATATTTCAATTCGTGTTACACTGATGTTCGAGCGTCTCCGTATAGCTTCGTATGTTTAGAGAGAAAGTGTAAAGTATTGTGAAGATGTTATGTATTGTTCGGCTATAATCGTACAGATTCGGAGAGCTTGACTGGTGAAGGTGATGAACGATCCGTCAACCGAGCAGGAGGCAAGCAGTCCCTTCGCGCAACGAAACCTAGATGCAAAAGAAAGAAAATCGTGTTAGATGAGAAACCACCCAGACATTCGCCTGCAGACCATGGAAAACCATGAAAAAAATATGATGTCAGAGTGATCGACCAACAGGGAAATCAAACAAAAGACCTTAGAAACATATAGGTTAAGATGTAAATCAAATAAAAATGCAATAAAATCGTGCTAGATGAGAAACCACTCCAGCATTCGCCTGCAGGCCAGGGGAAACCATGAAAAAATATGTCAGAGTGAGCGTCCAACGGAAGTCGAACCAGGGACTCTAAAAGCAAACGTGAAAGGTGCAGATTATATAGAATGAAAGGAAATCGATGACGATGAGAAACCACTCCAGCATTCGCCTGCAGACCAGGGAAAACCTAAAAAATATGATGTCAGAGTGATCGACCAACAGGGAAATCAAACAAAAGACCTTAGAAACATATAGGTTAAGATGTAAATCAAATAAAAATGCAATAAAATCGTGATAGATGAGAACCCACTCAGACATTCGCCTGCAGGCCAGGGGAAACCATGAAAAAATATGTCAGAGTGAGCGTCCAACGGAAGTCGAACCAGGGACTCTAAAAGCAAACGTGAAAGGTACAGATTATATAGAATGAAAGGAAATCGGTGACGATGAGAAACCACTCCAGCATTCGCCTGCAGACCAGGGAAAACCTAAAAATATGATGTCAGAGTGATCAACCAACAGGGAAATCAAACAAAAGACCTTAGAAACATATAGGTTAAGATGTAAATCAAATAAAAATGCAATAAAATCGTGATAGATGAGAACCCACTCAGACATTCGCCTGCAGACCAGGGAAAATCATGAGAAACGTAAGGTCAGAGTAAACAATTGACTGAAATCTAACCCCTGAACCCTAGAAATTCACGACAACTGAAAAACGAAACCCAGATGTAAAGGAAATTTTGTACACCCTTGACGAAAAAACCCCGTCCGCTGGGGAAGTAACCTTTAAGTATACAATTGACGTCTGTCATACCGATAAGGGACGGTTTGAAAGGCTTCCTAATTGCTCTACGCAAGTCACCCGAGCAAACACAGGAAATTCCTAAACCAGACAATTACAAGCCTGCTAAAACATTTTTTCCTACAATAAGTAATTTAAATTCTACATGAAGATTATTCCAAAAAGTTTCATATCTCTTATTTCCTTCAATAAAATATCGAATATGACTCTAGCACCAGGGAAAAATAATTAAACGGAGGGAAGCGATATTTTCTTTTTACGCTGAAATTATAATTAAATGCATAGCGTTCTTGCAGGAAACCCCGCCCATATAGATTATAGGAATGGATTGTGTTTAAAACATGTATTTTCACGCGGGGTGTATAGATTGTATCAGTAAGCATTCGTGACTATTACAATTATTTCCAAGTATTATTTTAAAAAAGGTTGTCTTATTCTCTTAGTAAACATAGGTCGAGAAGGTTTTTTTTACTTGGTATTTAGGGGCGTTCTTGCAGGAAAACACTGCCCATATAGATTATAGGAATGGACTCTGTTTAAAACATGTATTTTTCACGCGTGGTGTATAGATTGTCTCAGTAAGCATTCGTGACTATTACAATTATCGCCAAGTATTATGTTACAAAAAGATTGGCTTATTCTCTTAGTAAACATAGGACGAAATCGTTTTTTAAACAACTCTCCATTCGAGAGATATTTTTTGATTATTCCAGCAGAGAGAGAGAGAGAGAGAGATCGAGCCATATTTGTTTAAAAAAGCTTTTTTTTCATTCACAGGAAATCTTTGAGAAAATTCGAGGAATTATTCAGTTGTACACCCTTGCTAAAATAGTTTGTATACCCTTTGAAGAATGTATACCTGGCTGGCGGAGTCTTGGAAATACCTCTGTCGACAGGCTGTCGCCTGCACATCTTGGACATTTATACATTAGGGAGGCTATTGTGCTTTAAAATGGGATAGCTATGTTTTAAGCTTTCCACAACAAATGTTTTCCCGATAATTAATATAATTCTACATGAAGAATATTAATGATTAAGTTTTCAATTAAACGTATACTGTATAGATTCTGTACTTAAGCATTCGATTGTATCTTTATCATTATTTAAATACTCACATACAAGAATTGCTGGCATATCAAAAATTTTAGAAGTTTTTCCACCCTTATTTAATTAAATTCATGTATATACTCTATTATTTAGCGATTCTTTCAATAATTTTGCCCTCATGTACATCATTCGTCAAAAAATCAGTGTACAATACGCATTTTTATACGTTTTAATGTTCGTTTATTTTTAAAACCGCTGCATTTGCCTGTCGATAAAGTAGCGAGCGACCGACAGGGCGAGAGACCTTCTTTCAGCGGCCAACAGATAGCGGTAAAGTAAGCCGTGCCATGTGGAACCAAACACTGAGAAAGAGACAGAGGGTGGGGGTAGGCGGAAGAGACGCGCTGGGAGAGAGAGGTGAGTCCCGTCAGTCCGCCTCAGCGCGTCGTAAGGCTCGGACCTATACGTAGTAGCATGCATACCAACGCAGCTCGCGCCAGCGTCTTACGTAATTTAGTTTTTACGCTCACTATACCATTTAAATATACATTCATCTAAGAGATATAATATTCGTCAGGATTTCAGATGTCCAAATATACATAACAAAGAAATTAGTTACTGATTTAAATGTAATATCGTACGTTCACCATTTTATTTTTAATTACTTTTTTTATTTTATTTGGGGATGAATTTGTATTCATGTCACGGGATTCAATCCTAGTCCTCCAGCCCGACTTGGAACAACAATCAATAACGAGCTACAATCCAAGGATATAATCGGTAATAATACAAATATTTTGATAAAGACCATCAAATGAAAAGGCCTTGGAAACGTATGTATTTCCCCTCACTTCCCCTCTTCCCCCACCACACAGTAGAAATATAATGAGAGAACGCAGCTTCAAAGCCGATGCAACCACTGATAAGTTCCTTTCTTCTATGCCGCCGACTCCCACTCCCGCTTTTTGCTATTCCGACACCGCCATTTACGATGAGAACAATAATGCATTGTCCTGTATCTCTGATATGCGGTGAAAGAATAGCACACGTGAAAACACTTAACCTTTGTGGTTTCACCCTTAAAAGCTACTGGAGCATGATACCCCCTCCTCTCTGCTCTACTCCAATACCGAGGCCAGTGTGGGAGTAGAGCCCAAAGAGAGGGCGTGCCCAGTGTACGGGATAGGATTAGAAAGGGTGGGGTAGGGGGATCGGGTGTCCAGTAGCTTTTAAGGGTGAGGTCACAAGGGAAGGGGTGGGGGAGGGGTGGCCGCCAGCACGTGACCAGACCACATGGGAGGAGGGGGCGGAGCTAGTGGCTTGTGCCGTCAGGACGGCATGTGAGGCCTCAAAGGGAGGGGGCGGGGCTAGCGGCATAGATCAAAGAACCTTATCAGATGGCGGCAAATCCTTTGTTTCAGAACTCTCATTTTATTTCTACTGTGTGGTGGGGGAAGAGGGGAAGTGAGGGGAAATACATACGTTTCCAAGGCCTTTTCATTTGATGGTCTTTATCAAAATATTTGTATTATTACCGATTATATCCTTGGATTGTAGCTCGTTATTGATTGTTGTTCCAAGTCGGGCTGGAGGACTAGGATTGAATCCCGTGGCATGAATACAAATTCATCCCCAAATAAAATAAAAAAAGTAATTAAAAATAAAATGGTGAACGTACGATATTACATTTATATCAGTAACTAATTTCTTTGTTATGTATATTTGGACATCTGACATCCTGACGAATATTATATCTCTTAGATGAATGTATATTTAAATGGTATAGTGAGCGTAAAAAACTAAATTACGTAAGACGCTGGCGCGAGCTGCGTTGGTATGCATGCTACTACGTATAGGTCCGAGCCTTACGACGCGCTGAGGCGGACTGACGGGACTCACCTCTCTCTCCCAGCGCGTCTCTTCCGCCTACCCCCACCCTCTGTCTCTTTCTCAGTGTTTGGTTCCACATGGCACGGCTTACTTTACCGCTATCTGTTGGCCGCTGAAAGAAGGTCTCTCGCCCTGTCGGTCGCTCGCTACTTTATCGACAGGCAAATGCAGCGGTTTTAAAAATAAACGAACATTAAAACGTATAAAAATGCGTATTGTACACTGATTTTTTGACGAATGATGTACATGAGGGCGAAATTATTGAAAGAATCGCTAAATAATAGAGTATATACATGAATTTAATTAAATAAGGGTGGAAAAACTTCTACAATTTTTGATATGCCAGCAATTCTTGTATGTGAGTATTTAAATAATGATAAAGATACAATCGAATGCTTAAGTACAGAATCTATACAGTATACGTTTAATTGAAAACTTAATCATTAATATTCTTCATGTAGAATTATATTAATTATCGGGAAAACATTTGTTGTGGAAAGCTTAAAACATAGCTATCCCATTTTAAAGCACAATAGCCTCCCTAATGTATAAATGTCCAAGATGTGCAGGCGACAGCCTGTCGACAGAGGTATTTCCAAGACTCCGCCAGCCAGGTATACATTCTTCAAAGGGTATACAAACTATTTTAGCAAGGGTGTACAACTGAATAATTCCTCGAATTTTCTCGAAGATTTCCTGTGAATGAAAAAAAAAGCTTTTTTAAACAAATATGGCTCGATCTCTCTCTCTCTCTCTCTCTCTCTCTCTGCTGGAATAATCAAAGATATCTCTCGAATGGAGAGTTGTTTAAAAAACGATTTCGTCCTATGTTTACTAAGAGAATAAGCCAATCTTTTTGTAAAATAATACTTGGCGATAACTGTAATAGTCACGAATGCTTACTGAGACAATCTATACACCACGCGTGAAAAATACATGTTTTAAACAGAGTCCATTCCTATAATCTATATGGGCAGTGTTTTCCTGCAAGAACGCCCCTAAATACCAAGTAAAAAAAAACGTTCTCGACCTATGTTTACTAAGAGAATAAGACAACCTTTTTTAAAATAATACTTGGAAATAATTGTAATAGTCACGAATGCTTACTGATACAATCTATACACCCCGCGTGAAAATACATGTTTTAAACACAATCCATTCCTATAATCTATATGGGCGGGGTTTTCCTGCAAGAACGCTATGCATTTAATTATAATTTCAGCGTAAAAAGAAAATATCGCTTCCCTCCGTTTAATTATTTTTCCCTGGTGCTAGAGTCATATTCGATATTTTATTGAAGGAAATAAGAGATATGAAACTTTTTGGAATAATCTTCATGTAGAATTTAAATTACTTATTGTAGGAAAAAATGTTTTAGCAGGCTTGTAATTGTCTGGTTTAGGAATTTCCTGTGTTTGCTCGGGTGACTTGCGTAGAGCAATTAGGAAGCCTTTCAAACCGTCCCTTATCGGTATGACAGACGTCAATTGTATACTTAAAGGTTACTTCCCCAGCGGACGGGGTTTTTTCGTCAAGGGTGTACAAAATTTCCTTTACATCTGGGTTGGTTTTTCAGTTGTCGTGAATTTCTAGGGTTCAGGGGTTAGATTTCAATCAATTGTTTACTCTGACCTTACGTTTCTCATGATTTTCCCTGGTCTGCAGGCGAATGTCTGAGTGGGTTCTCATCTATCACGATTTTATTGCATTTTTATTTGATTTACATCTTAACCTATATGTTTCTAAGGTCTTTTGTTTGACTTTCCTGTTGGTCGATCACTCTGACATCATATTTTTAGGTTTTCCCTGGTCTGCAGGCGAATGCTGGAGTGGTTTCTCATCGTCACCGATTTCCTTTCATTCTATATAATCTGTACCTTTCACGTTTGCTTTTAGAGTCCCTGGTTCGACTTCCGTTGGACGCTCACTCTGACATATTTTTTCATGGTTTCCCCTGGCCTGCAGGCGAATGTCTGAGTGGGTTCTCATCTATCACGATTTTATTGCATTTTTATTTGATTTACATCTTAACCTATATGTTTCTAAGGTCTTTTGTTTGATTTCCCTGTTGGTCGATCACTCTGACATCATATTTTTTAGGTTTTCCCTGGTCTGCAGGCGAATGCTGGAGTGGTTTCTCATCGTCACCGATTTCCTTTCATTCTATATAATCTGCACCTTTCACGTTTGCTTTTAGAGTCCCTGGTTCGACTTCCGTTGGACGCTCACTCTGACATATTTTTTCATGGTTTCCCCTGGCCTGCAGGCGAATGCTGGAGTGGTTTCTCATCTAGCACGATTTTATTGCATTTTTATTTGATTTACATCTTAACCTATATGTTTCTAAGGTCTTTTGTTTGATTTCCCTGTTGGTCGATCACTCTGACATCATATTTTTTTCATGGTTTTCCATGGTCTGCAGGCGAATGTCTGGGTGGTTTCTCATCTAACACGATTTTCTTTCTTTTGCATCTAGGTTTCGTTGCGCGAAGGGACTGCTTGCCTCCTGCTCGGTTGACGGATCGTTCATCACCTTCACCAGTCAAGCTCTCCGAATCTGTACGATTATAGCCGAACAATACATAACATCTTCACAATACTTTACACTTTCTCTCTAAACATACGAAGCTATACGGAGACGCTCGAACATCAGTGTAACACGAATTGAAATATATAAGAGCTTACACGATTCATCACCGTTTTTAGTATTAATAATCAGGATATAATTGATTAAAAAAGGTTCGTGCTTTCTCTATAAATAGAGCGAACTTGAGTATTGAAATTCATTCTGTTGATCATCTCTGAGGTGTTAACATCGCTGTTCTCTCAGAAAATAATCAGCTTTCTAAAGTGGTATCAAGGCGTACATTTCATTGATCAGTGATTAATACGTTATTACATCAAGAATAAAGATAAATAACTCAGCGTATAAGGATATTATTCCAAGCGCTACTGGATATGCATGCGGAAAATGTGGGAAGAAGTTCCTCCGAGGTTATGACAAGAGAAGACACGAGATGAGCTGCAAGAAGTTTTTCAAATATGTAAACATTGTAATGTAACCTTCAAAGATGGTTATAAGGGGCAGCGACACGAAGATATATGTGAAATAAGCAGCCCTCAGAAGAAAAGAAGATTGGAGCCAACTAAACATCAGTTGCTGTCAACAATGGAGGATTGTGATATGAAAGAATACGAAACTTCATTCGAAGGACGATTGAAATCGTATTTTATACGATGCGAGTCACCTAAGGACCTGAATATGTATCTCGCGAGAGGCAAAACAACGGATAATCCAGGCTGTGCATAAAGAGCTTAGCATTCATAAGAGTGTTAAAATTAATCTGCTGGCTGAGTGTAGATTTGTTAACAGTATCGGAGAAACCTGTGACAAGACATTTAAAACCAGAAATCAAGCTGTTTTCCTAGAAACTGATCTGGACTCTATGCTGGAAGTGAAATTCAAGAAATTGGTTACTGAAATGGATGAGTCTCAGCTTAAGGGTAGCAGCTGGGCCTTGCTTACTGTGGAAGGGGTACGCCTTCGTATTAACAAGTACAACCCGTTGCGAGGAAGTAGCTACATACCCCTACCTCCCTCTGTTGAAGCAAGAAAAGCCTGCATTAACATCCAGAATTTAACTGATGAGCTATTTTCATGTACTCTGTATTAGCTAAATTCGTGAGCATCAAGCCTCAACGCGTTAGCAAATACAAACAACTTCAAGATAAGTACGACTTCAGCTGTGTTTCTTACCCTACTCCACTTTCTCAAATACCTAAATTTGAGAAGCTTAACAAGATGTCTATTAACGTTTTCGGGTTGGATGAGAAGCATGAAGTGTACCCGATAAAGGTTGTTGACATTGAACTACCTGAACATCGCGACCTGCTACTATTGAATGACAGCAGTGGAAAACATCACTAAGTGTATATAAAGAATTTTGAGAAGCTAGTTCGACGCCAGAAAACTAAACGTAATGGGCGTGTTTATACCTGTAAGCGCTGCTTTACACATTTTGATGATCAGAGCGGGCGAAGTGGGCTGGAAAAACTACAAGAACATGCAACCATCTGTAATCAGCATGGTGTTGCAAGGGTAGTTATGCCTACAAAGGAGAAAGCAATTGTACAGTTTAAAAATGTTGAGAGGATGTTGAAACTACCTTACGTCATCTACGCAGACTTTGAAAGTATTCTCACTCCATGCCATACGTGTATACCCAATCCTGAAACTTCCTATACAATCCCTTATCAAGAGCACACACCAATGAGCTTCTGTGTTTACGTGAAGCCTACATCCAGTGTTGAACATCTCGAAACTGGTCTTCCTAAGCAACCCTATGTGTATCGTGGTGCTGATGCTGCTCAGAAGTTTATGCTGTACCTGACATCTCTTGCAAAAATGATTGATGACATATACAAATCTGCTAAGCCTCTGAAACTTAAGGATCAGGAGCAAAAGGATTTTGAGTCTTCTTCAGCATGCTACTTGTGTGGAAAACCCTTTACAGAAGAGAACTACAAAGTACGCGACCATGATCACATCAGCGGTGAATATCGTGGAAGTCTTCATAATGAATGTAATTTAGCCTGTAAAACACCTAAATATATACCAGTCTTCATGCATAACCTTAGCGGATATGACTCTCATTTCATTGTTAAGGAGCTGGGTTGCACAAGTGAACGTGTGGAGGTAATTCCTAACTCTGAAGAAAGCTATATCTCATTCACCAAGTATGTAGGAGATATAAAGCTTCGATTTGTGGATAGCTTCCGATTCCTCAGTACAAGCTTGGATAAGTTGGTAAAAAATCTAACCTCGTATCCTGAAACGCTAAAGTACTTTGGAGAAGACAAATTGAAGTTGATGACCCGTAAGGGTGTATTTCCATATGATTTTGTTACATCATGGGATGCCCTGAACGAAACCTGCTTACCTCCTAAGGACTCCTTCTACAATAGATTAAATGAAGAAGAAATTAGTGATGCTGACTACGATCATGCTAAAAATGTATGGGAGGTGTTTAATGTGAGAAACCTGGGAGAGTACAGCGATCTCTACTTAACTTCGGATGTGCTTCTCCTAGCTGATGTCTTTGAGACGTTCAGAGAGCAAACCCTCAAAACACACAAAGTTGATCCTGCACATTATTTTACCTCTCCAGGTCTTACATGGGACGCCATGTTACTGTACACTGGAATTAAGCTGGAACTGTTACAGGATTATGATCAATTACTCATGGTGGAATCTGGTATAAGAGGAGGTTTATGTCAAGTTTCCCACCGCTATGCAGAGGCTAATAACACATATATGGAGAAGCTTGATCCGTCGAGACCAACCCAATTTATCACATATGACGACGCTAATAACCAATATGGGTGGGCAATGTGTCACGCTCTCCCTTATGGTGGATTTGAGTGGGTATCGCCTGAAAAAATTGACTTAGAAAGACTACAAGAAGATGATCCTTACGGCTACATATTAGAAGTCGACATCGAGTATCCTGCAGAACTTCACGATCTACACAACGATCTACCTTTCCTGCCAGAGTGTATGAAACCATTGGAAGCATCTACAAAGAAACTGATACCTCATCTAGGACCTCGAAAGAAGTATGTAGTGCATTACAAGGCTTTGAAGCAAGCTCTTGATCATGGACTACGGTTAACAAAAATGCATCGTGTGCTACAATTCCAACAGTCTCGATGGTTAAAACCGTATGTGGAATTTAACAACAGACTACGACAACAAGCTGGAAATGATTTTGAGAAGGATCTCTACAAATTGTTCAACAATGCTATGTTCGGAAAAACTATGGAGAACCTGCGTAACCGTATGGATATACGACTGGTGACAAATGAGAAGACTCTGGAAAAGTTAATTGCTAAGCCAACGTTTATCGACAGGACGATATATGCTGATAATCTAGCTGCTGTACATATGGCCTCCCGACAGATCATGTTCAACAAGCCTATATACATCGGTATGAGTGTGTTGGATATCTCCAAGACATTAATGTACCGGTATCACTATGATGTGTTGTTACCGTATTATGGAGCTGAAAACCTGAAGCTTATGTATATGGACACTGATTCGTTCATTCATCGTGTTACAACTGAAGATGTGTACCAGGATAAGCTACGTTTTCTTGAGCACCTAGATACTGCTGATTATCCTACAAGCCATATATGCTATTCACCTCTAAACAAGAAGGTACTTGGGAAATTTAAAGATGAGGCTAATGGTAAAATCATTCAACGCTTTGTAGGGCTACGACCTAAAATGTATGCCCTAGATATCGACGGTTCAATGATAAAAAAGATTAAAGGTATAAAACGTAGTGCTATTAAGCAGTACGTCACGTTCGAGAGCTATACTGACTGCCTTAAAACCGGAGAAATTACCAGAACGCCCATGAATCTGATTCTGTCTCGACAGCATGCTCTTGCCACAGTACAAGTGAATAAAATTACATTGACACCATACGACGATAAAAGAATTATTGCTGAGGACGGAATAACGACATACGCCTATGGACATTACAGCATTACAAGTAGTGTATAAGAGAATTTAAGTTGAATATGAAGATTTTCTCGCGAGTCTACAATCTTAAAAAAATGAAGGTTATCCGTGTGCTGTATATGGAGCTAGCTGACGTCCGATGAAGAAAGAAGAAGATGGAAGGGAAGGTGGTAACCCTGCCATTAGGAGCAATCCTAGTGCTAGTCTCAAGCCTAGATAAAAAGGGGAGAGACGCCTACAAGGAACTAAAATAAAGGTATGTTGACGTAAACTTTTCAATTAAAACTCTCGAATAATAAAACCTGAATAAAACATTGCAATTTCACTAAAAGAAAGTTGAGGTTATCTTTGGTTAGCCAGATTAGGTTAGTCGATGACCGAGTAGAATAGATGCTGAGAGGAACGTTTAGGATTGGTCGGGTTAATCTGGGCTAGGCTCTCGTACTTATTGTCTAAGTTATGAAGGATGAATTAGTTTAGATTGACTTAGCAATAGATTGGTTACGTGTTGTTCTTACGTTTTGTTACTTGGTTACATGCTTGGTACGTGTTGTTACATAGCGTGATTCCTTTGTTACATAGCGTGATGAGCTTCTTACATAGCGTGATTCCATTGTTACATAGCGTGATTCCTTTGTTACATAGCGTGATTCCTTTGTTACATAGCGTGATTCCTTTGTTACATAGCGTGATTCCTTTGTTACATAGCGTGATTCCTTTGTTACATAGCGTGATCAGTTTGTTACATAGCGTGATTCCTTTGTTACATAGCGTGATTCCTTTGTTACATGGCGTGATTCCTTTGTTACATAGCGTGATCCCTTTGTTACATAGCGTGATTCCTTTGTTACATAGCGTGATTCCTTTGTTACATAGCGTGATTCCTTTGTTACATAGCGTGATTCCTTTGTTACATAGCGTGATTCCTTTGTTACATAGCGTGATTCCTTTGTTACATAGCGTGATTCCTTTGTTACATAGCGTGATTCCTTTGTTACATAGCGTGATCAGTTTGTTACATAGCGTGATTCCTTTGTTACATAGAGAGATTCCTTTGTTACATAGCGTGATTCCTTTGTTACATAGCGTGATTCCTTTGTTACATAGCATGATCAGTTTGTTACATAGCGTGATTCCTTTGTTACGTGGTGTTACGTCTTGACACGTGGTTACCTCTCCTCGGTTCGCTATCTCGCTCATATAAAACGCCATATTCTACCCTTCAAGTCCTGTTTAGTATAACATCTTTCCTTGTATTCCCTATCTCTCTCGTATAAAGCGTATCCCTCCCTCCTTTAGCATCTGACTAGCCTAGCATCAGCCCTCGTATTCCCTATCTCTCCCCTATAAACGCATTTTCC
Source organism: Deroplatys truncata (assembly GCA_030765065.1). Lineage (NCBI taxonomy): Eukaryota > Metazoa > Arthropoda > Insecta > Mantodea > Mantidae > Deroplatys > Deroplatys truncata. The sequence continues at coordinate 474,042,088 of CM060990.1, forward strand.
TCCTTGAACTGTCGCATCTAGCCTCGTTTTCCCTATCCTTTGCCATATAAACGCAAAAGTGGTCCAGCTTCTGTCTATCATACAGCCTGCCTCCGTTTTCCATATATTCCTCATATAAACGTATACCGTACTCCTTAACCTCTGTCTGCACTAGCACCTCCCCTCGCATGCCCTATCTCTGTCGTATAAAGCATATCTCTCCCTCCTTCAGTCCCTGCTCTACCTCAGAACTCTCTTCGTTTTCCCTATCTCTCCCATATAAACGCATTTTTTCCTCCTTGAAGGTTCTCTCACCCTAGCATATACCCTCGTTTTCCTCGTCTCTTCATATAAAAAGTCATACTCTACCCTTCAAACCCTGAATAGTCTAGTACCTCTCCACGTATCCCCTATCTCTCCTGTAAATATGTTCATATTCCTCCTGCTTCAGCATCTGTCTATCCTAGTCTCTGTTCACGTTTTCCTTATCTTTCCCATAAAATGCATATTCCATATCTCAACCCCTATCTAGTCCAACACTTCTCCTCGTATTCCACGTATCTCTCATATAAAGCACATCCTCATTCCTTCAACCTCTATCTAGCCTAGCATCGATCCTCGTAGTCCCTATCTTCCCCATATAAACGCATTTTCCTACGCATCCACCATCGTTTTCCCTATCCTTTGCCATATAAACGCAAAAAAGTGGCCCAGCTCTCTCTATAATAAGCTACTAACATGGTTAGGTCATTGAAAAGGTGGGACCGCCATTTCTAATTACATTTGTACTAGTACTGTTACTGGAGGTACTTGGACCTATATTCAGCATCCGAAGGTCAGCTGACGCATTCTGCGCTGCATCGTTCCTTACTGTTGCACTGCTTACATTGCTACATGCTGAACTACCAATATTGTCTGATATGCACACTTTTTCTAACCCTTCCTTAAGTCTATCATTTATATCATCTATCCCTACAGCAAGTCTCCTACTTTCTCTTTCAGATTGTTCTAACCTGTTTCTGTATATTTCTAGTTCTTTGCTAGTAGCTTCCCTTTCTCTAACTAATTCCTGACTTAATTCTTCCCTCAATTTTCTGTTTGCTTTTTCTACCCTTTCACTGATCTCTTGTCTTACAATTTTCACTTCTTCTCTAACCTGTTCTTGATTTTCCCTAACCTCAATTCTCAAGTTTTCTACTTCATTTCTAGCCTCCTCCTTGAAATTTTCTAAGACTTCCTGCTGGTTCTCAACTTTATTCCCAATTTCAGTTTGTTTGTTAAATCCTACCTTACACTTTTATTATTAGCTTTCATCGCATCCCTTAATTCTTTCTGACCCTTTTTCTGTTACACCCCGGTTAGACTTCATCTCATCCCTTAATTCTTTCTGACCCTGTATTATCTTTCCTGTTAAATCTTCTCTTAAACTTTGATTACCATTTTGTATCACTGACATAATTAACTTTAACATCTCGTTAGTTTCCGTACTTCCACCTGGCTGTTCTACCTGTTTTTGTACATTTCTACGATCTACTGTTTCTATTACCTTATTTACACTACTATTTACGTCCTGCACAGTTCTACTATCACCGTCTTGAATTTCCATGTTTGCATCTGATTGCTCGAACATTTTACCGTTCCTTAACTGTATTGACCACTGGAACACATAAATAAATTTGCACTTAGTACCTCTATATCTGCTGCCTGCAACAGCTGCTTCGATGCTGCTCCTGTTGTCCTCCGCGTTGTCCCGGTCTCCTTGATTTCTTCGTCGTTCGGCCACACGTTGTTCGGTTTTTACGTTATTCGGGCCCCCGCGTAGGGACGTCATATGACGCAGCCACTCTACGTCCTCCTAAAATGAAGCAATATCTTTGCCTCACGGTTGCTGCTCTTCTCCTCCTAGTTGTTTTTTTTTATTTTGCCACGGCTGCTCGAGCATTATGTCTTAATCACTGGGTATGCGTGAGTGTATGTACATAGAAACACGAACGCTTTCTTGAACACCTTTATTCACCATTAAAATAAGACTTAAGATTTGCCGATCACTTTTAAATTCTTACGATGTTACTGTGTCTTTTCCAAGACCGAAGATTATCAATTACAGCTAAACGTTCGATCCTCTTGCAAGTTCACACCCAGAGAATATTGTTCCGCACCCTAAGAGGGCCCCAACGAGAGTGTGTCCTCACCACACGAACGTCCCAGCGAGAATGTCCTCACCACACGCGCGATACAAGGAAAAACCTCCTAACTTCCCCTCTCACCCCTTAAACATTTCGCACCAAAACTGAGCGTCATGAAGCTTCTAGTGACCTTCACATCCTGGCCAGTGCAACTGCACCCATTAATTCCAAGAGAAACTGGCTTCAGCGGATTTACCCTTTATACCTGGGGCTGGTCCCTAATTAGCTAAACTGTGCGTGTCTGGCCTTTCTGTCGCTTTTAACTGTCGACAATTTTCCCAATGCTTCTCCTTTTAATACATGCACTGATTTTAAATATTTGATTATTTATTTTATTTCCCTATCCTTCATAGATTATTATGATAATTATTGACTTTATAATTTCGGCTTCAAGATCAACTGTCATTTGTTATGAGGTATTTATCAAAACATGGTTTATTGGATTTCCGTAGGGAGAACCATCTAAGTTGAGACTGTGCAATATCTCCAAAAGTAAGTTGTAGAAAGAAATGTGTTGAATAAAATTTGTTTGTTATTAAGGGGGAAAGTAAATGGCATTTAGTTTGGCGTTCAAGGAATGACTCATTTTATGTCCACGGGTGTGTATTCATGTACAAATAAGGGAGTGGAAATATTCTTCTCTGCCTAGAGGCCCCAAGTGTTTAATTCGACCCTGGTGCCACTTAACTTAAACGACAAAGTAATAGTTATTTTTTAAAAATAAGAAAGAGTGTTACTCTTACTGTGCCGCGGTAGCTTCTGCGGTTGCTCGAATTCGGAGAGTAGGAGTACACAGACGGAGGGGCCTCCAGAAACTGGAGCTTAGCATCACAAGTAGGCTACGCGTGGCACTTTTAGCTTCGAACGTGACCCCTAGGAGGGAGGGAAATGGGGAATGCCCGAAGGGCAACCAGATCCGGAAAATAATGTGGCTAGCAAGGATGGGTCTCTAACGATTCTAGATGGAGCACATCCTGGCGCCGACTAGCCGCGCCTTAGTCTTGCGCTCTCTTGGGATCCCGTTGACATCCCACACTCCCAGGAGGGGGACTCCAGTAGACCAACCAAACGCCAGGGAAAAACCCTTCCAAGGCGCACAATCCACCGTCCTACCGCAACACACCTGCCTCCTGGTCCTTCAGCTCTGAAACAGATGAAAGCTAATGATGGGGATAGGAAATATTGGACTGGAAATTTGTGGTATAAGGAAAACACCCAGCATTTGCCTACTGACACGGGGAAACCACGAAAAAAACCATGGTTGGAGTGGCCAGCCGCACTTGAATCAAAATGGTAGCTCGCGAATGCGAGCCTCACACGTTACCGCCTAGCCATCTTGCTTGGTCATTCGAGCGGTGCCGTTTAAAAATCCGGGGTGACAAACATCCTCACTAAGGCTTTTTCGTGGTTTTCCCTGGTCACTAGGCAAAGGCTGGAATAGGTTCTTACGCATCACGAATTGTGCTGTCCCACTCTTTGTGTCATTTCATTTCTCTATTTATCTTTCAACGCACAGGGCCAGGTGTGATAGACGGTGATATGCTGCATATGCGATGGATGCCATTTTAGGAGACAATACTTTCTATTAATACCGATATCTCCAACAACTACGAGTCCTGTGGTATCGAAAGGAAGCTCTGTCGGGATTCACAACGTGGAAACGTTAGAGACCCCACTGAGTTGTGCCTACTGCAGTCAGAGCTGACCAACATTGGCACTGCACTTTGTTCCTTCCTCCCTGAGGTTCAGTAGGCGTAATAGGCCCAGACTTGGCCCCAGTATTGAAACTCTCTGCCATTACTCTATAGGGTGGAAGGTGACCTATGATGATCCTTTTACGCTATGAAAGAGCACGTTATTTTGAGCGTTTTTCCTTAATAAGTTTTTTTTTTCCCATAAAGCTTTCCGTTTCTGAGATAATTATTATTTAATTTTGCACAGTATTGCAACACAGCAAATTTAACAGGTTTAGTTTACATTCGCAGGTTAAGCTTTAATTCTTCAGTTTTTGCTGCTATAGCAACGAACAAATAAATACCCCCGGTATACAAATAAACAGAAAACCACACACGATTGTAATGTATCCTAAATATCATACGGAACTGAGGAAGCATTTACAAACCTACGCAAATTATAAATAGAAACACTTATTTATAAAGGTAAATAAAAGCTTGAGAAATCTAAGTTATAATTTATGTGAATTATAAAACTCTGTGAATAATTAAAGCCAGACAAGAGCAAAGAATCAATGAAAACTTAGTAGTTAGTACTTAGAGAAATTGTTCAAAATGTGCATCCCTCGCCAACACACATGCTTCACAACGTTTTGTGCAATTCTGCTGTACTCTTACGTCAGAGGTGGCGAAAGCGCGACTCGCGAGGCACCGTGACTCGCAGGCGCAACTCCTTTTCTAGCCGTCTATTATTTGTTTTCCATGTGCTGTTGAGTGGTGTAGTGCGTGTTGCATATTTGAACACTCGAGAGAGAAAGGCATTTTCGCCACCCTTGCTCTACGTAGTACGTCCGGATTGTTTTTTATTCCTTCCGCTGCTCGAAGTATTCTTTCTTGCAAGGTTTCCACATCAGGCAATTCTGTATAATGTATACGCGAATTTTCATATCGCCGAAGAGAAATGGATCGATTGGATTTAGATCTAGCGATCTTGGCCATTTTATTGGTCCATTGCGAGCGATCCAGCGTTCTACGTAGGTGCTGTGTAGAATATGACACGCGGCTCTACATGTGCGGAGGTGCACCGTCATGTAATAGCCACATATCATTTCTTACTAACAGGAGAACATCCTCAAGCGAAACTGTTAACGTTTCTTGAAGAAACTGGAGGTAGATGGCTCCTGTCAAAACCCGAAGAAGAATCCACGGACCAACTAATTTGTTTCCTATGATTCCTGCCCAAACATTTACAGAAAATCTGTGCCGATTTCCTTATTTTGTGTGGATTGTGGTAAGCCCAGGTGTGTGCACCATGGTGATTAGTTACTGGTAAACGTAGCTTCATCCACTGCAAGAATTTAAAGGGAAAAGTCCCCTCCATGTTGAAGAAACCATTCGGAAAATGCTAACCTTGGCGCATAATCTGCTTCAGAGAGATACTGGACGCGCTGAGTATGATGAGGGCGTAGCAATTCTTCTTTTAATGTTTTCAAAACAGTCCAATGGGATATGCCGATACTGCGAGCTATACCACGGCTGCTGCTTCTGGGATCTTTTTCCACCAAGTGAAGGATTTCTGCTTCTTGTGCAACAATTCTTCAATTTCTTCAACATGAAGAGATACGCTTCCTGTATCTGAAACTCTTTAACAGATGAAAACTAATATTCTATGACGTGGTGCTCATCTGTAAGTCTTTCTCGATAAATTCTTGCCGTCGCTGCCGCATTACGAGGTGTTTCATCATAAATGAGTAGCTTTTCAAAACACTCGGCATTATTAAAGTGAGCCATTTTGCAACTCATTTTCCGTTGTTTTGCAAGCAAGCCATAAACGTAATAAACAACAGCTGAAGTGCGTTTCTTTCGAGCTTACAGTTTTATCATGGTGTGTAGTCTCGTGGCTAAGGATGTAGATTCAACTGAGACAAATTTCGAAAGCATATAATAATATTGAGCATACGAATTGTTTTAATTCAGAATGTATTTAAATATGCAGAAAATATTTATCTTTCAACCTCCTCTAAGATTTTCGTAAAATCTTCGTTTAAAATAGAGTTAAAATTCAGCAATTTTCGCTTTTTCTCAAAAACTACTTTAAAACAGCAAAACTGTACTTAGATTTTTTGTTCTATTCATTACCAAGAGCCATCCTGTTGAAGTATGATCATAGGTCACCTTCCATCCTGTTTAATCTATACTATTCTTAACAATTTAGAATCAGATTTCAGAAATGTCTAATGGTTCGTCGCAAGGACCATTTTGATTCAAAATTTAACTCTATTGGATTATAACAAACTAATGTATCCATAATAGTTCAACCTTGTGCTACCAAATTTTGCAGCTGATATTTGTACTGTATTTTCATGCCCAGGTCAAAATTTGTGGTTGATAGTTTAAGAATTGCAGATTTTAGTATTTTCATGGATGCTTTACTTTAATATTCCAATCTCAATGGCCTTTTGTTGAATATACTGTAAAGTTTTTAGCGCGAGTACAACGACATCCTAGGCACGCTTAGTCAATAATGAGAAACAACAATGGTTTTCTGTGTCGCACAGACCTGCATGGGCAGTCGAACGTGAAGAAATTGTTTTCCAAAACGCATTCTTTCGAAACAAACAAAAACCTGCCGTTGACATTTTTACAGAAATCCATTTCTTTGCTATTGTAATGCATATTTAAACACACACAAAGCAACTAGCTCTTTTGAGAATTCTATTTCTTAAGCTTCAAAGGCGTTTAACTTTCGAACTCTTAAACTATGTGTTAGCCCTTGTTCAACGCTCACATGCTATTATACCCCTCTTTTGTTAATATTGTTGTGAGTGAAGTGTTAACAATTGTGCTTAATGTGAATTCAACTTTCAAATTTTAATTTACATTACCGTTCTCTTGGAAGGACGAATATAAAATACCATTGAATCACCTTTTATGCCATTAATTTACTAATTAATCAAACCGACCAAATGAACATTTAAGTTTCAACTTTGGTCATTTTAGATTCAGTAATGCACTCTTCAGATAGAAGAGAGCATTGAAACTCCAGAACTTTGAAAGTTTTAAAATTGTGTTTCTATCTAGAGGTTTTTAAAATATTTGAAAATGCTAATTATTTCACATATTTTGAAACTGAAAAGTTGTCATACCCAGCAACCCTTCTTTGTAGAGAGCCGTTGTTATGCTTATTTTAAAACCACTTTAATGACCTTTGATTCAACATACAAGGATATTCTGTGTAGTAGCATAGTTATCTCATAACTTTTTAAATTGCGGGATGGCTCAGGCGGTAACATCTGTGGCTCGCATTCGGAAGGTTGTGGGTTCGATTCCCGCTGCCGATCTATCTGACCCATGGGTGTTTTAGGGAGTTTCCCTGGATCGCCAGGCGAATGTTAGGAAGGATCATTACACCGCCCGATTATCCTGTCCCTCCATTTCATCTCCATTCTCATTTCGCTTCACCTTTCTTCTGCTTGGTCTCTCTGAGGGTTGCAAGTGTTATCAGGAGGTCTCAGCGTGTGCATGGCAGGGGAAAAGGATGCTCTGTGGAAAACTTCGTTCCCCGGGCTGCGAGCGGTCTCCGGGTCCCGGGCTCCCCAGGGGATGTGTAAGCCCACAGCCAGCAACGGGGAGTTCAAACCTGTAAATGATAAGAACCCCGCCCTTTGCCTCTCGTACCTCCTGGTCCAGCCGCCCTCTGTCTCCTCCCATTTCATGCCTCCCTTCCGGGGGCGCCCCGTCAGGGGTCTAGGCACTAAAGATGTACATAGGTCGAAGTGCTAAGTCCCCCTCCACTTCTAGTCCTATCCTATTCTATCCTATCCTACAACTTATTAAATATTTACTTATGAAAATCTTCAAAACTTCCATTTTCAATTTATTTTTAAAATTATGATTAAATGCGACAATTTTTAAAGCTTTAAAGACAGATTTTTGACTTGGAATGAGCATGTTGCTATGTGAAAAATAAGAATGGAATCTGAAACGTACACCATACGATCGTATGGTACAACTTGATGCATAATCTTCGTACATTTTCAAAATATAGGATTTAATCGTTTGCCTGAAATAAACTCCATGAAGAAAATAACCTAAGTTTACTGCATCTTAAGATTTCAAACCTTCCAATTTCATTCAGCAGTATTATGCAACCGAGCGGGATGGCTCAGGCGGCAACGTATGAAAATTAAATTGAGTTTTATTTATTGGCGCGCTGCAACTCTGTATTCCTTAGCGTCCCATTCTATATTGGGCGTGAAAGAGCGCAGATTTTACTCAGAGGTCTTTTTATCAGGTTTGTGGTTATTTCAGGTGTCATAAATCTACGACACGGGACAACCGGCTTTATTTCCCTTTCGAAGCGAGCCAGGCTAAGGATTTTTACGTCGGAAAAGTACATCGCCCTCCGCCGGGTTTGAACACGCGACCTCGGGAACCAGAGGCTGGGCAACGTCTTTGGCACATTTGGGAGGCCCTGGGTTCATTCTGGCAACCGCCACTCTGACCTATGGGTTTTTTCGGGGGTTTCCCTGGTCGCCAGGCAAATGCTGGAGTGATTTCCTTCAGCATCCCAATTTCCTATACCTCCATTTTGTTCCATTCATCATTTCATTCATCCTTTATCCCGCTAATCTCTTTCAGGGTCGGAAGTATCGGCGATGGTGTTTCGGTGCAGTGTCACATGGCTAAAGGATGCTCTCTGTAAACTCTCTCCGTTCCTCGGCTTTCGGCTGACTGTCGGGATATCCGAACTCTTTTGAGGGCCATTGGACCCCCTCTGTGTGGGGCGGGTCCCCGGTCTGCCTGTTCTGTCTGCTTCTGGTAACTTAGTGACCCTGTCATTGCTGTACCACCGCTCCTGGATCCGGTCGCCCGGTGTCTCCTCTCGCCTCATCGTTCCTGCAGAGGACATCCCTGATGGGGCATAGGTACAATATCTCCTCTGGATCGGTGCCGAGTCCCCTCCGATAAGGAAGATAAGACAAGAGAAGTATTATACACCATGTACGTAGCACAGAAAACACGTTTTATGGACTTTTTCAATAAAACAATTACACCTCTTTACCTGTCAAATAACGAAGTCATGTTTGTTTAAAGATTAATTTCCTTCGTATGATTTGTTAGATGCAGTAATAACAAATTTGAAAATCTTTATGTGTTATGTTCATACCACCCTCCCCCTCCAAAAAAGGGACCAGTGTTCACCTCACATAATGGCAGAGCACTCCATTCCTTGTTCCAATTTATATCAGCCGAACTGATTGTAAGCAACGTTATGCTTAAAGGATCATCAGCTTTCTTCAGCTTCAGAGGTGTTTTATCTCTTTCATTAGACACGTTTTAATTGACAGATTCTTTGAAATCCATTTAGTAAAAATATTTCAAGCGTACAATAATTTATTTGTTATACTTATCTTGGAAAGGTAGAATCAGATGACTGAAAAATTCAATGTCATATCCGGGATTTGAACCACGGATCCCCCGGTCTCCGTCCGGTTGCTCTAACCACTGAGCTACCATGGCAACATGCCGGCACGCCATTAAATTCTCCAGCTGACTCGCATTTTTCCCGGCAAACCACAAGGAGATCTCAAATTGTATTGAGATGTCATACCCCAATGGCGACTTACATTCTTTGTAAGTACTTAAGTCCCGGGCTTTTAGTTTCAACCACTATTAGGTCAATTAATGGAATTAGTTGTTCTTTCACACAAGCCGTGTGTTGGACAGGGTTGGAAAGGTTGAATCAGATGACTGAAAAATTCAATGCCATGTGTGAAAGAACAATTAATTCCATATACTTATCTTCTTCAGCTAAGCTTTTAAGTTATGATTCTGATGTTTTCGGTTTTGGTGAAGTATGAAAGGATATCGTTTTTACATGTTCTCTTTTTAAGCAAGAAAGACACAAAAGCATTTCAAGGTGCCGAACTATGTTGCTTTGCACCTTATTCATACTTAAGGATCCTCAAGATTGATTTTTTTATAAAATTAAAAACAATACCTTATAAAACTTTCATTTAAAAAACAAATATCTTCAGACACTGTCGAATCAGGCTGCCTTTACGGTCATTTGGAAGCCCAAACACGAAGTTTATATAGCCTTGCGCAGTTATGATCAACTGGAGCGTGAACTTTTAAAACTGGATTTTCTTGAAATCATAATTTTATACATTTTTTTCAATTTATGATAGGACCCATAATATCATTTTTGTTTAGATGCTTTAAAAATTTCAGTGAATGAAGGGATTGTAAATGGCTTTTCCTTCATAGCAGGTTTAGCTTCGTATTTAGGGATTTAATAATTGAATATACCACTGATGCTTTAAACATAAGCTAATTACATATTTTATTATTTTCTCCATAGAAAGCTTTAATTTCTGGTTAAAAGAACTATATTTGTGGAGTAATATTCAAAATGTAATATTTTAAAATTGCAAATTTTTATCGTAGAGAGAAAACTACACACGCAACTCGATTTTCAAGTTTGGAAACTATAAAAATTAATTTTTTGCTATAAATTGTGTTTCAGAGATCAGTGATAAAACTCCTACCAAAGTATTTGAAATTTGAAGAAATAACTAATTTCAGTATCGAGTACACTTAATCTACGATAATTTGAAATTTAGTGACCCAATCTATAAACTAAACAATAACACTATTGTGTATTATTTCACAATACGAACTGAAAGCAAAATACATCATATAATCGCCGTCTGAACTCAACTTCAGTTCATAGCATTGTATCCGAAACATCTTTACGGGTTCAGTAATTCGAGAGTCGATATTTTGCTTAGGATTAGGATTAGACAGACGGAAGGGCCTCCAATCACTCAAGCACAGTACCTCACGTAGGACTTAGTAGGCCATTTGTGCTTCCAACGTGACCCCTGAGAGGAGGGGATGAAGGGGGGACCCAAAGGACCAGATCCGGAAGACGATGTGCGGCAACATGATTTGGACCTCTAACGATTTCAGAATGACATCAATCCTGACGGCGGCAATCCTGTCTTAGCCATCTCTAATCTGGGGGTCCCAGAATGAAACGAGATACTCACCGGAAGCGGCCCCCTCATGTGAGAAATCTTTATGCAGCACAAATGCCACCGTCCCGTCGCATCGCACCAATCGACGTCACCTGATTCTACAACCCTAAAACATATGAGATAAAACATGAAAGGGAATAATGTGACAAGAAATTCGCAGTAGGAGGGGAACCACCTCAGTATTCGCCTACCGACCTGGGGAAACACGAAAATACTCATGGGCAGAATGACCGGCCTGATGGGAATCTAATCCGGGACCTCCCAAATGTGAGCCTCACACGTCGCCGTGGAGCCATCTCGCTAGGAGATATTCTGTTTAGAATGAATAGGTATAGAAGCTTCCCAGTAAAGCCAGCTTTGCTCGACATTAAAACATTCTTCAATTTACATAGAAGATAGAGCATGTTTCAATCCGTATTGTGATATAATTCCTTTGCTCCATTGATATGTGTGCATTTGTTGCTCTCATTGTTGTCTGTCACACATAAATAATGTGGGAAGAGTAGAGCATTAATCTACCATAGTAAATCTTACGACTTTTGCTGGGTTAATAACGTTTAAACTTTAGATGGCAGGTTGGATGTAGAAACCGCAAAGGATGAGCCGAGTGCGTGTTAGACGTGGAGTGGTCCTCCTACATCGTATATTGCGGTAATATTGCCTGTAGTTTACAGCCGAACTCGGTGGGACGGTTGATGAACTCAGAGATAGCAAACTAAAGTGCATATAATGTTAAATAGCGTATTTTCATTTCTTAAAATTATTTTGGAAGCTCGCGTAAACCCCTCTTTGTCTCTGAAATCTTGAAAGTAATGATCTACTCACTTGCTTGTATGCTTAATTTTGTTTCCTTTAGAAGGCTTTGTTACTCGCCCTGGAATGCATTTAAAAGATTTAGGTTCCATTGCTTTATTTGGCCTCGAGCAAGAATGTTAGGCCATATACTAAAGGTAAATCGTGTTGTACTGGTTTTATCTTCCATCGTATTACATGCCAAATACCTATTAGATGTCCGATAGATGTTACAAGATATACAACACCCTATTTCACCTTCTAACAGGTTTAACACCAGCAAAGCTTCAGCTCGCATTTACATCCTTTACTTAAGTGTACAGTGAGGTGAAAATATGGGTTCTTATACAGGTTACAATATAAATAATAATAGGAAAACGTCATTGGCTTCTGGTATTTTCAATGCTATAATTATCATTTCCAAATCAGGGAGAGCTTTTTCCAAGAAGCATTTTGGTGGCTTTAAAAATCTCTTGCGCTGCACGTTCAAACAGAATACTCAAAACATTATACACACAAAGGTAACTGCATATTGATTATAACAATCACGGCTTTTGGCTCAGTTTTCACAATTATAAATTTGACCATTTGACGATGGCTCATTTTCACGTTATATCATGCTAGCAAAATTAAAAACAATGTTTCATTAAACATAAACTAAATATTTGAATTAAACGTTCAGAACTCAACAATAAGATTTACTCCCAGATCTATAATAAACCATAACCATAAAACGGAACCAGGATTTTAACAATATGGTACTAGGAATTTTTCTTTATAAGCACGATGGCTATTAATTTAAATGTTCATAAATTCTGATATATTTGTGACTTTGTTTGCGTATATTAATGATAAGAATTTAGTAAATCTGTCTTTAAAGGTACTCATACTCAGTTTTATTTTTTATTTGCAACTAATGATATGTTACATCTGCTGAATGTTAATTATTGATATACTAAAAACTAGCCTTCCTAAATACTTAAGGCCGAAGTAAGAAAGTAGTTTCCACCATACTGAACATGCCAAAAAATGCCCGATGCTCAGTAACCATATTTGAATTAGGAGCTCGTAACCGAGCAGGATGATTCAGGCGGTAATGCCTATTGCACATTCGGGAGATCCCGGGATCGATCCCCGGCAACCGCCCACTCTGACCGCTGGCTTTTTCTGAGTTTTCCCGAGTCCTCAGTCGAATGCTGGAGTGTTGATTTCACCTCCTGAATTTCCTGTCCATTTCGTTCCATTAATCATTTCATTCATCCTTCATCCCTTTGTTCTCTTTCAGGGTTGGAAATGTCGACGACGCAGTTTCGGTGCAGCGTGGCAGGGAGAAATGATACTTCCTGTGAACTTTCTCCGTCCCTCGGTTTCGGCTGGTTGCCGGGATATAAAGACCGCTCCCGGACCCTATATGGAGCGTGGTCCCCGGTCTGCTTGCCCGACTGCCGGGGCGTGTATGTCTGGAAACTGTAGGGACCCTGTCATTTCTGTGCCGCAACTCCTGGTTCAGGCCGCCCGGTGCCTCTCTTCACCTCATCCTTTCCTTCCGAGGGCGCTCCCTCTTGGGGTGCCGGCACAATATCCTAATTCCTGGATCGGTGTCGAATCCCCTCCGCTTCGCCATCCTAATCTAAGGAGTTCATAAGATATCAATAGCATTTGAAATTTAAAAACACAGCTCTGTAGCTGGATAATGTAACGTTTTCTCAGTATATCATTAACGGTATCTTTACTGCTATTACCTACAGGTGAAAACATTCTGATGTGTTACATTCACGTCACTTTCTCTATCCATACTTTAACACACTATTGTTACAGATGCCTATTTTTCTGTCTACTTCATGTTAGTTGAGATAAGAATTTGCACAAATTGCCTTGTTGCATATTATCTTGTATGTGCATTGGAATTGGGGGATTACAGTGGGCTTTAGGCTATAGTCAAATCTTTTAAGAGCGGCTCGCCTTGTGAGGCTTTGAAATCACGTTCTCTTTATGTATATGGCCAAGGGGGAAAAATCAATGGCATTTTTCCTCTTGAGAAAAGCATGATTCACGCCACAAAGAATTTTATTTGACATAAATTATGTAAGAATTTCTTCATTTCTTCAGGTTTACGAGTTATACAAAAGTAATTCAGAATGAAGAGGACTGTTTCCAGAAAATTTCATTTGTCTTGAATATGTCTTAAATATATGGTATTTTAATGAAAACTTTTAGAGCTATTTCTGAGAAAATTAAAATTCCCAAAAGGTTTTTATGTAAAGGCTGGTTAGTGGCGGGGAATTTTATTGGAAATCTTCGTGTCGCATCCTTGGAAGATGCTTAACTTTTAGTTGACTTTTGTTTTTGAGTTATGCTGTTCACAGACACACACATACACACACACACTGGCCTTTTCTCAAAATTTTTTTCAGCGGTTCAGGGACCTCAAAAGATGCATTTGCGGTGAAATCTCCGTATCGAGTTTTTGGTTGAAATACAATACTTCCTCTACGTACTATAAGTACGTAATTAGTAGAGAAAGTAAAAACCCTGATGTGTTATCCTCATATGACTTTCTCTACCCTCTATTGCTTATTAGTGGGTATGCAGACTATTCTTGTGAAAGCTTATTTTTTCTATCTACTTCACCTTAATTGAGATAAACCTTTCCGGATATAGCTTACTCATTTCGTTATAGCTACAAAGGCAACATCGATAGTAAGATGTTTAAAAACTGGACGCTATATGCTGACCTTAAAATTCCATACCCTTTCCATGACATTGCAGCAAACATCTGAAAATCAACAGGATTTGAAAAGAATGATAAAGTATTGAACAATTCGAAACATTAATAATGGGTATTTCGGAAATCGGGTATCTCGGCTTATACCGCAAAAAGGTTATTTGAAATAAATTGAGGGCTTAAACAGCTCTACATTTTTTGTGCGTAGTACGTTTTCGTAAGTCACTTAACGTATACCACTTACACAAGGCTATATAAAATTCCTTCCGAGTGAAGAAGACGTCACAGGCTCTTCACAGAAAATTCAAGATATATGTTTTATTTTTTATATAAACATCTTTAATATATGGCATATATTACTCAAAACAGTTATAGCGATTTTGAAAAAATAAAACATTTAGAAAAATGTTTCATGTAAAGGGTAGTTTGGGCTGGAGGATTTTCTTGAAAACTTCATGTCGCACCTTTGGAAGATATTGAAAACTTAAATACCAAGTTTGGTATTTATTCGACTTTTCGTTTTTGAGTTGTGCTGTACACACAGAGACACACACAAGGATATGTTTTTAAGAATGCTTTTTATGCAGGGGATTCAAAACATATATTTTCGGTTAAATCTCGGCATCAAACGTTTTGTTGGAATACAATACATTCTCCAGCTATTATGTACGTGGTATAGAAAGTAAAAAAAATACCTAATCTGCACTACGTATTTAAACGAAAATATTGGAGTATTTTAAAGCATTAAACGCGCATTTAAACAAATCCACGGCCCAGTGTCGTTAAATATGTCCACCTTACGCACTTTCTGCTTGAAACTGCCGGTCATGCTTTGGTGTGTTTCTCTGGAACTTTTCAATGAGTATTATCTGAATAAGGCCAAAGGAAAAGAAGAAAAGAAAATACTGTAAAATGTTATTATTTTCAGCACTATTAATTAACGGAGAGGATAAATGATTTTCATGAAGTGATAAATCTTTATAGGGAAATTGTTCCCACAAA
Source organism: Deroplatys truncata (assembly GCA_030765065.1). Classification (NCBI taxonomy): domain Eukaryota; kingdom Metazoa; phylum Arthropoda; class Insecta; order Mantodea; family Mantidae; genus Deroplatys; species Deroplatys truncata. The sequence continues at coordinate 474,057,491 of CM060990.1, forward strand.
GTTTAAAATAGACTTAAGACTGTTTGTCTAGAGTAGTTCAGAGATTGAACGCAGCACAAAAGCGCCTCTGCTGTTTGCCTACGTACGATGCACACTTGTCTATAAGTCGAATCTAGGTGAGAAACATTTACTGCCGCCACACTACACGTTCAATTGCTTTAAATTAGATAGGAGGATATTTTATAGATATCTGTTTATAGTGATGACATCTGAAACAGCCTAAGAGATAAAAAAAACTAAACAAAGTTATGCATAGGTGATTCCTCAGCGTTTAATCCCTTTTGTTAATATCTACGATATAGCTAAAGATTTAGTTTAAACGTTTTAATAGTTTTATAATCTCCCCCGTTTAAGTGCACAGCTTACGATATGCAAAAGGCGGTCAGTAGAAAGCAAAGGCCGACCTTGATTAACTTTTGTATACATAATGATTTATGACGTCACGACCAACCCAAAGAATATGACGTAACGATACACACCTTCCGGAAGCTCGATGCTATGATATTACATCAGGGTTTTGGCCTCTCCAACCTCCTAAGTGCCTTTAGCAGAAGTGGGATAAGAACTACACGTAAAGCATCATACATGAACGGGGTGGCCTGCTTGCACAACGCCGGGGAAAACATTGAAGTTCATATACGCCTTGCGCAATTACACTGCCCGCGAGACATTTTTATTGAAGGATAAAACGTATGCATTAAACAAATTGCTTAATAATGACGTTACAGGGTCGTGCTTAGTATTATTTCAATCTGATTTTTTTCGCTGAATCTAATGACGCTTTTAGATTTCTTCTACCGTTACCCCTTTCCAATCAGTTAAAATTCGCGTGCCATTGAATGACCGCGGATCATTTGTATCGAAAAGGGTAAGTAACCCCTAATCAAAACGTGAATAACGACACTACAGTGGCGTGCTTGGCGTCTATTTTAACTGTTTTTGTGTGAATAATATGGTGTAATTAGATTTCTTACATTGCTAGCCCCCTATCCCAATTCGGTAATGTAATTTTACTATTGTGTGTCTGTGTCGAACTTTGCGGGTTAGCAACATTGAAAGCTGCATACCATTGAATCGCTTAACAAAATTAAGAGTTTTATAATTAGTTGTACCTGTATAATCAATATCAAGATTAAGGACACCTCAAGCCTCCTTTGAGGGTATTTCACCATAAAAGAGAGAATATGCCGACACACTAAAAATACCACACATTCATATTTAACGAGTCCTTCATTTGATAAGCGAATGACTTCAACCCTATCCCATGTGGTTATTCACGTGGATGCGTCGTTGAGCGATTAATATAAATAAATGATGAATAAGCTAATACTTTCTACCGTCACAAGTTGAGCGTTATTTATCAGAACTGTGCAACATTCATATTACATGTAAAGATGATATTTATTCACAAATTTTGAAACTTTGCAGTTGTTGAAGAAGCAGATTCATGATTGTGTATTTTATGAAAATGTCGCATACTTAATATTTCATTACAATGTCGCATATTTAATGTAATTATGTTTGAATTATTGAAGTTGCTATCATAAAATGTACACTGTCTAACATTCATATTTCGTGTAAAGAGATATTTATTTCCACAGGAGTTGTTAAGGGGTGTATGTTTGTAATTTATTCCGCATTTTTAAGTGGATCCTGCGTGAATGTGCATTTAATGACGAATTCGTCTCCAGAACCTTCAATGCCACGTTTTAGGCAATAACAATAATTTTAGGCATTTAAGTTGAGAGTGTATAAAATCTCAAATAAGCGTGGTAGAAAGAAATGACTTTAATAAAATTCGCTTGATATTTAGGGGGGAAGTAAATGTCATTAGTCGTGTTTTGTTTGGAGGACGTTATGATGGTCATTTTAAGGTCAATTTAATTTTTTAAATGGGAACCTACAATTACCTACAATGACCATCACAACGTCCTTCAAATAAAACAAGACTAATGTCATTTACTCTCCCACATAATATCAAGCAACTTCTATTCAAGAAATTTCGTGTTACAGCGCTTAGTTTTGGAGATATTATACAGTCTCAACTTAAATGGTCCACCCTGTATAAACATACATACACACATACATACCACATGCATTAATGCACATATACACACATACATAAAACATACAACATACACACATACATATACGCACATATGAGCATACATACAAGCATACATACATACACTATGGCGTGTGGATAGAATGACTGTCCTTCCCACCACCGAATTCAAGAGGGTCCGAGTTCGAATCTCGGATGGGAGGTGACTAGCGCACGTAACCTTTAAGTATCCTAAGTAGGATATATAGGAGAGAGCTGGGCCACTTTTTTGGGCATATATGGGAAAGGATAGGGAAAACGAGGCTGGATGGGGTGGTTCAAGGAGGAAAATGGGTTTATATGGAAGAGATAGGGAATACGACGACCGATACTACGCTAAAGAGGGTTGAAGGAGGGAAATACGTTTATATGGAAGAAATAGTAGAGAGCTGTTAGGCTAGGAGGGTTTAAGTATGCGTTTATAAGGAGAGACGAGAAAACGGAGAGAGATCCTATGTTAGGATACACAGGTGTTTAAAGCTAGAATGTGCTTTATATAGGCTAGATAGGAAACCAAAGAGATACTCAGCTAGACAGGGGACAGGAGAGGAATGCGCTTTATGAAAGGTAGAGGATACGGGGAGTGGTGTTAGGCTAGACAGAGGTTGAGAGTAGAGTATGCGTTTATATGTATGAGAAGTATAGGAACAGGTAGGGGGTGCTAGGCTAGACAGAAGTTGAGGAGTAGAGTATAGGTTATATGAGAGGCATAAGAAAACGAGGGGAGGGTTAGGCTAGACAGAGGTTGAAAATAGAGTATGGTTTATATGAGTGGTATAGGAAAACGAGGAGAGGAGTTAGACTAGACAGAGGTCGAGGAGCAGAGTATGGTTTATGTGAGAGTCATAGGTAAACGAGAGAGGCGTTAGGCTAGACAGAGCTAGAGGAGTAGAGTATGGTTTATATGAGAGGTATAGGAACAGGAGGAGAGGTGTTAGGCTAGACAGATACTAAAGGAGTAGCAATATGGGTTTATATACAGGAGAGATAGGGAATAGGAGGTGCTAGACTTGAAAGCGACTTTAGACGTGAACTTAGTGGAAAACTGTTTCATGTCAATGTTCTAGACATGCCCATCACGTAACCTATTCAGGGAAAAAGGTGGCCCACAAAGGGAAAAAGTTGACTAGCAAAGGGAAAAACGTGACCAGCAAAGGGAAAAAGGTGACCAGTAAAGGGAAAAATGTGACCAGCAAAGGGAAAAAGGTGACCAGTAAAGGGAAAAATATGACCAGCAAAGGGAAAAAGGCGACCACCAAAGGAAAAAAGGTGAGCCATAAAGGGAAAAAGGTGACCTGCAACGGGAAAAGCTAACCCACTAACACTAACAGGTAAGTAATTCAGCTAGTATTGCAAGAGGCTGAATGGATCATAGCAGTGTATGATTTCACAGGTAATTCAGCTAGTATCGTAGGTATTTAGGCTAATTCAGCTAGTATCACAAGAGGATAGATTCTAGGGTTGGGTATAGCTTAGTGTCGTATTTCACAGGTAATTCAGAGAGTATCGTAGGTATTTAGGTTAATTCAAGTATCACAGACGTTTAGAGTAATTCAGCTAGCATTACCGGAGGGTAGGTTCCAGGGGTTGGTTATAACATAGCTTCGTATTTCACAGATAGTTCAGGTAATATGGTAAGTATTTGAGGTAATCGACATAGCTTCACAGATATTATTGATAATTTCGATCAGAGATTAGTATCACAGCTATTTAAGGTAATTTAAGTTGCATCAATGGTATTTGAGTCATTTTAACAGATAATTCATATAGTATCATTGGTATTTAAGGCAAACCAGATAGTATCACAGGTGCTCGTGCTAATTTAGAGCAGGAATTCGTATCAGAGCTAGTTAAGGTAATTTCACATGATTCGGGTTGTATCACAGGTATTGAAGTCATTTTCACAGGCAATTCAGCTAGTATCGTGAGCATTTAAGCTAATTCATCTAGTATCACAGGAGGCTAGATTCCAGAGGCTAACTGCATCATAGCTATGCATGATTTCACAGCTAATTCAGCTAGTATCGTAGGTATTTAGGCTAATTCAGCTAGTATCACAGGAGGCTAGATTCCAGGGTTGGGTATAGCATAGTTTCATATTTCACAGGTAATTCAGAGGGTATCGTAGGTATTTAGGATAATTCAAGTAACATAGATGTTTAGAGTAATTAAGCAAGCATTACAGGAGGGTAGGTTCCAGGGGTTGGTTATAACGTAGTTTCGTATTTTACAGATAGTTCAGGTAATATCGTAAGTATTTAGGTAATCAGCATAGTTTCACAGATGCTCGTAATAATTTCGATCAGAGATTTGTATCACAGCTATTTAAGGTAAATGCAGGTGATTCAGGTTGTATCAATGGTATTTGAGTCATTTTAACAGATAATTCTGATAGTATCACAGGTGGTCGTACTAATTTAGAGCAGGAATTCGTATCGGAGCTAGTTAAGGTAATTTCACATGATTCGGGTAGTATCACAGGTATTTAAGTCATTTTATCGGGCAATTCAACTAGTATCACAGGTACTCATGGTAATATAGAGAGTAATTAAATTATAAAACATTTCTCATCCAACGTTACAACAATTTATATACTTTTTTCTAAATCTTACAAACTTATTATATATTAAACAGTTATTGTACGATGCGGAGAGGGATAAACTGCATATTGGTTCACAAATTGAAAAGCTTTACGTCAACATACCTTTATTTTAGTTCGTTGTAGATGTCTCTCCCCTTTTATCTAGGCTTGAGACTAGCACTAGGATTGCTCCTAATGGCAGGGTTACCACCTTCCCTTCCATCTTCTTCTTTCTTCATCAGGCGTCAGCTATCAGCATATACAGCACACAGATAACCTTCTTTTTTAAGATTGTAGACTCACGAGAAAATCTTTATCTTTAACTTACATTCTTTTAAGCACTGTTTGTAATATTGTAATGTCCATACGCATATGTCGTTATCCCGTCCTCAGCAATAATTCTTTTATCATCAAACGGAGTCAATGCAATTTTATTCACTTGCACTGTAGCAAGAGCATGCTTTCGTGATAGGATCAGATTCATAGGTGTTCTGATGATTTCACTGGTTTTAAGACAGTCTGTATAGCTGTCAAACGAAATGTACTGCTTAATAGCGCTACGTTTTATACCTTTAATCTTTTTTATCATTGACCCTTGAATATCTAAGGCATACATCTTAGGACGTAGTCCAACAAAGCGTAGGATGATTTTGCTATTAGCCTCATCTTTAAATTTTCCCAATACCTTCTTGTTCTGAGTACAATAACATATATGGTTGACACGGTAATCAGCTGTATCGAGATGCTCAAGAAAACGTAGTTTATCCTGGTACACATCTTCAGTTGTTACACGATGAATGAACGAATCAGTGTCCATATACATAAGCTTCAGGTTTTCAGCTCCATAATAAGGCAACAAAACATCGTAATGATAGTTATACATTAATGTCTTGGAGATGTCCAACACACTCATACCAATGTATATAGCCTTGTTGAATACAATCTGACGAGAGGCCATATGTACAGCAGCTAGATTATCAGCATATATCGTCCTGTCGATAAACGTAGGCTTGGCGATCAGCTTCTCTAGTTTTTTCATTGGTCACCAGTCGTATATCCATACGGTTACGCAGGTTCTCCATAGTTTTTCCGAACATAGCGTTGTTAAAGAGCTTGTAGAGATCCTTCTCGAAATCATTTGCAGCTTGTTGTCGTAGCCTGTTGTTAAATTCCACATAAGGCTTCAACCACTGAGACTGTCGGAATTGTAGCACACGATGGATTTTTGTTAGTTGTAGTCCATGACTAAGAGCTTGCTTCAAAGCCATGTAATGCACTACATACTTCTTTCGAGGTCCAAGATGAGGTATCAGTTTCTTTGTAGATGCTTCCAATGGTTTCATACACTCTGGCAGAAAAGGTAGATCGTTGTGTAGATCGTGAAGTTCAGCAGGATACTCGATGTCGACTTCTAATATGTACCCATGAGGATCATCTTCTCGTAGTGTTTCTAAGTTGATTTCTTCAGGTGACACCCACTGAAATCCACCAAAAGGAAGGGCGTGACACATTGCCCACCCATATTGGCTATTAGCGTCCTCGTATGTGATAAATTTTTGTTGGTCTCGACGGATCAAACTTATCCATATAAGTGTTATTAGCCTCAGCATACCGATGGGAAACTTGGCATAAACCTCCTCTTAGACCTAATTCCACCATGAGTAGTTGATCATAATCTTGTAACAGCTCCAGCTTAATTCCAGTATACAGTAACATGGCGTCCCATGTAAGACCTGGAGTGGTAAAATAATGAGCAGGATCAACTTTGTGTGTTTTAAGGGTTTGCTCTTGAACGTCTCAGAGACATCAGCTAGGAGAAGTACATCCGAAGTTAAGTAGAGATCGCTGTACTCTCCCAGGTTTCTCACATTAAACAGCTCCCATACATTTCTAGCATGATCGTAGTCAGTATCAGTAATTTCTTCTTCATTTAATCTATTGTAGAAGTAGTCCTAAGGAGGCAAGCAGGTCTCGTTCAGGACATCCCATGACGTAACAAAATCATAGGGAAATACACCCTTTCGGGTCATCAAATTCAATTTGTCTTCTCCAAAGTACTTTAGCGTTTCAGGATACGAGGTTAGATTTTTTACCAACTTATCCAAGCTTGTACTGAGGAATCGGAAGCTATCCACAAATCGAAGCTTTATATCTCCTACATACTTGGTGAATGAGATATAGCTTTCTTCAGAGTTAGGAATTACCTCCACACGTTCACTTGTACAACCCAGCCCCTTAACAATGAAATGAGAGTCATATCCGCTAAGGTTATGCATGAAGACTGGTATATATTTAGGTGTTTTACAGGCTAAATTACATTCATTGTGAAGACTTCCACGATATTCACCGCTGATGTGATCATGGTCGCGTACTTTATAGTTTTCTACTGTAAAGCCTTTTCCACACAACTAGCATGCCGTAGAAGACTCAAAATTCTTTTGCTGTTGTTCCGTAAGTTTCAGAGGCTTAGCAGATTTGTATATGTCATCAATCATTTTTGCAAGAGATGTCAGGTACAGCATAAACTTCTGAGCAGCATCAGCACCACGATACACATAGGGTTGCTTAGGAAGACCAGTTTCGAGATGTTCAACACTGGATGTAGGCTTCACGTAAACACAGAAGCTCATTGGTGTGTGCTCTTGATAAAGGGTTGTATAGGATGTTTCAGGATTGGGTATACACGTATGGCATGGAGTGAGAACACTCAAAATCAGCATAGATGACATAAGGTACTTTCAGCATCCTCTCAACATTTTTAAACTGAACAATTGATTTCTCCTTGGTAGGCATAACTAACCTCGCAACACCATGTTGAATACAGACGGCTGCATGTTCTTGCAGTTTTTCCTGTCCACTTCGTCCATATGGATCATCAAAATGTGTAAAGCAGCGCTTACAAGTATAACCCCGTCCATTATGGTTAGTTTTCTGGCGTCGAATGAGTTTCTCAAAATTCTTTATATATACGTAGTGATGTTTTCCACTACTATCACTCAATAGTAGCAGGTCGCAGTGTTCAGGTAGTTCAATATCAACAACCTTTATCGGATACACTTCATACTTCTCATCTAGCCCGAAAACGTTAATAGATATCTTGTTAAACTTCTTAAATTTAGGTATTTGAGAAGGTGGAGTAGGATAGGAAACACAGCTGAAGTCGCAGTTTTCTTGAAGCTGCCTGTATTTGCTGACGCGTTGAGGCTTGGTGCTCACGAATTTAGCTAACACGGAGTACATGAAACATTTCTCGTCGCTAAAGTTCTGAATGTTTATACATGCTTTCCTTGCTTCAACAGCTGACGGTAGTGGTATGTAGCTACTTCCTCGCAACGGATTGTACTTGTTGATACGAAGTCGAAGTCCTTCCACTGCCAGCAAAGCCCAGTTGCTACCCTTAAGCTGAGACTCCTCCATTTCAGTCATCAATTTCTTGAATTTCACTTCCATCGCTGACTCCAGATCAGTTTCCAGGAAATCAGCTTGATTCCGTGTTTTAAATGTTTTGTCACAGGTTTCACCAATACTGTTAACAAATCGACACTCAGCCAGCAGATTATTTTTAACACTCTTATGAATGCTAAGCTCTTTATGCACAGCCTGGATTATCCGTTGTTTTGCCTCTTGCAGATACATATTCAGGTCCTTAGGTGACTCGCATCGTATAAAATACGATTTCAATCGTCCTTCGAATGAAGTTTCGTATTCTTTCATATCACAGTCCTCCATTGTTGACAGCAACTGATGTTTAGTTGGCTCCAATCTTCTTTTCTTCTGAGGGCTGCTTATTTCACATATATCTTCGTGTCGCTGCCCCTTATAACCATCTTTGAAGGTTACATTACAATGTTTACATTTGAAGAGCTTCTTGCAGCTCATCTCGTGTCTTCTCTTGTGATAACCTCGGAGGAAATTCTTCCCACATTTTCCGCATGCATATCCAGTAGCGCTTGGAATAATATCCTTATACGATGAGTTATTCATCTTTATTCTTGATGTAATAACGTATTAATCACTGATCAATGAAATGTAGACCTCTTCACCTTGATACCACTTTAGAAAGCTGATTATTCTTGGAGAGAACACGATGTTAACACCTCAAGACTAATTAGCACAATGAAGTCCAATGCCCTAGATCACCATATTTATAGAGGGAGCACGAACCTTTTAGATCAATCATAAACTCGCTCCATAACCAGCTGTATATGATCGCTTAAACGTGTATTAACCCCCCAACCATATAACCTCAAGTCCAGAGACAGGATGTTTATGACGTCACACCCAGAGACAGGATGTCTGGCAGCATCAAACACGTTTAAGCTCGTCTCATAACTACCTGCTTATATTGTCACACCAGCAAGAGAAGTATTCCCACACGCTCATTCAGACATATATTTCAAATTCAAGCCTACCACCATTACCACCACCATCACCACCTATTGTACCAAGGTTAATTCAAGCTGTATTATCACAATACTTAAAAGTAAAAGCTTAAAAGGAAACCTAGAAGATTTTTCCCCTTATTTACTTAATTATTTCATGTTTTCATTCCCTTTTCAATTCTTCCTTTCCATCTTCCTACAGAAAGACCATTACATTTCACTGCAATCACGAGAAAAGCAAACGCTCATTCAGGCATATATTTCAAATTCAAAGCCTACCACCACCACCACCACCACCACCACCACCACCACCACCACCACCACCACCACCACCACCACCACCACCACCACCACCACCACCACCACCATCACCTATTGTACCAAGGTTAATTCCAGCTGTATTATCACAATTCTTAAAGTAAAAGCTTAAGAGGTAACGTAGAAGATTTTCCCCATTATTTACTTAATTATTTCATGTTTTCATTCCCTTTTCAATTCTTCCTTTCCATCTTCTCGCAGAAAGACCATTACATTAACTACAATCATGAGAAAAGCAATTTGAAATATATGCCTGAATGAGCGTTTGCATTTCTCGTGATTGCAGTGAAATGTAATGGTCTTTCTGTAGGAAGATGGAAAGGAAGAATTGAAAAGGGAATGAAAACATGAAATAATTAAGTAAATAAGGGGAAAAATCTTCTAGGTTTCCTTTTAAGCTTTTACTTTTAAATATTGTGATAATACAGCTTGAATTAACCTTGGTACAATAGGTGGTGATGGTGGTGGTAGTGGTGGTAGGCTTGAATTTGAAACATATGTTTGAATGAGCGTGTGGGAATACTTCTCTTGCTGGTGTGACAGCATAAGCAGGTAGTTATGAGACGAGTTTAAACGTGTTTGATGCTGCCAGACATCCTGTCTCTGGGTGTGACGTCATAAACATCCTGTCTCTGGACTTGAGGTTATATGGCTGGGGGGTTAATACACGTTTAAGCGATCATATACAGCTGGTTATGGAGCGAGTTTATGATTGATCTAAAAGGTTCGTGCTCCCTCTATAAATATTGTGATCTAGGGCATTGGACTTCATTGTGCTAATTAGTCTTGAGGTGTTAACATCGTGTTCTCTCCAAGAATAATCAGCTTTCTAAAGTGGTATCAAGGTGAAGAGGTCTACATTTCATTGATCAGTGATTAATACGTTATTACATCAAGAATAAAGATGAATAACTCATCGTATAAGGATATTATTCCAAGCGCTACTGGATATGCATGCGGAAAATGTGGGAAGAAGTTCCTCCGAGGTTATCACAAGAGAAGACACGAGATGAGCTGCAAGAAGCTCTTCAAATGTAAACATTGTAATGTAACCTTCAAAGATGGTTATAAGGGGCAGCGACACGAAGATATATGTGAAATAAGCAGCCCTCAGAAGAAAAGAAGATTGGAGCCAACTAAACATCAGTTGCTGTCAACAATGGAGGACTGTGATATGAAAGAATACGAAACTTCATTCGAAGGACGATTGAAATCGTATTTTATACGATGCGAGTCACCTAAGGACCTGAATATGTATCTGCAAGAGGCAAAACAACGGACAATCCAGGCTGTGCATAAAGAGCTTAGCATTCATAAGAGTGTTGAAATTAATCTGCTGGCTGAGTGTCGATTTGTTAACAGTATTGGTGAAACCTGTGACAAAACATTTAAACCACGGAATCAAGCTGTTTTCCTGGAAACTGATCTGGAGTCAGCGATGGAAGTGAAATTCAAGAAATTGGTGACTGAAATGGAGGAGTCTCAGCTTAAGGGTAGCAACTGGGCTTTGCTGGCAGTGGAAGGACTTCGACTTCGTATCAACAAGTACAATCCGTTGCGAGGAAGTAGCTACATACCACTACCGTCAGCTGTTGAAGCAAGGAAAGCATGTATAAACATTCAGAACTTTAGCGACGAGAAATGTTTCATGTACTCCGTATTAGCTAAATTCGTGAGCACCAAGCCTCAACGCGTCAGCAAATACAGGCAGCTTCAAGAAAAGTGCGACTTCAGCTGTGTTTCCTATCCTACTCCACCTTCTCAAATACCTAAATTTGAGAAGGTTAACAAGATATCTATTAACGTTTTGGGGCTAGATGAGAAGTATGAAGTGTATCCGATAAAGGTTGTTGATATTGAACTACCTGAACACTGCGACCTGCTACTATTGAGTGATAGTAGTGGAAAACATCACTACGTATATATAAAGAATTTTGAGAAACTCATTCGACGCCAGAAAACTAACCATAATGGACGGGTTTATACTTGTAAGCGCTGCTTTACACATTTTGATGATCGATATGGACGAAGTGGACAGGAAAAACTGCAAGAACATGTAGCCGTCTGTATTCAACATGGTGTTGCGAGGGTAGTTATGCCTACCAAGGAGAAATCAATTGTTCAGTTTAAAAATGTTGAGAGGATGCTGAAAGTACCTTATGTCATCTATGCTGATTTTGAGAGTATTCTCACTCCATGCCATACGTGTATACCCAATCCTGAAACTTCCTATACAACCCCTTATCAAGAGCACACACCAATGAGCTTCTGTGTTTACGTGAAGCCTACATCCAGTGTTGAACATCTCGAAACTGGTCTTCCTAAGCAACACTATGTGTATCGTGGTGCTGATGCTGCTCAGAAGTTTATGCTGTACCTGACATCTCTTGCAAAAATGATTGATGACATATACAAATCTGCTAAGCCTCTGAAACTTACGGAACAACAGCAAAAGGACTTTGAGTCTTCTACGGCATGCTACTTGTGTGGAAAAGGCTTTACAGGAGAAAACTACAAAGTACGCGACCATGATCAAATCAGCGGTGAATATCGTGGAAGTCTTCACAATGAATGTAATTTAGCCTGTAAAACACCTAAATATATACCAGTCTTCATGCATAACCTTAGCGGATATGACTCTCATTTCATTGCTAAGGAGCTGGGTTGTACAAGTGAACGTGTGGATGTAATTCCTCACTCTGAAGAAAGCTATATCTCATTCACCAAGTATGTAGGAGATTTAAAGCTTCGATTTGTGGATAGCTTCCGATTCCTCAGTACAAGCTTGGATAAGTTAGTAAAAAATCTAACCTCGTATCCTGAAACGCTAAAGTACTTTGGAGAAGACAAATTGAAGTTGATGACCCGTAAGGGTGTATTTCCCTATGATTTTGTTACGTCATGGGATGTCCTGAACGAGACCTGCTTGCCTCCTTAGGACTACTTATACAATAGATTAAATGAAGAAGAAATTACTGATACTGACTACGATCATGCTAGAAATGTATGGGAGCTATTTAATGTGAGAAACCTGGGAGAGTACAGCGATCTCTACTTAACTTCGGATGTACTTCTCCTAGCTGATGTCTTTGAGACGTTCAGAGAGCAAACCCTTAAAACACACAAAGTTGATCCTGCCCATTATTTTACCACTCCAGGTCTTACATGGGACGCCATGTTACTGTATACTGGAATTAAGCTGGAGCTGTTACAAGATTATGATCAACTACTCATTGTGGAATCAGGCATAAGAGGAAGTTTATGCCAAGTTTCCCATCGTTATGCTGAGGCTAATAACACTTATATGGATAAGTTTGATCCGTCGAGACCAACCCAATTTATCACATACGAGGACGCTAATAACCAATATGGGTGGGCAATATGTCACGCCCTTCCTTTTGGTGGATTTCAGTGGGTGTCACCTGAAGAAATCAACTTAGAAACACTACAAGAAGATGATCCTCATGGGTACATATTAGAAGTCGACATCGAGTATCCTGCTGAACTTCACGGTCTACACAACGATCTACCTTTCCTGCCAGAGTGTATGAAACCATTGGAATCATCTACAAAGAAACTGATACCTCATCTTGGACCTCGAAAGAAGTATGTAGTGCATTACATGGCTTTGAAGCAAGCTCTTAGTCATGGACTACGACTAACAAAAATCCATCGTGTGCTACAATTCCGACATTCTCAGTGGTTGAAACCTTATGTGGAATTTAACAACAGGCTACGACAACAAGCTGCAAATGATTTCGAGAAGGATCTCTACAAGCTCTTTAACAACGCTATGTTTGGAAAAACTATGGACAATCTGCGTAACCGTATGGATATACGACTGGTGACCAATGAAAAAACTCTAGAGAAGCTGATCGCCAAGCCTACGTTTATCGACAGAAAGATATATGCTGATAATCTAGCTGCTGTACATATGGACTCTCGTCAGATTGTATTCAACAAGGCTATATACATTGGTATGAGTGTGATGGACATCTCCAAGACATTAATGTATAACTATCATTACGATGTTTTGTTGCCTTATTATGGAGCTGAAAACCTGAAGCTTATGTATATGGACACTGATTCGTCCATTCATCGTGTAACAACTGAAGATGTGTACCAGGATAAGCTACGTTTTCTTGAGCATCTCGATACAGCTGATTACCCTGTCAACCATATATGTTATTGTACTCAGAACAAGAAGGTATTGGGAAAATTTAAAGATGAGGCTAATAGCAAAATCATCCTACGCTTTGTTGGACTACGTCCTAAGATGTATGCCTTAGATATTCAAGGGTCAATGATAAAAAAGATTAAAGGTATAAAACGTAGCGCTATTAAGCAGTACATTTCGTTTGACAGCTATACAGACTGTCTTAAAACCAGTGAAATCATCAGAACACCTATGAATCTGATCCTATCACGAAAGCATGCTCTTGCTACAGTGCAAGTGAATAAAATTGCATTGACTCCGTTTGATGATAAAAGAATTATTGCTGAGGACGGGATAACGACATATGCGTATGGACATTACAATATTACAAACAGTGCTTAAAAGAATGTAAGTTAAAGATAAAGATTTTCTCGTGAGTCTACAATCTTAAAAAAGAAGGTTATCTGTGTGCTGTATATGCTGATAGCTGACGCCTGATGAAGAAAGAAGAAGATGGAAGGAAAGGTGGTAACCCTGCCATTAGGAGCAATCCTAGTGCTAGTCTCAAGCCTAGATAAAAGGGGAGAGACATCTACAACGAACTAAAATAAAGGTATGTTGACGTAAAGCTTTTCAATTTGTGAACCAATATGCAGTTTATCCCTCTCCGCATCGTACAATAACTGTTTAACATATAATAAGTTTGTAAGATTTAGAAAAAAGTATATAAATTGTTGTAACGTTGGATGAGAAATGTTTTATAATTTAATTACTCTCTATATTACCATGAGTACCTGTGATACTAGTTGAATTGCCCGTTAAAATGACTTAAATACCTGTGATACTACCCGAATCATGTGAAATTACCTTAACTAGCTCAGATACGAATTCCTGCTCTAAATTAGTACGACCACCTGTGATACTATCAGAATTACCTGTTGAAATGACTCAAATACCATTGATAAAACCTGAATCACCTGCATTTACCTTAAATAGCTGTGATACAAATCTCTGATCGAAATTATTACGAGCATCTGTGAAACTATGCTGATTACCTAAATACTTACGATATTACCTGAACTATCTGTAAAATACGAAACTACGTTATAATCAACCCCTGGAACCTACCCTCCTGTAATGCTTGCTTAATTACTCTAAACACCTATGTTACTTGAATTATCCTAAATACCTACGATACCCTCTGAATTACCTGTGAAATATGAAACTATGCTATACCTCACCCTGGAATCTAGCCTCCTGTGTTACTAGCTGAATTAGCCTAAATACCTACGATACTAGCTGAATTAGCTGTGAAATCATGCATAGCTATGATGCAGTTAGCCTCTGGAATCTAGCCTCCTGTGATACTAGATGAATTAGCTTAAATGCTCACGATACTAGCTGAATTGCCTGTGAAAATGACTTCAATACCTGTGATACTACCCGAATCATGTGAAATTAACTTAACTAGCTCTGATACGAATTCCTGCTCTAAATTAGCACGAGCACCTGTGATACTATCTGGTTTGCCTTAAATACCAATGATACTAGATAAATTACCTGTTAAAATGACTCAAATGCCATTGATGCAACTTAAATTACCTTAAATAGCTGTGATACAAATCTCTGATCGAAATTATCAATAATATCTGTGAAGCTATGTCGATTACCTCAAATACTTACCATATTACCTGAACTATCTGTGAAATACGAAGCTATGTTATAACCAACCCCTGGAACCTACCCTCCTGTAATGCTAGCTGAATTACTCTAAACGTCTGTGATACTTGAATTAACCTAAATTCCTACGATACTCTCTGAATTTCCTGTGAAATACGACACTAAGCTATACCCAACCCTAGAATCTATCCTCTTGTGATACTAGCTGAATTAGCCTAAATACCTACGATACTAGCTGAATTACCTGTGAAATCATGCAGCGCCATGATGCAGTTAGCATCTGGAATCTATCCTGTGTTACTAGACGAATTAGCCTAAATACATACGATACTAGCTGAATTACCTGTGAAATCATACACTGCTATGATCCAGTCAGCCTCTTGCAATACTACCTGAATTACTTACCTGTTAGTGTTAGTGGGTTAGCTTTTCCCGTTGCAGGTCACCTTTTTCCCTTTATGGCTCACCTTTTTCCCTTTGGTGGTCGCCTTTTTCCCTTTGCTGGTCACATTTTTCCCTTTACTGGTCACCTTTTTCCCTTTGCTGGTCACATTTTTCCCTTTACTGGTCACCTTTTTCCCTTTGCTGGTCACGTTTTTCCCTTTGCTAGTCAACTTTTTCCCTTTGTGGGCCACCTTTTTCCCTGAATAGGTTACGTGATGGGCATGTCTAGAACATTGACATGAAAAGTTTTCCACTAAGTTCACGTCTAAAATCGCTTTCAAGTCTAGCACCTCCTATTCCCTATCTCCCCTGTATATAAACCCATATTGCTACTCCTTTAGTATCTGTCTAGCCTAACACTTCTCCCCCTGTTCCTATACCTCTCATATAAACCATACTCTAATCCTCTAGCTCTGTCTAGCCTAACGCCTCTCTCGTTTACCTATGACTAACACATAAACCATACTATGCTCCTCGACCTCTGTCTAGTCTAACTCTTCTCCTCGTTTTCCTATACCACTCATATAAACCATACTCTATTTTCAACCTCTGTCTAGCCTAACACTTCCCCTCGTTTTCCTATACCTCTCATATAACCTATACTCTACTCCTCAACCTCTGTCTAGCCTAGTACCCTCTTCCTGTTCCTATACTTCTCATACATATAAACGCATACTCTTCTCTCAACCTCTGTCTAGCCTAACACCACTCCCCGTATCCTCTACCTCTCATAAAGCGCATTCCTCTCCTGTCCCCTGTCTAGCTGAGTATCTCTTTGGTTTCCTATCTAGCCTATATAAAGCACATTCTAGCTTTAAACACCTGTGTATCCTAACATAGGATCTCTCTCCGTTTTCTCGTCTCTCCTCATAAACGCATACTTAAACCCTCCTAGCCTAACACCTCTCTACTATTTCTTCCATATAAACGTATTTCCCTCCTTCAACCCTCTTTAGCATAGTATCGGTCGTCGTATTCCCTATCTCTTCCATATAAACCCATTTTCCTCCTTGAACCACCCCATCCAGCCTCGTTTTCCCTATCCTTTCCCATATATGCCCAAAAAAGTGGCCCAGCTCTCTCCTATATATCCTACTATCCTATATTCATAACACAAATTAAAATCGCTGTAACTCGCACACAAAGGCAAAGTTTCTTGCAGGTAAACGTTGTGCTTCAATAAAACTCGCTCTAAAGCTCTGCTGCCCCATATGTACCAGAGCGAGAAAATCATATCAGAGTAACACACAAAGCTTTGTAAAGTAGATTTGTTACGCAAAAACGTTAATACAATGTATTACAATACTAAATATTTCCCTTGTGAAAATATGAAGTCATTTTAATAGAAAGATACGTTTAACAAGAGGAGTAGTATAACATGAAGTATACAGAAAAATAAATTATTTTTAGGAATAATTTATTGAGGGGACATATAAACGGTAAGGGCTAGAAAAAGTGTAAATGTAACACATCAGAATATACACTACACGCTTTTAAACATTTTCATTTCGCTTCAGACTATTTTATCCCCCCTTGTACCTGTCTACAAGGTTATCTCTTTACGCAAAAACTCATGGAAGATGTTGAATTATTTTTTATCTCTAGGAAAAACAGTGGCTCTAATGCTTTTGAAGATTAAGAATATTTCCCACCTCTAGAGGGTTTATATGATTCACTCTTCAATTAGAACATTTATAAAACTAACTTAAAGGACATGTATATTCTACGTTTATACTAAGCAGTGTTAAACAATCACACTACTAAAGCCAGCTTTTAAGCATATAGTACTATGTTTTCCACAAATATTATATTAAGACTGCAAATTACAAAATTACTTCTAATATCTTTACTATTAACTTGGGAAATACTCGTAATTATTAATTTGTTTGCACATGACTGCATTTGATGCTTTACCTGTACTATCAGCTGAACCAACACCCTGCACAAAAAGCATTAAGTTATAGGTCTGCTAGTGTCTTTATATTCCTCATCTTCCACGATGTGTAACCATGTCGCCCATACAAAGCACTACAAATTGAGTACTTGCATATGAGTGAATTTCTGAATATGTGTATTAACCAGAGCGGGTAAGCCAAAAGAATATTTGAAAACAATGAGTGTATAATGCAGAGGTTTTTTAAAATCAGAAGTAGGTTCGATCCTTTAAAAATGTATAGAATGCGTCTTTCTCTCTCCCTATCTCTTATAAGCACACACAAAAATGTGTATATATACCAAGTGAGTCTTCTCAGCCTGCGGATTCAGAAGTTATGCAGTCCCGGCGTTGTCCAGACTATGCCGTAAATACTTTCCATATCAATTTCGGCCGAAATGACTGCTTTACACCGGGCGTGTGCCGTGAGTTTCACTTGTAGCGCAACAGTGTGCGCGTTGGCCTTCAATGATAAAGGTCCCAGGTTCAAATGCTGCTACTTGGAGGTACCTTTTATGTTTAGTAAATTTAAGGAGAACTGATAGTTTGGCATGGAAGTGTCGTTTCACTTAATTAGTTTAATTATGTGAATTTCTTTAAAACACAAGTTGTTGCTTGTTAGAATATGCAAATCCACCTTCTAGTGCATTCGGAAATAAATCGTGATTTGTTATAATGTTCTCCAAACATGAACAGAAACGAATAAAAAAACACTCATATACTCATAGGCGTGCTTTGAACTTCCGACCTTCAGCATGGCTTTCCAGCTTTCCAGCTTGTTAACCATTGTGCTAATATAGTGCCGTAACAGCCAGCACCACCATAGCTATGGTCACCTGACTGATGAATGCGGTGTCAGCACCTGCATTTCACATCATCTTTAAAATGCAGGGTTACCTAGTTACCAATCCGCAGGATGAGAAGACTCACGGGGTATATATATATATATATATATATATATATATATATATATATATATATATATGAGTGAACAGGCGACAGAAATCTTTTAAAACGATGAAAGCGCAATGCATGCATTTTTAAAATAAGAAGCATGCTTGAACCTTAAAAATATAATACTATTCTCTCTCGTGCAAATGCAACCTCGGCATCCGGATGCCATTAGTATACTTATGGGTAACGCACCACCAGCATTTAAGTTTTCTAGTTTATCGTTTGGAAATCTAAATGACCAATAGCAGCCTATAACAATTTAGCTATCGCAATGTTTGTTTCCTACGACCAGACCATTAGTAACTTACAATATAGAATTCCAAATCTGCTCTCGCTTTGTTCACGTGTGGAACGCCTCCCTACAGGTACCCCTGTTGGTTCATGCAGCTATATAGTTTTCACTAGCATTAAGTCTTCATCATGTCAAGTGAAAGGTCTAGCGGTGCAAGCAGCTCTGCTTCAGACCTTCAATCCCCGACACCCACTACCTTTCCTGCACAGCGAAAATGTCCGCACTAGATTCCAGTAGCTCTTCGAGGACTTTTGGTACTTAGGTTTTAATGAAGATCAAAAAGAGCCTGAGGACTTGATTCTACACCTCTGTCATCACCATAATTGACATCGGGTTCTGACACCACGTACCTCACCGGCGCAGACGGGTTGGAAATACCCATATCACAGCAATCTACCATACTCCTCGACATCAAATCTGTCCGAGCACATCACGCTGGTGAGCTGGACAGTATCGGAGTGTGGTATCTACCGGACGAGTTGCTAGATCGCAACGAGGACAACTTCTCAGAGTCCCGGGATTTCTTCCGAGACTTCCATGTTGCACGAAGAGTTGCCCGTACCCCGCATTCTTCCCAGCTACCATTAATTCCAAATCAATCCTTCGATAACACCACCGCAGCAAGGAGAAGAGGAGCGCCTTATTCTGTTCCGCTGTTGACCACGCCTGTCCGCATAGAATTAGTCTGCCAGAGCTTCAGCTAGACTTTCAACTACCCAGTCAAGACTTATGGCAGTAGGCATCAGTGGTAAGCCATAACACTTCCTCCTCTTCATTCTACATTATGAGTTTTCATCTTCTTCCAATTCTTCTTGCGTTTCGCTCCTACCATGTCTAGGCACAAGGATGTGATAAAAGGGTCCAAAACGTGAAAGATTACTTTTTCAGTGAATATTGGCTATTAAGAGGTAACCGAGTGCCCTACATTACAAACAATAATATAATTTAATTATCACTGCATTTGCGTATGCAACATTCTTTTATTAGTATTCATGCGAGAGATAAGACTATTTAACAAACAAAGCGTCTACAGTGCCAGGTCTAACAAAGAGCTGTGTATACCACTTACAGAATTCGTATATACATTTAGGAACATTTATTAACAAGTGCAAAGAGACAGTCAGCTGCAATCCTCTCTTTGTCAAGGTGTCTAATGCCCTCTCATAACTATACGTCCTGTTATACACCCTTGTATCATGGTACATGTGTAGCTTATAATAGTAACAAGCTTATAATAATACATTTCTGCATCCATTTCCTTTCTGGCATTATTTACATCGCTCTATCCTTCTCCTTTCAGCTAGTTTAGTTGGATCTGTTAATACCTACTACATTCCCTTTCCTAAGTTCTGCCCCATTCGTGTGTGTGCGTAAATGTGTATATGCGTGCGTGTCATCTGAGCCGCAGATTACCTCAATCATCGCAGACGTTCACGTTACCTCAAGGTACGTATATTATGGAACTTTATTTTATCTGAAAACATAAACGTTCAAGAAACGCAGGTAAGACTGTACACGCGCTAGTAAAACAAGAATGAACGCTAACTTTATCCCTCACATGCAAGGATTAGGCATACTACCATTATTAACAATAATAATGTAATGAACGTCACAATTCTTACTTGCTGCATTTCCTTCAAAGATGAATATTTCACAGGCACTCGATTTCCTGCTGTCTCGGATATATATATATATATATATATATATATATATATATAGTTATTTATAAGGGCGAGAAGATTCCTAGTTATAAATATAACGTTCATCTCATGACAAAGAATAAACCAGCAAAACATTTTATAGTTTTGAAATTAAACTTTACCTATGCATTCTAATACATCTGGGTAACTCATGAAATAGTTCGTTGTTCTCCGATTACATCTACCATATTAAATATTGAAAATATTAAATAAAAAGGGGGGGTTATAATCTTTCCCATATACCGGCCTCTGTCATGTGAGAGTTATTTGAAATTCACTAACACCCATACTCAATTTAAGTATATGGAAGTATAGCAATTGATGTAACCCTGGAGATGTGAAATAATATGTAAGATAAACTTTTTACATTTTCAGGATTCGGTCTCTGATCGTTTCAGAAACGTCATTGCGGAGAATCACACCCGAGGTGAAGTGCAGATCCGCGTATCACTCAAGCTTCTTATGTTATCGAATACCCATGCGTTTATACCACTGTCTGACACCACCATGCGCCGCGAAACCAAGGAGTTCAGTTGAAATATGAAATGGAATGAAGGGGAAATGATGGAAAGGAAATGGAGGTGGATGCTAACTCATCCATCATTCGCCTACCAATTAGGGAAAACATCGATAACCTAAGTTCAGAGAGAATGGCCGACGGGAATCGAACCCGGGAACCTACCAGCTGCGAGCCTCACACGTTACCGCGGAGGCAAACCGTACCGTAAGCTGACAATAATAGTGTACTTACTCAACGCAGTTTCAAATTACTGTTGGCAACATCAGCGAGATTATGCATCAAGAATAATAGGAATAATAAAACTAAATACATGAATGTTTATTTTAAATTATAGAAAAAAATCATCTGGACAAATAACGCTGTCACACAACCACAATTTTCTCAAGGGAAAAGTTTCTTTACACTCCTTCTATAAAGGCAAATGCCGCTCTAATCAGGCAAGTGAGCTCTAAAGCTGAAGGAGCACTCAGAAAGTTTAAAGAGGATAAAGCAATCCTTTAAGTAATATGTACTATGTTCATATTATTATTACATAATAAGTAATATGTTCCCGAGATCGCGGGTTCAAACCCGGCGGAGAGCGATGGATTTTTTCGGGCGTAATAACAACTCTGTTATTGATGAAGCAGTAAGCTATGAAGGCTTATGGCAAAACAGAGGGTTTATATCCAATTACAATATTGGAATTGTAATGGATTTATACTGGGTTGGTGCTGGACTACACAATTGTTTCCAAATATTGTGAAATGTGTCTTATCACAGCCACTGAATTCGGAATTAATTCATCCGGATTTCGCCATATGGCTTGAAGAACATAAATCCTGTGGGGAGTGTAATAAAAATTATGAAGGTTCTTCCACCTCAATAAAAGCTTCTGCTGCATACATTTTTTTTGGAAGCGGTCTGTTGCAGAGTGTAAGATGCGCCATACAACTGTGCTATCAGATGGTGATTCAAAAACATTCAATCACTTAGTGAATGAAAATGTATATGACAGCACAGTTACTCTGAAAAAACAAGAATGTTCCAATCATGTGGCAAAAAGAATGGGCAGTGGATTGCGACAAGTGGTAGACACTCGGAAAAAGCAAGGAGTAAAGCTGGTTGGGCGAGGGGTTGGGACACTTACCAATGTCACCATAAAAAAACTTACAAATTATTATATAAAAGCAATAGTAAGTGGCATTCCTAGTGTACCCAATATCTATATATGTCACCCTTAGCCACTATGTTTCAACAGATACAAAGCCTCAGCATGTAAGTCCCCAAGTCCTCAGCTGCTGGTGCTATTTTAATAAAAGTCTTGCTGAAGGAAAGACACCAATGAGCCACACAAAAATGCCAGTAAAACTGAGAGAGAAAATAGTTTGTGAAATAATGTGTGTATATTAAAGACTAGCGTGCGATGAGCTTCTCTCTCGGTGTGTGCGGGGGGCTACACAGAACCACAATGAATCTCTGCACTCATTGGTTTGGAGAAAATGCCCCAAAATTACTTTTGAATCCTGCAAAAGGTTTGAAATTGCAGCAGCTATAGCTATTTAGAATTTAACATGGGGTGCTCTTCAACAGAAGACTTGAAAGCTAAGGAAATTATAAGTTTAGTAACTAATGTACAGAACAGAATTCTGAAGAAGCGAGACAACGGTAGAATATATGAAAGTGCACGAGCAGCATCACAGTGGAACAAAACAACTCGCGGCAAAGGAAAGGTTACCAAAATGAAGAGGGCGTTTGCCTAACAAATGAAGGAATGAGTTACATATGCAACAAAGCAATTCTAATGTAGTGAGGTATCGTGGTGCATTTTATTAGTTACTGAAAGAAGTTTAATTTAAATAACTATCTAACAGTACTTCTGTATTAAATACTCAAGTATAAGGTATCCCAATCATTTTCTGTTCGCACTCTTAAATGAGGTCTAAACAGCATGCATATTTGGTGAACTAGTGATATGTTAAAACGTTCAGCTCTGTTAACCTTTTTCTATGGAACTACCAAATTTATCGTAGTATAATTTACACCGTTTACTGATTTATCTTCATAGGAGGCTATGGATTAAGAACAAAAAGGGTATTGCCGTCTTAAGTAACTTGTGATTATTTTCACAAAGTTTCTAATTTATTCTCTAAGCTAAAGAGATGTCCAGTTACATAGCATTAATTAACTGATTGAGGATACATAACTTCCCTATAGCTGGCTTACTACTTGAAAACATCTCCAGTAGTTTCTGAAATAAGCAAGACAAATATAAGAAAATGATCACTTATGAGCAGGCATAGGAGTTCTTGAGCACTTGAATTCAAGTTAACTGCGCTCAAATCATTACCAATACAAACAGCGTAAACAACAGAGGTCAAGGTTCACTGACGGCAGATAAAACGCGATCTGGTGAATGGTGTCTGTAAACGCCAACAGACCGTACCAGGGACGGAGGTGGTTTGTTATCTACATCACTGCGTGAAGTTCAATAACAGTTCAACCTAGCTTCCTTTCGTCCTGGCTTTAATACTTGCAAATTCCTATGCTTGCTTATCAGAAAATGATATTGAAGCTTTTAAGCGTGCATACTTTAAACATAGCTTCAATTATATTCTTGGAGGATAACTGGAGACAGTTTGCACCACAGCCAGGTTTATTACATATTTCAGAAAAGCTGCGTTTTATTTTCCTCCCTCTTGCCTCCTCAGAGGTTTGCATAGCACTGTACTTAACGATTCATTTAGAACAGGATTTTAGTGTTCCAATTCCATGTTCAAAAGCATTCTCTACATAGAGCTACTATTCATGTTAATTTCGTTTGTGTTTACGTTTATTCGAATCTTTCTTTTAAACTCTCCAAAGCAATAATGTAAACAACACCATAGATAATAAATACCAGAGCATGCCAAAGCTTTAAAGAAAACCCTGCTTTTGCAGACCACAACAAAAACTAAAGAATTTGTTTATGCATTGAAAGGCGCATGTACCATAAGTTTATCAGAATTGCTTAGAATACACTGACACATCCAAAGAATGAAAATAATCCTAGGCATTTAACTCAAACAAAAAACCAGATACGAACTATTTCATGAAAGGATGCTTAATATTATGGATTAAGAGATGTGATTTAAGCTTTAAAATAATAATTTATCATGCCTATAATGTGAGTAGAACAAGATATAGTTAGAAACATTAAAGAAAAGTTACTCTGTATTACCTGAATGCCACCCCGAAGCGCTGCGGAGGTGTTGTTGCCTGGGGTGCAAACAGACGCGAGTTCGATTTCCGATACCAGCATGGAAATGTTTTCCTCCTGTGAGATCTAGTTCGGTGTTCGCTGTGTAGATGGAGCCAGAAGATGCAACAGACTGCGTAGTTGCATGGTTGGGCATTTGTGCAATATGGTTGTTGCGCTACGAAACTTTAAATTCAAATTACCTTAAGGGAACGACGTAAAAGGCAAATGTAAATGTACGGACGAACGGAGGGGCCTATGTAACCGGGGTAGAGCACCGCAAATAGGCCACAATTCCCTTTGTTGCTTCTACTGTGACCTCTGGGAGGGAGGGATGAGGAGAGAGACTCGAAAAGCGACCAGATCTGGGTGACGACGGGCGCAAGTATGGACTATGCCCCTAAAGTTTCCAGAACGAACGCATCCGCCGCCTGGGTTCACCCACAAGCCATCAAAAAACCCCGGCGTTCATTTCGGGTCGGGGCCCATTATGAGGCGAGACTTAACTGAGCATTCCCACAATGACGCCAGAGAAAAAATCCTCTACAGAGCGTACAGCCACAGCCCAGCCGCAACGTGCCAAATACCGTCGCCTGGTCCTAAAACCCTGAAGTAGAAGGAAGATGACAGGTACAGTAAATGAGGGGCAGGAGAGTTGTGGTAGATTAACCACCCCAGCATTCACCTGTCGATCCAGGGAAACCACGAAAAGCCCATGAGTCAGAGTGGACGGTCGCCGGGGATCGAACATCCGACCTCCCGAATTCGAGTCACACACGTTACCGCGGCGCCACCTCGCTCGGTAGGGAACAACGTAGTTGGACTATATAGGATTATTTATACCTTTATAATTTAAATGTGTCATTACACTTAAGGTTATGAACGAATTTTGCTAATTTAAAGAGTTCTAAAATACTTGCCACATTCTAGCTTTAATGTTTTTAACTTCTATGTTACGTGGTTTACTTTATTATAATCTGTATGTGTAGGAAAGAAGAGGTAAAATTCATTGTAAATAAGTTTGACATAAGGTCGTTTTTTCAGACATTATTTGTAATATAGAAAGGCTTTTTGCTCTCTGCTAATGAAGTTGTCTCTTTCGCCATTTTCAGTTCAAGTGAGGCATTTCTTTTATATATTTTGCGGACAAAAACTAATAACTTACAGAAATGTTTTGTGCTGTGTTTAAAGCATCCATAATTTTAATAATCCACTAACAATAGTGAAAGTGGTACATAATGTGTTATACAACTGCATAAATGTTCAGCTCTGTATCTTGTACAGTTTTTCAGAAACTGTACTTGAATATGCGAAAATATAATTGCGAAGAAAAGTGTAATTTCCTGTGCTTAACAACTGTTATAAAATGAAGCACCTGAAATAGCAATATAACCAAAACAATATTAGCCCTGAACATATTGAGAATATCCAAAAACAATTTTAGACAGATTCGTTCAGATTCGCAAGAACCTTAATGATAGATTCAAGACCCAGGGCTTAGTAGCATACAGTGCAAAGCACCAGGACAATTCCTTGTTCTCCTTACATTTCATTCAGTAAGGCTACTTCATATATTCAAGCCGTTACTTACAATATTCTAAAAATGATTTTCTCTTATTAATATTCTCAGGGAAATAATATTTGCGGTAATGCGTTTTAGAAATATTTAATTTATTAGTGTAATTTTATATTGACAACTTTGCTGCATATTCCTTAGCAAGGTTGGTAACCGCAACATTGGGCCGAAATGACTCGAACTGAGTAACAGAACCTGTCATTTCTAGCAAGACTGGTATTTCCGTCCTCTCAAGTATAGAAAAGCAGCTTTTATAGAAGCAGGGGACGCTAAAAGAATACGGTATTTACCATGTACTCGAACGACTTCGTGGCTCAGAGTTAAAAATTTAAGATAGCATTATTGTTTTTTAAGCAGGCGACCAGGGTTTGACTCTCTTTCAGCGTTTTCCTTCACCAAGGTTGCTTTTCTCCAATATAATCCCAAGTATAATTGCTTAATAGCTCCCAATAAACGCCTAATCTATTATAAACAGTAACGTGAAAATAAATACAAAAGGAAAGCACCATGATTTACCAAAACTATTTAGAGAGTTGATTCTCTCAAATTAAAGCGCTTACAGTAATGTCAGTATGATATATTCCGGATCCTGCCATGAAACATGGTTGCATTGTGTATGCAATGTATTTTATGGCATTGATTCAATTGCTGCTAATGTATATTCGTTTTTACAACGTTTCATTGCCATTATATGCAATTTGTTATCCTGAAGTTTTATTCAATTCTGGGGCTCTGTTTCCTGGCTATGAGATGTTTTTCTCCCCATTCGCATCTCAAAACCCATTTTGGCCACTATATTTATTAAGCTACAAGCATGATTCTTTGTACCTTCTTCAAAACATTCGTTTTATTTTCCATTAATCCCTACTGGCTTGAAAAAGGACTCAATATTACAAAGGTACCAAAAATAATAACAATTTATTCAAAAAGTGAAATGTTCACATTTTTAATATTTTAAAACATACAATACTGCTAATGGTTTTGTAGTGCTATAAAGAATATGCAGCAAAATGCCCGATACGTTAAAATAACATAAATTCCTATAACCACCGTTATTTATTTTCATACTTAGAGAAACGTTTTCATACAAAGGCTTATTTTTCTATATAGTTCCTTTAATTACAATACATTTTGTCACAAATTCTTTCAGTACATATCTGGTAGCAGTTGGTAGCATGATATATACAAAAGTGTATCTGCTCGCTCCATAGCTTATGTTGATGACACAACTTTTAGGGCCAAGAAGTATATTCAACATTTTTTGGAGACAAATAGCAACCAGATTTTATGTATTACAAAATCTTAGTTGAATAACAATGGATTATTGTTAAATGAAAATAAAACAAAAATATTACTTTTGCTTTGAAATATAATTAAGTACACCAGAGCTACAAGATGCTTGGCATTTTTGTGGACAATTCCTTGACCTGGGCAAACCGTGTTCATCATTTGAGTAAAAAAGCTGCCAACGTACCTTTTGCCTAGTTTAATTTACTTAGTTCCGATGGAATATGTAAAAATCTCATATTTCGCTTATTTTCAAAGTAACATTACATACGGCTTCTTGTAATGGGTGAACTCTGTACATATTCATAAAATATTAGTTATATAAAAATGGCGATATGAGCCATGGGCAAAGTATATCCAAAAGCTCATTGTAAACCCCTATTTAAAAATTAAAAATTATAACTGTGACAACTTTCTACATTCTTGAGGTAGTACTTATGTGAATGATAATATTCAGGATTTGCTTAAGCACAAAGAGGATTATAATTACAAAACCAGATATTCTGTTAACTCTGACGTGCCTAGATAGAGTTAGAAAAGACAAACAATAATTATGTATAAGTGATCCTCAAAATTGGCAATAAATTTACATTTCGTATATTTGAATTAGATAGATCATCCCAAAAACATATTATTTCTGGTTGGCTCTTGGAGGACCATTTTACAATTTAAGTGATTTATTTTCAGAGAAATTTTAGACATGAGTTCAATTTGCAGCTTTTATCTGGTATATTTTCTCTGTAATGGATAAGTGCAACTCAATATACTTCTTATAACTATGTTTTACAACATCATTTATGCTCAACGGCATGTATATGAATTAAGGTAAATTAAAGTCATAAGGTTACTCAACTATAATATTACTTGACAACAGGGTTTAAAGTTCTTTTTTTTCACCTGGGTGAAAGTATATTATTTTGTATAATTAACATATGCTAAACTCATATTTGAAGTTCGTAATTGCTCTAGTACTTACAGCGTTTTATTGTTCAGAAATTCATTAAAAAGCTACTCCATATATAAGCATTTCGTTAACTGTGTGTTACGCAGCATGTCATCAAAGCTCGTAATTGACACAAAGTATTTGGGAAGAACCCAAAAATGTCTGAATTTTCTAAATTCAGCTTAATATGTTATCATTCTAAGTATGAAAAATGCTCAAGTTTATCCACATCAATGGGACAAGGTATGGTAAACGTTACAGATATTCTTAGCTTTAAATGGTGTATTCTTTCTAGTTTAATAATATTATATACTTAAAGGTCTTTAAACACCTTTAATCATTCAGATATCATTTTAATAGCATACATAGTGATGTAAAATGATGTGCTATTCCCTTTTCTAACGTTAATTTTCTCAAAATTGCTCTTCTGCATACTTATGTAGATTCTCCTCAAGCTATTCAAACTAGAGAGCTGAAACCTTTCATGCTTTTATGGTACACGAAGATACACCTTGTCAAAGAGGTTTATAACTTTTGAATCTCTGTTGTGCTAAATGAATAAACTACAGAAAGAAAGAAAAAAGAGTTTTTATACAATTTGAAACTAGTTGTTCCTGACTAAGTAATACGCTTAACCAACTTGTTTTCTTTCAACATCTGCCTAACTACAATATGAACATGCATGAATCACTGTGCTTCTATATTGTAAATAAGTTTATGAAGAAAAGCTGCATGACGTCCATATTTATGACATATTGATACATGTTTGTGAAACGTAACATTCTTTTTAATGTCAAATACACTTATCAAGATAAGCCAAAGACAAAATGCAAGCTTTGTGCGTCCTGTACTAGGCATTATAAATACCAAGCAAATTCATTCATAAATTATTGCCATAACGGCAAATTAAGTTCATTTTGAAGTGGCTAACTTACGCTCAGAGCACTCTATCCACTTTAAAGAATGCTAATAACTTTGCATGTAAAGAATATTAGGAAGGTCTTTAATAATTTACCATCAGCAAAATAACGTGCTATGTAACAATGCTCCTCTGTATACACTTCCCACAGAGCAATGATCTTGTGGGGGGGGGGTTTCTCCGAACTCACCACTCTCGACACTTAGGCTAACAGCTATCACGTCCGAGTGGAAAATCTAGTAAATCTGGTAGTTTCGATTGCACGTGTCTCGAATTTTTGTGCTTCATTAACATCTCTTCAGATATTTCTTTGTAGTTTCAGTCCTTACATTTTCAAAAAATATTCTACACAAAACCTTGCATCCTTCTATTATTTGTTTCCCAGAACCCATAACTTTAAAGGTAGTCATATTTCATTCATTCATTCTTAAATTCATAGGCCTAAAAATATACTATTTCAGTTAGCTTTAATCCTGGAAATTTGTGCTCCTATCCTCTCTATTTAAGATTTTTAGTAAACGTCGCCAAAAAAGGTTATAAATTGAGAAACTTGGATATTTACTAATAACTGCAGCTTAACTTGAACAGTGAATATTATGCTTTTAAATAATTGTTTACTCATTCGAGCGTAAAGTCAAGTACAACTTACCAGCCGCTCTTTAACTTATTACACTTCACCGTGGCTCTTCTGCCTTACATCGCAAGACAAATATTTAGTAAAACCTCATTGCAGTCCTAGAAATAACAGTGTTACTTGAACGTCTCCTCGTATTTGCTACTGGATTTTTAATACTTTACATCATTTCAAAGTGAATTAGTGTACTTGTATATTTCTTTCGTAACACTTACATTTATGAAACATAACACAAACCAAGTGCTTGATTACAATGTACGCAGCATTGACTTTATGCATGGTCATCCGCTGCATAAAAAAACCTTCCAATAAAAATGTAAATAATCTGTTATTTATAAAAATTTATTTAATATCATCAAATAAATTGAATTATTCATAGGTCTTGTAAATGCATGAGAATAGTGCGTTGTTTGGTAACAAATCTCATTGTTGTACATTGCAGTTATTGGGTTATTATTTCAAAAGTCTTGCAAAATAGAAAAATGCATATTTTTTGATAAGGTATAGTTAAACTTAAAAGAATATAGCAGGTATATGTCGTATTATCCTGAGGTGGTAAGATTTTACGAAACGAAGCAGCGAGGGTCTATGCACTACATATTCATTATTTTATTCACGAAAAAAAATAATATAAGTAACTGAAACACCACATTAGCAAAACAAAGGTTTTTGGGACACACCGTAGTGAAATATAGAAGTTTTTATTCATTGAACCCAGAAATAAAAAAATTTACTGACATGTTGTTCAGGCATTTAAGATTAATTTTTAAAAAATTCAGATAAATTGGTCCAGTTTTTACACTTTATTTAATAATTCATTCATATTTATATAATGCGATCACTAAGACATACTTTCTGTCACAAAGTTTAAAAATATTATTCCATAACATTGTGGGTGTGTTCTACAAAGTACATCGCATAAAAAGTAGAATGGATTATCTTTTGGCTTTATTATGGCTGCGATTATGCGCATTTAAATACGAAATTGCAAAAATATTGCACATGAATTGAGCAACATCGGTTTTGAAAACCTTTATTGAATTTCAGAGGAAAATCAGTGCCAAATTCTTGCGTCAATTTTCATAATTTCGCAAGTGTTTCATGTCTCTACTTAAAAAATTGTGGTAGAAAAAGTTAAAAGCAACAGAAAAAAATTAAAAGGCCCAAACGGTGACTTAAACAGCGTATATGCTTAAACACAGTTGATTAATTAGCCGTTCCAAGTACATACCGCCTGAAACTTTTAAAGGAGATTTGAGCACCACAGAAAATTTTAAGGGCAACAACTAAAAATTTATATTTCACCGAAGATGCTCTTTCTTGTTTATTTTTATTTAATTTTAAAATTATTTATCATTCTTTTGGTTTCCCGTCGTAAAGCTATTCAAGTAATCTCTTGACCGATTTCATTCTTTAGTTCACAAAATGTAGGGAATTTTGATCAGTATTGTCTTTGACGTGAAATATCGGAATAAGGCGTACCGTTACGAAGATCAAGAGTAGTCAGTATGGCATTATGGCTTTTGGGTCAAACGATAAGTAATTAGTTAAAACATTTCACTTTTCTATATATTTAGCATTAATGGAAAAGTTTGTGAACACCTTAGACTAGAGGACAGGAACTTCCAGTGTTCGGTGGAAAATGTCCAAAATTAATTGCAAATAAGCCGTAGAAAAATATATGTTTAATCCTATAGGACCAAAAATTCATGAACTAATTCAACTTAGGACTAAACGGGAGGTTCCGGATTCAATCTCTGTGAGGTCGAGCGTTGTTAAGTGGTTTACCACAATCTATCTTGGCAAATACCAGAATGGAATTTCCAAAGTTTCACCTTCTACCTTTCCGTTAGTTTAATTATTTACATAGTACTGGTCTAATATGGTCAAATGGTAAGAATCTGGTGTGATTTGCGTACCACTGTCTCTGAGAGTCGTGAAGCTCTCCCACACGACTTGAACCTCTCCTGGGATTACATTGCCCCTTTTAGGGCGCGCTATTGAAGCCCCCAGCCTTGGCACGTAGGGGGCGAAAGGGGAGATCCTTCAGCACTTTGGGAATGTTAGGAACCTGTCATCTACATGGCGGTGAATTACTCCTAGTTGCAAAGACCCTATTGGCTCATACCATTCATCTCTCCCTCCAGTAGGTATCTACAAACTGCTTATGGTAGAGGTGCGGAAATCTTCCTCTGTTTAACCGACTCTTAACATGTAATATAAGTTGAAAGTTCCTGAACATCTACTAATGGGTACTAAGAAACAAGCTTTTGGGTCTAAGGAGGTATACAAAAGCCTTTGGAAAATTTAAAACTTCTTACTGAAAAGACGTAAAACCATACTAACGACCTACAAAGCCTTTGGCTTTTAATGTCATTCGAACTACATTTCCTACAATAAAACTTGGATTGTTTTCTTCTTAATCTGGGTGATGTGAGTGATAAGTAAGGAGAAGTTTTAATCATAATATTATACCGTCTTAGACACCGAAAACAGACCAAAACTGTCAACTAAAGTTTACTTGCTATTGATGGTAAATTTTGAAAGATGCTCCTGATTTTTCTCAGGATTGAAACTCTTCCATATATTGAATTGAAAATGGGAGTAAAATAAAGAGATCTTTCAGCATAATTTTGCTTGAGAATTGAAAAAAAAATTGGTGTTTGTGGTTCTCTTATGATTTGAATTCTTCACATACATCAGGTGGCCCAACCGCGCCGTATTTCAAGCATATAGATATCCCTTCGTGCGTTAAAAGGTTTGCAGAACTCAATGGGGCAATTCTAAGTAAACACAGGTCAGTGGGGAACTGGCAAATTAGCGTGAGCGAGGCTGGTTATATATATATATATATATATATATATATATATATATATATATATATTTTAAAGTTCCATGCCACACCTTTAACTACACTGGTATTATCGACGGCCTTTCATTTGGAACATATTATGGCCTATAGGTAATGGTGTTAAGTTGTATTCGCTTGTTTTTGGGTTTCTAGTAAACTTTGGGTTTAATCATTAGATCACACAGACATTCACACTCTCATTCATACTTCCAGACTCTGGGGAGGATAGGGAACAATCTTGGCTAGAGAAAAATTCCCGCGCTCCAGCTGGGAATCGAAGCTGGGACCCCTCGCACGGCAGGGAGCTCCTCTACTGACTGAGATACTGGGCCAGCCGAGCTTCGATCTATTCCTCTTGCATATCAGCAAAGACGATGAGCAGATCGCGCTCATTGAGAGGCACTTTCCAGGTTTGCAATAGGGTGTACAGCCCGTGATAGTAGACGAAAGCTGACCCTTGCACTAGGGTGTACTGTCCGTGATGATAGACAAAATTAGACCGAAAAGGTCTCAGAATATTTTCCACTTCAGTTACACAGGCGTTATTTTAGAGGTAATAAACACACTTTTTAGACTGACAAATAATTATAAGGTCTTTATTTGACCTATCCGTATCCGCCCATAGCTAGCGTTTTAATTGTGTTTATGCTGTTATTGTTTAACATTACGGACTATAAGCAACAAATATGAGAGCACGCAGCGTTTCACTGTCATTTTTTCGTTTGCTATTATAAATTTTATTATTACTATTATTATGATCATCATCACCTAACAGTAATGTTATGCTAACTTCGTTCGTTGAATAGGTGATCAAAATTTTTCCCTTGTTGATTGATACGATAGTGCAACCGTCTCCGTGTATCCATATGGACGCTTCTGAGAACCACTGTAGTAGTAGTAGTAGTAGTAGTAGTAGTAGTAGTAGTAGTAGTAGTAGTAGTAGTAGTAGTAGTAGTAGTAGTAGTAGTAGTAGTAGCGGGTGTTTAGGGCATTAATGCGCCAGTTCTCCACTGACCGTGTTAACTTGGAATTGCGCCTTTGATTTCTGCAACTGTTTTAACGCAAGAAGTGTTATCTGCACGCGTCAAACACGGGTGGTAGGGCCACGTGGTATTTCCAAATAATTATGACATTTCATAGTATACAGAATGGAGCATTTATATTGTGTACATCGTATATGCTTCATGAGATATTAAAACAATAGTTTTTCCGAAAATACGGTACGTTTTAAATTACAGACCTGAATTTAGCACATGATCAGTGCAGGCAATATTAAGCATTATTTTAAGCTAATTTTGAGCATTTGTAAGATTTGATCGCAAACAATATAGGAAATGACAAGAACGAATCTATTTTGAAACTATATATGAAAAATATAAAATTCAATTTACCGGTAAAGTAGGAATTATATGAAATCTTTTTTCAAAACATGACAATTAAGTTGAAACTATATTATTTTTTATTTTCACTCGAGTACGGAAAGAAATAAAACTCTTGTTGTGTTATCAGCGACTTATTACTACGTAATGTTTGTTCTATTCTTTTACGTCAGTTTCTTATTCATAATATCATATATTCTTATTTTACGTGTTGTACTTAATAGTTGAGGCCTTAGCTTTCTTACTCTCAATAAATTATTTTAGATTACGTAAATTTTCTTCTATGTTACAAATTCCAATGTACAAAATTCAGTGATTTTTGGAGGCATCCAGTAAGATGAAAATTAACCGTTGTGGGCAAGCAAGTTATGAAGAGTAGGATATTAAAATAAAGTTTCTCGCTAAGCAGAAAACACAACTTCAGAACTATAATATAATTTTCTTATACTCTAAAAGCTTCAGTTAATGTGAAATACACTCAACAGTCTTGGGTCGTCCTCCGTGGACTAGTGGTACCGTGCTAGTCTATGGTTCCCAAGGTCGCGGGTTCAAACCCGGCGGAGGACGATGGATTTTTTCGGGCGTAAGAATCGTTAGCACGGCTTCCTTCGGAAGGGAAGTAAAGCCGGTGGTCCCGTGTCGTAGATTTACGGCACGTAACAGAACCTCAAGCCTGATAAAGAGGCCTCTGAGCAAAATTACCGGTGTTTCACGCCCAATATAGAATGGGACGCTAAGAACCATAGTAGTTAAAGAGCGTCCATAAATAAAACTAAAAAAAAAAACCAGTCTTGGACAGTACTTCTCTAAATACACTTGCTAACGATACGCTTGCGAGATGATGCCGCGCGTACCAATCTTAAACGTTCGTGTCCGTTTTGTTTTTGCACTCAGCTGCAGCAACGATTAAAAGGTACTGGGCCACTCAACCAATCTTTTTCTTTGATATAAGATACTGCGAGAGAATTCGTGAGTGGTTGGTTGGGAATCGTGCAATGCTTTTCCTTCAACAGAAGTTGTATCCCCATGCGAAACTTATACCCGTTTATTGCTTCCATAGAACAAGCTACATGCAGTGTGCAGGGGGGATCTGGAAGAAACGTTGGATAGAGTAACATTCTCTAATTAGTTACGGTTTTTATGTTTCCAAGTAAAGCTAATGGCCTGTGCATAATTAACGTCAAAATAACTTACCTTGGTCTAAAGCATTTTCCTCCTGCCTGCACTAAAATGTTATTGGAAAAGTTGATTGATACTAAACCAGAGAACCAAAGAGGTAGTCTTCTATTAACTTTCCAAAAATATGGAGTTTATCTTAGGTACCCAATTGTGCATTATAACATTTGTATAAAATATGGAAGAAAGCGTAACGGATATTATGTTCTGAAGAAGCTAGAACATTAATGTCTTTTTACCTATAACATACCTAATTAGTGTTGAGAGATGCCGCTGTTTTTCGATACCCGATACCGATACTGATTTTTGAGCACCAACACTCGATACTTACTTTATAAAAACTGTAAAGGCGATGATGTTCTTAGTGGTTTTCTGTGGACAAACGCATTCGTATGTATTGTATGCTAGTTCCGAAATTCTCCCTGTTTGATATTCTCCATTTAGCAGAAATATTTTTCTTCATAATGCAACAGGTTATACATTCCCTATTGTTAGTCAAGGATAATAATAATAATAATAATAATAATAATAATAATAATAATGTAATAATAATTTCTTTGCTTCCCTCTTTAAGTAACTATATATTATGCTGAAAGCTTTCTTTTAAAGAATTCTCTACCCATA
Source organism: Deroplatys truncata (assembly GCA_030765065.1). Taxonomy (NCBI): domain Eukaryota; kingdom Metazoa; phylum Arthropoda; class Insecta; order Mantodea; family Mantidae; genus Deroplatys; species Deroplatys truncata. The sequence goes on from CM060990.1 coordinate 474,093,161, forward strand.
GAAAGACAATCCTAGCAACTCTTCTTTATTCTACAATCTTAAAAATATAAACTAATATATATTTTACATGAAACTCAAACAACTAAAAATAATGTGCGTGTTACACCATTTTAGCACTATTCGCAACCACATAACACATATTTTTTCTACCAGTAATCAGTAATTAGCCATCTAACCCTCAGAAACAGTAAGTTTGTGGATTAAGCCTGTCTACTACACACCGTCATACATTATAACATGTTTAATGGAAAGGCATATTAGATACAATTAAAAATATGAAGATAATATCAAGGAAGTGTTAAATGAAATGCAGAGATATACAGAAATTAAAGATTTTTGTTTAAGACATAATGTTTCTAATTAACTACTTAAAGTATGTTATAGACGTGATAATGCTCATTCAGCAATCTACTTTCCTACTTTCCCCATTCGGTCCCATGACATGCGTCCTTGTGTCCAGCATTCATAAAAGAACAAATATTTCCTTGCGCTCTCTTATCTCACGTCATATGTTCTGATTTGTTTTTCCTGGATTCACAGAGTTTGGTCACCAGAGTAGATAAATGTAATGGCTGAGAGTGAGTTACGAAGCCAGTCTATTTAAAAAACGTCACCTAAATCAGCTTCATTCGCAATTCAGTTAACGCTGCGTGTTACATAGTACCTCTACTCCATCCTCCATTGTTTTGCAAGTTTTCATTTAGCCACAAACGTCTATGGAATGTTGCATTCATCGCATACAAGGTCTATCAAGAACTATGGTCCAACAACTCTTTGGGAACACGAGACAATAACATGAAGTCTCGATTCCTTACATTCCTTATCTTCTATAAAGTTAAACGTAATAACTTTTAATATTGCAAAACTGAAAAATTTAAAAGTATCGAAAAAGTATTGAAGGTTTATCTTAAAGTATTAGACATTCTTCGATACCACCAAGTATCGAGAGTATCGAGGTAGCGGTGGTATTGAGGTGCCATTCCTATACTAAATATACGTAAATATTAAGCAGTATTTTTCTAAATTACTTTAATGAATAACTGCGATTACATATGTTAAATTAATGATACACTTTTTAAGTCATTGTTATTCTTATAAACAGATCATGGCAATAAAGCAGTTTTCAGCATAAACTGGTCATCCTCAAGAACAATGTGATATATTTGTAGGTAAATAATAATTGAACTTTTATTTATGGACGCTCCATAACAGTCTGTTTCTTTTCTCTAGTAAGTGACTATTCTTTTTATTATTTTCTCCTGATGAATTTCTTCTTTTTCGACCCCAGTTTTAGCAAATGCATGTGTAGTGGACGACGGCTCCCTCCACCCCCACCACCTCCACCACTTCTGCCACTGCTGCCGCTGCCGTAGCCTTATTACTTGTAATTTTCATAACTCCGTGTTATTTCACCAAAAAATTCAGATTCATTAGAATCTGAAGCAGCAAATGAAGTTCCTCCTATTTTTATGATGACATGATAACACACAATATAATATGTATCTGTATATTTTAAGAATTAAATCAAAAATTAGAAGTTGATGACTTTATTTTTGAATAAAAACACAACCTTTACAAGCAAGGCTTCGATGTTTATGTGGCTTTCTACGGTCATTGCGATACCTACGCTATCAAACCTATCACGTAAACCCCTTCTCTAATCTCTCTGTAGATATGTCTTGATTTCTGGAAATTAATATCTGACGGAGTCATCCAAAACTCTCTCTGTGTTCCCCCACCATGTCTCTAACTCTAATGTGAACAAGAAGAGAGGAAGGTGACTGAAGTTAGCAATAGTATATGTGCCATATGGAGCAAACTTTTATCTGAAATATTTTCTAACACTCTTAATTATTTCTGATGAGCGCATACAACAATTTGTAATGCCGAAGAAATAACGAAACCAGTTACACCCGTTAATACTAACATTTATGCATTTCTTACGTAGTTTAAATACGTACAAGTATTATCCCTGCTTAAAATTGAAAAAATAATCTTCAATTTGGACTTTTTGACGGCAGTCTAACAACAAACCAGACGAATTTTCAATAGTTTCTAATTTATCGTTGAATCTTCAAGGCAAATAGAGTGGTTTCAGATATTACTGGGGTGGAGGTGATACCAAAATACAATTTGTTATGTAGTACCAAGCGTTAAAATATAAGCATAATCAGAATTCATGGATTAAAAAATAAAACAACAAGTAATATTATACTTAAACATAACTGAGAGCCCTCATTACTTGAGTTTTGTTTCGAAGGTTTTAAAAGGAAGAAAATAGAATACATCAACACGTATTAGGACTAGGACTAGAAGTGTAGGGGGACTTAGTACCTCAACCTATGAAGATCTTTTGCATCTAGGCCCTTGACGGGCGCCGCCAGGAGGGAGGGGTAAGGTGAGAGGAGACAGAGGGCGGCCGGATCAGGGGGCACGACAAGGCAGAGGGCAGGGTTCCTACCTTTTTTCCACATTGAAACTCCTCAGATGGCAGCTGGTACAATCAGCTGCCCTCCCCCTATGCAGGCTTGCACATCCCACTGAGGGGCCCGGGATTTGGAGACCGCCCCCATTCCAGGGGACGAAGTGTTACATAGAGCATTCTTTTCGCCTGTCATGCAACGCCGAGACTCCCACCGACACTTGCAGCCCTGAAACAGCCAAGCAGATGAAAGGTGAAGTCAAATGAGGATGGAGGTGAAACGGAGGGACAGGACATTTCGGGGGATGTAATGAACCTTCCCAGCATTCGCCTAGTGACCCGGGGAAACCCGAAAAAAAACATGCGCCAGGAAGGTTGGCCACGGGAATCGATCCCACGACCTCCCGAATGCGGGCCACAGACTTTGCTGCCTGAGCCATTCCGCTCGGTAACACGTATTAACCCTATGGTGAGCATTCGTGTGGCTGTAAGGAATCCATTTTTGGTGTTCTATTAAATAAAGAAACAATATAAATCTGTTCGTTATGACAGCATATTTTATTCTTAGCAGAATTCGAACCATGTACATTGTCCGTAATTTATATATTTAGAAGTAGGAATCAGCCGGTCAGCGGCCGTCCCTGGGGTTGTTGCTTGTATCTCTTCGTTGAAATCCAGATGCTCCCTGTTTTATCTTTAGGGGACATTGAAAAATAAGGCATAAAACTAGCCGTCACATATTGAAGATGCTCAACAGAAACTATTCGAAGGAAAATAACCCCATTAGTTTTATGAAACTATCGAGCACTTTTTCGTGGTCTTATAAGCGATTGGGTATATAAAACGGGCAACACGTGTATTACCTGTTATGAATATCGAACTGTACTATTTAACCTGCAGTAACGAAATTTTTAGTGCAGTGTTTGAGTGCCGCGAGTTCCGACTACTATATGTGGGACCGACGCTCACCGGCTTAGTAGTGTTTTGAAACATTTAAACCGTGGGCAGTATATATTAGTTGAATTAATTGTTCTTTCACACAAGCCGTGTGTTGCACAGGGTTGGAATGGTAGAATCAAACGACTGAAAAATTCAATGCCATAGCCGGGATTTGAACCACGGATGACCCTGCCATAGCCGGGATTTTTACCACGGATGACCACGGGAAATCCGTGGTTCAAATCCCGGCTATGGCATTGAATGTTTCAGTCGTCTGATTCTATATATTAGTTGTTTATATTTAACTCCTGGATACGTACAAAAGGAATCAACTGCCATGGCTGCCATATTAAGTGAAAAAACAGTTAAATTCTAATTTTATATATGGGATCAATGAAGAATAAGCACAAGGGAATACACTGGAGAAGAAGTGCCAGTAGCTCAGAACCTGTTTCTGTCCTGACCTCAGATTGAATTCCCTTGTCTATTACATTGAACCCTGCTTCAAGGGAACGGCTTCCATGATGATTTCCGCCTGGTTGGCTAGATAAATCACAGTTTAACTCAGGTCTGCGAAAGGGCCTCTCTTTGAGCCACGGCCTTCTAACAATAGGGTGGAATAATGTCACGACTAGTGTTGAGAGATACATGCAAATGCATCAAATTAAGAGCAACTTCATCATAGAAGAAATTATCAAAGAATACTACTGCTATTAGTGTTGAAATGAAGTACAGCATTGCAAAACGCTCATTGGCATTCGCATGGTTATGTGTGGCATTATGTAAATTTTAATGTCAAATAGTGGGTATTTTAGTTACACTGTCCAGGTGGACTTCAATGCTGACTGCTATATACCGTACTTATGTTGAGATACACAATATTAGTCTTTTTGAATTCTGCTGATCACTTCTATGAAAATGGGCTAATAATAAATGTACCTATCCTTTATCTCTGCGTAATGAAAGCTGCAAAATCAACTTCACAAATAAATTCAGTTATCTAATTGAATTCACTGCCTTATTTTTCAAGGTTTATTATTGTGTTAATTCGTAATACAAAACTTAAATAACATTTGAGAAAATTTGTGATTATTGTGTATTTGAGATATAAAGTAAACTCATAAGATTTTTAAAACTGCGTTATAGCCCATAAAAATAATATAAACGTTATGCGGTATGAAGTACTGTTTCAGTTAATTTGCTTAATATACCTTATATGCAAATATTTACTGTATTAAATGTTACACAAATCACTCACAGGCAAACTAAAGCCAGTCAATGGTCTTACACAGTATGTTGTATTTCTAAATAATGCTATTATTCAGTCTGTATTTCAGCCTGGGCTATTTATAATTACCATACATCGATACATCAGAAATAAAAGCATACAAATTTCTTCGTAATACGTCTTCTGAATTACAGAGAAATGAAATTGCTACTAATCTGAAAACGATCCATATTTTTACCGAAGCAGCGTACTTTAATGCAACTTGGTAATTACTTGTTAAGTATGGTATAATTATGCACATTTTGTGTATTTTTGCATGCTTGCTGCATATTTTAGATTTTGTGCAGGAAATACTGTTTTCCCTATTTTCTGCACTCGATAAAACTTGTATAGTGTCATAATGTTGCTGAAGATCACATTCATATTTCGGCAAAATTGAAGTTTACGTTATTGTTGTGGACGCCTTCTTGAAGCAGGCAGTCACTCGCCCATTACAGAGTGCAGAAACACTCTCTGGTGTGGAAGAAACACTGGTGGGCAACTTGAAGAAGCTGAGGAGAAGTTTATATCATTCCCTCACACTGTGATGTAAACGTAATTTTCACTGACTTGCCAGATGTCAAGTTCCATCCCCCACTTCACGTCATGTGGAAAGTTATGCAAGTACATAATTACAGACGGGACAAACAACTTGTATCTTGAAAACTTTGAGAAAGTTATTTTCTTACAGCGTGTCATTCAGTCATACTTAAACAAGCTGCAGGATATTCAGAAGGATTTTCTAAAGCCCAGTAATTTGAATATTATTTAGCAAAATTTCCGACTCATTTGTTAGGGTTTGCTTGTAATGAGGCACTACATTACGATAGGTTTGATAAGGTTTCAGTGCATAAATAATTAATAGTGTATTTCAGTATATACTAGCATAGGTAAAGTATACATATGTTTTTGACAATTTTACTGCAAATTAACATGTAGGTATATTTTCGATATTTTAGTGGATATAATTCTCAACACAGTCATTCTGAAGCCTTATCAGCTAGACCTCGCTCCCAAGCAACGCTGACTTCTAATTGGTTTTAAAGCTACTAAAGGCATCATTTCAACATTATGTGTTCATCATTACATCCACCAATTTAAAAACACTGTCTGTACAGGCTACTTAAATTCAGAAGTTCCTTTTTCAACATGGAGATGTTGAAATAAGATAACTAATAGAGTAGTAAACAAAGGGAAATGCATTTTAATACTTTAATTCTCTGTGAACATCTTAAATTATTTTACAATCACAAGTAAACAATAAGATAATGTAACAGATAACTAACACAAACTGAAATGTTCCTTTATTTTTATTTGCGTAGCATAGAAATCAACAAGATACCTTTTATAATCCGTTCGACGATCACATGTTTCCGCATTCTTTGCGATGTTTCTCACATCGTTGCCGCAAATGAACTGACTGTTGCTGCATGTGCTCTTCTAAGCGTCGGGATCCTTCGATAACAATTGCCAGTGCAGCTTCCTTCCGGTTCTAAACGTTTTCCAGACTTGTGGGAACAAAGTAGCAAAAAGAGAAAAGAATATGAAAGCTTTGTAAGGTGCTGTTTGACGCGAAAAAGGGAGGAGGAAAGATGGCTTAGCGTTAGGCAACAATACGAATAAATTCAATGAGTCGGTTTATTCTTAAATTGAAATGTTGGTTTCTTCGACTCTAACAAAAATGTAAACACAAATTGTGACATTCCTGACTGCAAATTAAATCTTCCGCCTTCATTACCTACTTTAGGGACTGCCATACTTCGCATGTTGTCTTTGCTTTTCAACCTGAGCAAAGTGCCTTTAATATAGGTTTAATTTTGTAGTTTGCGGGAGTTTGACAGATCCCTTGTTTCGTGTTGCGTACAGTACTAAGATTAGTCATATAGACCGTACGTTTCTAGATATTTTTCTTTCTTGTTATTCTTTTGGATTTTCACACCTTATGAGATATTGCCTTTCTTATTTCCCTTCAAACCTACTACTTTCTGATACTAACATGATTTACTCTTAGGCCAGTAGGTATACAATAAATGCCCGATATCATGAATTTGATGCATATCACAATAATTTTAGGATATGAATGACGGAAATGGCGGTAGTGCTTTTTTAGATGTCTCATTTGTCGACACTTTTTTGTTGTAACGAATGATTAAGAAAGGGAAAGTGAATATGAACGTAATGGAAAAGAAGAATGAATTGTAGAGTAAGCTATTTAAAATTGTCTACTTCAGTCACGCCAACAGCGTCTTCAAATAAAAAAAAGCTATGTAGAAAGCAAAAATCACTTTCACATGGAGGTGGGAAGATGATTATTTTTCAGATACAGTTCCAATTGTTCCAGTTCTAAAGAATATTATGTTCCAAATAGTCGTTCTAAAAGAAGAGTCAGGTACATTCACGTATTTTACTGCTTACGCATAACCGTAACAATAGTATACGTTTGGCTCAGTGTTACTTGTATAACATGGGTTCTTTCACATCGATTCGTGAGTGCTCGTTCCGAAAGACAATGTTCACCTCCCCTCCGTCCCTTCGTACATTCAGCCTTGCATGCATTAATAAATTCGTAACATGTTGTTAATAACAATATATACGTATTACATCAAATGCTTATCAGAATTACTGCTCAACTTTAAAGGAATTCATGTCCATCATTATCGTAGTAACCGTCATGTATCAGTTTCCATGATGCTAATGTTTATATATTCCAAAATGGCAGCTCGGATAATTGTTTATCGCACGTGCATTGCAATTCTCAGCAGCATGATTAATTCTGATTGGTCGCAGAATAATTCCTAATAGGCGCTGCTCTCTACTGGAATTTAGAAGCACTAAAGGCAGTTGGTTTCAAGGTCTCACGTAGTATACCCACTTGCAACTGTTATACTGCAACTCAGAAAACTCTCTACAATCAGAGCATTGCTTCTGGGGCCGCTTATGATCACGCTAGTGCCAAGTTGGAGGACTGTTATTTTGGAACAGTATATCTGGTTCTATGATCAATTTTTGGAACGTTCCACTCTTGGATTCATTGCAAAATAAGGCTTACACTACTTTTCTACTCCTACTCCAAGCTAATGTCATCTGAAGGGACGACTGCCGGATCTGATGACTAAACCTCAGCCTGTTGGACGAAACCTATCTAAAATAGAGTCGGAGAGAATTCACTTTCGGGCTATGTAAATAGGTTTAGCGATGTACATTCTAAAAACAACGTATATTTATACATGCAGCAAAACCGTAAATCTTTCTGGCATCGTTTGATTTTGCATAAAGAACGGATTTTAAAATGTGTAATATTACAAACGAACCAAAGCAGTGTTTTTAAAATTGAGTATGTGTATTGCGTTGTGTGTGTGCGTGCATGCCTGGACTTTTCAGTCAAAACGGTACAACTGATTAGTATAAAACTTGGTACAGGGAATGACCTTAAGTCTATCTCAGGGAATGGGGTATATTTTATCTAAAATGCATTCTTCAAGGTTGGCTATGAGGGATAGGAGGTTAGGAGCTGTAAATATTTCGGTTTAACTTTTCGCAGATTATTTGCTCAATTTAAATGCCATGGAAATTTTAAAATTATTAATTTATACTACTGTTATTTGTACATTAAACCAGTACACGTCTGAATGCATCCCAACTTTAGCTGTATTATTGCCATCAAGTGTTCATATTATTAAACCTACTATTTGTATTTTAATTTCTTTTATTGTCTAATAAAATCCGTTTTATCGGTTTTGCAAAGGTAACATGAACATGTACGTTACATAGAGAGAGAGAGAGAAAGCGAGAGGAAATGAGAATGATTGAAAGCGATAGAGACATGAGATACAGGAAATAAATGACAGGGATAGGAGGAGAGAGACTCAGAGGTAGAGAGGGATAATGAGAGAAGGCCAGAGATTGAGAAGGAGAATGACAGATGGGAGTTAGTGAAACACAGAGTGAGAGATTCAGAAAAGGAGGAAAGTGAGAGAAGGCGAGATGGAGAAGTATACGAGAGCGGGAGGGAAAAGCTGAGAAAGGCAGTGTAAGGGAGTTAGAGAGGAGTATCTCCGCAGCTAAGCTAATAACGCGAGGAGTTTTGTGAATTCTGCTGGTATAAAAATATCACTTTACAGTTAATTTCGTACGTACAGTTAGCATGATTGTCCAGCCTAAGCGTCATACCGATAGAACATAAACACAAATAGTATTTTCTCTGGCTTTCTTTTTTGGCTAGAAATATATAAAATTCAGGCTAGGAAAAGCTGCATAAGAACTTGATAATGGATGTGGAATTCCTTCCCATCCAATAAAGAAGACTACGGTGCGAGAACCGGGATCAAGTATCCGAGCCAGTCTCGTTTTCATGTGCTCTTTTATTTCTGTAATTCTTCTCGGAAATCCTGAGATACCTAATCTTGGCTCTAACATACTCTCCTGTTATCACATTTACGGTATTCACCTGAAAAGCAATTTCGAACAAGCAAGACTCACTGTGTGTGCTTTGTATTCACGCTTTACCTAAATAACATAGAGATAGCAGCGAGAATTTTGTTTTAATAATGAGTAATACATGTGCTAATATTTCGGGTGCAATTAGCTACGGCGTACTTCATGACCCACAACCAGAAATTACGTAACGAAGCCATTTTATACACTTTTTTTCTTACTACCAAAATGCCTATCTATGGCACATAGTTCCATGTCCAAGAAAGGATACTAAATAAGCAAGATGCATTCCAAAACTGTAGCAAAAATTGCTATTTGAATTTGGAATGGCAGACATGTGGATTTTTGGCCACGACAGAATCACCCAAGACAACAATACAGAATGAATGCATATGTATTATGTATATATCACTATATAGTATATAGAAGAAACAATTAATATTAGACGAGAGAAATGCCATAGCTAAACAAATTTAATTGATCAACTTCTAAGCCCAATGGACTCTCTCAGCATCTAGTCCTCTTAGTAACTCGAGGTTTTGTTGCGCATAGATCCTATTTTGCACTAACTGTTCCCCTGTTATCTCATTGCATAACATTCTATGCAATCAGTAAATCTCAACCAGTTTGAGGCTACCTAATTTGTATGAGAATTATACAATCTAACTCGAATGGGTTGTTACTCCAGCTCGAGTTGGTTTTGTGTTATGGTATTCTATCCATTAGCCGATTTAATCTTTAGGACTTTGATAGGCAATTCCTTCTAGCCCAGTGAGCTATTGTCTTCCTGCCTGCGCGGAATTGACCGATTGCAGTAGTTGTTTATGGTCTCATGACTGTACCGAAATGAGAATAAATCATGGGCATACACTTTTGCCAGAAAATCCTTTTAAAAGTAACAAATATATGCGTAATTGACGATGCGATGTAATCAAATAAATGAAGAAGAGAATAAGATGACAGAGAAATTATGATATGAGAATGGCAATGATAGAATTCAAACAACCACCATGATGGTTAATTGAATACGCTGGATTATAGGAACGAACAGGCAAAAGATGGCAAGGAAGTGGGTCATATAGCTCACCTGGTTCACAATAGGAGACGATTTGGAAAATACAGAAATGAATCAACGTAGAAGGAACATGAAGATGAAGAAAAGGATTATATTCTGAGCTGAAATTTTATTTGCTTTGTCTAAATGCAGCCTAAACGACCATCGAAACCTTCAAGCACTCTTCTACATCCTTCTTCAGGACTCTTCTACATCATTCTAGGCGCTTTACAATAAATTATTCTGAAGAAAATGCGAATTTCATCAATAAATATTTGGACGAGACAGATCATCTTTGTGGCAGAAAATCCTAATATTACGTCAATCTCAAAGCTTAAAAACGATAGAAGTATTTGTGCCACAAAGAGAATGAGAATTACAGTCATAACTAGTGATGGATACTGTAATGTGGGATTGCTTTGTCACATTTATAAGAATGTAATCCTCTCCGTGCAAAATATACACAAAATGAATAAAGTAATCGTACTTAGAAATAGCCTTCGTGTGGTTCGGAAACCCAAATTATTTTACTGCACTGGAACAGCATTAAAAATTCGCAGTCAATGACGCCGTATGTTAGTACAGGCGTTAATTTTATCTCCAATAAAACTTCCGTTAAGGGGACAGTTAAGTGAAAGTTCTAAATTACACATTTTTAAAGTTAGAGCTTTCAAACTTTGGCTGTTTGTTTCTCATACTAATAGTAGTCTCTCTGCAAATTGTGAGGTTTCTCGTCCAATTAGATTACACTTTATTAATTGTTTAATTAGGAAAATTATAATGCGATATAAAATGCTCCTTGCGGAGCAGTTTTATCTTTCAGGTATAATATTTAGAGAGCATGTTCTTAATGCATATGCAAATAAAGTTTGGTCTGGATTTTGCTGTATAATGAAAGCAAAAGGTTCAAAAACTTTTGTATTTTTAATTTTTAATTTCTTAAAAAAAATTAATATACCTAATTTCACTACTTACTGGCACTTTACATGCTCAACAAACCATATCTTGAAACGGCAACTCTAGGCCGAGCCCAAGAACTATAATTACAGATAACTTATTAATTAACTTTTAGTGATGTTAAATCGTATTATGTAAATATCTTTTTCTCATACTGCTTGTATATTTTAAGAAGGGTGATTTAACGTTATGTATCTATCTAGGTTATTAATATTAGTAGAGTTATAAATGGTTTAAGGTAAATAATTTAAGCGCTATGTTAAAATACTGTCCACGAGGGAATGTTTTAGCTACAGGAATAGTGCTTTCGAAGGCAGAAAACCTAGTTTTATTACCTCTCTTCGGTCGCCGTGCTATTATTCCTACAGCGAGGGTGTAGAGCCTTTGTCCCATTATTTGATAATTCGCCGTGACCAAGTGAGTGAGAAGGACAATCTAACGGTACATGTAGGAAAAGCCGCGATTTATATTAAAATTGGACCAATGAAATCCCTGGAAGTTTATTCGAAATAGTTAGACGCGTCGAGTCGCGCTAAAAACGTACCAATAGGAAAGGAAGCAGCCTCAGAAGCCTGAGACTATAAATGGATATGTTTAGGGAAAATTCGAGACAGTTCATGTCATGTGTGGTCAGGGAGAGATGCTGCAGGATGCGTGAGATATCGCGCCAAGAAGGGAATCAAGTCAGCTTTGTAATGTCAGCTTAGTATTGCATTTATTCGACAGTTTATGTCATGTGTGGTCAGGGAGAGATGCTGCAGGATGTGTGAGATATCGCGCCAAAAAGGGAATCAAGTCAAATTTGTCGTGTCAGCTTAGTATTGCATTTTATTCGAGAGTTTTCGTAATGTGTGGTCAGGGAGAGATGCTGCAGGATGTGTGAGATATCGCGCCAAAAAGGGAATCAAGTCAAATTTGTCATGTCAGCTTAGTATTGCATTTTATTCGAGAGTTTTCGTAATGTGTGGTCAGGGAGAGATGCTGCAGGATGTGTGAGATATCGCGCCAAAACAGGGAATCAAAATAGTTTTAGCAACACACCTAAGATCCGCTACTCTGAAAGCGACAATAAGAATAGTTATATTTCGTGCCATATCCACGCCATAGTTTAACAGCAGTGGACAGTATTTTACAGCGGCAATACCAGTTTTGTATACTACGAGTGTTAATTAAATAAAAAGAAACGGCAGTGTCATCTTTTCATAAACAAAGCAAGTCTATGTCTTCCTATATCACCACCCGAGATCTACGTTTTCCTTTACCGAGGATAAGTCCATGCTCCCATATAATTTAAGGAAAATTACTGCAGCTAGCCGAGGATAAATTGAAGAACCAACACGCTGAGAACTTCTGGAAGCAACGGGAGAAGCATCAAGGTAAGCTACAGCAACGGATGAGGAGGTGAGCGCCGCAATCTCAACAAACCCCAAACCAAATTATAAAATAAAAGTGCTAAGGAGCCTACATTCCAAATTTCATAACAATCTGACCAAAACTGCATTGCAACGAACTTTTTATGCAAAGTAAAATGTAGTCTTGAGAAAGGAAGAAAATGAAATTTAATGGGGTGCACTCACCACTATGACTGTCCTGCACCATATGTTTCACCTTCTGCTTCCTTCTTCGCCTCGTCGCATACAGTTTTCATCATTTTGGCCCTCTTTCTTTGTAGTGTGCTGTCCTGGTCACTCCTCTTACTTTATACGAGACGACTACTGTCATGCTTTTCACTGCCTGGTTTGAAGATGTTGATATGACCTCTCCTCTCAAAGTAGTTTCAACTTTTAATGTTGTTTTTGCATCTCATATTAAACTCAGCTACTGCCTTCATTACATCATATTCTAATTTACTTTTTGAAATGAAAATTTCATTTGGGTTCTGTGTATTTCCCCCTACACATCTCTGCAGCATAGTATTTGAAGCAAGTCGCTGATAAATTGGTATAATTTTTGGCACTATTTTATTCCACTATGTCTTTATACTTTTTCTCCCTTCAGCACTCTGCCTGTTAAAAAAGCGCCAAGAATCCTTTTCCTTCGGACAACTTTCGTGATTCGGATTAACATCTGTGGATGTACAATGCTGTAGAGTAGCATAAATGGCTTTCTTCATATCTGGTACATTAGGAATATTACTAATAATTATATTTCTGTAGTATCGTGTTAGTTTTAAAATTGTACTCCCTTTTAAGCTCCCCTATTTCCGCCCATTTAAAGTTACACGGTTACTGCGGAATTCTTTTACAGTGTTCCTGAGAGAATTACCAAGTCTCTTCGCAATGTGATTTGTGCTTTCTTCTTTTTCAATACGAATTCCTGACCAATACACTTTTAGGTCATTTATGTGTGACCATGTGGATGGATCACCATTACACAGCATGCTGATGTAACTCATTTTGAGGTAAGATATGGATCGTTGCCATAGAATTTTGCCTGTTTCCTTCTCCATGCTGTTTGATGACATATCATAATTGTTTTGCCAGATTTCTTGTGCGCATGCCATTCCTTATATTCAGATGAGGCTTTGCCAAAATGTTTAGCATATATATCATACATTTTAAACAAAATTTTGACAAAACCGCATAATCAACAACAATGCCAGTAAGCGTATCAATTACAAATGCAACCCCATAATTGGAAACATGACCGCGCCTCATCCAGGTGCGGTCAAAGGATACACTGATATCTAGTAGTTGAGATGCTCCTATAGAACTATTTATTTCCTCATGTGCAGCGTGTACTGCCAGCCATATTATGAATTTCCAATTTCATTGCTTTTCCTTTCTCCAAAATTACACCAAAGCGGCTTGTAAATGACTGCTTGCTCAACTTACCTAAGCCCATATGCATAGAAAATTTCTCAAGGCTACTACGGCCTTTCCCCAAGTTAGTAAATGCTTGTATAGCCCTTCTGTTAACCAGGAATGGGGGTCTAGATGATTCAGAATTTTGTACTATAACATAACTGTACACTTCTGTGCGAACTAGTTTACATTGGGTACATTTCACAGACAGTTTGCTACAAAGTGCAGTGTTTTCACGAATTTCAATCGTGATGGACTTCGTTTTGCAGTTTTTATACAGTAGCTCTTTTACCAGTTCTTGAAATACTGAGTTATGTACTATAGTAAAATCTGTAAAGCTTTCATTTGTAGACCTATCAGTTCTGGGTATAAAATCCGAAAATGCTGCTAGTTATTTTTTCTGAAGCTGTAGATATGGCTGCATTTATAGGCACAAAATCATTGTCATTATTACTACACTTACCAGATTATAAGATAGCATCATTAGAAGAACCTGGATTTGTACATTTGGTCATGTTGTAAACAGCTAAACCTGCAGCTTTCTTCTTTGATGGCCGTTTCATAGAAATTCTTGCACTACTTTTTGAAGTTTTTAATCGTTCCATTTTCTCACAAAAGCTTTCAATAATCACAGATTTATATAGAACACAAGGTAAATACAAGAACTTTCGTCTCTGTAACACCGCCAAATTGTAAGTAAACATCAACACATGGAGGATACCATACATGTACCGTTACTAAACCGTTACTGAGAATAAAATATAAGTTGTCTTTCATAAAGTAAGGAAGCGTCTAAATCATCTATAATGTTATATGGAGATTTATACGCTCTCTACGTGTGTAAATATTGACGTATTTTATTTATTTCTGCAGGTTCCAGTGGCTCATTTGACTCTACAGGGAAGCACATGCTGCAGAGAACAGGTTTGCCAACAGCTACTGCGAGTACTTTCAAACAGTTCAATTGCGAACAAAATATAATGAAACATAAGGAGTATATAACGTTCACCGGTGCTCAGGTGAACAAGCGGTATTTAAATGCTGTGCATCTCATGTTTAAATGACCCTGAGGCATTTAAGAATGGCGCAGAGTAAAAAATGATACAATCTTTAAACATAGAAACAAACGAGGAATTCTTTAGCAATGAAAACAAAACCAAAAAAATCACACATTTGGTCGAAAACCTCGGATTTTCAGTTGACTGTCCCTACGCGTGAGCTGAAATGCAACACACATACCAATATATGCTAATGGAATCGTTTTCTTTCCTTTTCTTCATCGGCTTCCTGTCTGTGCCTTT
The DNA here is from genome assembly GCA_030765065.1 of Deroplatys truncata. Lineage (NCBI taxonomy): Eukaryota > Metazoa > Arthropoda > Insecta > Mantodea > Mantidae > Deroplatys > Deroplatys truncata. Next base: position 474,108,339 of record CM060990.1, read on the forward strand.
TACCATGGAACAAGAACCCCGTGACACACTCTTTGGCCTACACAGCGACGGTTCCTTTACAAGCAATTAGATCCTTCGTTGCTTGCTGCAAGATGCACGAACGATGATAGATATAGCTCGGAAACTTGGTAGATAAATTAATGAAACATACGCTAGAAAGAAGCCTTACGACACATACCGCACAGCCATCCTATTCTCAGGTAGCATGTAAATTAATTCCTCCTGAACAGTATGGCGTACTTTAGTGACTTCGTTGTTAAGAGAAATTTGGAGAAGTGTCGTTCACCTATATATTAAATCATTTCTACCCAAATATGAGGTTACATATTATGTGTGTGGTTTTCCGTGATTGCTATAAGTATTTTTAAAAGTCAAAGTGCTCTGTTACTCTGGCTGTATGCTGTTACCCTCTTACTTCTTAAATTTATTATAACTCTTAAAACTCAGAATGAATTTCTCTGCATTTTGTATAATATGCTTTAAATATATTCAGAATTATTCTGCTTTGTATTTATATTTATATGTTAAGTGGTTAATTTTATAAAAGCCATTATCCACAGAAAGGTTAGTAGATAAATTTTAGAACCATTTTTAACATTCACGTACACTATACTGAAACTCCACATGAATATTAGGTTTAAATACTTTAGTAACACCAGTTTTTCAATTGCTTGTTATTTGCACTATGGCAGTGATGAATATTTTTGGCAAACAAGTTCAAGAAATATAGTGAAAATGTTTTCTTCTCAAAACTGAAATATCCTTCCATTCAGTGAATTAATATGTAAATTGAAAGTGTGGAGCACAAACAAAAACCGCATTAAGAGATAAAATAAACATTATCCTGCATTGCTAATGGTTTCCAAAAAACATTTACCCTAAGCAACACAATTTCTTAACAAATTTTAATTATTTATTCACATCACAATTTTACACAATATATCCCATAACAAATACAGCACAAATGCTGTATATTTTGAAAGTATTTATAATATTTCATCAAAATATCTGCTGGTTCATTAATAACCTCAAGAATAGCCACACATTTAAGGTGAAACAGCAACATAAGGTCCAGAGTACGTTTTCCTCTTTAATAAAACCCGAACAAGCAGTAAATAATACCATTTGAAAGGTGCCATTCAAAAGTGTCAGAAAATGCCATCGATGTTATAACCACCTCCAACTATTTCTGCCACGTCCTTTGATTTTAACAGGCTGTATCGTAATTGGTATATCAGACGGTAGGGTTGAAACTGCGTAATAGAAATAAAGTATCATAGTAAACATAGGTCCGCAAACGAGTAGTTTGTGACATTGTTCGTAATCTCTGGTTATTAGCTACCATAATATAATTGTTTGCAGACATGCACATGCATTAACCGAGTAAGGGCATTTTATCTGTCTTGGGCGGTGGCAATTGGAGCCACACATTAGCAGAGCGGTAGCGAGAAGGAAGCATATCCACATCGCATGTAAACGGTAACAGCTTAGTATGTTTAGTTTCATCAGTAGCTTTCTGTGTTTATATCGTTTCAATTTATTGGGATGCGATAGTTTTAAAAAATAAAAAATAAACAAAAGGACATAAAATAAAAAATAATAAAAATGAGACACCGTAGTCTGATAAATCCATACGAACATTAACCAGTTGTCGCGTCCACCTGAGTATACCGTAGATGTATGTTTTCATGACGCAAGTCCGCGTCTGTGGTAACAATCGCCAGATAAACTCTACCCCAGACTGGTTAGTATGCATACCCTTCTTTGCTGTAGGATTGTCTCATTTTGTATACAGTACTGCAGACTCACACTTTATACTGTCGTTGCGAGGTCTAACCAGACCACTAATCTGCCTGCCATACCTTTACAGACTGTCTAATTTATCCGCCATGCACAGAATAGACAACATGCGGAAAAACAATGTACAGGTCGCGCCACGGATTTTGGCATGTGAAAATTTTAATGGAGAGATACGATGCGAGTCATTTACCGTATAGATGTATGACACATACGGGGCTGCAGCTCGAAGAATAGTGCAAGTTGAGACGGGAGTTGTATACGGTGGAAGGAACTGGACCACAACTGGACAGAAGGAACCACGTGCTACTTGCAAGGGAGGTATTGAAACATCAGAGGGCTGGCTGACTGGGCTAGCCCTGAAGGTCATATGCCAATATCCCAGGCGAGACCTATACAGTATATTGTGGAGTACTAAGGCAGTACCACAACTAAGAATTTTGAGGTTAGGAGCATAGGGTCACAGATATAGTGTAATGATGCGAGGGCTGCATGAACATAAATGAAAACTGACTTTAAAATGTAACTTAATCAGTCCGGCACACAATGAGAAACTAACCATTAATATGCGCACCCTTTGTGTTGAACAAGACAAGCTTCGGTATTACCGTACTATTCAGTAAACGGTAAATGTGAAGAAACGTACAAACGGGGGGGGGGCCCGAAACAGGGGCAGAACACCGCACGCAGGCCAGTCGGCCCCTTTTGCTCCTATCAGTGACCCCGGGAAGGAGGGATGAGGAGAGAGACCCGAAGGGCGACCAGATTCATATGACGATGGGCGCAAGCACAGACATTAATGTTTCCAGATTGAACAAATTCGACGTCGCCCGGTCCTGCCTACAAGCAACCAAACTCCAGCGTTTCCCGGGGCAGAGCCCACTCGGAGGAGAGACCTAGCTGAGCAGTCCCCGCAGCGACGCCAGGAAAGAAACATCTATAGAGCGCACAGTCACCACCCAGCCGCAACTCGCCGAGCACCGCCACCTCATCCTGCAACCCTGAAACAGATAACAAGGAAGATGATGGGTACAGGAAATTAGAGGGAGGAGAGTACCACCGCAGCATTCCCCTGTCGACCCGGGACCGCCCGAATGCGGGCCACAGACTTGCCGCCTGAGTCATCCCGCCCGGTGTACCATCCAGTATGCTTTATTACAGAAATGCAGCATTGAACATCAGACAAAATTAGGGCGGTCCACCAACCTAGAGTTAGCTCTACTTTCGTAGTAAACTACTATTCAAGTAAACACTCGGCGATTTCTATACGAGAGTAAACTACCTCCGAATCATTTTACCCCTTTCAGATACTCTCAGATTAAATTACCGCAGAAGTAAATTTTGGAGAGCACCGTCATGTAGTATGTTACTACGGAATTAAATAAAGCACAAATGTAGGTTAGAATTTACTCTCGCGATCTAGTTGGAGAAACTAACCTGTCGATTGAACTAAAATAACGAATCGTATTTGGAGGAAGATATTTTTATGTGTTCATGCATTACTTAGATTACATTGATGATCTCGATGCAGAAAACAGCGATTACTTGGGTTACATTGATGATCTCGACGAAGAAAGCAACAGGAATGCGATAGTGGCATGCGAGAACCATATGATACTTATACCGAGAGAGAGAGAGAGAGAGAGAGAGAGAGAGAGCTCAACGAACGTTTCGGTATTAGGAAGGAATATTTTACATGACCTTTGAACCTGCTTGGAGAGCATTTACAACAAAACTTAGACAGCAATTCAGCTCTATAACACAAACTACAATTATTTTGATGCGTTCTACGAGTGTTTCGTACCGGAACATTTCAGATACTTAAGCCGGCATTACGATGAATTTAACGTAACGTGGCAGTCTAACACTATATTAAATGAAGATAATTAGGATTCACTTAATGCGATGAAACTCAAGAATTTGGCGATGTCAAACTTTTCCTTCCCGTTATGTCAAGTTTGATGTAACATGGTAATTAGAACCAATCGGTGTGAAGCACTAGCTCGAAGTAATAAAATAACTATCAATCAAGATTCATTCCCATTACGTTAAGTGTATGCCAATTAGTCCTTCAGTTTACCAGATTTCTTAGCTTCATGTCACGTTAAGTAACGTTCATCGTAATCCCGGCATTACAGTCGATTTTATAAATAAAGATTCACCATGCGTCTGCTGGTCGTGTGTTTCATCGCGTTGTTAGAGCACTTTTGAGGTTAAGAGCAGGCTACCTACACATATAAATATACATGATGTTCAGAAAATAAAAGGCATTTCTTCTTAACTTTTGCAGATTTCCCACATTGTGGGTAGAATTAACTGCACGCATGTTACTATTTTGTGCCCATTCGTGAATGTGGTGAACTTTTCCAAAATCGGAAAGGGTATTTCTCCATTAACACGCAAGTGATTTGAGTTGCAAAATTAAGATTGGGAACATTGTTTCCAGAATTTTAAGCTGTTCTTCAGTACGTTTCCCGTCGCTCGAAGCATTAAACTCGTCCGTCACGACTTTTCAGCATCTTTATAACACGTTTTTTACACTCATAGATATTGTTTAAATGGATTTTCTTTATCTCTACCAACAAACATTTGTCTCTTTCGCTGACGTTTCCCCCTTTTCCTGTAGCGCATATCCTTATCCATGATCGCGTCAAGTAAATCGCGCAAACAAAACAATACCTCCGGGAGTAATGATCTCTTACTTCCGAAGTCGTAACTAAAAGAGTAAACTGTAATTGAGCTCTCCAACGTTACTTCCGGAGTAAATTTCTCTCGTAGTAACCTACTTATATAGTACGGACTTCTTTAGTAAACGTTACTTCCGAAGCAATTTACTCCAACACGGTGCACGCTGCCCTTAGTGAGAGTGACCAGTACGGTACAAGAGTGTGTTTTGTTTACTCTGACACACCACAAACAGATTTCACATTCGGAAACTCTATATAGCAGCATGTTAGATTTAATGTTGACGCATATAGCGCAGCAAAGGGCTCCTGCGACCCCTTTATCCTATCCTCAAAGTGCTTATTTTGTTACTGCCTTTCTGCTCTACAATTTTCTGCACATTGTTTTCCGCATCCAGTAAGTTTTGGTTACAACTCTACGTCTTGCCAATGTTCAGGGTTGTAAGCAAAGACGAAATCTAGGACCGCCTTTATTGCTCAAGGAGAAAAGCTTATAATATTTATACCATTTTGCCAGTGGCATCTCTCAGGCAACTCATTTGTCTCTGTCATCATGCACCTTCAGCCCTTTCAGTTTGTGCGTTCAGTTCTAACGCAACCTCCTTTTATTATGCTGCAAGAAAGGTGTTATAGGATTTCCTTTTTGTATTGCCAAAATAAGATTACTTTATAACTTCACATATTTCAACGGTCCAAACGGCTGACCAAAACTTGAATTCTCCATTTTTAGGTACTTTAGAAAGCTTTATGACAAAATGCGAAAGAGGAATTTTTTAGATACGGGACGATATACATAAAGAATTTGTAAGTAGTAAATAAGGGTAGGGGAAGGTAATGACCTACATTCTCGGTGTTAAAGTGTTTTCCTAAAACTATTAAGGTAGAAAGCAGGGATTTTACTGCTGTATACATACAATACCAAATGTTCATACTGAAATGATTTCTATTAAAACTAATTACTTAGTCGGAAGTTATTTTGTCTCTAATGCGATACATTCTTTAAACGATTAGCAACAATTTATTAGCGTTATCGTTGGTAAAATGCAATAATTGTACTTATGACAGCTATGTTGGTTTCAAGGACTTAGGTTAAATAGAAGCTTAGAACAGGGATTTCAAACATGGAAAAATTACTGCAGAGAATAAGCTTTTAGCCGTAGACTACTGTTAGACTTCTCACAAGCGGAGTTACTGCAAGATGTGCATTAACGTGATCTCACAAACATGCTGCTCACATGCTCTTCATCCTCCGAACGGGAAGTCCTTGTCGTCTTTGGACCTTTATCTGTTTGTGAAATTGAAAAACGGGTTAGACGATTTACCAGTGACGACGAAATGAAAAGCATAAATGAACTGATTCCATGAGAAGTACATCGCTCTCTATGGTCACAAATGGAAAACCTGATATAAGCTATGAGCAATATCTGAATGGCATTTAGAAATGATGTTGAGAGCTAAAATAATGGTGCAACAGCAACACAGAGCTTTTTATCGTGACGTATCCTAGAAAGCATTAGCAAACCATACCTATTGACTTTGCGTCCTAACACTAGGTTTTACTACAATTATTGCCATCAACTTCTAACGCAGGTATATTAGAATATTTATAGTATTGACCAGCTTTCCAGTCTACTACGTTGCATGTTGTGTTCCGAGTACAAGGCTCTCTTTCTTGGATTACATTCGCAGATCTTAATCGGGGATCACAAGACATGTTTTTGTTTAATTAGGAGAGTTTGTTTACGGCCCGCAAGGATGTTTAATGGTCTCGCTTTTCCCCGGGAAATAGCCACATAATGACGCTGCAGAGCACAATCAAGGAGCAAAAAATATAATAGTAATTACAGGCGTATTCTAAATACAAATGGATAGTTCACGCCACCGAAAACCGAAACCTTGGAGAGCGGAATGCAGTGAGAGCTGATTGCTGATAGTCAATGTCCAACAGGCGTTGGCTTTTGCACCTCTTCTATCCTCTTCCAATGGAAGTTAGATTTACAGCGCTCTCGAATAAGGTGATGTTGAGGAGCAAAGGTCAGACATGTGCGAGTGTTACGGAGATGAACCGGATGGATAAATACAATAGCTTCGCTCCAAGGAATGCTAGTGTTTTTATTTTCATTGGAATGTAAGACATGCGGACCTAATACTACTACTTGGATAACGAAGTCTGTAATCTTTAGACACATCAGCTACAAATTTAAAAACTAATAATCTGTACCTATAATAAAAGGGTTGCCAAACCTTTCCTGGTAATTTTTTATTTAGGATTAACCATTGATACTAAACTACATATTGGCCTGCTCTAAGGCCAGAAATCGGATCTTTAAAATTTTTGTTTGTGAATGTGTGTTTGTTATAACCTTTTACTCAAGAATGGCCGAACCGATTGTTGTGAAACCATACTAAAGTACTTTAGGCCCAGTTGAGAAAGCAAGTTATGTTTGGGTACAAAGTAATATTCACATATCTCGCTTATTTATAACTTTTTTGCATCTAACTAAAGTTTTAAGTGTAACATTTGTTTTGGTTATTTATAAACTTTTGATAAGCTAAATAATTAAGGTGTTCTCCAAACTGTTTGTTATTATTATTCCTGTACGTAGACTAGTTACCAGGAGAAGCAGTGTAGTTTCGATCGCATTGCAAGTAAAAGGAAGAGACACAAGTTTGTGTATTGTTAGTCTTTATTGTGTTTTAATTTGTACTAACACCCCAGAAAATGCAATTTCCAAAACGTGACACTACGTGACACAGAGAGCAGTAAGTGAAAAGGGAGAGCCAGAAAGAGAAGGAGAAGGAATATTGAGGGGAAGAAGAGGGAGAGAGGCGGTAATGTAGGGAGAGGTAAAGAGAGGTGGAAGAGTGATGCAATGCGGAAGCGGGAAAGGATAGAGGAGAATATCCGCATTTAACGCAAAAAACCGAGCAGATCAGTGGATTTTACTTGTATGAAATAAAACATATTCTTGAAGATATACTGTAATCTGTATCTAACGAATACGCTCTAACGGCATCAGTCAGGTTTATAGTCTAGAGCAGGGATTCTCCATCTTTGGTACGTGAGCTACTGCTGGGTGGTACGTGAAGATCTTAGCAAATAAGATAAGTTAACATTTGTTTTTTAAACAACTAACATTTGGCAGTTCTATTATGACTAAACGGAAACAATAGACTTTATATTATCATAAAAAAACTTGTATGATACTGCACAAAAGTAACACGTTTCAATTTCAATTCTAGGACAATGACAGAGCGCAACTCGAATATATTTGATCAGACTACAATGGGAAGCAATTTTTGAGCTCCAAGAAACATGTACAGTTAAGAAGGCAGTGGAATTACATTATTGTTGAAAACGTAGAGCCAGATCGAAAAATTAATGTCATACCTAGTCGGGATATGAACCACGGATCTTTGGCTCACCGTACCGTTGCTGAACTCCAATGGCAACATGTCTGTACCACACTAAAATTCCTAGCTAATTCATTTTTTTTTCCTGCAGATCACAAGCCGCACTCAAATTCATGTTGGGATAATATGCACCAATAACTGTTGCTTAATCTTAACGAAATTTATTTTTAAGATATTTCACAGAAAAATCCATTGAATAAAAAAATACCCAGTCGTATGTCTCCAATAATTATGTAATTCTAAAATAATGCATGCAGAAAAATGCTCGTTATGACCCTTGTATCACAAAATCAAGCATTTACCTTGTAAAATTTGCTTACTGGTTATTCTAATGCCCTGCATTGAATGTAGGAGAGTACCTTCTCCTTTCTTGTGTATACGTCCTGCTTTGGTTTTCTTCCTTTCATGAAGTACTAACATCTTTAAAATCATCCACCGTACAGATACCCCACATGGACTCCAAGGACATGACGAAGACTGTTTATATCCTTCCAGTGTACTTTTATAAATGTTGAGTTTCCCAGTTATATGGAACTAAATTTTTATCATATCTTCTTCGTATTTGTAATTATGGCATCATAACCATAGGTCACAGAAATTGTCAATGTGAAGCTTGAAGCAGCACGTTCTGAGTAGCTAAATATAAAATTATAACCATAGGAAAAATAAATATTAACAACAGTAGGAGTAGTATTATTAAATAAGACTGGGAAGTGAGTATTACATATAAAGGTGAAAATGGGTTGAAAACACAGTGTCAGCAGCAGACAAGAAACGGGTGTTGGTTTTTCCCTTATTCTAACCAAGTGAGAAGAGAATACGCTTTGTTAGTGTACCGTTAGGTCATCTGAAAAACAGATGTATAGAAAAAGGTCAATGTTCTCAAAGCCCTAGGCATCCAATAAGAAAGAAGGTAAAAATTATGTGATAGTGAAACGGGGAGATAGGAAATTTGAAATAAAGAAGCAGAAGAGTTTAGAAGACATCTCTTCTTCGTGGTATCTCCTTGGAGGTTGCTCTGAAAAAAAAAGTGTGAGTGCCGTTGGATAGGGGCGATAGTATCAAACACAACAGTAAACAGATGCGTGTGTGTGTGTGTGGCGAGGTAATGTCAGGAATCAGAATTTAAAACATTGACGGGAAATAAACGGGCAGGAAACTGTATCAGTCGTATTAACCACAAACCCTAGATCCATGCAAGTCCCTGAGTTAGCATCGAACCCGGGACCATTCCTGCAAATCCCGTGCCGCAAAATTGGCTTTCAGCACCTCACAGGGTACCGCCGCAAGCTTCCAGGCACTGTAACTCTATTAAAGTTAAAAATCTGATGTGATACATTCACATGACTTTTCTACCCTCTATCTTTGTTAGTGGGTATACAAACTATTATTATTAAAGCTTATTTTTATATCTACTACATTTTAATCCACATAAGCCTTTGCAGAAATGACTGCATTACACATTTCGCTATAGATACAAAGAGAACAGCGATAGTCAAATGTTTAAGAACTGGACGCTATACGCTGCCCTTAAAATTCCACACTGTTTCCATGCAATCGCAAGAAACAACTGAATGTTAATGGGACTTAAGAGAATGACCAAGTAATGAACAATTCAACCATCAAAAACGGATATCTCAGAAATGGCTTATGCCACAAAAAACTTTTTTGAAATAAATTATGTGTTTTAAAGAGATCTACATTTTTTGTGCATTGCGTTTTACGTTTACCAGTTATACAAGATTATACAAAACTCCTTCCTAATGAAGAAGACTTCACGGCTATTCACAGAAAATTCCAGATACACATTTTATTTGTCATATAAGTATATTTAATAGATAGTATTTTCATCAAAATCGTTACAGACAATTTTTATAAAGTAAACATTTTCGAAAAATATTCTATGTAAAGGGCAGTTGGGGTGGGATGTTTTCTTTAAAATCTTCGCTTCACATCCTTGGAAGGTACTGAACTTAAATACCAAGTTTGGTACTTACCCAGCTTTTCGTTTTTGAGTTATGCTGTTCACTGACACGCAAACACATACAGACACTAATACGGATCTTTTCTAAAAATACTGTTTTTGGATTCATGGTGCCTCAAAACATATGTTTCCGATTAAATCCGGGTATGAATTTTTGAGTGGAATGCAATACCTTCGCTACCTACTAGGTACGTGGTAGAGAAAGTAAAAATACAGAAACGATTTACCCGTTAGCTTGGAAGTGTCACAACACTTTCACAGAAGCAAATGTTTTTTAGATATTTTTTAAACCTTGGAATTTTTTTCAAACGTCATAAAATATGTCTGTTGCCCTGAAAATATGGTCCACATAAGAAAGAGTCAAATAAAAACCGACATAAATAAAATGCAAATATAAGAAACGCAAATAGGATGTGGAGCACGTGCGCGAAAGCCCGTTACACTATCGGACCCTTAGCCATAGTAATACTAAAACTAAAGAATTGAAGTCTATATACCCAGAAGTTTGTAACCACCTTAGCAGCGTCGATACGTACGTTTTTCTTTTCCTTCGTTTTATTGGTATGGCCAGTGTGCCGCAGAGTTAACACCGTGACGGTTGTTGACGTATTTCGTTTATGATTTACATAAACGTAATGCTATTAAGCATTTCATCACCATTGTTCGAATAATACTGGCTCTACTGTCTAGTATATTCTACCCCGCTTTGAAAATTTGAGATTTCTAATAAGCCCACATTTACTCAAAATGGTCCGATTTCTAAAGCAATGCATTAATGCAGGTAAACTTTGTATTCAAATATAACCATTAATAATCGAGTTTGTAATGTTACACCTATTTTTTCTTTATCTTCTACTTTTGCAAAATTATGTGGATTCTGTTGCACTCAAGTGGCACACATTAATCTGGGGAGTGTAAACCCTAGGTGACATAGACGTTTTCTTGCCTTGACTTGGAAGTACTGTGAACTAATACCAGTAGACCTTATAGTAATACTTCAGAGTTTACTACTAATTAAGGGAACTTCCAATTGAAATTTCCGAATTTTACAACTTTTAACTGAATATGACATTACATTTGTTGTTATCATAATATATTACTGCTGCAAAAATACTCCTTCATAGTGTAACCCCAGTCGAAGTTATTAATGTTATGCATTCATTTATTCATTTGAGGATTGTTCCATATTTTGCAAATTTAATACCCAGAACACACACACACACACACACACACACACACAAAATGCAATTCTGTGGAAGTTGGGAACATTTCTAATGAACACTCGGCAAAGGCGTTGACCGTTAAGGAGGACGGAAGGTTAAGTGTAAATTAATAGGATTATATAATGGTGAATAATATAAGTAATTTAGTGGATTTGTTCTTCATTTTTTCTTTTATTTTCCTTCGTATAGTCGTTCGTATTCGGATGTGTATGCAGACTAAATGTACGTATTGAACGCAATTGTTTGTGTGTAAATTTGCATAACAGGAAAGGCGTAGGTATACACCTTTAAGGCCTATACATCTGTTGCACTTTTATGTTTAATTTCTACCAAGAAAATACAACAAAACTTTTACTATAACTATAAGTTAAATTTGAAACAACTCGCAAAGGATATAGCGTAAAAAGCGGAGAGGGACCCCTCACGCACTGCGACCTACAGACAGAACCATTGCGCAGGAGGAAGGGATGAAATGAAGCAACTACAGGAGGCTACAAGCCGCAGGAAGACAGGTCACAGAGACGCGCGGAAGTCCCTAAGATTTCCTGGCTCGAAGACCCGTGCCACTACTGGAGTAGCCCGGAAAGAATGATGAAATAGAAGACATTATCCGGTTTTTCAATATTTTGGCAGCAGTTGGTCACGTGCTTGATAGTATGCTCAACAGATGGTAGGATTGTATGCGCCTAGGAACGGCATCATTTCGAACAACTTTTATTAGGAAAAGTATCAGCAGCATATACTTATTGTTTGGTATCGTTAACATTACCCTGGGGAAACGGTGGGCTAGTCCGCCACTACTGCATGAACGGTTAACGTTATGGAAGTTCCGTGGGAATGGCGGTCTGTCATCGTATTGAAGAGAAACCAGTATATGAATGACGATGAAGAGGAGTTAAAGATGAAGGATGAAGGATGAAGTTAAAGATGCAAGCAGTATTTATCGAGCAAGAATCCCAAACGTAGGATGTTTTAATTAAAATAGTTGCAGACATTTCTGAGAAAATAAAACATTACGTACATAATGCGTGTAAGTTGTTATTTAATTGGAAGTATTTTCTTGTAAACTTCTGCTTGGTATCTGAAGCGGTTGCGGCCTAGGGTATGAAATTTCGTATGAATTTCACTTTTCATTTTTGAATTACGCTATTTGCACAGAGTTTCAGGGGTCTTCAAAAAGTGTATTGCGGATGAAATCTCCTTATCGAACATGTTAATTGAACACAGTATTTTCTTTGCATGACATAGGTAAGCGACAGAAAGTCGTCCTCCGTGGAGTAGTGGTACCGTGTTAGCCTCTAGTTCCCGAGGTCGCGACTTTAAACCCGGCGGAGGGCGATGCATTTTTTCGGGCGTAAAATTCCTTAGCATGGCTTCCTTCGGAAGGGAAGTAAAGCCGGTGGTCTCCTGTCGTATATTTACGGCACGTAAAAGAACCTCGAGCCTGATAAAGAGGCCTCTGAGCAAAATTACTGGTCTTTCACACCCAGTAGAGAATGAGATGCTAAAGACCACAGTAATTAAAGAGCGTCCATAAACAAAACTCAATTTAATTTTAAGCAATAGAAAAGAGAGCTAAGCTATATCTTACTTCCATGTTTAGAATTTATTGTGTGTTATCGACACGTTTACATATTACGCGCTTTTAATTACAACGCGGTTTACCTGCTTAGTCTTTTGGGGATTTACACATTTTTTCCTGTAAGCCTTCCAATACGAACGTACACGTTCGTAGCAGTGCAGTGCATGTTTGAACTGTTGTTCAGCGCTTCATTATATAGAGTGCTGGCTTTTATAATTAACGCAAATGTACTGGGTCACGCTGCTAGCATATTTCCCTAGCTGCTCTGTTAAATGTTATATTACTGATTATATCAACAATGTAATAAATTTGGCTAGTTATGATCGTGATTTCACGCAGATATATCACCAACAGATAACACATATAAGAAGTGCTGTAAAACCGCGCATGTCTATTGCATAACATGTTCTGGCGCTCCAAGCGCAGTGTATTGGATTTTTAATCTGTCATTGATGAAAAATGACGACCCTTCTGCAGAGTGACCCTTGGAATGGGAAATTCGATTGTTTAAGCCTCACCAGCTTAGATTATTCTTATGACGTTTACATTTTTACAACGTTTACAATGGTACAATAATAAATAGTGTGCATCGTAGAAAAATCATAACTATTATGTGTTTATGAGCATTAGTACGCTACGCTGCATGCAGTGAAGATTTATTGCTTCCTTTGCGAATGAATCATAATACAGAGTGTGTACAAATTGTTACCAGAATTTTAAGCAAGTGTCTTGAGAACAATCTATAGGGATTATGCAAATGAATTAGCACATTTCAGAACTTTCCTTCAAATAAACTGTGGAAATCACAAATGCGTTCCAACAAACACTCGATAGAAGACAGAGAATTCCTTTTCTTTCTAATAAGGCTTAGAATTTCCATTCCGTGACATTAAAGCAATTCGAAAAGCCAAAATTTTGCAGTTTTCTTCTTTAAAGAAATTTTGGGCGGCGCCGTGGCCGAGTGGTTAGACCGCTCGCCTCTCACCGAGGCGGCCCGGGTTCAATCCCGCATGTGGGATTTGTGGTGGGCAAAGCGGCGTCTGGGCGGGTTTTCTCCGAGTGCTCCGGTTTCACCCGCCATTCATTCCACCAACTGCTCCATCATCACCTTTCCCTTCATCCATTTCGCTGTCATTTCGTTTCATCTACTTCCTTCATACCAGGCATCGGGCTGATCACCCATCCTGGCTATTCTGTCTGCTCCATGAGTGTGTCTGCTCCTCGACGGGCCTCTAACCCCAGGCACCCGCCTGGGGGGGTGTAAGTCCTACATAAGATGAGGTTAAACAGTGAATGAATGATTGAAAGAAATTTTGTGCAAGCATTTCTTAACTTTAATTAGTGTAAGAATTGTAGAATGTTACTGAATTTTTCAACTATTTGAATGTGTGTTATAGAAAATGATTAATATCAACTGAAATGTTTAATGTTTTTTTAACTAGTGCACTACAATATTTAAATCTGTAAATGCTGGAGTTTCAAGTTCAGTTCGGAAAGCACCGATTAAATATCCATTAGCGGGTTTAAAACTGTTGATATAAAACAGTTCTGTAGCCTGAAAGTAAAACCTTTAAGTATAATAAAATTGAAAAAAATATTAAAAACTTTCTCATTTTTAACAAATTTCACCGTTGTATTGCTGAAGTTCTGAGAAAAAATTATATATGGAGAAAGTAAATTCAACAAATACTTGACTTTTCATAAACAAATTTACACGTGCCATAAAAGCTTTGATACCTTGGGAATAATTGATGTGATTCTGGTAGGAAATGGAATACTACTTTGATCTTTTCGTGCAACTCTTGTTAAAGGCATGCAGTCTCAAAAACCATAAAACTAATGCTTTAAAACTTCCTCATTCCTGTGACATGCAGAATATGTTATGTTTTTAGCAGTTTTTGCTGCTTGTTGAGTAAACCCGTATTTTAGAAGGCAATTTCAAAGCCCTAAAACCGACACTTGTAGGCCAGGTTGTTAAGGCACGTATTCGTTAACGAAGCTACGCAGTTCAATTCCTGCCGGAACCATCACAGTGATTGTTATTTCTTAAGCTTTTATCCTCTTCATAAATGGCAAATGCCAGGGAAACACCTTAAACTTAGGTATGTAATGTTTCCTTGCAAACTTTCTATCCCGATTATCATTTCATTTCATGTATCATCATTGTACAGTACCTATGGCGCTACATGCTATAAGAGTGGGTATTAAGCACTATTTAGAAAGCCTAAAACGTTTATTATTAATGGAAGCCTCAACGAAAATAAACGAAAAATGGCTTAAAATGAGCACTACCTTTCTTGTTTAGTTAGAATTAAATTTTATACATTCGAAACCTATAGCAATGCTTAAGTCTGTGTCTTTGAAAACTGATGCTTCATTAGTTATTGTTTTAGTTTATTTTTAAATAATTTTATTAATAATTTTCCTACTTTCTTTGTTGACAATTCGAATGATACGCTTTAATAAAAGCTATGTTCCTTTTATCACAGCTTGAAACAAAATATATGAATTTTATACTATTTCCTGGTTTCTTCGTCTTACATTAAAATTATATTAAATTTAAAATAGTCATGATATAAATTATAGCATTTTAATGACGTATTTCTCAGAAAAAAATAAAAAAGTTAAAACAAGTAAAATAAATGTTAGAAAACGCTTGTGTCTCTTGGTATTAAAGTTACATGCCTCAATAAAACGTTTTCGCGTTTTAACTATAATGTATGAAGTACCTATGTGGCACAGTTTAGTGAAATCACTTATTCATTAAATTTTATCATTGATAGCTTAAGCACTATTTGAGGTATGGCAGTGAAATATTTTAGGACTAATGCCCCATAATAATATTGAACGTACTGAAGGTTCAACGTAAGGTAAGAAATTGTAAAATTTGTGAGCAACATCATAGAGTCCCCTTACTTATTATAGACATAGAACTGCGTGACTGCATCTATGAACATCTTAACGGAGGAGGAGAGGAAAGCTCCGGCTTAAATACTACGATTCTCCATTTCGGTCGTCATTTTCCTCTTCGACGTCTGAATGCAGATACACTTAACTACAGTTTTGCAGAAATTACTCGACAAATGTAGATAGCCGAATTATTTTAATGATCCTAAAACCAAATCGGTTCTCCTATATAAATGTCTTATATGGATATATAGTCAGGGAATAAACACGGAGCCTAAGCTCGCCCTTTAGACCCAAGGGAGACGCCCATCGAGAGGCCCTCCCTCCGTGGGGTTTTCTATTAGGTCAATACCTGATTACTAAAAATGGCCTGCGCTTGCGGGGACGGAAGTGGATTCTCCACTTACGCCTGTCAACCTTAAGGGAAGACAATCGAACAACCATGACCGGGTTGAAAAAGTCTAGCTCACTAGCTACCAGCTACCGCCTAGATGTAAAAAATCTTCAACGGTTGTCAAAACCAACTCCCCCGTCGAGACCAACAAAATCCGAACAGCTCTCAGACGGGAGGAGCTCAGATGTGGCCTTGCGTACTTCTGTTAACGCCAGACGTAATGGACAGGTTTAAATCAAGGGAGTGCAAAATCGATCTTAGCATATATGGGCTATATATGCTATCGTCAGTCCCTATAAGACTGTAAGCACAATGTCACTTGCAACATACTACAATATTTTAAGTCTTGAGAGATCGACATCGCTAGAACTGGTTAGACGCCGCAACACATAATCTCTCGTAAAGCTCCAGAGGACTACATACGAGGGATTTAAATACCATATGAATCTCTATGACACACTCCTCTGAAGAGATGAGCGTATACGTATCTCAACAGGTCAACGGGATTAGACTTATACTTAGAGAGGCTTGTGCACATACTTACCGAGCGGGATGGCTCAGCGGTTATGTCTGCGGCCCGAATTTGTGAGGTCGTGAGTTCGATTCCCACGGCCAAAATTCTTTACCCATAGATTTTTTCGGGGGTTTCCGCGAGTCGGCATTCGAATGCTGGGACTGATCATTAAATCCTGTGAATTTGCTGTCCCTCCATTTCAACTCCATTCTCAGTTCACTTCGCCTTTCATCTGCTTGGTCTCTTTCAGGGCTGCAAGTGTCGGCGAGAGGTCTAGGCGTGTGCATGGCAGCGGAAAATGATGCTCTAAGGAAACCTTCGTCCCCCGGATTGCGAGCGGACTCCGGGTCCCCGGCCCCCAGGGTAAGTCTACAGACGGGAGGAGCGCTGGCTACACCAGCCAGCACCCGGGGAGCTAAAATCCGTAAATGTTAGGGACCCTGCCCTCTATCATGCCTCCTGATCCGGCCTCCCTCTGTCTCCTCTCACCTCATCCCTCCCCGCCGGGGGCGCCCCGTCAGGGGTCTAGGCACAAAATATCTGCGCAGATCGAAGTGCTAATCCCCCTCCGCGTCTAGTCCTATCTCTAGTGTCATATTTTGAAGTAATGATGTACAGTGGTAATTATGTATTATTATATATTACTAGAACTATAATGCACTAGGAAGATTATTACATTGCATTATATTGTATTGTATTATGTAAAGGATAGCCCAACCTCTTGAGTGTATGATCCGACTAATCTTAATAAGCAATGCTTAAGTATTGAATAATCAAGATTTTTCAAATCATATCAAACATATTAAAATTCACAACAAATTAGATACACATAACAGTATGCTACACATCTACTTGCTCCGTTCTCCTAACGTAAAGAATATAAGGTCGTGTAGTTTACGTTGAAGAACAGAATGAAATCTGCATAAAAGACCTCCCTTATAGCAAGTGACTCAACAGCGAGGTATTATATAGATCTGTATATATCCCTTCGTATGCTGAAACGCTTGCAGAACTCAACGGGATAAATCCAAGCAAAGGTACATAGATCCGTGGGGAACTGCCGCAATAGCGTAGGCTATCTTCGTTGTACTCCTCTTGCTTGTCAGCAAAGACAATTAGCGGATCGCGCTCATTGAAAGCCAGTTCCCAGGCTTGCACTAGGGTGTACAGTCAGTGATGGTAGACAAAAGCGGTGTACACAGGTCGAAAAGGTTTTAGATTGTTTTCCATTTCAGTTACAGGATGTTATTTTCGAGGTATTAAATTAATTTTTTAGATTAACAAATAATAAAAATGTCTTTATTTGACCTATCAGTATCCCTCCATAGCTGTTTTGTAAATTGTGTTTACGCTGTTCTTGTCTATAGCGTATAGTGCGTAATGATTATAGTAATAATAATAATGATAATAATAATAATAATAATAGTAAGCCAACAAAAGCCAGTGATACAGATTACGTGCTCTCGTGTTTGCATGGTTTTCGTTACGGCGTTTAAATGTTTTAATTTAACGTATGACCCGTAATATAGACAAGAACAGCGTAAACACAATTTAAAAATAGCTATGGAGAGATACTAATAGGTCAAACGGAGGCAGTTTAATTATTTGTAAATCTAAAAAGTGAATTTATTATCTTGAAAATAAAATCTCTGTAACTGAAGTGGAAAATGTTCTGAGACTTTTTCTGTCTGTTTACAGTGCTCTTGTGTATCACCACTGACTCTACGCTCTAGTGCAAGCCTGGGAACCGCCTCTCAATGAGCACGATCCGCTAATCGTCTTGGCTGATAAGCAAAAGGAGTAGAACAAAGGTCGTTCAGCTATTGGGCCAGTTCTCCACTGACCTACGTTTACTTGGAATCGCTTCGTTGAGTTCCGTAACTCCTTTAACGCACGAAGGGATATGTACACACGTAAAACACGGCACGTTGGGTCACCTGCTGTAGATGCGAGGTTTTTCGAATTGAAGAGTAACCAGGTGGCTTTTGTTTGTTTCTTTGGTTTTTCTAAGTCCATTGAGTATGAGTATTACAGCGGGGGCAACAATGCCCTACACTGTGTCATTTGCATATCAATTGTGCTTCCCGAGTCCTATTATTATCTATCCAGAAGTCTGATGTTCTTAATGAACTAAATCAGAATTTGACTGTGATGGTTGAAAGCCCCTCCAATTCTGGAAATTGAGTCCCCAAAATGGGGGATGTTTGGTGAGCAAATTTTGTACACTCGCACAATAAATGGGCAGCTGTCTCATCTGTCTGTTGACACCCTCTGCGGGCAGGATTCAATTACTGTTCCATTCTGTTCAGGTGCCCTCTAAGAGGACATTGTCATGTAAAGCGATTCGTTGCCCAAGAGAGCTTTTCCCTGCTAAATTTTAGTAGTTTTCGTGACCTGCTTCTGTCCAATCTCCGTATGAGAGCTTCAGAGTGCCTCAACTCTACAAATGAGTTCCAGTATTTTTCATGTTCTCTGAACAACCGGTCCCGAATACCCAGCTTAACCAGTCCTGATAAGACCACATTATTGGCTCAGGTCCAATAAAAGGTTATTCAGTTCCCTTCTTAGCAGCTTCATCTGCTCTTTCGTGTCCCAGAATCTCCACGTGACCCGGCACCCACTTCAGCTGAACTGAATTGTAGGGAGCTAGTGCCACTAGGGACTCGCGCAATTCTAAGACCAAATTGGACTTAACGAGTCCTTATCGAGGGCCTCCAGGCCTGCCTATCTGATAAAATGAGTCTGCCTTATACTATAGCGTCGTCTTACATTCTCACATGAACTAGCTAAAATAGCAAATACCTCTGCCTGAAAGACCGTAGTATACTCACCCAAACTAAATTATATTTTCGGACCATTGCCATAGGGTCCAGTTACTGTTCCAAATCTGGTTTTAAAGCCATCCTATACGGATCGGGTCTTCATTTTCTTCAGACTTGACTGTCCTTCCAGTTTACTGCGTTTAGGATAAGAGGCAGTGAAGGTGTTGTGAAATAAAAAATCTGATTTTAAAATGTCGGTTTTCATACTGAGTAACCTAAAGAATTTCTTGTCTCTGCATTGTTTGAGGTGATCTAAGCGCCCATCGAAGGGAACATCAGTTTAATGCTATAGTCTATGAAATGCCCCAGGGGCCTCTGCCATTGAGCTAACTGGGTAATGGGAGTTCCAATAGCATTTCCATTGCTGAAGTGGGGGTTGTTCTCAATGCTCCTGTAATGGCAATGCAAATCACTCTTTCCATATGGGCCATGCGCGGATATATTATGACGGTTTTAGATGCCTCATTTTAAGCGTTCCTCCATATTTCGGAATATCTCGTAAGTACACCTTCCAATTTCGCTGGCATCCCAACTTTTCCCAACTGGCATCCAACATCCTAATTCTGATGATGCTGTATAGAACGTCTCTTTCGTCTCTTACAAGACTTCCGAGTATCAGTGAAGCCTTTTCGAGATTGTCTCGTCCAAGCCAGAAAAGTGTCCCCTTCGCCTCATTTTCAGATCCAAAGGCAATGTACCCAGGGTAACCAATAGGCCATCTGTGGGTAACGTGAGAAAAGCGTCTATTGCGCGCTTCAGAACTTTTCTCTGCAGGTTTCATGGGCTCCCTGGGGTGCTGAAAGAAATGTCTGTGTGCGCATACTCCAGCTCCGAACCCAATGACCTAGGCGAGCGTGATAAGGAATTTTCCCATAGATTCGACTTAGGCAAATAATCCTATTCAAGTCATTGATTGCCTTTCTCCCTAATTTCTCCACGTAGGTGCGGAAGCACAGTTCTTCATCCAAGTAATACCTGGGTATTTTATAGACTATGCCTTAGCACTTCTATTCGGACCCATGCACATTACTGAATCTTTGTGCAGCTTGCCTTTCACCAACATGTATTTTGTTTTCCCAGCTGATATCTTCAGTTTGACTTTGGAGCATTCCACCAGCAGAAGATTCAGAGATACTGCACACTATCGGAACTGCAGTTTGCCATCATAATATCAGGATATCGTTAGCATAATCTGTGACACCATAGATATCGGAGAGTCATGAAATTTTTCGTATATTAGGTTTTAGCCTATGTCCCAGAAGGCAGATTCGCAGACCGAGCCTTGCTGTCAACCTTTCGTAAACAGTTGTGAGATTTATATTCAAAACCAGATATGCTTATGTATTTCTGTTTGCAATAATCCACCAAAATGTTACACAATTGGGCTGGGCACTGACTTTTCCGTAATCAATGAAAAATGCTGGCACCAGAGGTTGTCGAAGGCACCCTCGATATCGATAAAAATTCCAGTCACGTAAGTCCTTCCTGAAGCTTCCACTAGGGTTATAGATCTATTTATAGCATCTTTCTAGTATCTTCCAGCCCAAAAGCCGTATTGATGTTCGCACGTTCCAGCTTATTCCTTGAGTGAAACGGGAGCAGATAAGTTTCTATAGCAATTTAGACGTACAGTTTAGGAGACAGAATTGTCTAGAGGACTTAGGAACTCTCGGATCTCTATCTGAACTCTTTTTTAGAATTACGAAATTCGCTTGTTTCCAGACGTTTGGCATACTAGCTGCCTTATACGAAGCATTTATAATAGAGGCTACATAGGTTTGGAACTATGCATTAGGTTTGCCAGGATCAGTAGAATCTCCGTGAAAATTCTATCCGGACCAGGTGCTTTAACCTTCTTTACGTCTCCCAACGCCTGAAGCAATTCTTCAGTGGTAAAGAATGACTCTGCGTTCTGCGTTCTCATAAGGGTCGTCTACCAGTTCTGCATTCTCATAAGGATCGAGTGTCTCCAATCATTTTTCCCTCTGATGTTGGGTATCGCTTGTGCCATCGTCTTTTGGAAGAAGCTGAGACAGTAACTATGGTTATATATGCCATATATACAATAATGTGAATTGTAATGTGAAATGGTATTAATAAGAAAAATACTTGTATAAATAGAAGTTAAGGCATAAGTTTTATGTATGTGAAAGTGTAGCTGGAGCTGTGGAACCCTTGTTAAAAGCCGACAAACATATCTTTGTGTTTGTATTAAGGTCCAGGCAAAAAGGACTTGTACGGGGAGGTCATAAAAGCCAGACCTTGGGTCTTTGTGAAATAGAAGAGGCGACAAGCGAAAACAACATATGTTTGTAGAGAGGCCACATGTTTGCAAACGTAGAACAATAGCCGGGTAAGTCTTCTGGAAGGTTCCAAGCTGAACGAAGACAGACAATGAAATTTTAAGGAAGAATATGTTTAAAATCTTCAAGGGGAGAAATGTTAGTTCTAGCGTCTCCATCAGCCAGGGCGGTTGAGTATAAAGTGCTGCGATGTGAATAAGATACATGTAAGCTCTCAGAAGCAGGCGATATTATTTACTTCCTATAATGTAGTAGGGACGGTGAAAGGTTATCGATTTAAAGGTCTATAGGAACGTGGGATAAATATTACAATTATTTCTAGAGTGCGTATAAAATACTTGATTGCTCAGCGACCGCAAGTTTGGCGCAGGAACGTGGGGCTAAAGTAGCAAGTTTGGCGCCGGAACGTGGGGCTAAAGTAGCAAGTTTGGCGCCGGAACGTGGATCCCGACGTAGCAAGTTTGGAGCCCGAATGTTGAAGACTAATGTAGCAAGTTTGGAGGCCAACATCGTGTGACTTGTAAAAAAATAAAAGCTACGCGAACGCAGGGAAGGAACAACGACGATCCATCGAAGAACACAGCAGAGAAACACATCGAAGAGTCCAGCAGAGAAATCCAGCGAAGAGCCCAATAGAGCAACACATCGCAGATCCCAGAAGAGAAACCCAGCGAAGAGCCCAGCAAAGAAATCATCGAGGCGCAAAGTAAAAAAATACTACGGGTACAAGAAAATTTTCAGACTGCCAACAGGACATCAAACAACGCAGAATGTCAAGAAACGACGAACACATCCACAGCATATTAGGTCTACAAGAACGTTATTCATGAGAGAGGAGCTCGAACTGCGAACAGCACGACTACACCTCAGCTCTACGTTTGGTCACCGTAAGATCACTGTAAAAGGTTCAGACAAAAACTTTATACAGTAATAGTGATAAAGTTTCTTTGTAAATGTGTATTGTGCATGTTATAATTTAATGCGAGTGTAAATGATACTTAGAAGTGGTAAGATTAGTAGGAGAAACTCAAGTAGTAATATCCAATTTAATAGACACTCTACAGAAATGGAAGGGGAAAATTCAAATGAAAGCATTTTTATTTCGTTGGTTAGAGATATATCCGATGTAACTAATTTTAATGATAACATTCAAAATAGAGTAACAGAAAGAGATAATATGGAAGTTCAACAGTGTGTAAGGGCAGAAATACCGTTAGGTACAGAACAGGGTCAGGCAACAGAAACGAGAATGAACAAGAAACATACAGAGTTACATGATAATGCAGTCCCTCAGAAATACAACAGAACTCAAAGGGAAATACCCGAGTTAGGTAATAACGATCAACTTAATCTGATGACAATTCTTAGGGCTATATCAGACCTTAAAACTGACATGAACAATAAATTAGATCAAAATAACAAGGAAATTGAGAGAAAATTTGAGATACTGGGGCAAAGTAATATAGCACTAGATAAAAAGCTGGATCAGCAAAGCCAAGAAATAGGTACACAGATTGCAAATAACTTAAAGGAAAACAGGTCTGAAATTAAGAGAATAGAAAGGAAACTAAATGATACTAGTAGAGCAATGCATGCTGAAATGGAAGAACAGATTAATAACCAGTGTAAAAGGCTTGAAGGTAAAATTGCTAGTCAGATTAGCATAAATAGTCAAGAAATGAGTACTAAGTTGGATAGTCAGACAACTAAACTAAGAGAAATTATAGACCATACAAATGCAGACTTAGTGCAAAATCAAATAGATATACGGGGGGAAATTACAGAAATTCAAAAGGAAGGTAAAATAATGCAGGAAAAGTTTGAATCTGTAGTACAGGATAGCAATAAGAAATTTGAGAAACTAGAATATAGCTTGAATTCAATCATGAATAATAGTACTAGGGTAGACAATAGTACAATTACTGAGGATGTAAACTATATAAATATGCATAAAAATAATGTAACTGAAAGGGGTACAATATCCTCTGGTTTCACAAGTTCACGAGGTGCTTCAGCTTCTCCTATAGCAGCTGCACTATCTCGTAGCCAACATGCAAATTCAGAATCCAATACTAATGTAGCTAATAACTTAGCAGGATATCACATGGTACTTAACGAATTACCTTTACCTAAATTCAGTGCTACCACCAGTTTGGTCCAATTCATTAATGAAATAACTGAATACTTTCAATTGAAAAACGCTCCGGAATCACTTAAGATGATCGTGGTCAGAAAATGCCTTGACAACAAAACTTTGCAATGGCTAAATATGATGGCCTACGGCGAGTTAAATTTCGAAACTTTCAGAGTACTACGCGAGAAAACTAGAAAAAGAAAAAGAAAACATGATAATAAGAAAAGAGGGCTTATAATAAGAATATTGGGAAATAAAGTTAAAAAAAATTTAGGGATCGTAAGAGTGGATAGCCTTGTAAATAATTGTAAATGTAAGGAATAAGAGTATGAAATAAGTATGTTTGGGACCTGTAAAATAGGTAAACTATATATGCGTATGTATATAAAATCATATAGTTGATTAGCCTCAAGGTACTTGAATTATATATAAGTGTAATAATCAACAGAAAACTCAAATGATAATATCTCATAAAGCTTTAGTTACTGTAACCTGTGTGTAAATATGCTAATGTAAATAGATAGAAGTAAGAATTAACTCATAAAATAATTAGTTCATAGTTCAAACACTGGAACAACCTAAATACATAGCAAGCAAATGTCAATTGTTTTTCAGTTTTATGTATGTATAACCATTTTCTATGTGTTTTTTTATGTGTCAGATTACAACCTGATATACATAAATGAATGTGTCTGGATTGTATATTATTCAACAGGATTTGTTCAATTAAGTTAATACGTGTCAATGTCCATTGTCATTATTTATACTAAAAGGATAGTGAAAGAACGTGTTTTGCATGCAGCAGCGGAGTTTGTAACTTAACCCGGGTCAAACAACTATAATGACTTTGCTGAAAACACAATACAAAGTGCAGTGAAGGGTGTGTTGTTATTGTATAGTATGGTCAGGTAGGCGACCCATACTAAATGTCTGTAACAGAGTGAGCAAATTCTCACAGAGGTATATGGGTTTGCCAAGAACACTAGACACCTATGGCATGACCAATATATTCATGAGACATTAAACAATATTAAAAATTTACACGTACACATAAATTTTAAATATGTTTAAAGGGGGCATATTTGAGACAGTAACTATGGTTATATATGCCATATATACAATAATGTGAATGGTAATGTGAAATGGTATTAATAAGAAAAATACTTGTATAAATAGAAGTTAAGGCATAAGTTTTATGTATATGCAAGTGTAGCTGGAGCTGTGGAACCCTTGTTAAAAGCCGACAAACATATCTTTGTGTTTGTATTAAGGCCCAGGCAAAAAGGACTTGCACAGGAAGGTCATAAAAGCCAGACCTTGAGTCTTTGTGAAATAGAAGAGGCGACAAGCGAAAACAACATATGTTTGTAGAGAGGCCACATGTTTGCAAACGTAGAACAATAGCCGGGTAAGTCTTCTGGAAGGTTCCAAGCTGAACGAAGACAGACAATGAAATTTTAAGGAAGAATATGTTTAAAATCTTCAAGGGGAGAAATGTTAGTTCTAGCGTCTCCATCAGCCAGGGCGGTTGAGTATAAAGTGCTGCTATATGAATAAGATACATGTAAGCTCTCAGAAGCAGGCGATATTATTTACTTCTCATAATGTAGTAGGAACGGTGAAAGGTTATCGATTTAAAGGTGTATAGGAACGTGGGATAAATATTACAATTATTTCTAGAACGCGTATAAAATACTTGATTGCTCAGCGACCGCAAGTTTGGCTTACGAACAGGGTAGGGCTCGACCGTTCTACAGCTCCAACTAACTTAAGAACTGTGTAGATTATTAATAAGACAGTCAATGCGTGTGCCATTAAAGCATAGTGTTCTTCAATAACTTAATAAATTGTTTAGTTGTTACATATTACCTTCCTTCCCGTATCACACCCTGCAAAGTTATACAAGCTCTACCAGAAACCCAAATAACAGCAGCCGTGGCAAGAAATAAAGATAAACTTTAAGAGTAACAACTAAAACACAAGATAATTATCAGTATCACCAGAGTTCATATATTAAATCATATAGTAATATATCGGACATACTGCGAGTTATGCTCTCCCTCCACGAGTATACCGCAAAGCGTCTCGAGTAACAAATACTTTGTATCCTCCCAAGTGTTGATAAAAGTTTCATTTGTTCTATACAACGTGGACATTGCTATTATACTGCGCTTTCCCCGGATTATTCGATAGCGGAGTCCTTAAGGGTATCTCGCCAAACAGTCAGTACAGATTTGTTCCAGTTTTCCAATTTGGTTTAGCGGAGGAGCTCCTCATAATCTGTTTTTTTTCCTTCCGTGTATCAACAGTCTCACCTCGCCTTCCGTCGGACTCGCGATAAGGCAGTAATGCATACGGGCCTTTCTGGCATTCCTGCTAAAGCGCTGTAATTTTTCATTCCAATGGCCTTGTGATATTTGATTACTATACTTCTTTATGGGGATGGACTAATTCCGACGTTGCTTTCACGGTGCAGTCGGTGAAGCTTTTCGGTTGTATTGACGCTTCCATTAGGGTTTACTTGAGGGGTAACGTAAGTGATTTCCTCAATTCTTTCCAATTTATGCGTCAGTAGACAAACCTCCACTCTCGTTTTGCATTGTTCTTTTTATCAGGTCCATTTTGGACAGTAAAGTAAACTAGATTGCAATGGCCGGAATTTTGCTGGTCGGCTACTTTCCAGTTTTGCACTAGATGTTTGTCTTTTTGTATCTTCATTGTCACATCAATGTTACCTTTGGCTCCTACCCCTCCAACATAAGTCGGAGGGTTAGTCGGAGGTTGGTTAGTCAAATCGAAATGCCGAACCATTATGGTGTTTGTAATAGGCTTTACGATCATCTGTGGTATTACTTTTCCATAACTGGGACTTTGCGTTTGCATTCAGCACGTATACTACCGGTTTATAGGCACAAGTCAGCTCAATATTTCTGATCGCAACCACGTTTTAATTTATATGGGATTGTGCTGGAAATAAGAGTTCACCAGTATATAAACCAAATAATTGTATATGATTAATAGATGGCTCCTGGGGAGCGCTGCCGGTGCTGATTTCTGGGGACCTAATATGGGACTCTTGTACTCCCTGCGTAAGCAACCCGCTGTCTCCTAAGCTGGAATCTTTGCTAATTTGGCTTGTATTTCACATACAGCTAAATTGCCTAGCTGCGGAAATGTATATATTGACTTCGATAGCCAGGCAGCTTTAAAAACATTGTATGCTGTTAGGACAACATATGAATTGGTGTGAGAATGCCAAAGGATCCTGGATAGGCTCTGTGAATAAGGCTCTGTTACTCTTCTATGTGTTCTAGGACATTCGAGCATTAGAGGCAATGAAATTGCAGATTAGTTAGTAAGGAAGAGGCAGTTGCAACGTTTGTTGGTCCGGAACCCTTCTTTGGGATATCCATCCAAAGTGTGAGAAGTGACATAGCTTTATGGACTAGCCAGTTTCACTTTGGGCTTTGGAGGGGTTCTATAGCCAGGTAGAGCCATCATGGGGCCTTTGCAAGTGTACAAGAAGATCCCGATGACCCTGAGTAGGGAGGGAATGATTGTGGTAGGTATGTATATATATTGCAGGCATTTGTACATAATGGGTTTGATTGATAACCCATTGTGTAGGAAGTGTGTAGAGGAGGTTGAAACCTCCATGCACATCCTCTGTAAGCGTATGGCATATGCACGGCAGAGGACAATAATTTGGACATTATTCCGTATGCGGGTAGGAGGTATGAAATTTTAAGAAACTTACGGAATCAGGTTTTTTTTAATACGCAGAGCCGATTGTGTAATATCCTGGGTTCTCATTCGAGTTTAGACGCGTAGATGCTACGACTACCCCTGTCGTCGCTCCGCAGCCGCGGCCTTGGGCAGCAGCTGCTCCACTCCTCTCCTTCTATAAAAAACATCCCTTGGCTACGCCTTGCGGCTTAGGGCCTTCGATTATACAATTTTGGCAGGGGAATGCGTACTAAAAGACCCCGATTCCGTAGGTTTCCTAAAATTTCATACCTCCTACCCACATACGGAATAATTCTCTCACCCGTATACGGAATAATCTCCAGTAATTTCTCTGGGTTCTTCTTTTTGGAAATCGGAGGATATTAAGGAAATAAACCTAGGAGCTTGTTTACCTATATTGATACCTTTGGACTTGAGTAGATCTCTTACTTTAAGCGGCACAATGGACCTTCTTTTGACCTACGTGAAGGCCTCCAGCATCAACCATTCAGTCAAGCAATCAATCAATGAAGCTCAGTTTTTAGACTTTGTCGCAGGGATGGGAAATTCATAACAGGGAGCAATTCAGTGTTATCGAGAGATGAAGAAATAATTTCTTATTCACGGTGACTGCGGAAGTACCTCAAATTTAGCAACGTGTCTCTCACAAAGTAGGGATAGATTATGCGTAATGAAGTGATAATCCAAATTGTCTGCACTACTGCTCCCATCCCACTGTTTTTAGGTCATTACAACAGCTATAACACCACCAATAATCTTGTCTAAAGCATGAAATTATTAGAGAAGTGTGTGTATGTGTTTTGCATAATATAGTTTTAGGTGATTGTTAAAATCTTTCGAAGTATGCAGCGCTTAAATTTTGAAATAAAATAATGCTTTTGAAGATAATATATTGTAGGAAACGAAATTTTGCAATACATACAAAATATCACTTTTTATTTCGACAGCACTATCTCAGAGAAGAAGAGACATTCCACAGCATAAAACTAAGTAGAAGTACATTTATTTTCAGTCATTCAGAGTTTAAGTAGTGTTATAAAGCATAACAAATATTATAGAGAAAGAAGATGGAAAAGGAGAAGAAGAAAACCAACATAAATAATGCTAAAAGTTTTTCTTTATTTTTCGATTTTGGAAAACTATGCGTTATTTTGTCAATATAAAATTTCTAAGTGCAGCATAATTGGTAAGTATTGCCATTGTTATACGCATTTTTCCACTCACTTGGTCGATTTGTAGACTAGCACACCCAGCTCTTCTCGTCTTCTGAGTAAGAAGCGTTAGCATTTCCATCTCATTGATGAATAAATTAATGTGAAAATTAACGCAAAACGTTTCCGCTAGTAGGCAATAAAAGTTCTATTTCATATTAATACAATAAAAATAAAGCAAAAGAAAAGGTATAGCTATTTTTTGAAAACTGAAAACAATACATTTTGTGCGACATTCCTAAATCATCACTTCAATATCTGGTTCAGAGATAAGATCTTCCACCCAGTTGAAAATATAATTCACCAAGATACGGAACCATAGCTAAATATTAATAGTATTTGTTCAGAGAAAATCTATATTTTGTTAATGTGCCTAAAACAACTGAGTGAAATGTTCTAGTTATTTTAGGAACTTTTTTAATTTACATTTTAAACAACATCTTTTTCTTGCAGCATTCATTCTCCTCCTTCGATGATTTTGGATTCAATTTGTATCTCTCTCTTAGCGTGACGCATTGCATTGTTGAACAGTGGCCATCCAAATATGTGGAGAGCTATTATTAGTGAACTTAGTTCGATGAAGTTTGGAGTGTACCTCGGCCTAAATCCTAGTATCTAATAAATTAAAGTCATTTTAGATGGTCCAGGTTTCTCACCACTCTCACAAATGCTTACGCAGCATTTCTTTACTTATCGTCACCTCCAGTGGTGCTGTTGTATAAGAGCACAAGAGCACGTAAGCACCCTAAATTTTGACACCTTACAGATTTATGCCTTCCTTCTTTTTAATGATATTACATATAACATAAATGTGGTAATATAAAATCTACGGTGTTAAATTTACCGCGCATCTCCTCTATATTCGATGAGATATGGCAACTCAGTCACGAGTACAACCTGATTTGTGCACGTTTTTTTTTGGGACTTTTGCGCATGCGCAACTGGAATGACGTAAATTCCTTATGGGTGAAATACATATGGGTCGTGCACGCTTGAAGATGCACTAGCCCTTTACCATGCATCTCTCAACAACAAGCTTACATCAATGCCACTAGGTGGTGGCTGTACAAGTTTCATTCATGCGAGGGTGCAACGGTGAAAAGTTGGGAACCCCCGCTTTTCAGTTTGGCATAAATCCCGCTAGATGATAGTATACTGAACAGTTATACCAATTAACTCACTGTACAGCGAAATTTAGATCTGATGTGAGTATATGTTATAATTATTTTTCACATAAATTATGGATTTCTGGTTGAGTTATGGTATATTATGTTATAATACTGAAGACTTCAATCATAGAGTAATAAAGACATTTGCAAGATTGAAAAATAGACGTATGGATTTTCTTTAGAAAAGATAGTGTCAGCCATAGTGGCAAATAGACAAATTTAAACTATTTAACGTTTAATGTGTACCTATAATGCAGTGTAACGTGGATTTATCTTGATTAACTTTTGTGTGGACAATGTGGAGGGACAGGACATTTTATAACAAGAAATTACACCTTCCTGCTTCAGAAAATACGACTTGTTGAGTGCTAATACATTAGTAATATTCATATTTGGCTGACGAAGGAACGCAAACGGTACCGCGGCGGTACCGCGAAAATTTACACATTACTTCGTTGTTGCTCTAAACTGAATTGTGCACAAAACAATAAAAATCTATAAAATATCCTTTTCATTTGCCAGAGAAGTTATAGGTACGTCATGATTATTATTATTATTATTGTTATTATTGAGAGCGGCTGCAGTTGTATCAATTTACTCATAACCATGTGTGCAGTAGATGCTATTTCACATTTTGCGGGCTGTCTGAATTTAACATTTTGTGAACGCCCAAAATGTACACTCACGAGCCGTCTCTGGTCACCTCACTGACGTCTAAGCTATTCTGACTCAGCTCAATCGACCTGTAAGACAAAGGTCAAAGCTACGCAATGCTAAAACAGATTCCAGACTACACAACAAATATTGCGACTGTGAGAACAATTTTATTATAAAGAATGCGAAACCAATAGATTTCACAGAGATGCAGAGGTAAGATTGTTCAATAGGTTTAAACTGTCTGTAGCTTAAGTTCATTATAATATGCATAGGTATCACACCATAAATTCTTCGAGCGGGATGGCTCAGGTGGCAACGTCTGTGGCCCGCATTTGGGAGGTCCCGGGTTCGATCCCTGGCGACCGCCCACTCTGGCCCATGGGTTTGCCGTGGTTTCCCTGGGTCGACGGACGAAAGCTGGGGTGATTCATCTTCTACCACGACTCTCCTCATTTCCTGTACCCATTATCTTCCTTGTTATCTGTTTCAGGGTTGCAGGACCAGGCGACGGTGTTCGGCGGGTTGCGGCTGGACGGTGACTTGCGCTCTGTAGATGTTTCTTCCCTGGCGTCGCTGCTGGGACTGCTCAGTTATGCCTCTCCTCCGAGTGGGCTCCACCCCGGGGACGCTGGAGGTTGGTTGCTTGTGGGCAGGACCGGGCGGCGTCAGAAGCGTTCAATCTGGAAACATTAGAGGTCCCGTCTGTGCTTGCACTCCTCGTCATCCGGATCTGGTTTCCCTTCGGGTCTCTCCCTCATCCCTCCCTCTCGGGGTTCACTGGTAGAAACACAAGAGGCCATCTCGTCTGCGTGCGGTGCTCTGCCGCGGTTAGGGGGCCCCCTCCGTACGTTCTTACCTTTACCGTTACCTTTTTACAACATAAATTCGTCATGAAATTTCGACATGGGCTAAATTTTAATATGGATCTAGTATCCATATTCTTTTAGTGGTGTTTAAGGTCCGTTCTTACCGCAGACGGTACCACAGGCGGTAGACACTGATAATACATGAAATCAAGTGATAATTGAGAAATAAAGTTTGCGAGGAAAACGTTCCAAGCCTAAGTTAAGGCTACCTCCCCGAAATTTGCCAGTTATGAGGATTGAGTAGAAGCTGGAACGAACCTTAGTCTGGAAGGATGATCCTGAATGTATTTGAACCGTAGACCTCCCCTTCACGAGCTCATGTCTTAAGCACCTCGACTAAACGTGTCGGTAGTAATCATAATTAAAAATAAGCATTGAAACAGCGATTTATGTACCATATCATGTGGGATTAATCTCTGAGTAAACCTTTAGTTTTGATTTTCACCTATTTAACGCTTGAAATGTTTAAAAACCCAATTAAAATGTATTTGTTTAATGATCCTCTCTGGTGTTCATTTTATACGAGATGTAATATTCCATTTTGGTACTATTATACGTCTAGGCAAAGGACATACTACATTTAGTTCTTCATATACTTGGAGATGATTTTCGAATACACATTAAAGCTGAAATATAATTGATGTAATGTGCGCGGCAGAACAACACCTTCCAACATGCACCGATAAGTTCCACTTGTATCACCTGCGATTCGCTAATCTAGTAATTCCGTACGGTACAGCTGGCGTGCTAGGAGTTGATACAAAACATAAATTTGCTTTAATCACGGAAGCTTTGCTCATGAAGATGTCATTACTTATCTAACCTACATCTTCACACCAAAATCTCACATTATTACAGGCTTTGAACAACACTCGAGAGGGATTTAGTGATTTTGATCTGAATTATAGGTTTGAATGCCAAATGTAAAAGTGCAGAGGAGCTGTTAAAATAGGTTCAGTTGAAAAAAAAATATGGTTGTTTCTTAGCTACATAATAAAGCATATTGTTTCAAACAAACAATTCCCAAACTTATACCTTCAACTCATTCACAAATAAATTGTGGTCTCAATATATTTTGTACTTAACATCAATATCCTTTCCTTCAGCATGAAAGCGATTATTTGTGTTAAACCTATTGACATAATAATCATATGCGAATTTAATCATTCACAGCATTAATTTGGTTAAGTATTGTAGAATAAAATCCAGATTCGATGCAATTACGCACTAAAGCTGAACGAGACTTCAAGGTGCAGTAATAAAATTAAAACACCTGTTTGATAAGTATGACATAGGGTGTCCTTAAGTAAAGGACCGCGCTAGATGGCTCTGCGGTAACATGGAAGGCTCGCATTCGGGAGGTCCCGGATTCCATTCCCGCCGGGTCGGCTAGTCTATCCATTTTTCTTCTCTTGGTTTCCCAGTGTCGGTAGGCGAATGAAGGGGTAGTTACTCTTCTATTATCAATTTCCTGTCTCCATCATTTCCTTTCATCCGTTTTATCTTATATGTTTCAGGGTTGTAGGACCAGGCAACGGTGATTGCTCGTTACGTCGGGACGGTGGAATGTGTGCTGTGTAAAAACCTCTCTCTGGCGCTTGGCTGACTGGGGCCCCTTTCTGAGAGTGGCTTGTTTAATTCCGGGATCCCCAGCTCGATGACGACTAAGGCAGGATTGGTGTCATCCTGGAAGTTAGGGACCCCGGCCTTACTAGTGCGCATCGCCGTCCGGATCTGGTCGCTCTTCGGTTCTCCCTTAGTAGCTTATATAGAAGAGATCTGGCGCAGTTTTTTGCGTTCTTATATGGGAAAGGATAGGGAAAACGAGGGTGGATGCGGAGGAAAATGCGTTTATATGGGAGAGATAGGAAATACGGGGTCTGATGCTAGGCTAGACAGTGGAAGAAGGAGTGGGAATGAGCTTTATATGAGAGAGATAGGGAATATGAGGAGAGGTGCTAGGTTAGACAGATGCTGAAGGAGGGGAAATATAGGCTTATACTGGAGAGATAGGGAATACGAGGGAAGGTGCTAAGATAAACGAATGTTAAAGGCGCAATGCGCTTATACAGGTAACATAGGGAATACAAGGAAAAGAGCTAGCATAATCAGAGATCTAGTGTAGTATACGTTTATACGACGGAAGTATAGAAACGTTGATAGGTGTTAGGGAATCGCTAAAGAAACTGTAAACAAAGAACCGCATTATTCAAGAACTTTAACAACAAAAAGACAAGAGAATAGATCGGTTGTAAAGTATTCGAGGAGGGGTCTTAGTGGAAATACCCCCTAAGTCAGTAGTATAGAAATGATGGTTCTGTATCACTTAATATTCATGGAATGTCCATTCATATGCAAATGAGCCCCCTCCCCCATTTCCCCCATTCCACCCCCACCTCCATGGTAGCTTTAGTTGCAGCTGAGGGTCATAAATCTTGTTCAATACAATGGAAGCTTGACAGTTAAGCAATTAAAGCTGTCAATCAACTGTCAAAACGAACAAAGGGGTCATAAATTTATGGCTCTGTAACAAAGGCGAGATGTTTTTCCTACCCATTCCACATCGGGCCACTTCTGCACCTGTGGCAGTTACCCACCCCCACTTCCATTGTTTCTCGAACACGTGCGGGAAGAAAGAGCTTGCTGGACAAAGGAAGAGATTTCTATTGTGTGCCTTTCTATTGTCCGGGGCAAGGCTACTTTCTGGCATACTCATTCCACTAGCTTTTAACAAAAGAAAAATGCTTACCCTTCAGCTGTCAAAATGAACAAAGCCCATGATGAATTAGGGTCGTGACAAAAGAGAAACAAGTTCTATTGTCCGGGGCAAGCCTTTATTTCTCATTCCACTGCCCCATAACAAAGCCGGTCCCTTTCCATTGTTTCTCGAGCACCTGGTAGCTTAACAAAAAAATCTGAAGGTTGCCTTATGCTAGTCCTGTCCTTGTTGGCGTGAAAGAGAGAGAAGCTTGTTTACCAGCTCTACGTAAACAACGCCAGAGTCAGCCATCATGCTTTTTGCCCTGAGTGGCTGTTCTCTCTGATGTTTTACGAGTTCCTACGAATATACCCGAGCATAGTTAACAAGTATTCTGTTTGGCTCATTTCAGGAAGCGACTCCGAAAAAGCGTTTAATGTACATTTTATTACATGCATTAAACCTCTGCGCGGATATCCATAGATCGGTGCTCGATTCTTACTACAATCAAAACTTTATTGCTAATGAGAAATTGATGATTGATACTATTATATCATTACCCTAATTAATAAAAAGTCGTTCAGAGGATTGTAGCTCGACTCTTACCAAGTGAAACTCTAATGCGTAATAACTATTAAACTATGCACCCCAGATTAAAAATGTATTTAACAAATATAATTTAATTTTTTAAATATCATTTCCCTAATTAATGAAAGGGTGTTCAGAGGGTTCTAGCTCGAATCTTACCCAGCGAAACTCTAATGCATAATAAATACTAAACTATGGGAGTATGCGTGGTCAAATTAAAATGCATTTAACAATTATAATTATTTATATTAAACACATGTGTATACTTAGGTATCCAAATTGATACTTTGTTAGGGTAAAACATTATTATATCATTACTCTGATTAAAGACCATTTGGAGGTCCTAGCTCGAATCTTACCCGGAAAATCTAATGCTTAATAAATATTAAACTATGTGAGTATTAAGCGGTCAGATTAAAACGTGTTTAACAAATATAATTTAATTTATACGACATTACAATGTTTAACGAGCTGTATTCTTAGGAACCCAGATGCCCCTAGTTCGAAACTTACCCAGCGAAACGCTATAATAACTATTAAATTATTGAAGCAGGGGGCGGTCGGATTAAAATTGTATTTAACAAATATCATTATTTGTATTAAACCCCTGCGAATACTTAGATATTCCGATGACTAGACACCATTCGTTCTTCTTCACTCTTTCTATCTATCTATCTATCTATCTATCTATCTATCTATCTATCTATCTATCTATCTATCTATCTATCTATATATCTATCTATCTATCTATCTCTTTTTTTCTTCTCGACTTGCACACATGCAATCATTCACATATACACGAGCACTTGTACATACATCAACACACATACACTGGTACGCGCACACATACACACATATGCGCGCACACCTGTTCACCTACATATACCCACACTCACTCATACATACGCATACACCAGTACACTTACGCACACACACATATGCACATACACACTCGCATACTCACATATACCTGTTCACTTACACACACCA
Source organism: Deroplatys truncata (assembly GCA_030765065.1). NCBI lineage: Eukaryota > Metazoa > Arthropoda > Insecta > Mantodea > Mantidae > Deroplatys > Deroplatys truncata. The sequence goes on from CM060990.1 coordinate 474,144,023, forward strand.
ACACCGAGCACACACACCTACCCGCATATACACACATGCAAGCACATACACACATGCACATACACACTCACATACACAACATGTACACACACATTCACACACCTCATACGTATATAAATACATGCATACACCAGTGCGCTTACACGCACACACACTCACGTACATACATACACCAGTACACACACGCATTCACACACCTCATACGTATACATACATAACCAGTGCTTTTACACTCACCCATACATATACATGGACACACACGCATACACACATACACGAACACATATGCACACCTACACACATAACATTGGAAATTATTGTCTTTACAGAATTCAAAAATCTTCATTCTCATTTCACTGTAAACTAGCAAAATGTAATTCATTTCAGGCTACCACCCAACACATGACATTCATCACAACACATTTTTATAGCTTGCGTAAACACAATATGGAGGTACTCTGAGAGAGAGAGAGCGATAGAGAGGGGGAATTGAAGCAAGTAGGGATAGAAGTGCGGAGAGCCTCTGCGCATGTGCAACAGACGATGATGTCATTGGCTGTAATAATCACGTGACGTGTATACATCCCCTCTCCAAGCATGTCTATTCGTCTTCAATAGAAGAGATATCAGCATTAATCATCGTTTAATTATTAAAAATTCGGTATATGATTGTTCTAAAATGGTCCGTGTCACCTCTACAATTAGGATACCTTCAATCACTAGTCTTTATTGTCCTAATGAGTCTAGATGTGTTAACATCGTCTTCTCTCCAGGAATAATCAGCTTTCTAAAGTGATATCAAGGTGAAGTGGTCTACCTTTCATGGAGCAGTGATTAATAGGTTATTACATCAAGAATAAGGATGAATAACTCTGCATTAAGGACGTAATTCCTAGTGCATCAGAATACTCTTGTATTAAATGCACGAAGAAATTCCTTCGAGGTTATGACAAGAGAAGGCATCAGATGTGTTGCAAGAAGCTCTTCAAATACATGCATTGTAATGTAACCTTCAAAGATGGTTATAAGGGTCAGCGACACGAGGATGTATGTGAAATAAACAGACCTCAGAAGAAAAGAAGATTGGAGCCAACTAAACATCAGTTATTAGCAACAATGGAGGACTGTGATATGAAAGAATACGAGACATCATTTGAAGGACGATTGAAATCGTATTTTATACCATGTAATTCAACGAAGGACCTGAATATGTATCTGAATGAGGCAAAACAACGGATAATCCAGTCTGTGCATAAAGAGCTTAGCATTCATAAGAGCATAAAAATTAATCTGCCAGCCGAGTGCAGATTTGTAAACAGTATCGGGGAAACCTGCGACAAAACATTTAAAACACGGAATCAGCCAGTTTTCCTAGAAACTGATCTGGATTCAACTTTAGAAGCGAAATTCAAGAAATTGGTTACTGAAATGGAGGAGTCTCAGCTTAAGGGTAGCAACTGGGCCCTACTTGCAGTGGAAGGAGTTCGACTTCGTATCAACAAGTACATCCCGTCGCGAGGAAGTAGGTACATACCACTACCGGCATCTGTTGAAGCGAGAACAGCCTGTATAAACATCCAGAGCTTTAGCGACGAGAAATGTTTCATGTACTCCGTATTAGCTAAATTCGTTGAGAAGGATGCGCAACGTGTGAGCAAATACAAGCAGCTTCAAGATAAGTACGACTTCAGCTGTGTTTCCTATCCTACAACACTTTATCAAATATCTAAATTTGAGAAGTTTAACAAGATATCTATTAACGTTTTCGGTCTAGATGAGAAGCATGAAGTGTATCCAATAAAGGTTGCTGATATTGAACTACCTGAACACTGCGACCTGCTACTACTGAGTGATAGTATTGGAAAACATCACTATGTATATATAAAGAATTTTGAGAAACTCATTCGACGCCAGAAAACTAAATGTAATGGACGCGTTTATACCTGTAAGCTGTGTTTTACACATTTTGATGATCGATATGGACCAAGTGGACTGGAAAAACTACAAGAACATACAGCCATTTGTAATCAACATGGTGTTGCAAGGGTAGTTATGCCTACCAAGGAGAAATCAATTGTTCAGTTTAAAAATGTTGAGAGGATGTTGATACTACCTTATGTCATCTATGCTGATTTTGAGAGTATTCTCACTCCATGTCATACGCTTCACCAAGCACTTTTCTAAGACCTTCATTGTGTAATGTTTCAGGCGGTGCAATAAGGGGAAGAAGAACAGGAACATCTTTGCAGACCTGCAAAGGAGACTGACGCTATTGGAGGATAGAATAAGCAACATCGAGACGCCCAAGAAACATGCCGGTAAGAAGCGGGTGCCGAGACGTCTACATCTCGAAAAGGCACAGCTTTAAGATAGGATTCTTCTACGATCTTCCAGTGCTTTTAGTGAAAAACACAGACACATTTGTATACATGACAATTCAAGAATGGGAGATAATTCGTGAGAGTCTTCCTACATTCAGTGCATTCCTCCAAACGAGAAAGTATCCGCGTGTGGAATATTGTGAAAATATTCTTTTCTCTTATAATATTGTTGCATATATGCAAGAGACAGAAATAAAAGTTTTGAACACTAATTTAAATAATTGTGAAATATTTTAAATAGAGATGAAATTTGCAGGCTAAAAAGAATTGAATCTTTTATAGATTACCATTTAGGTAACCTGCCTGTTGCAAATGTAATGTCATATGTTGGAACGAGGAGTTGGAGGAAGAAAGTGATGGAAATGCAGGATAAATAACAATAAAAGGAATGAAAGTATGCTTTTACATAGTGTTTTTATTCATTAATAATCCTTACATTCCTAATGAAAAAACAAATCCTTACAATGATTAGTTTAAAATAAAAGCTGTATCACATGAGTCAGAGGCTTGTATGTAAATACTTTATCGTGAATTATCCAACAATTCAATGTGGTCTGTGCAGGAATATTAACACTGGTGTTGACACAGCCATTTACAACTTCCTCTGGTTGATGTGAGCAATCTATAACAAATATAGGAGCAAATTTAAGAAAATCTTTTCTCTTCAATAAAGGATAATTTTTTCCAAGTCAAGAGATAACATTCGCTATTAAGATAAATTATCAAATTAGTTATGTTACAATGATCAAAAAGAGAACCGTCTTTAGATGCATTACTCGATCTTAAAGTTTGAGCGTCCAAAATGACAAATCTCGGCTTCTCCATTTTTGATGTGGTGGCGACATTCCAGGTGAATGATTTAGTTTGCGGCACAGAAGGCTAAGTATGCAGATCCATGGTCCTAAATGGGTGAAACAGAGTCTTATCCAGCTTGACAATCTTGAGGATCTCAGCATCAGAGTGTCGAATCACAGGTCTTCTTCACTCGATGAGTACAGGTTTAACAGCAGCATTCTCTTCACCCTGAGACGATATAATACAGTTTTTAGAATCCTTGGATTGAATCAGCATCAACACCAACGGACTATTGTGCATAAACTTTGTAGTAGTAGCTGTTCCATTAGATTTAGTAATACTTCCAAGTATATAAATGCTCCGCTTGACACGGGATTCTAATCTCGTTGTTAGCGTCCAGAGCTGATGTATTATACGGCAAAAACACATGTTCCTCTTCTTTAGTGATCTTTTCATCGAATTTAGGTGTCATTGCGAAAGCAATGTCCCGGTAACATTGAATATGCCCATGATTTCTTTGTGTTATTACTAGGTCTAATAAAGAAGACATTCTCATCTGCGCCTAGTTTATCTCTGATGTATTTATTAATATCAGTAATCTGATAAGTTCCATCAGGTATATCAATGATCTTAATTTCATCATTGTGTAGGTAATGAAATTGATTATTATTCCTATCAGCATTTGGAACGGAATAGATCGTTTCAAACTTCAGTAGAGCAATCTCATAATGACCTTTTGGATCTAGCTGAAGGGGAGGATTCAGGTATGTAGTAAGAACAGACTCGTTGCCACTGACAGCAATAGTGTAACTCATTGCGATAGAAATTGCAAGCACAAGTGCCCGCAGATGACCGAGCTAAAACTCTGAAACCTCTTAGTGTTATACAGTACCTTAGCACTTCTGAGGTACCTTTCTATCTCTTTTGGAGGCTTCAAGTTTCCAAAGCTATCGAAATAAAATGACACGTTGCCATCCTTCTTTATAGCAACCCAATGGGCGCCTTGATTCTCTGAAGTATCGAGATTAACAATAATTCTCTCTCTGTAACGAGGTCTTGAGGGTAGCTGATCGATCTTGTATACACCCCTAAAATGAGGAATCTTTAAACGTCGGGCATACAAGTCGAGGTCTATGTTACTCAATGTTTTTTCCGGACAAGTATAGCCCTCTGCCCGAGTTTTTTGAATTCCCTTTCAGGCTCTGTCTCCTCTTCGTTTCGGTGTTTCTTCCCTTATTCTTCTTCACTCGAAAACCTCTCCCTCTTTCTTCAATTTCTCTGTTACGTCTCACCATTTCAGCATGTTGTTTATTCGCGGCTTTTTTCTTATTTACAGCTGTAGCAATTTGTGATGCACCTCCAACGGCGGCTCCTAAGGCTGCAATAATTGGTATAAGCGGTTGAAATCCTCCTCGTTTCTTCTTCCTGGATCCAGCGCCAACAGCCGCCTCTCCCTCAATTTCTCTGTTATGTCTCATCATTTCGGCAAGTTGTTTATCTGCTGCCTTTTTCTTATTTACTGCTGAGGCAATTTGCGCTGCACCTCCAGCGGCAGCATCTGGAGCTGCAATAATTGGTATGAGAGGTAAAAATCCTCCTCGTTTCTTCTTCATGCATCCAGCACCAACGGCCACCTTTCCCTTCATAATTGCTGTTACTAGTCTCGCTGCCATCTTTTCACCTAATGTAGCATCAGATGATTGCACCCTTTTCCACGCCGTTTCAGCCTAGACCTTGTCAGCAATGTTTCTCGATGCAGAGTCTTTATGCTGAGCGTATGCAATGGCGTGAAGTTTACACGCTTCGTCTGAAGGATTGATTCCGGGGTTTCCTCTCTTTAACCTTTTTTCTAGCTTTGTTCCAGGCCCGCAGTATTTGTAACCAGGTAAATGCACTTCAAATGGCATCCGGTTAATAAGAGAGTTAATTAAACCAGAGCCTCTTGCGATCTTAACCTTGTTAGCTCTCATGGTATACTAATTGATTTTTATTGTAGCATAGTTCTTTTATACTCTGTCATTGTTCATGAACATTAGCATATATTCATTAAGAATTACTTATTTTACACAGTATGATAGAACTGGTGAAGCAAGCTTGTTCACTACCTATTCAGCTGCTAGACATTGAAAGCTTCTTTATACGTCATCGTCACGGAAAGCTGTTTACTGGAAATGTTAGCTGTTTCACTGTATTTAAACAAACAGGGTAGAATCACAGGTGTTTGTGATAATTTCAAAAGCTGATTTTTATCGCTGTTATTTAATGTAATTTCAGCTGATTCAAGTAGTATCCAAAGGTATTCGAGGTCAGTTTTTTTTAAAAAAGTAATCGAGTTTCATAAATGAGGACACTGAATCTGCAACTAATGGATTAGCTACTGATTTTACCGCACGACGTCTTGCTGCTAGTGTTGCGACCGCGACTGATGCTGCTGCTATTGTTGTAGCGGATGCTGCTACAGCTGTAGGATCTGTTACAGCTATCGTTGTACAGCCGCTGTATCTGCTACGATAGCTGCTGTATTTGCTTCTGCTACAACTATTGTGCTAACTGTGTCTAATGTCGCTACAGCCTCCTGATTTGATGCTGTTATTATCATAGCTGATGTTGCAGTGATGTATCTATTACTACAGCTATCGTATTTGATGTTACAGCTGCTGTGATAGCTGCTTTTGCTGTGGTGGGTGAATCTACAGCTGAAATGTGATTGCTGTGTGCTTGCTGTTGCTGAGACAGTTAAATATATAGCTGTAGGATTAGCCGCTGCTGCTAAAGCTGTTATGTAACCATTTGTTGCTGCTGCTGCTGTAGGATCTGTTACATCTATTGTTGTACAGCAGCTGTATCTGCTGCGGTAGCCGTTGTGTATTTGCTTCTGCTACGGTCATTGTGCAGGATGCGCCTGATGTTTCTGTAGCTGCAGGATCTATTGCTGCTAACGTTATAGCTGCTGTTGCTATAGATGCTGTATCTGCTACTACATCTGTCGTATTTGCCATTGCTGTTGTTGCGATGCTTGCTGTTGCTGAGGATGGTGAATCTACAGTTGTTGGATTTACAGCTGCTACTGCTACAGATGCTCTGTAACCGGGTGTTGCTGCTGTAGCTCTTGATGCAGCGGATGTTGCTGCAGTTGTTGAATATGTTGATGTAACTCATGCTTTAACCAATCACGAACGATTATTACTGAAAATTTATCGAAATGAAAACTTCGTTTTAATAGATAAGTCGTAGTATCACAGATTACACTACATTTATATACTTTTCTAGACCCTACAAACTTTTATATGTTAAACAGTTAGCGGTGAGCCGGTAAGAATGAAACAGTTAGAGTGCATAGAAGTAGCATAACTATAGCGTCCACATGATTGAGTAGATATTATAACATTTTTAGACAGCTTATTGTTTTATATGTTAACATTTTTAATTCGAGTGTAGCAGCTTTATCAGTTAAATCATTGCTTCATTAAACAAGAATTGTAAGGGAAAACGTCTCTCCCCTTTATCTAGGCTTGAGACTAACACTAGTATTTGCTCCTAATGGCAGGGTTACCGTCTCCCTTTCCATCTTCTCCTTTCTTCACCATTTCTCATCTATCTACATGCACAGCACGCGAGTAAACTTCGATTTTTAAAGATTATAGACTCGCGAGAAAATGTTCATCTTCGACTTAAATTCTCTTAAGCACTATTTGTAATACTGTAATGTCCATGCGCGTAGGTAGTTATTCCATCCTCGGCAATAACTCTTTTATCATCAACGGGATTCAATGTAATTTTATTCACTTGCACTGTGGTAACAGCGTGCTTTCGTGATAGGATTAGATTCATGGGCGTTCTGATGATTTCACAGGTTTTCAGACAGTCTGTATAGCTGTCAAACGAAATGTACTGCTTAATAGCGCTACGTTTTATACATTTAATCTTTTTTATCATCAAGCCTTGAATATCTAAGGCATACATCTTAGGTCGTAGTCCAACAAGCGTAGGATGATTTTACCGCTAGCTTCATCTTTAAATTTCCCCAATACCTTCATGTTCTGAGTAGAGTGGCATATATGATTGACAGGGTAATCAGCTGTATCGACATGCTCAAGAAAACTTAGCTTGTCCTGGTACACATCTTCAGTTGTAACACGATGAAAGAATGAATCAGTGTCCATATACATAAGCTTTAGGTTTTCAGCTCCGTAATAAGGCAACAACACATCGTAATGATAGTTATACATTAATGTCTTGGAGATGTCCAACACGCTCATGCCGATGTATATGGGCTTGTTGAATACAATATGACGAGAGGCCATATGTACAGCAGCTAGATTAGCAGCATATATCGTCCTGTCGATGAACGTAGGCTTGGCGATCAGCTTCTCTAGAGTTTTTTCATTGATCACCAGTCGTATATCCATACGGTTACGCAGGTTCTCCATAGTTTTTCCAAACATGGCGTTGTTAAAGAGCTTGTAGAGATCCTTCTCGAAATCATTTGCAGCTTGTTGTCGTAGCCTGTTGTTAAATTCCACATAAGGTTTCAACCACCGAGACTGTCGGAATTGTAGCACACGATGGATTTTTGTTAGTCGTAACCCATGATTAAGAGCTTGCTCAAAGCCATGTAATGCACTACATACTTCTTTCGAGGTCAAAGATGGGGTATCAGTTTCTTTGTAGATGCTTCCAATGGTTTCATGCACTCTGGTAGGAAAGGTAGATCATTATGCAGATCATGAACTTCTGCAGGATACTCGATATCAACTTCAAATATGTACCCGTGAGGATCATCTTCTTGCAATGTTTCTAAGTTGATTTCTTCAGGTGGCGCCCATTGAAATCCACCATAAGTGAGGGCGTGGCACATTGCCCAACCATATTTGTTATTAGCGTCCTCGTATGTCATAAATTGGGTTGGTCTCGTCGGATCAAACTTCTCCATATACGCGTTATTAGCCTCTGCATACCGATGGGAAACTTGGCATAAACCTCTTCCTATACCTGATTCCACCATGAGTAGTTGATCATAATCTTGTAACAGTTCCAGCTTAATTCCTGTATACAACAACATTGCATCCCATGTAAGCCCTGGAGAGGTAAAATAATGTGCTGGATCAACTTTGTGTGTTTTGAGGGTTTGCTCTCTGAACGTCTCAGACATCAGCTAGAAAAAGCACATCCGAAGTTAAGTACAGGTCGCTGTACTCGCCCAGTTTTCTCACATTAAACGGCTCCCATACATTTCTAGCATGATTGTAGTCAGTATCAGTAATTTCACGTTTATTTAATCTATTGTAGAAGGTGTGCTTAGGAGGCAAGTAGGTCACATTCAAAACATCCCACGACGTGACAAACTCGTATGGAAATACGCCCTTACCAGTCATCAACTTCAATTTGTCTTCTCCGAAGTACTTTAGTGTTTCAGGATATGAGGTTAGATTTCTTACAACCTTATCCAAGCTTGTACTGAGGAATTGGAAGCTATCCACGAACCGAAGATTTATATCTCCTACATACTTGGTGAATGAGATATAGCTTTCTTCAGAACTAGGAATTACCTCAATCCTCTCACTTGTACAACCCAGCTCCTTGACAATGAAATGCGAGTCATATCCACTGACGTTGTGCATGAAGACTGGGATATATTTAGGTGTTTTGCAGAATAAGTTACATTCATTATGTAGACATCCACGATATTCACCACTGACGTGATCGTGATCGCGTACTTTGTAGTTTTCTACTGTAAAGCCTTTTCCGCACACGTAACATGCCGTAGAGGACTCAAAATCCTTTTGTTGTTGGTTCGTAAGCTTCAGAGGCTTAGCTGATTTGTATACATTATTAATTTCCTTTGCAAGGAACGAGAGGTATTCCATAAACCTCTGAGCAGCATCAGCACCACGATATACATGAGGCTGCTTAGGAAGATCAGTTTCAATATGTTCAACACTGGATGAAGACTTCACGTAAACACAGAAGCTCATTGGTGTGCGCTCTTGATAAGGGGTTGTAAAGGAAGTTTCAGGATTGGGTATACACGTTTGGCATGGAGTGAGAATACTCTCAAAATCAGCATAGATGACATCAGGTAGTTTCAACATCCTCTCAACATTTTTAAACTGAACAATTGATTTCTCCTTGGTAGGCATAGCTACCCTTGCAACACCATGTTGATTACAAATGGCTGTATGGTGTTGTAGTGTATGTTTCTCAAAATGTGTAAAACACCGCTTACAGGTATAAACACGTCCATTACATTTAGTTTTCTGTCGTCGAATGAGTTTCTCAAAATTCTTTATATATACATAGTGATGTTTTCCAGTTTTCCAATACTATCACTCAGTAATAGCAGGTCGCAGTGTTCAGGTAGTTCAATATCAGCAACTTTTATTGGATACACTTCATGCTTCTCATCTAGACCGGAAACGTTAATAGATATCTTGTTAAACTTCTCAAATTTAGATATTTGATAAAGTGTTATAGGATAGGAAACACAGCTGAAGTCGTACTTATCATGAAGCTGCTTGTATTTGCTCACACGTTGCGCATCCTTCTCAACGAATTTAGCTAATACGGAGTGCATGAAACATTTCTCGTCGCTAAAGTTCTGGATGTTTATACAGGCTTTTCTCGCTTCAACAGATGCCGGTAGTGGTATGTAGCTACTTCCTCGCGACGGATTGTACTTGTTGATACGAAGTCGAACTCCTTCCACTGCAAGTAGGGCCCAGTTGCTACCCTTAAGCTGAGACTCCTCCATTTCAGTAACCAATTTCTTGAATTTCGCTTCCAACGTTGAATCCAGATCAGTTTCTAGGAAAACTGGCTGATTCCGTGTTTTAAATGTTTTGTCGCAGGTTTCCCCGATACTGTTTACAAATTTGCATTCGGCTAGAAGATTAATTTTTATACTCTTATGAATGCTAAGCTCTTTATGCACAGACTGGATTATCCGTTATTTTGCCTCATTCAGATACATATTCAGGTCCTTCGTTGAATCACATCATATAAACTACGATTTTAATCGTCCTTCAAATGATGTCTCGTATTCTTTCATATCACAGTCCTCCATTGTTGCTAATAACTGATGTTTAGTTGGCTCCAATCTTCTTTTCTTCTGAGGTCTGTTTATTTCAGATACATCCTCGTGTCGCTGACCCTTATAACCATCTTTGAAGGTTACATTACAATGCATGCATTTGAAGAACTTCTTGCAACATATCTGATGCCTTCTCTTGTCATAACCTCGAAGGAATTTCTTCGTGCATTTAATACAAGAGTATCCTGATGCACTAGGAGTTATGTCCTTATATGCAGAGTTATTCATCCTTATTCTTGATGTAATAACCTATTAATCACTGCTCAATGAAAGGTAGACCACTTCACCTTGATATCACCTTAGAAAGCTGATTATTCCTGGAGAGAAGACGATGTTAACACATCTAGACTCATTAGGACAATAAAGACTGGTGATTGAAGGTATCCTAATTGTAGAGGTGACACGGACCATTTTAGAACAATCATATACCGAATTTTTAATAATTAAACGATGGCTAATGCTGATATCTCTTCTATTGAAGACGAATAGACATGCTTGGAGAGGGGATGTATACACGTCACGTGATTATTACAGCCAATGGCATCATCGTCTGTTGCGCATGCGCAGAGGCTCTCCGCACTTCTATCCCTACTTGCTTCAATTCCCCCTCTCTATCGCTCTGTCTCTCTCTCAGAGTACCTCCATATTGTGTTTACGCAAGCTATAAAAAATGTGTTGTGATGAATGTCATGTGTTGGGTGGTAGCCTGAAATGAATTACATTTTGCTAGTTTACAGTGAAATGAGAATGAAGAGTTTTGAATTCTGTAAAGACAATAATTTCCGATGTTATGTGTGTAGGTGTGCATATGTGTTCGTGTATGAGTGTATGCGTGTGTGTGTCCATGTATATGTATGGGTGAGTGTAAGAGCACTTGTTATGTATGTATACGTATGAGGTGTGTGAATGCGTGTGTGTACTGGTGTATGTATGTACGTGAGTGTGTGTGCGTGTAAGCGCACTGGTGTATGCATGTATTTATATACGTATGAGGTGTGTGAATGTCTGTGTACATGTATGTGGCTGGTTGTGTATGTGAGTGTGTATGTGCATGTGTGTATGTGCTTGCATGTGTGTATATGCGGGTAGGTGTGTGTGCTCGGTGTTGGTGTGTGTAAGTGAACAGGTATATGTGTGTATGCGAGTGTGTATGTGCATTTGTGTGTGTGTGCGTAAGTGTACTGGTGTATGCGTATGTATGTGTGAGTGTGGGTATATGTAAGTGAACAGGTATATGTATGTGTGTGTGTGCGCGCACCAGTGTATGTGTGTTGATGTATGTACAAGTGCTCGTGTATATGTGAATGATTGCATGTGTGCAAGTCGAGAAGAAAGAAAGAGATAGATAGATAGATATATAGATAGATAGATAGACAGATAGATAGATAGATAGATAGAAAGAGTGAAGAAGAAAGAATGGTGTCTAGTCATCGGAATATCTAAGTATTCGCAGGGGTTTAATATAAATAATGATATTTGTTAAATACAATTTTAATCCTGCCGCCCCCTGCTTCAATAATTTAATAGTTATTATAGCGTTTCGCTGGGTAAGTTTCGAACTAGGGGTCTCTATATAAATAATGATATTTGTTAAATACAGTTTTAATCCGACCGCCCCCTGCTTCAATAATTTAATAGTTATTATAGCGTTTCGCTGGGTAAGTTTCGAACTAGGGGCATCTGGGTTCCTAAGAATACAGCTCTTTAAACATTGTGATGCCATATAAATTAAATTATGTTTGTTAAACACGTTTTAATCTGACCGCTCAATACTCACATAGTTTAATATTTATTAAGCATTAGATTTTCCGGGTAAGATTCGAGCTAGGACCTCTAAACGGTCTTTAATCAGAGTAATGATATAATAATGTTTTATTCTAAGAAAATATCAATTTGGATACCTAAGTATACACATGTGTTTAATATAAATAATTATAATTGTTAATTGCATTTTAATTTGACCACGCATACTCCCATAGTTTAATATTTATTATGCATTAGAGTTTCGCTGGGTAAGATTCGAGCTTGGACCCTCTGAACACCCTTTCATTAATTAGGGTAATGATATTTAAAAAATTAAATTATATTTGTTAAATACATTTTTATCTAGTGGTGCATAGTTTAATAGTTATCACGCGTTAGAGTTTCACTTGGTAAGATTCGAGCTACAATCCTCTGAACGCCCTTTTATTAATTAAGGTAATGATATAATAATATCAATCATTAATTTCTCATTAGCAATAAACCTTTGATTACAGTAAGAATCGAACACCGATCTATGGATATCGACGCAGAGGTTTAATGAATGTAATGAAATGTATATTAGCCGCTTTTTCAGAGTCGCTGCCTGATATGGGCCAAACAGAATGCTTGTTAACTATGCTCGGGTATATTCGTAGGATCTCGTAAAACATCGGAGAGAACAGCCCCTCAGGGCAAAAAGCATGATGGCTGACTCTGGCGTTGTTTACGTAGAGCTGGTAAATAAGCTTCTCTCTCTTTCACGCCAACAAGGACAGGGCTAGCATAATGCCAACTTCAGATTTTTTTGTTAAGCTACCAGTGCTCGAGAAACAATGGAAAGGGACCGGCTTTGTTATGGGGCATTGGAATGAGAAATAAAGGCTTTCCCCGGAAAATAGAACTTGTTTCTCTTTTGTCACAACCCTAATTCATCATGGGCTTGTTTCATTTTGACAGCTGAAGGGCAAGCAATGTTCTTTTGTTAAAAAGCTAGTGGAATGAGTATGCCAGAAAGTAGCCTTGCCCCGGACAATAGAAAGGCACACAATAGAAATCTCTTCCTTTGTCCAGCAAGCTCTTTCTTCCCGCACGTGTTCGAGAAACAATGGAAGTGGGGGTGGGTAACTGCCACAGGTGCAGAAGTGGCCCGATGTGGAATGGGTAGGAAAAACATCTCGCCTTTGTTACAGAGCCATAAATTTATGACCCCTTTGTTCGTTTTGACAGTTGATTGACAGCTTTAATTGCTTAACTGTCAAGCTTCCATTGTACTCAACAAGATTTATGACCCTCAGCTGCAACTAAAATTACCATGGAGGTGGGGGTGGAATGGGGAAATGGGGGAGGGGGCTCATTTGCATATGAATGGACATTCCATGAATATTAAGTGATACAGAACCATCATTTCTATACTACTGACTTAGGGGGTTTTTCCACTAAGACCCATCCTCGAATACTTTACAACCGATCTTTTCTCTTGTCTTTTTGTTGTTAAAGTTCTTGAATAATGCGGTTCTTTGTTTACAGTTTCTTTAGCGATTCCCTAACACCTATCAACGTTTCCCTACTTCCGTCGTATAAACGTATACTATACTAGATCTCTGATTATCTTAGCTTTTTTCCTTGTATTCCCTATGTTACCTGTATAAGCGCATTCCGCCTTTAACATTCGTTTATCTTAGCACCTTCCCTCGTATTCCCTATCTCTCCAGTATAAGCCTATATTTCCCCTCCTTCAGCATCTATCTAACCTAGCACCTCTCCTCATATTCCCTATCTCTCTCATATAAAGCTCATTCCCACTCCTTCTTCCACTGTCTAGCCTAGCATCAGACCCCGTATTCCCTATCTCTCCCATATAAACGCATTTTCCTCCGCATCCACCCTCGTTTTCCCTATCCTTTCCCATATAAACGCAAAAGACTGCGCCAGATCTCTTCTATATAAGCTACTTCCCTTTACCCTTCCTCTCAGGGGTCACGTCGAAAGCACAAAGGGTCTACTATGACCTACCTGTAGTGCGGTGCTGTGTTCCAGGCTGGAGGCGACCTTTTGACTAACTCTAAGCGTTAAGAGCGCATCATAGACCGTGCTAAAAGCCCGATTCCTTAACATGCGAGAACAGGCAGCATTACTTCTAGCGCCGGATGCAGAAAACCAACATTGCTATTGTTCATGTAGGCAATAGCTGAAACAAAAGAAGATTGCAATACACCCCCTTCTTCAAAGTAACCGTACTAAGTTGTTTGCCATTACTTTTAGGAAATGGGATGAAATAAACTGCAGCAAAATGCAAATTGGGCAAAGGACATTGAGTTCATTACGCCACCGCAAATTTAGATCGCGCCGTCATTTGCTTAAAGAAACTTCCCTCCTTAAAAATGTGAAGGAATGTGTAAAAAGCTTATTTAAAGAAACACTTTACTACGCTCTACATTTCTGATTGGTGCTCGCGTTAACTCTCCCTCTACAGTAAAGAAACCCAGGTAGACCGCGTTTAATGCAGGCCACAGAGGAGCTTTATGATACAGCTACTTAATTTGTTACATTGAGCTGTGCTTCTTCTTTAGTTAACTACGAAGGCAAAGGACTGCCAATAGCTACGGCTATCCGTTTAAGTCTGAAAGGCTGCTGCGGCTGGGTAATACTCAGTATAATTAACGGTACTAAAAGAAAAGCAAAGACTTTACGAATGGATAACGGTCATATGCTGAGATTTAACAAGAACCTACTGCTAAAACGGAAAATATTGATTATGGAATTGTCATATATAATATGAATTGGATAGCAAACTAAGATAGCTAGTTAAGTTAAGCAAAAGGAGAAGCTTGATATCTTATCTTGCTTTCAGTTATCAAATCAATCTATACTGAGTATACATTGAGATAGTAAAATAAGCTTTTTTTGGTCGAATGTTTCCCCTAAGGCGTATTTAAACCGTTAGATAGCCCATGCACTCCTCATTTGACATGACTGTGACAGCAATGCCAAAAATTTTAGGTGACGTTCTATTCGCTACAACACATGCGATATGAAGCTTTAGGAAGTTTGACTTATTTCCAGAGTTTACAACACATTATTGGTTTCCCCGTCATACCATAACCCAAAAATCCGCCAAAATCCGTCGAAACATGAAAAATAAAACATACTCTAAGTACACAATCCAGATCAGAATCAATCCTCTTTGGAGTTCCACGAGGAAGTACTTTTGGCCCGTTTCTTCATACAGTGTGTGCCCTTGACCTTCCTCAGCACGCTTAACCAACCATTGCACATTTTGTAGATGATGTTGCAATCCTTAGTATATGAAGTTGCGAATCGGCAGCTGATAAACTAAATTCCTTTACACTGAAATCAACAAATGGTGCTCCGAATGGAGAATGGCAATGAATCCCCAGAAATCACAGGCTGTATACTTCACGTACAAAAACACACATCATATTATCCCATAATTCTTGGAAGTATTGCTACACTCACAGTTCAATCAGTTCGTTACCTTGGTCTCATTCTGGACAGTAAACTAACCTGGAATTTGCAATCACATAACTTCTCTCAAAACTAAAGGCATCGAATTCAACAAATGCATAATATAATCAAAATCACCTCTTGTACTGCCATACAAACGCATTCTCTACATCTCACTAACCAGACCTATTTGGCAGTACGGGTGTTACATATGGGACTGTGCTTCGTTGTCACAAATTAAAAGAATGCAAGTAAACCAGAAGAGAATTGCACGATTGATTACAGCTGCTCCATGGTACGTTAGCAAGATCTCTGTCCAATAAGACCTGAACATTGCAGACGTGATGGATGTCATCAGGACGAGCTACATCAGACTACACTAAACTTTTGTCAATCATCCAAACCCACTGCTGCGTGATATTCCCCTACATCCTACACCAGAACCGCATAATAGAAGATTAAAACGTAAACAACAGAACGACCTGCTTCTTTAAATCATGTGTTTTGTAAAAATGATCAAGCGTTTATTGTTTTATGATTGTTTGTAATATGTTTGTTATAAATTCAATTGTTTTCTTGTTTATGTTATATCATATAATATGATGTAGGACTATTACTGAACAGCATCCTAACATGTTTCAAGTTATTTGACGTAGTATAATTGCTCATAGCTATAAGTGTCATTTGGATACAATAAAGTTTTATAGGCAGTTAAAAAAGACATGTAAAATAAAAATAAAGTGAAAACTTATTTTAAATATGCCACTCGTTTGTTTACCCGTCGGATGAAGAAAATAGTAAAACTAAGAACTATTCCGCATTTTTAATAAAAATAGAAAGTACATTTTGGAATATTTGCTTACCGATGCACTTTCTACACTGACCTAACTCTGATTGTGAATCTGAAACGCCAATACCATATATTAGGTAATTATTCTAAAATATGTAAGCTTGAGGAATCCCTTATGTGGATGCTAAATCTCATGTTATTGTTTATACGATGCGTATTCTAAAACTTAGGTCCAGTGAACAATACTTAACGGATGGTAGTTCTGAATGCGTTTCACGCCTGCAGCGCTGTCTACCGACTCCTGAGGAACCTACCGCAGTTTGGGTGTGACACAATAGGCGTTTGCCAGTCGGTGAGAGCAGATTGCAATGGCCGCGACAATCGCAGATCCCGCCACTTGTGATTAGATTTTTTCCGGCGTAAGGATCGTGAGCTGCGGACATCCATCATGAGTTATGCCTCGTGTATGGACCGGGTATAATGAGTGACAAACAGGTTCGACACTGGTGTCGAGAATTTCGAAATGGCCGTACAAACATGCACGATGAACAGCGGAGTGGTAGGCCCAATATTCGGTCAACGATATCGTGGAGCAAGTGAACTAAAAATTTCGAAGTGATCGGCGTTTGACGATTAGTGGTCTGGCTGATGAATTCCCAAATGTTGCTCGAGCCTCACTTTACAGGGTTGTCGCTTAACAGCTTGGATATCGGAAACTTTAAGCGAGGTGGGTGTCAAAACTGCTCACCGTCAACACAAAGAGCAACGAATGCGTAGTGTACAACAGCTTTTGGAGCGCTATAGACAAGATGGAGATGGTTTGTTTCCCAACATTGTTACTGAGACATGGATAGCGTACACCAACAAAGAATCGAAACAGCAGTCAATACAGTGGCACCGTTTCGGTTCACCCAAACAAAAAAGATGTAAGCAATCGCCGTACACGAATCGCAAAATGATGGCCACCTTGTCGTGGGACGAAAACTGCGTCGTTTTGATTGATTTGATGGACCGTGGGTGAACAATTACAGCTGACGTGTACTGTGCAACGCTCACCGAAATGAGACGTGCGATCTAAAATCCACGCCGCGGAAAACTGTCGTCTGGCATCATCCTCCTGCACGACAACGCACGCCCGCACACCGCTGCCAAACCAAAGAGAAGATTCAAGAGTTTCATTGGGAACTCTTTGTTCACTCTCCGTACAGTCCCGACCTCGCACTATGCGACTATTTCCTCTTCTTGCATTTGAAACGGTGGATGGGTGCACACGATTTCAAGCCGACAATGCGCTCAAGACGAGCGTTACCAACTGGTTCAAGGCCCAGGCGGCAGACTTCTATGACGAGGGGTTAAAGAAGCTGGTACAACGTTACATCAAGTGTATAGATGTAAACGGCGTATATGTGGAAAAGTAAAGTATATATGTTAGCACATATTACCGTCAATAAATACCTTGTCTCATGAGCGATGTTGTTATTATAACCAAACGGACCTTAGTTTTGGAACACGCCTCGTACTAAATTGTCAGCAATATAAATATATTGTTCCGTATACAGATGGGGAATAACCGGGGTGCCAGCAACTTTATACTATGATAACCTAATCCAAGGGTGGCGAAAATGCCATTCTCTCTCGAGTCATCAAATATGCAACACGCACTACACCACTCAGCAGCACGTGGAAAACAAATGAATAGACGGATAGAAAAGGAGTAGCGCCTGCGAGTCACAGTGCCTCACGAGTCGCGCTTTCGCCACCACTGACCCCTAGTCTATAGCTTAGGCAGCATGATGAAACACTCTTTGATGTACAATCGCAGTAACGTTTGGGGCGATACAAGAAGTTCGTAAATATATCGTGGCTCATGTAGGGAAATGAAATAAAAACTTGTATGCGTAAGAATTGTTCCAAAGAAACTATAATAGATTTTTAAAACTAAAAACTAACCAGCCAAATCACTCAGAATACAAAACTATTCATTCATATCCTCTCCGTCAAAAAATCCGTCATCCGTGAAATGTTTTCTACCCGTTGTACAACTTAAAAATCTGTCAATTTTGATAGAAAGTCCATCATATTGGCAACCCTGCTCATTGCGGGTATCTGAACTTGAATAAAGCCTTTCCAAGAAAGTGGTTTGGGAGAAGTGGACCTGTGCTATGACCTCCCTGACTTCCTAATTTAATCCTTCTCGTATATTTTGTGAAGGAAGCAATTGTATGATTTGTGAATGTGAAGAATATGAAGAACCGTTGGCCTTCATGATTGTAACAGCAGGAGGAATTCGCAACAAACCCGCAGTCTTTAAAAACATTAAAGAAACCATATCCCATCGATATAACCTTTCTATATAGGTCAAATTCGGCACCCTTCTGCGTCCATTTTGTAATGATTGCAATGTTGGAAAGTTTTTTACTAAGATCTGGGCCTTCGCAAAACAGGACTTCGCAGAAATGCATCAGAAAGAAGGAAAAGGTGTTTGTTTTGAGATGTACAGTCCCCAAGAGACTGTTGATTTACTTTTTTAAATAGTTTTGTACTGAGTAATACAAAAGATTTCTTGAATCTCTGGAATTATTGCAATGTCTTACGTGATTCCATCAGTGCAACAAATTCTAATTAAGCACTAAACCAATTTTTATTAAGTTGACTCTTGCGAATAATAGGTTGTTGAGGCATATTCGGAGGATACTCGGTGGTCCCTCTTTACTGCAATTAAAATATATTTCCTTATTTTGTAGGCCAGCATTTTAAAATACACAAATAATGCAATCCCTCATGCTGTAACTTCGAATGTGTTTTTCTCGTCTTCAGAGCCTCCATAGAACTAATCAGCATGCAAGGTTTTATCAGGAATAGTAATATCGTTAATATTCGTGTCCTTCAGATGCTCCCGGAAATCAAACAAGAAATTTCACTGGCAATATAGTCAAGTTTAAATGAGCTTTAAGGTTGTTTATCAATACTTATCCTGGCAACTTATTACAACTCTTCAGCTCAGGAAGTGTGTTTACTTGTAGACAACGGAACTAATGGATCCTATACGGGTTGTAGTGCTTCCCAAGCCTTAAGTGACCTCTGATACCCTGCGGGTGTACCCCGCCCGTTGAACTTGTAAACTATAACTTGCTATAACTTGTAAATTATAGCAATTGTAATAATAAATATCTCCAGGGCACTAATATTTTATATTTGTGTGTTACCATGCTGGTTGTATGTTATTTCGGTTTTATATTGCCACGGCTGCTTCTGTGATGTTTGGTACAGCCAGTGTCTCTTTTCAGGCGTGGTACGTGTAAGGAAACTATAGATTTTTTGTAACATACAAATAAAGAACACAAAAGCTTGCACTAGACAACGTTTCACTTTAGTTCATAAGTTGCACCGTAAATAACAATTTTCACAGTTTTTCTAAGTTCTGTAATAACTATTTAATTATATGTCATCTTGGTTAATTTTATATATCTGTGCACTCGAAATATAATTTCCCATCTCACTTTGGTATTTTTATTGCACAAACTACATTATTAGCGGTACCTGGCACTCCTGACTACGGACTGACATATAATACGGTCTTGCTACAGTGTGTTCACCCACCAGACTGACTGTAGCTTGGTTATGCTATCCTTGGCATCACAAACTTAAACATTAGAAATCTTATCATTTAATTCTTATTGGTTGCTTATATCTCAGCAGAACACTTCTTCTATCAGTACTGTTGGCTTTTCCCTAACATGTGACCTCTTTTACGAAATTTAGTACGTTACAATGTTTCTGTTTACTGAATTGGGCCTTTCTTTCATTTTGTATTTATAAACTCAAGGCAAGCGCTATTGTCTATTCTATTGCACCCTAACGCAAAATAAGTAGCTTTTGCGTACTTTCTCAGCAACTATCAGCTTCAACGACAAGTATGCACAATTACATTAGCACATATTACCTTCCACTTATAAACAATCTATTATGATAATCACTATTATTTTCATTATTAATCAATCACAGTATTGACTACATGTGAATTACTATCCTGATATGGCCAATAATACTGTTTAACCTCATCTTATGTAGGACTTACACTCCCCAGGACTTACAGGCCGTCGAGGAGTAGACACAATCATGGAGCAGACAGAATTACCAGAATGGGTGATCAGCCCGATGCCCGGAATGGGATGAAGGAAGCAGATGAAACGAAATCATGCCGAAATGGATGAAAGGAAAGGTGATGATGGAGGAGTTGGTGGAATGAATGGCGGGGGAAACCGGAGAAACCGGAGAAAACCCGCCCAGACGCCCAGACATGCGGGTCCCTGGGATTGAACCTGGGCCGCCTCGGTGAGAGGCAAGCGGTCACTCGGCCACGGCGCCGCCATGTGTAGTCTCAACGCTTAAAACAACTATCTATTTCTAACTTATTGCACATTGTTCCTAAAAATCATCACTTCAACAACATTTTCTGCACTTTCTTCTATTTTGCGCAGTTGCCTAAACTTACGTAGCTCAAGAAGGCTTATGACTTTCTATGTATAAGGTAAAACGAAATAAAATAGGTTTTCTCTAATCTGCATTACCCAGTGAAATAAAATTCTTTTAAAGTTTAACTCATATTTCCTACATTAATTGATGGCAAGTATGTGATAGTAAGTTAAGTACGAATTCAAATATGTAGAGAGTTCCCTAACATTTCCAGGTTTGAAGACCCGTCCCACTGCTGGGGCTGCGTAAAGGAGAGCGATGAACGACCCGTGACCAAGTAGCCCTTAGGTGTCCACGGGGAGTAAGCTTCCGCACCGCCTCTCTGTCACTACATACGCCACCATACCTAGAAGTACATCTGAAAGGTGAGAAGAAAACGGAATGAAAGCGAAATGACAGAAAGAAAATCGTTGTAGATGACAAACCATCCCAGCATTCGCCTATCAACTAGGAAGAACTACGAAAACCCCATGGTCAGATTGGGCGGTCGACGGGAACCTAAACCTGGGCCTCCCGAATGCGAGCCGCACAGGTTACTGCGGAGGCATCTCGCTCAATAATAAGTTAAATAGTTATGTAAAAGTATTTAAAATATACAACTTCTGTACTTAGATACACTTTTCTCCGAAACTAACGGTCTGATCTGAATGAAAAATTTATGATCTTTGTTGAATTTCGGTGAAAGCTATTTTACTCCAAACCTTTTTTCCTGATTCTAAAAGAGAAATGTTTTAGTACATTTTTCGCTACTTATTTTCCACTAATAATATTTTACTACATTAGAAGTGTGCAATCTAAGTCAAAACATCTAAGACTGGATATATGCATCAAGTCGCGTATATCTACATGAAATAATTCACACCTCTAGGTTCCTAGTTCCTCAGACAAGTGTGTCTGAAACCTTCCGTAAATGAGAAAAAACAAATTGAAAGTACATTATCTGTGTAATCGATGATTCAGAACATCCCTGCAGCATTATCCTAGTATTTTTCAACTTCATCTTCCTCTTCGTTTTCATGGCGCTTGATTTGACTCTTTTCGCTTCAGCATTAGGTTTTAAAAAACGTTTCCCTTTCAGTGATTCGCTGTCTGTCAATATCATCGTAGACATCTGGAAGTTTAAACCAGGTTCTAATCGCATTTTCTTGAACAGTTCACTTCTGCTGCTGTTACGATCATCATATCAGATGGCAGCATCCAAAACACTGGTTTTAAACACTCTATTCTCACAAAATTAATGTTCTAAACACTTTACCAAATGCATTTATTGAAACTCTTATTTGGATTTTGGTTGCGGTCATAAAGTCACTCACTAAGCAAATCATTGTGACTTGAATCCATGTACATATACGTGATTTAATTCAGCATAGCAACTCCAAGACTTTTTTTTCTGAGCATAGTTACTTCCGGGTACTTGAACCTTATGCAACGCACACCAAAATTCTTTACATTTTGAGTACAAATATGCTTGGAGGTTATTTTGAATAGCAGATTGTGGGAGTAGCAGGCTTTTCACCACATTGAAATAAACGGAATTTAAGTCGCTCAACTAGCCAAAAATTATATGCTGCGAATTCTGCAAGCTGTGTGTAATATAACGCTAAAAACAAAACATAAATTTTTGATCGAAATTATCTGCCCTATTGTGCCTTTAATTATACTGATTTATCTACTTTCCTGGGTCCATGGAGCTAACTTAGGGAGGTAACGTTATTTACATCCCAAAAATTATAATCTATTCAATGTTGCAATACCAGCATTGTATTAGCTCTTCGATAGTACAGGCGAAGGAATGTAGTGACTTAATTGGAGCCAGGTATGCACCGACAAACATTTGCTACAAAGCAGATAGCACAATGATTAAAGAAAGTACCTGATGAAGTTATAATTATAAATATCGTCAAACCTCGAACCTGGGTTCCAGAATAATCTCAAAATTATGTGAAGAAATTGGAAGCTGATACATGCAATTACTTTTGCATAGGATTGTTTTGGTTATCCAAAGGAAATTTTTGCAGCATTTCTTTAAGTTAGATGATGAAACACGACTACTTCTGAGTGATACTAAATTTCCATGTGACCATCTGAGTAACTTCTGCTACTTGTATTTGACAGCCTATTTAGCACACATTTGTGCTTAATTTAGCATACTAATATGAATCTTCAAGGAGTTAGGATGAAAATTTCTGACTTTAGGGGACAGCATTGAGGCAGAAATTCTAAAAGTAGGCCTGTTGGCAAGCCGAGCTGAAAGTAAAAGTGTGCCTACCATCCCAAAATTTAAGGCAAATTTCTTGTCTCCACTGAAGTTTAACATATAATCGTTGAGAACCTGAATGATTTAGTAACTTGCTTCACAGGTTATTTTCCTTCATCATATTCTAAAAACTCATGGATAAGAAATCCGTCTCAGTAGGGTGTGGTGTAATTAAATCCCTTGTCTATGAAGGAGCAAAGTGAACTTGATGCTACTTGTAATAGCTGATTTAAAATAATTTTCAGAGAATGTACTCCTGATCAGCTCTGGATGAAGGTATTTTTTGAGTATAAGAAAATGGATGAAAAGGCACTGAAACACCTAGTACTAATACTTTGTTTCATGAAAAACAAACAGAAATCACCTCGATATTAAACGTTATTTAAAACTAAAGGTAGCAGATATTGAATCAGATGTGGAAAGAGATGTACGAAACAAATAGAGATGTAACTTTTCCCATGATTGGTATATATATTTATAGTGTCTTGTACTTATAACATAAAGGTTGATAATTTAATTATTGCGAATACTGCAACCACCCCTTAATTACTACTTCTACACAGATACCAAGCCTTAAATATAAAAAGGGATCTACAGCTCTGAAGTAATTTGAATCTTTGAGCTACAATGCAGTATACTGGACGGGCGGTACGCTTGACTACAGCGCTCCTTGCGGAAACTAATTAATTAAGGCGCTGCAATGTTGAAAAGGATCAAGCAGCCGATAGAAATTGCTTATACCAAAGCTCATTTATTGTACTCCAAGCTTTAAGCGAAGAGACATGGTGTATCCATTTTCAGAAATGGGTTCATCAATGCTCTATCCGTCTGAAAAAATCGATGGATATAACTATTTTAAACCTAATAACTAACAGCAAAGTCGTCATATGTTTTCAAGATTGAAGACAGAATTACCAACACACTTGGTGTTCCGTATTTCAAAACATGACACGCCTAATTTTTCCTGTTATATTTCAAGCAGCCGAACCAAGTAAAGAATCCTATTATTTTATTCTGATAAAGCACATTTGTAGTGGGTGCACTTTAAATTACATTAATAATAACTTTTATCTGCTAGGGAAACCCAGAGGGTAACGACCGTTTGCTTCTGTATATTCAGAAAAAATATTTTATTAAAAAAACAGCATGTCACCAACAGAATTTAAGCTTAATTTTTTTCTCCGTACAATCAACTCCGTTATTTAAGTGTTTGCTATATCTGTCCACGAACTTTACAATCCCCGTATTGTAGTCGGTTGCCTTTAGACCCTGAAGCTAAGATATTCGGACACAACTTCACTAAGCAAGGAACGAGAAACGTTTGTGAATGCAATCTGTAAATCATCTAGGGTTACACGCCTGTCTTGTACGATGTTATTGTTCAGGTTATACTTCAAATCATCTATGATGAGTAACGAACGTCCGGGTCAGGTTTCGTCATGCACAATTTGTTCGTCCATAGTTGAACGTTTCACACCACTTTATCACATTTGTTTCGTTCATTACTGAATCATCATTCACTTCCTTTAGTTGACGGTAAATTCCTGCAGGTTTAAACTTTCGAGTATTCAAAAACAAGTATTTGACACCTCGGCGGGACTTTGCATCATACAGTTCATTTTGAATAATGACAGAATGTATAATAACAACTTGTGTCGACTGGCGCTCACACAACACTGAGATAAAATGTCGAGGAAACTGAAGCCGGAATGATAAAGGCAATAATTATCATATTATTCTAAGAAGGATAGTGATATAAAATAAGTAATAATATATTTAAAATCAGTGTGTGTATAAAAAGGAGAAGCATTGTGAAAATTGTTGACTGTATAAGCGACAGAAAGACCAGACAGGCACAGTTTTGTTAATTAGGGACCAGCCTCAGGTAGAAAGGGTAAATACCATTGAAGCAAGTTTTTCCTGGTAACTAGCCTAG
Source organism: Deroplatys truncata (assembly GCA_030765065.1). Taxonomy (NCBI): domain Eukaryota; kingdom Metazoa; phylum Arthropoda; class Insecta; order Mantodea; family Mantidae; genus Deroplatys; species Deroplatys truncata. The sequence continues at coordinate 474,168,956 of CM060990.1, forward strand.
TGCAGCTGCACTTAGCCTGGTGAAGGCCGCTCTAGGCATCATGACGCTATGTTTGAGGAGCGTTTGAGGGGAGAATAGGGGAAGTTTAGGCGTTGGTTTTCCTTGTAGCGCGGTGGTGTACTGTAAGTGTAAATAACTGTGAATTCTCTCATAACTTTTATAATAATTATTACATACGTATCATTACAAAGAATCCTTCAGTGCACCGAAGTATTTTAATTGTGTTTTATAGGATAAAAACAACAAAATGTCTTGAATGATCTACGAAGAGAGTCTGACCCGGCACCTCTACTGGTTCAAAATATAGTGCGAGAAATGTACCGCATTTCGAAACACATTGCATAAACACTTAGAACTTTTTCAGAAGGAAAATTTATAAAGGAGTCTTTAACTTCGGCTTCTGAAGACATTTCTCCTAGTTGGATTAATTCTTTCAAAGATATAAGCTTATTACGTCGCACAGTAACAGAAGGAATTGTAGAAATGTGTGCCGATATAGAGCAGCAGTTAATAGATAAAAGTAAAACGCTAAAATAGTTTTCCTTAGCCTTAGATGAGACAACCAAATAATAAATATATTGCACAGTTGACAGTGTTCATAAGGGAAGTTGATTGTAATTTAACTGTAATTGAGGAGGTTTTAGACTTAGTACTTCTGAAGGACAGAGCGTGCGGAGTGAATAATTTTCAGGCTGTCATGCAAGTAGCGTCAACATTTCAAATAGATTGGAGGAAATTAGCGTCTGTAACAACAGAGGAAGCCCCATCAATGATTGGGGAAAAATCAATGGTTTTGTTGCACGCTTGAAACAATTTATAGATAAGGAGGGAATCAATTCTGACAATGTAAAAGCATTCCATTGTATAATTCATAGAGAGGTACTACGTGCACAATCAGTTAATCTAAATACTGCAATGCAGACTGTAGTAGAGACAGTGAATGCGATTAAATCACACTCACTCCGACATCGACAGTTGCAGACGCTTATGGAAGAAATAGGTTCATAATACACAGACTTCCCTTATAACTGTAAAGCAAAATGTTTAAGCACAGAAGCTATGCTTAAAAGAGTTCATATTTTGCGAGAAGACAGAAGTGATACGCAATTTTATACGATTACAGGTAAGTGTTTGCACCGAATTTATTTATATTGTTGTTTTGTACATGTCACAAGTGTAGTTTCTATTATCGTTAATTTTGTCACAGGGAATCGTCTTTGAGGATTTGCAAGATTCACAATGGATAAGTGATCTCGGCTTTCTTTGATTTGTCAGCTCATCTAGCTAACTTGAACACTCAAATACAGGGAAGGTATAAAACAGCAGTGACAATGTTTGATTCCATCAACGCATTTACGGCACAATTAGAACTACGGAAAAGTCAGTTAGAAAGCAGAGTTGAATATCACTTCCCATCAATGCATTCATTAGCAGAAGGAAAAGTAGATACCTATGAATGCTATTCTAATATAATGGAGAGTCTTCTCAAAGAACTCAAGATTGGTTTTCAGATATATTATCAATGGAGAATGAAATGTGTTTATTCATCGATCCCATGTCCTTCAGTGCTATTATAGCTCCCAATACTCTGCAATTATAGCTAATTCGCATACAAAATAGTACTCTAATTAAAATGGCACGTAAAAACGGCATTGAACTGTATGAATCACAGTCTGATGAGAACTTTTCCATGTTACGTGATTTTGCAGCACCCATGATGTGAATATTTGTATCCACTTATATGTGCGAACAATTTGTTTTTCAAAACTTAACCAGGCTAAAAAATACTGCATGTACTCGTCTCACAAAGATCATCTTTTGTCAGCTTTACGTCTCTGTACGATCAGTATTGTACCTATAATAGATAACCTTGTCAGTAGAAAACAATGCAGACGTTCTGCAACACGTAACTAACAGGAATGTAATACTCCACGTATATTACTGCTACGAGTATAGCTTATTCAAGCTTACTTAATAGAACTACTATTTTAAGTTAAATTTCGAATTCGGTATTGTAGGCATGTTCAGTACGGTGCCATGCCTTCATTAGTTTTGCACATCCCCTAGACGCAGGTGAACAGAGTATGTCAACTTCCTCTCGAGATCAACACACACAGTCTCGTCGGCAATAAGTGGAGTGGGTGACCTCTTGTTATCTCTTCCTCCCCTTAAGTCTCCCCGTGGCTGATCTAACCTATCTTGACATAATCTAATCCATCCCGATTCTAGCCCTGCTAAGTTACGTTAACCTGATCTAACCTACACTGACCCCTCATCATCTAACCTACCCCGTAATAATCAAACCTAACCTGATTCCAGCAATGCTAACCAAAACTAAGCTAATCTAACTTAATATAAGCTAACCTAGACTGCGCTCATATCTGTTAGTCTGTTGTGTTATCATCCAACCTAACCAGATTCCAGCTATGCTAATCTAGTCTGACTCCAAGCCACGCTAACCTAAACTGATCTAACCCTATCTAACCTAATCCAGTCCACTTCAACAAAAGCAAGCCTAAGCGAAGCCAACCTAACCAAAACTAGCCTAAACTGTCCTCTCAGCAACTAACCTGTCCTGTCATCATCTAACCTAACCTAACCTGATTCTATCCATGCTAAATTCTCCGAATTAAAGCCATGCTAAGTTACCATGCATTAGCCACAAAGCTTCTTTTTTTTCCTCCTCAAAGGAGACCGCCTTATCTCAGATCACTTAGTGCATTATGACACCCTGAAATTTTCTATTACAAAGCATTACGTGGTGTAACCAAAATCTTGTACTGTAACGTACAACGTTTATTTAATAAAATTGAGTAGGTTTTAGTCATTCTGAATGAGTTGCAAGTTGACGTTTTTTGTTTTACGGAGCATTGGTTGAAATATAAGGAAATTAATGCTATTAAAGCCCCTGGCTATTATTTATCTAATTATTACTGCAGGTCTAATGTTGAACATAGGGGTCCAGTTATATTTATCAAAGAGAAAGTACCATTGACACATCTAGATTAACTCGAGTATCTGTATTTGAAATCTGTATAAGTTTTATACTCTCTTCCAATTAGTTGTGTGAGTGTGTCTTTTTATAGAACACCCGATGTCAAAAGGTTTAGGATTGAGGGTTTTACATGGGATAACATGTTTTTTTTAATTTACTGTACAAATTTCGTACTATTTTAATGTACTTCGAGCTGGTAATTTTAACTTGGATTTGCTTGAAGTCTAAAATGTCAATAGTGATTTTGCCAATGTATTAGATAGGTTTGGTAACCAATTGACCATTAACAGTCAATCAGGCCAGACAGAACACTTTATAATCATGGATGTTACCCAGGGAGTGTTGTAATCTCAATTCACAATGATAAATTTGCGGATAATATATACTATACTGTCCGATCCGATCATGATGCTACCTGTTTTTATTCTAAAATTATTGTGATTTTAATACTGATAAATATAGAAGTCCAAAACTTATGCCAGATCCATCATTATAGCGTATATAATTCTATTTGTCAATTGAGACATATAGAACGGATTGAGTTGTATAGCATTATTAAGTTTAGCGATAAGTTCAGTCACTTTTTAAGTACTTTTTAGAAGCAGCGGAAACACATTTTCCTTTAATATGTTATTCTTCCAAACCCACAAAGAAACCGATGAATAAATTGTATTCGAACATAAGAATTTAAAAATCGGATGTTTATATTATTATTTTTATGATATGCATATACATTTTGTTTTCACTGAGTTGAAAAGCAAATATATACAAATATAGATGAGGTATAAAGCTATGCTTAAATGTACAAAAATTATATGTTATCCCTTATTAATTGAAAGCAGTGGAAGCAAATCAAAATGTATCGGGTCGATAGTATCTACTTTTTTAAAAAATGGTTCTAAACTAACAATATTCCTTCTGATTTGACTGCTGCCAATTTTACTTCATTTTCATTGACAAGGTTCATAAGACAGTAAAATTTTTATCTGATAGTAAAAATGAAGTATATATCTCTCTTTTCGATCAACCTACAAAAAATAGGTTTAAAATTTAAATTTGTGTATTAGAATGTTGAAGTTGTTCATTCAACTATTTTAACACCGAATAATAGTATCTGCCTTTAGCTATAAAGATTCAATTACAAATTCTCAAAACAACCTCTGCATTTACTTCTTAGATTATGATTTAATATTTTAATCTTTGTTTAGATACTTGTGAACGTACTGCTGCTTTTAAACAAGTTAAGATTATACCCATGCGTAAATAAAGGAATAATCATGTCTGACAAAATACATACATATTAGTAAATTATCAATTATGTCTAAGGTGTTTTAAATTCTCTTAAGTAAGTAAATTACCAAATATTCTGCAGGTAATTCATTATTTTCAAAGAGTCAATTTAGATTCAGAACTAAACGTAATTCTATAAATTGATGCCCTAGTGTCATTTTTCACTAGATGCTATTATTGCAAGAGGGGACACAGTTCATAGTAGATTTTTGATACAACCAAAGCTTCTGACACTATTTCACATATCACTTTGTTTAAAAAACTTAAATTTAATGGCTTTAATAATAACACTCTGAAATTGATCAGATCATATTTGTCAGACAGATATTAGTCCATATATGCTAATGGCATATTAGGTTCCATCTTTAATTTCTCTCAAAATTAGCACTCTTATATATTTCAAAACCGTTGATCTGTCTAATAGAACTGAAAAATTGGTGTAAATATAAAGGTCTTATCACTAATAGCACCAAAACTGTTGATTTGGCTTTTGACATTAGTTCAACTGCCCCTGCCTCTCTTAATTCTGCCAAGGTTTTGGAGATTGATTTCGAGCCTTCGTTTTTTGGGGGTGGGGGTGTTGGCACATTCATATTGACAGTGTTGCTCGTAAATTAAGCAGAGGACTATTTTTATTACGAATATTTGAAAAACACATCTCTTCGAATTCATTGAAATCTTTGCATTCTGGGTACATAAATAGCAATATCAGTTATAGTATTTTAGTTTGGGTAAACCATACTTCAGCTAACATAATCTTTATAGTTGAAAAGAAAGCCATTATGCTCATGTGGTGCATCGCCTTGGACGTATTGCAAACCACTATTTATAATTGGGTATTCTGACTATATACACTTGTTGGTTATGAACTGTCTTATATTTGTTAAGATGAATACAGGCACATATGCATTTGGTTCCTTAGTTCCTAACTACTCGAAGAGAAACAGTGATAACGTTTATATTGTAAAATGTAAATATAGCAGAGTTAAAAATTCTTTTGAAATAGCGTCTTTAAACTTGTTTAATGGTGTTCCTTATTATGTTAGTATTCATATTTAAAAGAGCAATTAAGTCTGCACACTACGGTACAATTAAGTTTATACCAATTATGGATTTTATAATAGCAGGAGTATATGTTTGTGACAACTTTGCATGTATTATTTTCTGACGTTACTATACAACCTGTGTATTGTTATATGGGCTAAAATAAGGTAAGCTAACCCAATCTAAACTAAGTTAACCTATACTCTTCTCCCACCGGCTAACCTGTCGTGTCATCATCTAACCTAACTTGATTCCAACAATGCTAGCCTAGTTCGACTCCAAGCCAAGATAACCTATGGCAACCTAACATAATTTAACCTAAGCTGGACTGTCCTTTCATCAGCCAAATGGGCCCTTTTATAGTCTAAATTTTCTCTCACATCGACTAAATGGTCCTCTCGCCACCTAAATGCGTTCTCTCATCGTCTACCTGGACTCTCCCATCATAAACGGCCCCAACAACTCCCAAAAGGCCTTGCTATCACCTAGCCTAACTACATATGAACTCTTGCTCAAACTTGCACCAGTAAGTTTTAGCATCTACATACCTTTTATACTGTTACACTCATTTTACAATTTTACAGTAATTTTTGCACTTTTCGGCTATTATTTCGCTTTTACAGTCATTTTTGATAGCGTTGCAGCACTTTTTTACGTTTTGGCAGCAATGTTACAATCTTTTTAAGTTTTTACGTTCACATATACAATTTTACAACATTTTTCTTACCCTTTTGGTAAAACTCCGTATGTTCAATTGTTGACATGTGAAGTGAGGAGGGTAAGTTGAGTGGGGCTTGCAGTCTTTCTGAGAAAGGTCTCATGCACATACAGCTAAATTAACCTAGAATTTATTTTGAGGTAGTTTGCGTTTAATTTAGGTTATTTTTGTATTCTAATTATGGCTTATGGGGAATTATTTCTTGTTTTGACTGCATTACGTATATTTTGAGTTATTTCAAAGCATTTTAGCCTTTATTTCGATATATAGTTTATTAGTGTTTTATTCTGTTATTTTGAGTTTCATTCAGGTTTATTGATTGGTGTCTCCCTTCTTATATCAGCGCTTCAGACCATCATAAGGAGGTACTCCAGCCTCCTCTTTGAATTATCTGCAGTTAAATTCAGCACTTTCGGTATACTTTTCAGAAGTTTGTGTTATTTTTAGGTTTTATATCGATTTACATATAGTTTATTAGTGCTTTATTAATTTTTACTTTTGAGTTGCATCCAGGTTTATTGATTGATGTCTCTCCTCCTTTATCATGCTTTGAGACCAGGACAGAATGTACTCGTGGTTTATTTTCGGATTAGTTCCAGTTTAATAAGATCATTCGGCATATTTTTCAGTAGTTCATGTTTTTAGGTCTTTTTTACGATTTATATGGAGTATATTACTGTTTCATCGTGGTTTTTTGTTGGTGTCTCTATTCCTTATCTGGGCTTGAGACCAGCACTACAAGGTGTTCCTAGTGACAGAGTTACGGTTCTCTATTTCCTTTTTCTTCTCTCCTCATCACGCGTCTTGTGTGTGTGTGTGTGTGTGTGTGTGTGTGTGTGTGTGTGTGAGAGAGAGAGAGAGAGAGTGAGAGAGAGAGAGACTTAGCTGGGTAAATTCCCATTTTCCATAGGAAATCTTTTGGAGAAAACTAAAGTCAAGTCGGTCATAATTTCTTATGCACTACACACAATATTTTAATCTCCATAAGCATATACATTATGGACCATTAAAGTTGAGACTGTACAGTATCTCCAAAACTAAGCGTTGTAGAAAGGAATGTCTTTAATAAAAGTTGCTTGATATTATGGGCGAAGGTAAATGCCATTAGCCGTGATTTGTTGGCAGGAAGTTATGATGGTTATTTTAGGGTCAATTTATTTTTTTTAAATGGGAACCTACACTTTGTAGTCGTTTTCTCATTAGAAAATGGTTTATAAAAGCTGTTTATTTTGTGATCAGGAATAAGGAAAATAACTAGAAACCGTTGGTTCCCAACTACGAAACGTAACTTGACCCTCAAATAACCATCCATGGATGGTCCAACCATTCATTGCGCTCTTCGTACACAGCCATTCAGAATTTCCGTTGTTATTTACGTTGGCGTAAGAACCATTGCAAAGTTCTTTATACAAATGTTGTTTAGTTTTTTATGAGAAGTGAGAAAATAGCATAAAAAGGGTATGTTCACACTTTAAAAAATCAAACTGACACTAAAATGACAATCACAACGTCCTCCAAATAATACACGACTAATAAAATTTACTTTCCCCACTACATAAAGCAACTTTTATTCAAGACATCCCTTTCTACAACGCTTATTTTGGAGATACTTTACAGTCTCAACTTTAATGGTCCACCCTGTATATAGACTCCCTATCACCTGCAATTACTCTCTTGTCATCATTAGGTGATAGGGAGATTTTATCAGCTTCTATTCCGAAACAATATGATGTTGAGATGGATCAAATCCATTGGAATTATTATGATTTGAATAGTTATGTAGTTTTTGGTCATTTTTCCTAACTGTAATTCCGAATTACATCTACGCTTTCAATTGTACTCACAATTCCTTATTTATAAAATGCGAATTATAACCGCTCAGGTATATAAACTGGTGTTTTTTACATACCAGATTACACTTTTTATGTAGAGTTCTACGACATTCTGAGGCAGTATTCTTAAGACTTAAATGATTTCAGTCAAACTATATAATATTTAAATTCAATAACAGCCCGCCTTGAAGCAATATATGTATGTAATAATTTGTAAAATGTATGCAATAGTGATTGCATATGCTTATATTATTGTAAACATGTTCAATAATGTTATGTGAATGCATTACGTAATTTAATAATGTAGGAGCTGTGAGAATAATAGGTTAAAAGCTGCTAACAATGAGGTAACCTGAGGTCATAATGAGTAGGAATGTTTAATAATGCTATTAGTCATTATTGGAGCAACAATAATATAATTTTAGTGAAAGTTTATAAAATAGCCAATCAACAACCAGAAAAAGCTTAAGTTAAATGACGGTATTCTATTGGAGTATGATTTGCCAATTAGAAAGTGAAAAGGAGAAAATTTTACAAATTTAGAGTTCAGTTGCCTGCAGATAGCGTTACTAACCAGACGCAAAAGGTGTCCTCAAGATATATAATATGTATTCGTGTGAGACGAAAAGTAAGTTTACGTGTTAAAAAGTGTAATTAATTAATAAAAAGTATCTCACAGCTCTCTATATCAGTGAAGTGTTATTTAAATCGTGTCAAGCATTAATAAAAGAAGTGAAGTAAAATTATAAACTGTGTAAGCCTACATTTATGTTGCACCACAAACCTACTAAGAGAAACGTGTCTCTAACAAAAATACTGACGCAGCCGAGGCTAACATAAATATTTAATATTTAAAAAACAGTTTAAACTACAAAGTTAATATTTTTAAACTTAGGGCGAAGGCTACCGGGTACCATACGTGCGGTTGCAACTACTTCAAGTTCGGTTCCCCAACAGTTGAAATACAATACAAACTACTTCAAATTAACGCCCAAAGGGTGGTGCTGAAATTAACTACTTCAATTCATAGCTTATATGATCGTGATCTTCTACTTTCCAATTCTCCGTGAATTCCTTACCATACACGTAGCACACTGTTCACGGCTCAAAATCCTTTCGCGGCCCTGCTGTGGGTTTTTAAGCTTTTTTCCGATTTATATAACCCATTGGTTTTCTTTGCTAAGGAAGTCGGTACTTCATAAACATTTGCCAGCATCATAACCTTGATATATAGTATAGGACTGAGTAAGGTAATCAACAGATTGTGGAAGTTTTGAGTTTGCGCTCAAAAATCAGTAAGGATGTCATTAGGTTCAGCATCCACTCCACATATTTAAATTAAAGGTTAGATTTCTCCTTACTGCGCATCATAGTCCTTAGGATAGCGACTACAAAATGCTGTATGTTTCTCCAAGTTTTCCATTCCACCTTCAACATACTGGTTATCAAAATGACTCAAACAACGTTTAAACGTATCTATGCTTCTATCAAGTTTAGCCAATGTAACTCTAATTTCTTTACTATAATACCCTAATTAAATAATGGAATGGCATTATTGCACACTACTAATTGCTAAATATACATCTTTTTCTTCTGATACTCCTTAATCCTGATCAACCTTCTTTAGAAGCAAGGTGTCTTCAGCTGTTCATCCTATTTGTTTACAGACAGTACCGCAAATTCACAGTCGGTTCCACCTTCTGTCGCCACCAAATCGATGCATTTCTAACTTGATGATTTACTTACTAAAACTACTCTGATGGTTATGACAGGATAGATTAAACTATGAGAGGATCCTGTAGGTTAGAGAAGGTTGGGTTAGATATGGTCAGCTTAGGTTAGATTAGCATGACTGGAACCAGGATAGATTAGGTTATGACAGAACAGGACACATGATGAGAGGCTTTTCTGGATTAGGTTAGGTTAGGTCAAGTTAGCTTGGGTTAGATGTATTCATCTTAGGAATCTCTTACGTCATAATCATAGCCATCCTCCGCTAAATGAACACTAGAATTTTCCACAGAGACATTCTCGAACATCTTCAGCCTCCCTCTCTCGACCTTCTCTGGTCGTGTTCCCTATCTCTCCCATGTCTGCTCATTTTCCCGGCCTAGATCTGTTCTATATACTTAATTCCAGTATTGTATTCCAGAAGGTACACGTGGGATGATGTCTCGCAAATGACACTACATTTGTGGGATTTTTTAATAGTTTTGGGTTAAAAATATAGGTAGTTGTATTTTAGCTAAAACTCAATATGCAGACTTTAACACTTTTAAAGTTATGACTTTTATGCATATAGGTTACTTTAATCTGTTTTTAAATGCTGGCGATTTTAATGTATTAATATTTCCATTACATATATAGACATTACTTCATTTTTTCGTATTTCAAAAGCAGATATACGTATCTAAACGTTTTAAACACTAAACCCGAGATATAAACTAATACTAGAAACTGTAAAAAACAAAAAAATGTTACACGCTAAAATATTTGTTTTGGCTTCCCTAATGTAAAAAGGCGTATGACCTTAAAGAGTAAATTCTGAAAACATTAATTTTGTTATACTAACAAACAAAAAAAAACTTTTGAGAAGCAAATACATAATATTTTGTAGTACACAACCTAAAAGTACAAAATATAGCACAATTTCCATGCAAAAAGAAATTCCCAAATTTAATGTAGAGATGCTGTCTGTAATGTTTTGAAAACTATGCTTTTACATTTGAAATGTCTATATCCTTACAGAAGTTCTATTTTACGCGTGTTATATAACATTTGTTTAATGTAGAAATGAATAATGTCACTTTAAAGAATGTGAATGATTTGTTTGAAAATTTGGCTTTTCCATCCAAATAAATTTTGACATAATTTCCTAGTTTTATGAAAGATAAAGGTATGTAAGTTTGGTGCACATAAAATGCTATCTTTAAAATGTATTTTCAGAATTCCGTTTTAGTCCGTTTTTTATTCACGGGTTATGGGCCTTCACACTGAAGTAGTTCTTCAGGAGCTGAAGTTTTCATAGAATAAGAGGAAACGTTCTGTTTCGTGAAAGGCAAACTACAAACAAATATGTAAATTCGTTACCAATATTGTCTTTTGCTAGGAAAAGGAAAACTCATTCACTATCCCACACTTAGATACTATATAGCTTTTTATACGTCTGTGAGTTTTACCATCCTATGGCAACAGTAAGGAAATAGGAAAGGAGAGGTGAATAGAGGAAAAGCATAAGTTGTCTCTCAGCTGCCAACAGATTTTTGGATATGAAAGGTGGGTATTTCACATACATCAAGTGCATTTTTCCAGTTAATAGTGTGACATTCTATAAATATTTGCTGTTATCAGACTCGAAAATATTAAATCTATGATAACAGCGAGCTAAGTTTAATTGTCCTGTATTTCCAATTTCTGGATAATTACAAAACAATGCGTTTGATAAGGCAGTTAATGAGTTGCGGGATAAAATTTAAATCAATATGAAAAACATTACGTGAATAAAGAAAACAAAAAAGTCTGTTGTAGGTCACATCCACACAGACAGACACACCCGCACGTATACATGTGTTTGCATAGGTTATCAGTTATTAAATACACGTAGGTACTTAGGTTTCTTTAGTCACCATGTCAAACATCGTAGACATTTAATTTTAAACAATTTTTCTCCCAAACAAAGTACGACCGGAAAAGTATGTTATATGTGGACCATTCTATTCTTTACTAGAACATATTTCCACAGTTTTATTTAAGTTATGCTTTAATATTACTCATACCAAACAAAGGGAAGTATAATTTAATTAATATTTTTTTATTCCAAAGTAATCAAAATTCAATTAAAGTTATATCAAACCCCGGCTAATGTCCGCCAACGCTGATTACTGTTTATTTTACATCGGTCTACACCCTTCATACATGATTGGAACCGCAGAGTGAATTCTTGAAATCTTGTCTACTGATGTCCATTGCTTTAGCCCATTGAACTGCAAATTCATTAACAAATAGTTAAATATTTTAAGACCACAACAAACTAGGGTACGCTGTCAAGAGTGAATAAAAGATTTTTCTTGGAAATCAGTCGAGTCTGAAAGGGCTAAACGAATGTAATTGAAGTATGTTTCATCAACGCTTGCAGAAAAACGACGCTGTGATCATTGCAGCATGTCTAATATTTAGCGAGTTCTCCTGTGTTACATTTACAGCTTATATATGATTTGACTGTGTTGTGCTTCACTCTTTTTGTAACAAAATAAAAGACATGACAGTGATATAGCAGCAAATGCAGTGCTTATTGTGAGAGTTTCGATTTCCATCACTGTGTCCGTCTTTCATGACACAGCTGATTTCTACGTTTCTCAAATGTCACAATTAATTAGGGGAAACCAAACCGACATTCACATCAACAGAAAATTCCATTAGAGGGATTGTTTTTATGTTAGTCTTCTAAAAAGTGATGTTTCTCAGATACTTACACTATGTCCATCACTACCGCGAAAAGTAAGGTGTGACGTTGGTAAAATATACAAACATTCTAGTTTAGAAACTAATTATGTTCGCGTAAATGATGTAAGTAACTATTAGTTCTCTAAACAATACCTGCAAGTGTGAGATACTGTTTTATAAGAAATGAATTAATTAGAATCATTTTACAAGCAGTGGTTGTTTAAAAACGTAATGTTCATGTCGTAACGTAATGTCGTTTCAAAGTTCGACGCATGGATTGTTTTGCAAATGTTGGACCTATATCAATTGTATGCAGGAGATTCATCAATAAATAAAATTTTTTGCCCAAGGGGACATCAGTAGAATATATAGAAGAGAGTGAGGCCACTTTTTGCGTTTATATGGGAAAGGATAGGGAAAACGAGGGTAGATGCGACGGTTGAAGGAGGAAAATTCGTTTATATGGGAGAGATAGGGACTACGAGGGCCTATGCTAGGCTACACAGAGCTTGAAGGAATGGGGATGAGCTTTATAAGTGAAGGTAGGGAATACGAGGAGAAGTGCTGGGCTTGACAGAGTTTGAGGTGCGGAGTATGCGTTTATATGGGAAAGATAGGAAAAACGTGAACAGACGATAGGCTAGACAGATGCTGAAGGGGGGAATATGGTCTTATATACAGGAGAGATGGGGAATGCGAGGAGAGGTACCAGACTATACAGGAGTTGAATGCTAGAGTATGAGTTTATATGGAGAGACTAGGAAAACGAGGGAGTATCTAGGTTGGAGCAACGTTCAAGGAGGAAGATACGCTTATATGAGAGAGATAGGGAAAACGAGTAGAGATCCTTGGTAGAGCAGAGCTGAAGGAGGGGTACGCCCTTTTATATAATAGAGGAGGGGGAATACGAGGAGAGGTAGTAGGTTAGACAGAGGTTGAGCAGTAGGGTATACGTTTATGCGGAGGAAGGTATGGGGGAAAACGGAGAGATCCTATGCTAGGAGAGAGTTGAAGGTGGAGCAATGCGCTTTATATGTGAGAGGAGGAAAATACGAGGAGAGGTTCTAGTCTAGACAGAGGTTGAGGAGTAGAGTATGCGTTCATATGGGGAAAATATGGAAAACGGGGAGAGATGCAAGGATAGACAGAGGCTGATGGAGGGGGGATGTAGGTTTATACAGATGAGCTAGGAAACCTAGGAGAGATGCTAGGCTAGACAGATGCTGAAGGAGAGAAGGATACGCTTTATACGGATGAGATAGGGGAAACGTTGAGAGGTGTTAGGATAGACAGAGTTAAAGGAGGAAGAGATTTAAACCGCAAAGACACCACCAATTAAAGTTTACAAATGTTTTGACACCCTTTGACGGTATTTTCTCGACACTGGGGTGAAGTCCCCCGGCGCTAATGTTCTAATATATCTGTGTCAGGTAATGTTCGTCCATGCATAACATTGTCTAACATTATTGAAAAAGAATCAAGGTTTTATACTGCTAAAGTCCTGGCATTGCGCATCTAAAGGGTCGGACGCAAGCCCTCGATCGAAGTATCCCCGCCGAATGTATCTTGATAGATTAATGTAATTAAATGCTACTCGTCGATCGATGAATACGATTAAGTATTTTTGATTGATTAATGTAAATAAGTGTATATGTAGGGTAAACCGGGTAGTATTACAAGTGTTCATGATAATTCGGTGTAGCGATTCGAACCAGAGCTATTTAGTGTAATTTTCATACGATTCGGGTAGAATGTAGGATATTTGAGCCATTTTAACAGGTAATTCAGCCAGCGTCACAGGTATTCACGGTAATGTAGAAAGTAATTAGATTATAAAAATTTTTCCAACGTTACAACACTTTTATATACTTTCTTCTAAATCTTACAAACTTGTTATGTGTTAAACAGTTAGCGTGTGAGACGGAGGGGGCTAAACTGCATATCGGCTTACAGTGAAGGTATATATAAGTATACGCTCTAACCTATCCCTACATTGACTTCTCATTGTCTATTCAATCCTATCATCACCTAACCTAGCCAACGTAACAAGACGTAACACCACGTAAAATAACACCGTAACACAACGTAACATAAGCACGTAAGCATATGGCAAGACGTCAAACTAGTAACATAAGCACGTAACCACGTGACAAGACTTAGCAAACGTAACATAGCCGCGTAACAAGACGTAACACCCTGCGGCATGACGTAAACAGAAACGTAACAAGACGTAACACCGCCCCGAAACCAGAGATAACCTTGACTTTCTTTTAGTGAAATTGCAATGCTTTATTCGGGTTTTATTATTTGAGAGTCTTACTTGAAAAGTTTTACGTCAACATACCTTTATTTTAGTTCGTTGCAGGTGGCTCTCCCCTTTTTATCTAGGCTTGAGACTAGCACTGGGATTGCTCCTAATGGCACGTTTAACACCTTCGCTTCCATCTTATATTATTCTTCTTTCTTCATCAGGCGGCAGCTAGCTGCATACACAGCACACGGATAAACTTCATTTTTTTTAAAATTGTAGACTCACGAGAAAATCTTCATCATCGACTTACATTGTTTTAAGCACTGTTTGTAATACAATAATGTCCATACGCATATGTCGTTATTCCATCCTCAGCAATAACTCTTTTATCATCAAACGGAGTCAATGTGATTTTATTCACTTGCACTGTGGCAAGAGCATGCTGTCGTGACAGGATCAGATTCATGGGCGTTCTGATGATTTCTCCGGTTTTAAGACAGTCAGTATAGCTCTCAAATGTAATGTACTGATTAATAGCACTACGTTTTATGCCTTTAATTTTTTTATCATTGAGCGATGGATATCTAAGGCATACATCTTAGGTCGTAGTCCGACAAAGCGCACGATGATTTTACCATTAGCCTCATCTTTAAATTTTCCCAACACCTTGTTTAGAGCCGAATAACATATATGGTTGACAGGGTAATCGGCTGTATCTAGGTGTTCGAGAAAGCGTAGCTTGCCTGGTACACATATTCAGTTATCACACGATGAATAAACGAATCACTATCCATATACATAAGCTTCAAGTTTTCAGATCCATAATATGGCAGTAACTCACCATAATGATAGTGGTACATTAATGTCGGAAGTTTCCAACACACTCACACCGATGTATATAGGCTTGTTGAACACAATCTGTCGGGATGCTATATTCACAGCAGCTAGATTACCAGCATATATCGTCCTATCGATAAACGTAGGCTTAGCGATCAGCTTTTCCAGAGTCTTCTCGTTTGTCACCAACCGTATATCCACACGATTACGCAGGTTCTCCATAGTTCTTCCAAACATGGCGTTGTTAAACAGTTTTTAGCGATGCTTCTCAAAATCATTTGGAGCTTGTTGTCGTATTCTGTCGTTAAATTCCACATAAGGTTTTAACCACTGCGACTGACGGAATTGTAGCACACGATGAATTTTTGTGAACCGTAGTCCATGATTAAATGCTTGCTTCAAAACCATGTAATGTGCTACATACTTCTTTCGAGGTCCAAGATGAGGTATCAGTTTCTTTGTACTCGTGTCCTTAGGCTTCATACACTCAGGCAGGAAAGGCAGGTCGTTGTGTAGATCGTGAAGTTCTGCAGGATACTCGATGTCGACTTATAATATGTATCCATGAGGATCATCTTCTTGTAGTCTTTCTAAGTCGATTTTTTCAGGTGATAACCATTCAAATCATCCATAAGGGAGGACGTGACACATGGCCCAACCTTATTGGTTATTGGCGTCCTCATATGTAATAAATTGGGTTGGTCTCGACGGATCATACTTCTGCATGTTGGCGTTGTTTGCTTTGGTATAACGGTGGGGAACTTGACATAAACCTCCTCCTATGCCGGATTCCGCCATGAGTAATTGGTCATAATCCTGTAACAATTCCAGCTGAATTCCTGTATACAGCAACATGGCGTCCCATGTAAGTCCTGGAGAGGTGAAATAATGAGCAGGGACGACTTTATGTGTTTTGAGGGTTTGATCTCTAAATGTCTCAAAGACATCAGCTAGAAGAAGTACATCAGGGATTAAGTAGAGGTCGCTGCACTCACCAAGGTTTCTTATATTAAACAGCTCCCATACATTTCTAGCATGATCGTAGTCAGCATCACTAATTTCTGCTTCATTTAATCTATTGTAGCAGGAGTCCTTAGGAGGCAAGCAGGTTTCATTCAAAACATCCCAAGTGACGTAATCATAGGGAAATACTCCCTTACGATTTATTAACTTCAACTTGTCCTCCCGAAGAGAGTGGTGTTCTTAAAAAAGTAATGAAAAATTAATTACACACTCATATTGTTATATACCGGGGTACGGCCAAAAGGTTTTGCAGTTAAAATATTAAATTTAGATACCCCAGCACAAACATTTGGAGACGTAGTCTCAGAGGCAACGAGAGGACCAGGAACCTTAACATTACATTTCAGGGTAGCCGTGGGACAATTATCACAAATTACACATAATTTCACATTCCTCGCATTACATGTGGTTTATTAAATATTCACTATGTGCCCCTACATCATCCACAATATATTAAAGGAAAGACCTTGGAGGGAGATGTTCCACACTCACACAAAACACACCTGCCAGACACCAAAGTCGAAGAGACTAACGCTCTCCACACAAAACAATCATGCTATCTACCCCAACTCTCCACCGCTATTAGGCTCACCGGCTAGACAGTGGCGAGTTGCCACGCAAAACGAACTTCCAAAAACCCCGGCAAAAAATTATCCCCAACAATGCTGTCGCCGACGCAATAATGTGTCTGGCGTGACAATGCACACACATACACGCTACATCTCCCCCCATTCACAATAATGAGGCGTCCCCGCCGAAAAGAAAAGAAAAATACAAAGAAAAGATTAATATACAAAATTGAGTATACAAGGATAACAAAAAGAAAGCCATGATGAATCTCCACAGAGATAACGATTCTGTCTTGACAATGAAGTAGTCCCAATGGACCCCCCAGCTCGTAAGTTCTCTTCTGCAGGAACACAGTTTGTTAAGAAATAACGCTTGGGAATGGAGCAATCAACTGCTTTGTTCGCTAACTTTTCCCACTACTTAAAAACACCCGCCGAAAAAAATGGAAAAATTTATCGCACGGATACACCGTACCACTCGATCACCACGGCAGCACACTGAAGTAGCTGGAACTCTGCAGAATAGCGCCCTGTCGGCACAGACAAACCCAGAGGGAGAACACCCTCGTAGCCTGCCGTAGTGAGATGTCGTAGATGGTGAGTGCAGTTGGAAGCTTGTGCGGGTGCGGCCGGGGGAAATACCACCACTCTCCGGACGATCTGACGCTGTCTTCTTCTGTGAAGGTGAGTGTTTCCTGGGGCTACCGGCAGATTGGAACAAGATTGGCGGAAAGCATCAGGGTCACAATATACAAGAAAGTATACACAAAATAAATATTACAAAAACAAAAAGCCAGGGGACACACGAAACTAAGAAAATTTAAGTCTAGAGCAAGGCCTTGCAATAAAAATACATTGATTGAGCGCTCAATTATTGGAGATGACTAACAACTATTCATGAATATATTTAAAGTAGGGACACCAAGACAAAAATTTAATGAGAAAATTTTTAAAGTTTTAATTTGACAATAAAATTTATAGCTCTTGATGCTTTACAATGGAAACTGAATATAGAAATGGTACTATTTTGAGATTAATACAAGTAAGAACCAAAACACATTGAGACATTGGTATTAAGAATTTAAAAATGTCATCCTCAATAAGAATTTTGTTAGATCAATCTACTAGCAAACTGTAACATAGCTACAGACATACTAACTACAGGATCAAATATAGGTAGTGGGACCATCACCAACTATGCTAAGGATCTACTCCCGAAGCAACGCTCTATACGCAATTCTCATGTGGCTGGTTCGAACTACTTTTTTTTCTCTCACAGATATATATATATATATATATATATATATATATTTATACTCTTTCATGCTTAGAGGGTGAACTAACCTCCAGTCAATAGTTTCTGAAAAATGCATTCATAAAACAGACAGAAAGAAACGTCATGAAAATAGTTATAACTGACCAAAAGAAAGAAATTATTGTAGGTAACTATTGTGACATATTACAGATTACACGACCTGCAAATTTTGGAAGCACGTACCTACCCAGATAAAAATATAGTGAAGGGGCATAACGTTGCTGCTGGACAGAAGGATGGCTCTATGAAAATTTCACTCTTTCCAGTAGAATCTCGTGAAAAGAAAGGTGGTTGCTATTCAGCACAATGATGATATCTATAGAAACTGTAAGCAAACTCAAACAGCGCATGAAAACCAAACCAATATTACTGTGGACATGCAGCAGATACAGTAACTATGTTACCTTGCTAAGTACCCAACGGCTCCTCAGCAAGGGCATATCAAACAAAACAAAAAAAACATTACCCTGTAATCACAAAACATTAAAACACCCTCACAATGCTCAAAGAATCATAGAAAAGAAATTTGGTAAGTACATGCTAAACTATCACCCAAAACAAAATTTAGTGTTACAACAAAGCACATAGACAAATAAGCAAAAAAATTAACTGTTCCTCTCAGGATGAGATGAAGTGTTCATTGCATATAACTGGTTGGCCTATTGGTCCACTTTTGCAGCTAAATCGGTGACATCATTTGCCTGGGAGAGCAGACAAAGGTGAATGACCTGAAAGAAAAGGTTACTAGTCCCAGCTGGTAGAGTCCGAGGTAAAGGAGTCGAAATATGACCTGTAGACTGTACCTGTGTAGCGGCCAAGTGCTCTCTTTGTGTCATATAAAATTGTGATTTATCCACCCGCATAAGAGCCTTTAAAAGATCATCTACAGTAAGATGGTTCATTTGGAGGACAATGTTTACATACTCAGGTTTCAGACCTTTTAGTAAATTTATTTGCTTAGTATGAGTCATATATGTATTAACCTGCTCACATAAAGAAATACATCATAAACATAGTGCAAAACAGGTTCAGAATCTAATTGAATTCTTTGTGGGAGTTTGATTTCTAACAATTCATCTTGGTAAGCAACTTGAAAACCTTTAATAACATAAGATTTTAAAAGAGCCCAATCATGGGAGGGATGTCTGTGACAAAATGTCTGAAACCATTGTATAGCAGTATCTTTAAGGTAGCAAGGCAAATACTTCACTTTTTGAAAATCTGATCAGTTATTAGCAGAAGCTACTCTGTCAAAGGTATTCAGAAAAATCAAAAGGATTGTTTACTGCAGCATTAAGGAAAGGAGGTTCGACAGAGAGTCGAAAATCAGACACAGTACTCTGGACAACTGCTTGTACAAGTGTAATTAAAACATTATTGGTGGCCACCAGGATCGATGACCCAGGACTAGAAGAACGCGTAGGAGGGTGGTCTTCTACAGGCATATCTGAGAGTTGTCTGTTATTTCTCTTTGGCATAGTGAAACTATATAGCACAGTATTAACACAGGAATGTAGGCAAAAAGAATTAATTAGACACAGGCATGCAATTAAACAGTGGCTGTAAGAAAAAAATGAGTGGACATACACCATGTAAAAATATTATTGTATCAGAGACAAAAATAGGTTTGAGCAAAATGCATAAATGTCAATGCTGTAAGAAAGGTTGAGTTTGCATTAATAAAACAACACAGTTAAACTTAGTAAATTACGATAGACAATGCCAGTAATTAACATTAAATCAAATATGTAAGTCAGTGGTACATACAGGTAAGAATTAATCACTCAGTATGAAGCAGTATAGGCCAGTAACATTCACAGAAACAGATATGACAGTGACAAAGAATTATAGTATCATATCACTGTAATGAAAGCAAAATAGTTATCTTGTGAGCTAAAAGCAAATAAGCTTAATGAGGCTAAATATGAGCAAAATGAACACAATTTCAGTAATACAATTGTACAAAAAGTAATAGTGTATGCTATAATCAGTAATGTGATGCTGAAAATTAGTATAAAAAAGTCAAATGCACTGTAATTAACCAAATCAAGGTAGCAAGGTAAATAACAAAGAACGTTTCCTAGTATTTAGCATAAACTAGCCATGCCTGTGCTAAAAGCATACAAAAATGATGCTGACAGTATCTGAAATGTAAAACAGGAAGCACATTGACTGTAAAGAAAATAAAATTCAATTAGAGCACTGGTCAAAAATGTTAGGTTATACAACACAACTGTAATGTACTACAGCGACAAATTTGTCATAGGAAAGCAAGATTAATAACCCTCAATAATTTCATTGACACAAGCTATTAGCAGAGGTATAAGATATAGTAGCAAGGTGGCATAACACACATAAAAATGTCAATATCATGAGGCAATGTTCAAATTGAAGGATTAATGTAGTTGTATTAGGCATACAAAATCAATAAATTTCACAGAAATACCTGAGACACTGCCAAGATACAAAATATATTCATCAAATTATAGGTAGCTAACTCACTGTCGTGGACGTTTGAAACAGAGTTACTAAATGGAAGTTAATTAAAAAAATAAAAACAAAACAGGCAAAACTGAAAGGTTACTATGGTGATTAAGACACACAGTACAGTACAAAGAAAACTCGTACCCTCTACGAGTATGGTCCTTAAACCTAAAGAAAAATTAAGGAGTGGAGGCTTTGTAAAATTATTTAATGAAATCCCATATCTGACAAACAGTTGAAATACACACAGACACACAGCAAACAACGTGGAAACACGGAATGGAACAAAAAATAAGAGAGAGAAAGAAAGGGGAAGTATTGGAGAGAAGGAGAAAGGAGGACAAAATGGCAATGCACAGACACCAAACAAATTATATAGCCACCACATTAAAAAAATATGAAATTTACTAAATGTGCAAAATTTTCAGGGCCGAAATGGCGGAAAAAAGTAAAATTTTGCTACACCTAAGAAAGAATCGCCACGCCAAACTCTGGAATAATTTTGAATTTCTGGTGTAATAGTTACGTTAGTGAGCTGAAATGTGGTACGCCATCCCTTAAAAAAAATTCGTATTACATCACTGCGATCCTATATAAAAAGAAAACTCACAATACAAATTCAGATAGAAAAGGAAACCCTTCACATACTCACATATATAAATCTTACCTCAAATCATAGATATACTACCACATGCACAAGAAAGAATTTAACACTCACGCTACAAACACACGAAATTTTCTCTTCACAGCGATTTGATAACGTTTGCAACACAAATATTATTTCATACCCGGCGACAAACCACCAAAAATGTTATCTCACGGCGCCTCCAACCAAAAATGTTATATACCAGGGTGAGGCCAAAAGGTTTTGCAGCTAGATATTAAATTTAGTTACATTAGTTTAAACATTGGGAGACGTAGACTCAGAGACAACGAGAGGTCCAGGAACCTTAAAATTATATTTCAGGTTAGACGTGGGACAATTATCACAAAATATACACAATTTCACGTTACCCATATTACTCGCATTACTTGTGCTTTATTAAATATTCACTCTGTGCCCCTACATCATCCACATAGTATTAAAGGAAAGACATTGGAGGGAGATGTTCCACACTCATACGAAACTCACACGCTTACATGCTAGACAGCAAACGCGAAGAGACTCTCCACACAAAAGAATAATGCTATCTACCCCCACTTTCCACCGCTAGTGGGCTCACAGGCTAGACAGTAGCGAGTTCCCACGCCAAACGAACTTCCAAAAACCCCGGCCGAAAGAATTATCCCCAACAATGCTCTCGCAATAATGTGTCTGGCGTGACAATACGCACACATACACGCTACAATATGTGTATGTGTATGTGTGTAATATATAACACTTATTCCGTTGTAGTCATTAGCTTGCAAGTTTTTAGACCGGAAGTTGAACTAATTTAACATTACTTAATATCAGATGTCTTAAAATTAACCTGGAGAATCCACCATTGCCCATATGCATTTCTAAGACGTTATTGACATCTATAAGCTACTTTTTCACAAATACATTTCTCATTAGCATTCTAATATAAAAGATCTGGCAATCTGTTTTCAGGTGTTGAACATTCGTCTGTTACATAAATGACTCCAGAAAACATTCCTTTCCATTTTAACAAAGATCTCACAGCCACATTAATGGTGAAGAAAGTGCAAATTCCAATCTGTAAACAAAACAAACTCAATTATAGTGTGTGCGCGTTTTCTGAATGCTTTTCAGACCGTACAGAGTTTTCATATTTTTCATGTGCCATGTTTACATATTAGTTTGCATCATTTTTACAAGAATTTTTCCTTCAACCTCAAATGGCAGCGCTAGATGGTCGAAGATCAGTAGGTGTGGTGCCAATCAGCGTGATTGGCTGTCGTCTCACTACTATTAGCACCATTTTCAAGTACAACTGGCCCAACCTCGCTGTATTTGAAGTGTGCAGATAACCCTTCTTGCGGTAAAAAGTTGCAAAACTCCACTGGGCAATTCTAAGTAAACACAGGTCAGTGGGGAACTGGCGCATTACTGCCCTAAAACACACTACTACTACTACTACTACTACTACTACTACTACTACTACTACTACTACTACTACTACTACTACTACTACTACTACTACCACTACTACTACTACTAGTACTACTACTGCTACTACTCTACTACTACTACTACTAATATTACTACTACTACCATCACTCTATTACTACACCAGAGATTCTCAGTAACGTCCGCATGAATACACGGAGATGGTTGGAACATCGTGTCAATCAATAGGGGCAAAAACACCTTTTCGATGAGCGAAGTCAGCATAGCAATACCGTTAGATGAAGTTGATGATAATAATAATAGTAATAATAACCATAATATTTATAATAGCAAACGAAAAAATGGCAGTAAAATACTGTGTGCTCTCATGTTTGTTGCTTATACTCCGAGACAAGAACAGTGTAAACACAGTTAAAAATAACTATAGGCGGATACGAATAGGTCAAATAAAGACATTTTAATTATTCGTCAGTCTAAAAAGTGAGTTTATTACCTCGAAAATAAAGCCTGTGTAACTAAAGTGGGAAATATTGTAAGACCTTCCCAGTCTGCTTTTGTCTATCATCACGAACAGCACACACCAGTATAAGGGTCTGATTTTTTTCTATCATCACGGACTGTACACTCCACTGCAAGCCTGAGAAGTGTCTCTCAATGAACGCGATCCGCCTATCGTCTTTGCTGATAAGCAAGGTCGTAGAACGAAGCTCGGGTGGCCCTGTAGCTCAGTCGGTAGAGCACCTGCCTGCTGTGCAAAGGGTCCAAAATTCAATTCCCGACTGGGGTGGAAAATTTCCCCTAGTCGAGATAATTCTCTATCCTCCCCAGAGTCTGGAAGTATGAATTTGAGTGTGATCTAGTGATTAAAGTCCAAAATTTACTAGAAATCCAAAGACAAGCGCATAAGAGTTAATACCATTGCCTGTAGGTAATAATATGTTCCAAAGGAACAGCCACTGTAATTAAAGGTGTGTATAAATGGAACTTAAAACAAAACGAATCTCGTTCACACTAATTCGCTAGTTCCCCACTGACCTGTGTTTGCTTGGAATTGCCCCGTTGACTTCTGCAACTCTTTTAACGCACGAGAGGATTGTACACACTTGACACACGGCATGGTTGGGCCACCTGGTAGACTCTCTCTTGATGTGCTACTCAGTGTTGTGTTTTATGCAGAGAAACGTAATGTCATACACCGTGGCGTAGTAAGTTGGAGTGTGGTGCTCCGGTTCTCATCTGCAGAATATGCGTGGTTTCGAGCCCATGTATAGGACTGGTGTCTGCTCAGCATTACGAAGTTGCGTTATGAATTTGAGGAGCTACGATAATTAGCTGTCTGTATGCAGCGGAAATACACCGCAGAATGAGTATGTGTGTGGTGAGAACGTTATAAGAGACGGCATTGTGCAGGAAATTTAGAAATTCTTTGAGCAGGCATTCATGATGAAAGTCATCACGGACGAAGGTGTTTGCAAACCCTCGCTACAGCCCAGACCTAACGCGATTTGACTTCCATTTCTTCCCATAAATGAAAAGGTGTTTAGGAGGACAGCATTTATACTTCAGTGAGCTTAAAGACACCATGCAGACTAGACTCAAGGCCAGGCGATAATTTTTTTGCAAAGGGTATTCGAAAGCTGGTGCATAGGTACGACAAATGCTTCAATCTTCATTACAATTATATTGTAGCTTAGAGGCGTAGCTAATTTTTATCAAGAAAACCGTTTTGCTACGCACATTGGTTTTGATTTCATTTCCTTCTGAAGTTGAAATAATTGAACTCGCGCATTACGGTGTCATAGACACATTATTTAAACTAACAGGGAAATAAATGTGAAAAGTTTTAAGATCCGAAACGTTAATCAAGAAGTTCAGGATAAAAAGGTGATAATTCCTCCGTCCGATCAAAACCCATTTCACCTGAATTTCAGGTATTATCCAATCGTGCAGTAGCTGGCGTGCCGAGAGGTTGTCTGCTGTGCGCGAGTGCGGCTAGCAGTTAAACCGGTCGGTGTGTTTACATTTTACCTTACGCCGTTCCTTTGTCTACTTTCCTATATTATTCACAGCCTCGCCTGTGTTTTCGTAGCCGTATATATACGTGTGAGAAATACTACGACATGGATGATCGTCCTACAACTCTGGTTGTTAGTTTTGTGGAACGTGATATCATTCGACCGACGGCTTATGAGATAGATGAATGGATTTTTGATACGCTAAAATTGGAAGAGGATGATGTCACTGGATTACAAGTTAATGGTATTACTAGACAAAGCTTTATTAAATGCAAAACGCCTAACATTGTGGACGAGGTTTTGAAACAGTCAAATGCAGAAGTTAGTTTTGTATTGTCAAATGGACAACGGACTAAGGTGATGCTTGATGTAGCCGGTTTTGGAAGACGGGTAGTCAAAGTGTATAATTTGCCTTTGAGTTTTTCCAATCGGAAGATAAATATGGCGTTAGCAGTTTATGGAACTGTGCTGCAGGTGAGTGACGATATTTGGAATCCCTCTTATTGCTACAATGTCACCAATGGAGTAGGTACTGTACATCTGCTCTTGAAAAAACATATACCGCCGTTTCTGAATGTCGGAGATTATTCCGCTTTGGTAAGTTATACCGACCAACCTATTACGTGTGCCATATGTCATACGGCCGGTCATTTGCGTAATCAGTGCCCCAGGAAACCAATGCCGCGAATACCAAATCCTGAAAAGGATACGCCCACTTGGGCGAAATTGGTTGCCGGTACGCTTCCAAAACAACGGATGCCGTTACCAGAACAGGTAGTAGCGGCAGGAACCGACTCTGGTCAACAGTTGCTTAATGTGGAGACAGTGGCTGACCGGCAGGATAGCCGCGATGTAACATTTGAAGAACACGCCAGTGTGACGACATTACAGGTGTAGCTCATGGCAGTTCTGGTGATTTGCAGGAAAACCTAAGCAAAGCAGTTGTTGTAGATGGTAAATCTTGGTCCGACGACAACAATATGGAAACCCAGCCTGTCTTAGAGGCAGAGGAGACCAGTGTGGCCTGCAAGGACACGTTTTCAGTAAGGGCAGTGGTGGAGTCGGCGGAAACAGGTGCCAGCGTGACGAAAGAGGTTGCATCAGCAGCTGTTTCTTTCATGGCGGAGGAAGTGCAGATAGAGGAATCGTTAGTTGAGTCTACCGTAACCACTACGCCATCTGTGTATGGGGCTATAGTTAGCCAACGCGATCCTCGGTTAGAAAAACGCAAAAAGAGTGCGTCGTCATCGACAGGGCAATCAAAAAAACCGAGTAAGCCGGTGAACAAGTAATCCTCCTCGTTTGTATGATGTTGATACTTCAAACCTTAGCGACCGTGAACGTGAATTGTCTCAGGAATAGAGCCAAGCAAACTTTGTTAAGAGATTTTGTGTCTGATAATGACATTGTTATTCTGTTTTTGCAGGAGAATAATGAACACAAGCTAGATTTCTTTAGACCGCAATATAATTACATTTCCAATATTGGGGATTCCCAGCGCGGTACAGCGATATTTTACCGCTCGTCTTATGGTATTCGATTAGCGGAGAGGCATGTGAGTGGTAGGGTTACATCCTTATTATTTGAGGACAGTAATATTCTTCCGGTGTATCTATATTTACCTTCGGGGTCAAACAGAAGGAAGGAATGCGAAGCTTTTCTCACCTCGGAACTGCCGTTCTTTTTGGGTCATAAATGTGATAAACTACTTCTAGGTGAGGGCTTTAATTGTGTCATCAGTGCTAAGGATCAGACAGGCCAATCTTTTCCGTCACCTGCTTTAGATGGAATATGCTAAGCCTTGGAATTACAGGACGCATGGGAACATTTGTATGCCAATTTGGTTGAATATACGTTTCACCGCTATAATAGTGCTTCGCGAATAGATCGATTTTACGTCAAATGGTACGGACCATGCAATTTCAACCAGTGCTCTTTAGTAATCATCATTCCTTGATCATGAAAATAGCTCACACTGCGAGAAGACCCACGACGGGGAGGGGTATTTGGAAACTTAATAATACGCTGCTTCAAGATCCAGTAATTTCCGAGAAGATTTCCCATATGTGGGCGAGATGGGCGACAACAGCGCAACTTCGAACCCCCAATATATTGACTCAATGGTTATACACCTTTAAACCGGCTATACGCAACTTTTATAGAGAAGAAGGGATAGCAAAGGCTAGGGAGAGACGGCAACTGTTGCACTATTATTACGATTTGTTAAATCATTTATATGAACTACAACGCCATGGACAGGATGTGACCAATCAATTTTCTGCAATAAAAAGGAGAATGTGTTGTTTTCAGGAGGAGCTTTATCACGGTGCTCAACTGCGTTCCAGCGACTATTCTGTAGTAAGAGAAGAGAAAACCTCGCTTTTTCATCTAGCGTCTGAAAAACGTCTTGATGAACGGAAATATATCTCCCACTTACGCGCTTCCACAGGGGATTTCTTAGCGACAACGTGCGACATACTTCAAGAGGCCTTTCAACACATTTCTGATAAATTCGAAGCAGTTGAATTTGATGTTTCTAAGCAGCAATATGTTTATCGTCATATAACACAACGTCTATCCCCAGATGCCAATACCGTTTTAAGCCAGGATATCAAGGCTGAGGAATTGTGGGCTGCTTTAGCCTTAGCCAGTCTGGAATTTGCGCCTGGACCTGATGTACTCATTTATCGGTTTTACAAAGCCAATTGAAAGATCCTTAAAGATATCTTACTTGACATCGTGTTGGAGGTACAGCTTAATACAGGTCTCTTAACGGGGTTTAATGAAGGTATCATTGTGCTGATCCCTAAACAGACGGTTACAACGGAACTAAAATCGTTTCGGCCTATTACGCTTTTGAATGCAGATTACAAGTTGTTCACAAAGATCTTGGCTAAAAGGTTGAAGACATATCTTCTTGACATCATTGGACCTGGACAAACGTGCGGTATAGGAGAGGAAGATCACACATATTCTAATGATGTTACGTGATGTCATTATCGCTGGTGAACGGAATCCCAACATGGTGGCATCCCTTTTGACTTTGGATTTCACGGCTGCCTTCGAAGAATTAACCACGATTATCTATGGGTTGTTTTGAAGAATTTTGGATTTTTACAGCCATTTGAAAGTCTTTTACAATCTATGTATCGAGATGCTCACTCACGAATTCAAATTAATGGTTTTCTTACGCAACCGGTACTTATAGCACAGTCGATACGGCAGTGATGTCCCCTCTCTATGATGATGTATACTTTGTGCATTGAACCGCTAATTAGAGGCGTAGCGACTTTGCTTTCTCATTCTGTTAATCCGTTCACCTGTGAAAGAATTTTGGCTTATGCTGATGATGTTACCTTGATTCTCGCTCATGCTGATGATCCTGAAAATTTGCTCTGCTATTGATGACATACCAGGATGCCACTGGAGCTTTGATAAGTTATGGTAAATCACAACTGTTACCGTTGAATAGCTGCCAACGGACACTGCTCGATTTACTTGTAGTAGTTCAGTAAAGATATTAGGCGTTATTTTTACCTCTAGGCTGGAAGGTTTAATTTCGCAAAATTGGAACCGGCTTGTGCCTATGTGCATTTGTCTTATGACCTCGCAGTTGACACGGAATTTGAACATTGTGCAAAAAATCACTTTTGTGTTAGCGAAACTCTGGTATGTGGCGCAGGTGATACCGATGTTACCACAATATTCCCAGCAACTAGAAAGAGCGATTGGCTACTACGCTTGCAAAAATCACTTCTCTAAAGCAGCTCGACCTCAACTACGCAGAAAAATTACGGAGGATGGTTGGAATCTTATAGATGTGCATATTAAATGTCGGGCTTTGTTGCTCCATTCGATATTGAGTGTTCACCACAGACACGATACCTATCAGGTTGTACAGTTTTGTATGGACATGGTTGGGACGGCTGACGGACTCTTTAAACAGGTTCTGACAGACTATAGAAGAATACTACCAGTGATAGATACGTCCATCAGTATTCCTACCACCAAAACGTTATATACTACGTTGCTGACAGATTCCACGACATTGCCTGCAATAGAACGGAAATACCCTAGCACTCCATGGCAGCGAGTGTGGAAAATTTTGCTTATAAACTATATACGTTGAAGTGGAAGGTTTGTTTTTGTTACTTCATCAAGGAATTAATACCTACAGAGTCAAAGCGATATAAACATAATTTATCCTCGGCGCCTTGATGAAAGCGTTATGGTGGGGTAGACACTCAAATTCGTTGTATAACTACCTGTGTCAGTATCAGAGACATATGGAATTGGACCAAGAAACATATATGTCATTTAATCGGCAGCTGTTTGGAACATCGGACTATTTCTGTCCTCTTAGTTTGGGAGTTTCAGAAGGTAGGTACCAAAATTACACAGGTGTGGTTAACATTGGCACTCTATCATTACTGTTTGCAGGATGAATTCCCATCTCCCCCTCACGTTCCAGAAATGGCTTCGGTCAGAGCGATACAAACTTCGGCGACAACCTAGGATATGGAATGTCTTAAATTTGCAATTGGATTTCACGCTGTAATATTATTCTCAGTGAAAAAATGATATAAAAAGAAGAAAATACCAAAAGTGTTTTCTACTAGATGCGTGTAAAATGGTGTTGCAAATACTACTTGCGAAAAAGTTGAAAGCTCATTGTAGGTTTCATAATATTATAAGACCAAAAAGATGAAAAATGTTGAAAAAGCACTCCACGCGTAAACTCTGATAGATTTCGTCTTTCTGCATATTAAATATAAAAATTTTCTCTCCCTTAATTGGTCTGCTAGAATTTTCTCTTTAAGTTGGAGATGAATATATTCTGAAGTCACTAACTTTTATCTTCATCCAATAAACGTCCTGTAGGGTTTAAAATTGGTGATTGGAGGGACCATTGCTGTATTTTGCATTTTCTGTCATCCTGTTTTTGCGAAAGATATTAGCACACCATTTCTGAGAGTGCATAGGATCATTTACCGGTTGAAACACAAAACCATGACCACTTAAAGGCATCACTAACCAATGAGGGTAGCTGTTCAAAATGTTAAAATCGCAATTTTTATTCACATTCTCACGTCCGAGGACTTTCGTCAACTGCAACAAAGTTGAAGCATCCTCGCAGAATTGTAGACACTTTTCCTTATTTATTTGCAGATTCGCCGTCTGGGTGCAACTTCAGCTGAGAAGGATGTACATAAATAAGCCATTACTGACGCAATGCTTGGAATTTGGATTCTTCTTCTTCTTTAAATGATTACTAACCTCTTTGGAGGACTTACACTCCCAAGGACTTACAAGTCATTGCCTTAGGTCAGTAGCCTGTCGAGGAGCAAACAAACTCTGGAACATAGCATATCCAGGATGTGTGATTGACCAATGCCTGGTATGGTGGTGAAGAAGAAGGAATTAACTATACTGATGAAAGGAATGACAGGAAAATTCGCGGATTAAGTTATCCAACCTAGCATTCGCCTAGCGACCGAGTAAAGCCGCGAATAACCTTCCGTCAGATTGGTCGGCCTCGGGGGTTTGAACTTAGGACTCCTAATGCGGGCCTCAGACGTTGATCCGATTCCTGACCACGTAATGCGTATGTGTTCAAGCTCACGTATTGACAGATTTTTCAGCCAATGTATAGAAGCGGTGCTCTATGAGGAATATGTAGGACTACGATTGGAAGCAATATGTGGGTGACAAAAACCAACATTTCGCCTGGAGGACATTGGTGCAGACCATATCATTGGCTGGATGATCGCCGACTCCTGCGTGTGCATGTGGGCGAATTTGGCAGTTGAATTGGTAGGCTTTGGCCCCACATGGGTTGTCGTGCCATATAATAATAATAATAATAATAATAATAATAATAATAATAATAATAATAATAATAATGAAGCCTAAGGAGTGTAAACAGTGAAGAGCTGCACGTACCGTCATTTGGAGGAAACTCTCAAGCATTTTGGGATAGGTAGCTAAATATTTATGAAGATGAATCAAGGATTTGCGGAGAAATGAATCCTGTATTAGTGTTAACATAAATAATGTATTACTTCAAAACAACAGATACTGTAGTACATTAATGCCATATACTTAAGACTAATGTGAGAGCAGAAAATCTGGCGCGCGCCTGCAATCAGTGCAACCCTCTGCTGGAATGGGGGGCACTATTCACGTGCTGCGAACCCATTGATTTTCTGTTTGGGTCGGAAATTAAAGTGAATGATAGAGCAGAGTTTATGAACCATTTGTTTATGAGTTATCATTCTCTTTCAGAGAGACAGTTTACAGGCTGTAAAAGCCAGTTTGTGAATGCAAGATAAGGTTCACAAATATAAACGTTCAGTGAACTCTGTGAGCCTATATTTACTGGTTTCCTTTTTACAATCGGTGTGTGTGTGTGTGTGTTTTTTGTGTGAGTTTTGGCTTATTCCCCACCGGCAGTCAGGTTTGAACGGGTGAATATTTCACACAGAGTTAGGTGTCAGTAAAATGAACCCAATAATAGAAGCAATTATGACTTATCTTTCGGAACAGACTACAATGCTGTATCTTGAAAACATACCTTGCCTAAAGTATGTCACCTATTATTTTTTGTGTAGTGTTTAACGCCCGTACTTACTGCATACAGCAACACAGACACTAATGCCACATAATATGAAATTATTATTGGTAAAGGAATTTTGGGAATGCAATGTTCCAGGCCTAAGGTTAAGGTACCTCCCCGGCATTTGCCAGTTATGAGAAAAGTATTGAAAAAACCTGAGTCAAGGAGGACAGCCGAGGCTGGGTTTGAACCGCGAAACTCCTGCTCACGAGTCTGTGTATTAGTGAGCTCGGTCACCGGTGTCGGCAGTTACTATTAGAATTACAGAAAATGAATCATTATATTATCTCCTAAAAAATACAGGAAATATTCGTTTAAGGTAACTTTCAGATTTTAAAAGAACGTAATAACCTCCTAGTATATAATATTTTCATTACAATTTATCAAGATAAAAAAATAACATATAGATGTTCATAACATAAAGAATGCGAATTTACTTTATAGATTATTTTCATAACATAATTATTACTCAGAACATGCGTGAAAAACCTGTTAAGGCAAATAAACCTAATATCGAAGCGAACATAAAGTAAATAAAATAACGTCCTGGCCCTTGGAGCTACTTTCAGAACACTCTACAAACCTATACAGTTCTTTCCTCCTCTGCATTTTGACTCAGAATAGCGTGTC
Source organism: Deroplatys truncata (assembly GCA_030765065.1). Taxonomy (NCBI): domain Eukaryota; kingdom Metazoa; phylum Arthropoda; class Insecta; order Mantodea; family Mantidae; genus Deroplatys; species Deroplatys truncata. The sequence continues at coordinate 474,201,092 of CM060990.1, forward strand.
CAAATAGGTGTATACGCGTTAATACGAATATTACAAAGCATCTTAGTAAATTAATTATTAAAACGTTTCCCAGTCATTTGTAACGCGTCTCGTTCAAATCCACGTGTCTGCGAATGCTTTCTTTCCCCTTAAATAGCATAAAATTGATGCCTGAGAACACTAGGACTAATATTCAGTCGCTGAAAAAAACAACACAAACAAAAAGTGCAACTATTATTACTCAACACTTGTGAGCTTTTATTAGGCTTCACCTCGCCTGAAAACATATCTATACAGCGATTGCAGAAAGTATTCGCCTCCATTTAAAAAATCTGATGTGTTACACTCACATGACTTTCTCTACTCTTGTACAAACTATTTTTACAAACGCTTATTCTCCATCTGCTTCATGTTAATCGAGATATGGAGATGTCAATCTTATTGCTAATTTTCTTGTAGTTGCAAGGGGAATATGGTAGGTTATAAGCAACAGTCAATTCTTTTAAGCGCTGGTTGCTATGTGGCGCATTCCATTCTCTTTGCATGTCCAGGACATAAAAAAGATGAATAACGAATTTGAGAAAAAGTAAGTATTGGAAAATTTAAGGGAATAACAAGCAATATGTAAAAAATGGTTCACTCAACAACAAAAATGTATATGATATAAATTTCTGTATTTTAACGCGATCTACGTTTTTTGTGTAGTAAAATTTTGTTTATCTCTTATGGTTTATCAGTTATGAAAAAGTCATTCACAATGAAGAATACTTTTGGAGACATTTCCAGAAAATTCGAGATATACATTTCATTGGTCATGAAAATATCTTAAACATATGAAATTTTAATCAAAATCGTTGGAGCCATTTTTGAGAAAATTAAAATTTCCGAAAAATGTTCCATGTAAAGGGTAATCTGGGGTGGGGGTATTTTCTTGAAAACCTTCGTATCGTATCTCTGGAAGATACTGAACCTAAATACCAAGTTTGGTGTGTATCCGATTGTTCGTTTATGAGTTATGCTGTTCACAGACACACAGACACACACACACACACACACACAGACACACACGCGGACATGTTTCCAAAAATCCTTTCTTTGGATTCAGGGGGACTCAAAACATGTATTTCCGGTGAAATCTCGGTATCGAATTTTAGGGTGGAATACAATACTTCCCCTACTTACTATACGTAGTAGAGAAAGTAAAAAAAAAAAAAAATTAACAGCTGACTCAACGGAGAGAAAATTCTCGTATTTAACATTCAGGAAGAACTAATTATATTAAAGCTTACATGTTCCGGTGTTTTTCAAGACTGCATTTTGTTACTTTTCCCAGCTCTTTTTAAATTGTACCGATCATTCTCGCTTTTCATGCGTGATGTTTATAAAATTATTCTAAGTGCACTTACTATAACAGTTTTTGATGTAACATTTGTCGGTGACACAGATATTAGGTAGTTCAGTAAAGGTATGATAATTCTTGACTTGGGTGTTAGTTTTTCGTTTTCCTCCGTCATATCAAAATACGTTTTCAGAAAATTTCCAGCTATTACACCAAAATGTTTTGTACTAAATGTGTGTAAAATAATTTTGTGAAGATCACACATTCGCGCAATTTACAAAAATTGTTCGTCTAAAAAATGGAAAAATCTTGAAAAATGCCAAAACACGTAAACTGTAATATATTTGCTCTTTCTGCAAAGTAAAAATTAGAATCTTCTCTCCCTTAATTCCTTAAAGTAGAAACTAATATTTTCTCGAGTCAATGTACGACGTATGACATATGACCAGGAGGGCAGGGGGACTTAGCACCTCAACCTAAGGAGATATTTTGTGCCTAGGCACCTAACAGGGCATTCCCGGAGAGAGGGGTGAGATGAGAGGAGACAGAGGGTGGCCGGATCAGGTGGCACGACAGAGCAGGAATCGAACGCAAAACCTCCCGAATGCGAGTCACACGCGCTACCGCCTGCACCACTTCGCTCGATGGAGTCAAAGTATTCTTTAGCTAGAAGATATAGTGCATTCCTCTAAAAAATTATAGAAAACGAGGCAAAATCAAATGAGACTTAATACCTTGTCCATAGTTTTATAAAAACATGCATCTACATGAACTGACAGCACTTATCTTTTACTACACTGTTAGAGGGAACGCACGATTTAAACGAATATGAAAGAGCACTTATGAACACCAGCCAAGTTGAAATCCCCCTATAGCATTGAACTTTTCAGTCTGATTCTACCTTTCCAACCTTGTCCTACACACGGCCTGTCTGAAAGAGCCATTAATTATAATTGAGTCTACAATGTTAGCAAAAACCTTCTACATACAGCACTGTCTTTAATATTTAACTTAGAAATTACTTCCTCTTCTTCTTTTTTTGTAGGAGAGTATTGAGATATATTCCATTGCAAATGTATATACATTTAGTCTTTGTTTCGCCTGAAGTGCTGCCGTAATGCTCCACAGAATGTCTATTTCTCCTTGTTTTTGTTTTCTTTCTCCCTTTCTTTCTACCCCTAAAGAGCTCTTTCACGAAAAGGTGTTTTAAGTGGATGTGGACTACAGCACAGACATCCCCTTGAGCCAGTTGTCACTCTGAAGTCCACCAAGGATCCACGCTCTTTAGTAGTGCTAATTATACTCTTTTATCGTAATAAAACCTCTGGATTTTATGCAACAAACGTATCACTCCCAACAATCACACGAATGCAGACTTAAGATCAACAATGTCAGAGTTATCATTGTGGGCCGCGTGTTCCATAAAATAATAACAGGTAGTAACATCGGTTGTTATTAACAAGTCAAGCACAGGAGAGCAATGCCAAATGAAACTTTTGATATAAGAAATTTAAAAAAGCTTTAAGAATTAAAGAAGATTAATGACGTTGAAAACTTGACTGAAACGTGAAAAATCCAATGTCACGTCTGGGACTAGAACCAGGTACCGATGTTCTACCGCTTGAGCTACCAGCAGGACATCCACACGCGCAATAAATTCCCACATCTGATTCAAGTATACCGGTGAGTCTTCAAGGTGATCACAAATATTAGAGATATCAGAACTCAAATGTGACTTGTAATGTTGCAAGTGCGTTACATTTCTGGACTTTATAGTTAACCACTATGAGGGTAATTTGTAGACTGATAATTATCCTTACAATTTAGCAGTGTAAAGGCAGTAAATTGGAAAGTTGCATCAGACCTGAAAATTTCAATACTCTGCCCGGTACTAGAACCACAGATCTTCGGCTATCCATGCCAATACACTTATCTACTGCTTCAGCTTCTAGCGGGGGTTTGGAAAATAAAAGGAACGTTTTCTGGTAGGTATGAACTTGGTAAGGGTTTCGGGTACGAAAGATTATTGCCGGCTACTCAGGTAGAGGATAGTGGTTGTGAGACTCTAATCTCAGGGATTTGTGTGGATGGGAGATGAAGTATACTCACAACTCCTTTCAGTGGCCCATTTATTCAGAAGATCCACACTTGTTGTCGTACTGAAGACCCTTCACACAAGACGCGTTCCTATCTGTTTTCCCCGTTACAGTTTCCGTGCTTCTACCCTGGATTTTATTCTATTTCTTAGTTATTCACAATATGACTTTTGTCATCCCTAGCTACCCTATCTCTCACTGTAATATTCTGACGATTTCCTATCATATATCTCTTTCCCTAGTGATAATATAAACTGTTACACGTTGTTGATTTCCCTATCTGTTACAACACTAAGTATTTCATCTTGTTCTCCCTGACCCTTCAGGACACAAAGTTGTTACGTCCTCCTCTTACCTCTTCCCGACACGAAGTGTTCCATGTTTCGCGTGTCGAAAACTCGCTCCTGCTCCTAGACAAAAATCTATTTCACGCCTCTTTTCTAGTTTCTTTCCCTGGCGTTACTATTCACGTGACTTTTGTTATTTCTTTTTGGATATTTCTCTATTTTGCACATCTTCTACCATTGGTTACATTTCTGCCACCTTATGCACCGTGAGCGTCTCTACTGTTTCACATTATTAACGGCTGATTTGATTTTCTGTCCGCATGAATGACTAGCACATCCGTTTCATTGTTTCGCTCGCCGGCGAGTTCCCGGCGATTTCAATAGAACCTAACTGTTTCTCCTGCTAGCCTTTCCTGTTGCCCTCTGGCATTATTTTCTTGTTTCTGTTTCCTTTCACGTTCTTTTCCTTTCTGATTTATTTATACGTGTCTCTACTTTATTTATTTCATCCATAATAATGTTTATACCCCCCCTTTTCTTAATCTTTAATATTCTCTTTTATCTCCTTCTTATTTTGTTTTATTAGCGGATTAGTCTTAAACTTTTATTCTGGCTGTGATTATCATTGTAGTCGCGGATCTTATCACTTCAAGCTAATGCCTAGATACCCATGTGCGCATAGCTTTTAGGTAAGATTATATTTAATTAACGTTAAATTTATCACTTCTTATTCATATTTGCTACTCAGTGCCTATACACGGCTTGTATGAAGGAACAATTACCGAAGGACAATTGTGCCTAACAGTGGTAGACTATAACGCCCCAAAGTGTAAAGCATTTGCAGGATTGCAAGTCTCCTTTGAAGTACGATATATATCTAATATTCGAGATCGTCTGGAAGGTTAACGGGATACTTGAATCAGATGAGAGAGTTTAATGTGTGTGCGGGTATCTCGTCGTGGTAGCTGAAGCTATATGAGCATCAGAACAGAAAGCGGAAGATCCATGGTTCGGGTCCCGGCCACAGTATCGAACTTTCAAGTCTGATTCAACTATCCAACCCTTTTCATTCACACGCTTAGTGTAAAACAAGTTTTAAAGTACCCTTTATGTGGGGAAAATGATTCCTCATTTAATTAACGCTTAAATATAAATATATTCACACAAGAAAATGAGGTACAAGAGTGAATTCAAATGCAATAAAATACATTCACTTGTTCATTAATTATTTCCTATCAGCACTTCAGTAACAGTATCGGAAATGCATTTCAGGCAAAAATGTATGTGGTATTTGGTTGTGGAAATGTATGTATTAACAGTTATGGTAATGTTTGTTGGGTGGTTCTTGGGTTGGTAATACAGACCGGAATTAGGTCATGATAGTGGGGGAAAACCACTTCTTCAGTAGTAGCGTCTCACGCTAAGTCAGTCTCTTAAAAATATGACCACAGTACAGTGCAGTTGGAACATGGGGGACTCGCCGTCGGCAGCAAGACAGGTAATCTGTAATTATTCTCAATATATTTTGTCCATCTAAGTTTTTAGCATGTGTCTTCTTTAAGTAGTGAGATCCTTCTATCCTTCCGCATCATGATTTAGATATATTTTTAGGTATTTTCAGGTATGTAAGAACTTAGTTCAGCTCGCCCCTGTCGGACCTCGTGTAGATTAATGTTTGATCCTGTTTTCGGTACCTAGCTCTACCCCCTTTGAGTTATATAATGAAGAGGTTACGACAAATTGGTGTGAGGCGCCGAGCAAATTGGCGTGAGTCGCCGGGTATTTTGAGATTTCGAAGTGGAAAATTTCTTTTTTTCTTCTTTTAGCCTGAAATATAGCGTGTTTGCTCTTCCACGTGCTCGTTGGAACATCTAACTCCTTAGTTTTGCCTTAATGGTAAGGGTTTCTATTTGAAAATTGTGGTTTTATGTTCTAAGTTCCTCTAAAGTCCCGTCTTTATATCTTTGTTTTGAGCTCACTTTAAAATTTTTCCATTGTCTGACTGTTGGCGGTGCGTCGGTAATTTTTGGCTTCATTTTCCCCCTACCATTACGTAAATGCTGTTAAACTGCGTTTGTATGAGAAATTGTTTGCACTGTTCTTCTAAATTTCTTGGTGTTTTTGTGAATTGTGGAAAATTGAGTGATATTTGGAAGTTTAATAATGTGGTTGCCGCGTGTTAACTGGTGTTGCGTTATCTTCGCGTGTCTTGTAATTCATTCACAATTCTAAAATGTGAAGCAAATCTTTTACGTGTTTGGTATATCACGTTGCGTGTGTGTATATAAAAAGTGAGGTGCATCTATTTAGAAGAAAAGGAATTCATATTTGTGCATCGTACTCAGGTACGCATAAACTACGTAGTGTATAGCATTTTCTGTTTTTCATGGAATAATTGTAGTCCCCTAATATTTCGCCGTGGGCGCTTAATTATAATATTACTGGTATTGGATCTTAGCTGACTATTTTTGGTATTCCTAGTTACATTCATGTGGTAATATAGGTGCCTAGTTTGGCGTAATTTGTAATGTTGATCTTTCATATTTTTCTCATTTGGTTGAGGTTTTCCTTGTTCTGTGCTGTCACAATGCCTAAGCGACGTACTACGCAGAAGTCTGACGTGGTCATTGCTCCAGTTAGTGAGCATAGCGAAGAAGAATCTATTTCTAGCGCTAGTACTCCTGCTGTTACTCAATTGTTACCAGTAATGCCTAATGCGCCTGTTTCGGTGAGCACAGTGCAGTCAGCTGTGTGTCGACCGGTCATTGAACCCTCTTGTTTTGAGAATTCAAGTTAGTTATCAGCATATGAATTCCTTCAAAATTTTGAAATGGTCGCTGCTGCTAATGGTTGGTCTGATGAGATGAAATTGAAATGTTTTCCATGTTATTTAAAAGATACTGCTGCATTGTGGTTTCAAACTTTTCGCGACCGGTATCCTCGCCATGATTGGCTTTGCCTGACTTCGCAGTTTCTAAATACTTTTCAGACGACTAACCAGAGTGATATTTTGGAAATGAAACTCAGACAGCGTGTGCAGTTAGATGATGAGCCTGTCATTAATTATATCTATGATGTGTTATCTCTGTGTGATCAAGTAAATCCAGATATGTTTCAGTTTCAACAAATAAAACACCTACTTAAAGGTTTTAAACCTCTCTATGTACAGGCATTGCTACCATTAAATTCTCAAACTGTTGACGAGGTAATGCCAATAATTCGACGAGTTGACAAAGCACAATTTTATATGCAGAACCGACAACATCTAGTGTCTGCCCAATCTCAGTCTGCAGTGTTTACACCATCTTCTTCTGTGACTAATACAACATCTGTTCCTGTTCTTACTTTTCCGGCTGCGGGTCAATTACCAAATGCTCCTTCTCTGGGGTACACACCTGTCGACCCCATGAAACAGCTGATTCATCGTGTGGAACAGTTATGTAACCAAGCTAACCAGTTTCAGTTACCACCTGCTGTACCAGCTTCGCAGAGACCTTCACAGCTTCCACGATCATCTGACATGGACAAGCGGGACACATCTATCACCTGCTATAGCTACAACAGGCGAGGTCACCTGGCTCGTTTTTGTCGCAGCCGCCTTCCTCAGTCAAAAAACGACTGGCGCCGAGCCTCATACGACGAAGCTTAGCGGCACCACCACCGCCCACCAGTACAGCTGCACCTCAACAGGATGTGGCTGCATTATCAGGTCAAATGTTACAAGTTTTTGGTCGTATTGCCCAGACAGAGGTTTCCATCCTACTCGACACAGGCAGCGCAGTTAGTATTGTAAATGCTTCCCATATTCTTGATCTCTCTACATTAAAACCCATAGAGATGTTGCTTCGAACTGCAGGTAATAAGTTACTTGATGCACCTTACCACACTGCTTTGAAATTTCATATTAATGATGTTCTTTTTCAGGAAGATGTATTAGTTGTAAAAGACCTTTCTCATGATTTAATTTTAGGCAATTACTTTTTGACATGTTCATGGTGTTGTAATTGACTATGCACAAAATTTAATAATTTGGAATTCTTCCGAGAGTGCATATTACAAGAAATTTGAAAGTTGCACTGGTAAAAGAAAGCAAAACGATCTGTAAGTAAGTGCACATGGTGTGTACCAAAGTGTGGTATGTATATTTCGAACGACTCAAAACTTTCACAATGAAGACAGGTATGCTAAATTTTTGTTTTAATGACCAACGCTTAATTAAGCTGTGATTTTCAGGAATGAAGTTTATGTTTTACTAATTTGAAAGTTTGTCACCATTTTGTGTAATCAAAATTTTGGATTTTGTTTTGCGCATCAGAAATTATTTGGTTTGTTATGTTATGCTGCAGTGTAATTATATGATGTGCATTGTGGGTTTAATTACCTTTGACTTCCAGGAATTATATATGAAAGTGTTAATTTGGTAGTGATGTGCTTTGTTCTGTTGCATTTTTTTTATTTGATTTTGTATTTCATTATGATGCTGTGATCCTTCTTTGCAGAAGTTGTTGCATAAATTTGCGTGTGAGGTTATGTGAGTAGTATATGGAATATTTGCCTCGGTGGGAGTGCCAAAGAGTAACCCCGATGGTGGTAGCGAGATGTGATGAGTTAACGTCAGCTTCGATAGGATAGGTACCATGTACCCTTGAAGTGTGAATGTTTGAGTTTTCAAGAGGGCTAACATGTACTTGGAAATTCGTGGTGAGAAGTCGGGAGATGTTCTGCATATTGGTGTTGCTGAAATGTGCCCAGTATAGCGTGTGTGATGTGTTCACAAAAGAGAGTAAATGCAATGAATTGAATGCAATGAATACTTTTTTTGAGTTTATGCAACAAGTGTTAGTACCATCTATTTTCCAGCTTCATCTTGATTCGGTTGATGTGGATGCAACAGTGTAATTCTATGTTATTTGTGTCATTCCTGAAATGTTAATGTGATTTGTTCAGTTTATGCCTATGTCAGGTATCTTTGATTTTGCAGCTAGTTGAATGAGATACGTCAGTGAACATATTTATTTTCTCAGTAATTACTCTGGGTGATGATGATAGAAATGATGATAATAATGATCATAACGAGGAGGATAAAGGTAGTAATGTGAAGAAGAAATTTGTGTTATTGCAAGTAAAGCATGAATATTTGTAGTTTGACGCATGTAAAGTGGTGTTTATTTTTCAAGCATGTAGTAATGTTTACAGTAGCTTTGGTAGTTATTCAAGTGAATGTTTTATATATTATGTGAGCCATGGTTGGTATGAATGATATGTGCATTATCCATTTTATTTGTTAGTTGTACTAGCTCGTCAAATTTAATATTGGGATCCCAAATGTTTTGCTATATTTGTGTTCTGTTATTATGGGTAAACAATGGATGTAATTGACATACTATTCATGTATTCTGACCCTTTCATGTCTCTTTACTTTTATTCTTAAACATTTATTGTAAAATTTTGGCTTGTACCCCTTTGCAAAATTCAGTTTTTATGTCAATGTGTAATCATTTTTCTTTTTTTTTTTAGTACTGAGTTTCAATGTTTGTAAATTTTTGCAAAATTTGTGGCACTTTCTGATTATATTCTCTTAAATGACATACTATTTTTTTCTTCCTCTCTGTATGATGTTTTGGGAGCATAAATTATACCTGTTTATTATTCCTGTTATAGTGATTTTGCTGGTTCGGGAGCTCGAGTGTCCAGAGGAGTGACCCCGCTGTACAGCACCATACCAGAGGCTGCACATATATACACCATGGAGAGCTACTGCCAGTTAACTACACTGCATGTGGCAAAAGGAGCCATTGTTTCGGGGGCAGTCCAAGCCAGCGATTGCCCCCACGTCATCAGCATCGTGCAACAACAGCAACAACTCTGCGGCTGAAACTTCGTCGTTGTGGGTGATGTGATACTTCCATCCACAAACAGTTACCTCGGGACTTTGTGCAGTGTAGTGTGGGTGTAATCGTGGCAGCAAGGTGTAATGTGCGTGTGCGGTGTTTCACTTACTTAGACAACACATCTTCATGAGTATCGTCGTTGGCACTCGAGACTCCATCATGTTCGTATTAGCTTCTCATTAATAACGTAACAGGTATTTTCTTCTTCGACAGATATTTAGGCTCCGTCTTACTTTTGTAAATATCCAAATATTGTTTTTATATAATGTTGTAAAGTATGTCATTTAGTTACTTCTTCTTTCTGTAATTTTTCTGTAAAAAAACAAAATCCTTCTTGCTTAGACGGTGACATCGATTTGGGTAGCCTGGGGGAGATGTGGCATTTGGTTGTGGAAATGTATGTATTAACAGTTGGTTATGGTAATGTTTGTTGGGTGGTTCTTGGGTTGGTAATAAAGACCGGAATTAGCTCATGATAGTGGGGGAAAACCGGTTCTTCAGTAGTAGCGTCTGACTCTCTCTTAAAAATGTGACCACAGTACAGTGCAGTTGGAACATGGGGGACTTGCCCTCGGCAGCAAGACAAGTAATCTGTAATTATTCTGAATATATTTTGGCCATCTAACTTTTTAGCATGTGTCTTCTTTAAGTGGTGAGATCTTTCTATCCTTCCACATCATGATTTAGATATATTTTTAGGTATTTTCAGGTATGTAAGAACTTAGATCAGCTCGCCCCTGTCGGACCTCGTGTAGATTAATGTTTGATCCTGTTTTCGGTACCTAGCTCTACTCCCCTTGAGTTATATAATGAAGAGGTTACGACAATATATACGCATATACGCATATAACGTCGAACCACCATTTGAGGCTGAGGCAAAACGTTACCGAAATGTATGCAAAACATTCTTTTTTCCGAACTAAATATAATATATGGGTTTAAATATATATTGGTATAAAATATATTGGTTTAAATAATATATTGGTATAAATATTGGTTTTTGCTTTACTTTTACTTTCTCTACCACATATATATGTGGTTTATTTTACACATCTCAGGTTACAAATTACACATTTTGTTACATTTATTTTCATACTTCTTGTGTATTATGTACATGCCTGGTATTTTATTTTGTGTTGTACTGCTAATGTAGCTCTCTAGCCTTCAGCACTGCTTTACTTCTCTTTGCTAAAGCCTCATTACAATTAATTTCATTTTACCTAACTTCCCCTCCCTCACCCTCCTTCTTCTTCTCTTTGACGTTCCTCGTGCATTTCTCTTTCATTTTTATTAAGAAATATCCCCTACCTTTCTACTTCTTTCTTCCTGCTTACTTGTTAACATTTTCAGTACAAATATTGGCTAGAAAGCACATATTTAGGCTCCAGCACAATCCATAAATTAGCTTACTTGCGGCAGGAGAATTTAAAAAATAAAAAGAAGCATGAAAGGCAGAACATTTTTAATATCTGCTATTTTGCAGTGCACTTAGAATAAAGGCACTGTCCTAATCACCATTCATATTAAAGATGATTCAAAAGGTTCTGCACAAAATTAAGGAGCTTAGAGAGGTCGAAATACAACTTTAGAAAAGAAACTTATGCTTTAGAAACTAATCCTGTGTCACTGCAAGCTTGGGAATGCCAGGAATTGCAATTAGGTTGTTTTGATCACGCACTTAGGAAACCTATCTCCCCGAGTCGGCGGTGAACCTCTTCAAACGTTCGCTTACAGTAGACGTTTGTTCGTATATTGGGCGTTTTACATGTCTTTTCCGTCGCCTACGTTACCGGGGCTCTGACTGAAATGCGTGTCTCGCAGTTATGAAAACGTGTGGTGTTCCCTTTCACGAATATAACTAACAAAGTTGTCACCTATACATGCCGTAGTGTAACATTACCCATATAGTATTGCAGTGCAAACGACCCACTTGTCTCAGAACACACGAATGACAAACAGATGTAAACAGAAAATCTTACACAAGTACTGAGTGTGCCTTAATGGTACCACAACAGAGTAAACGTCTGCATAAATGATTATTCGAACCTAGTGTCCTTTTCTAAAGTTGTATTTCTAACCTTCTATAAGCTCGTTAAGCTTGTCTGTAATCTTTTAGATCACCCTGTTTAGCAGTTGTTAAAGCAAAGTACCTTTCAGCTGTTTTGATAACATAAAGTATGCATCTAAAGCAAAAATTAATAGGAACAGTTATGCGGAATTTTATTATGCGCACAGATTGTTTGCACACAACAATGGCAGCGTGTGATAATAGTAGTGGTGGTGGTAGTGGTGGTGTATATGGTGGTGGTAATTAAAGTATGTTAAGTTTTGTGTATACTGATTCTAAGCAGCCCTTGATAAATTCATTTTGCAGGAAAAACTAAATAAGAGTATTTTTAAATTTAGCATAAAAGGTATGCAAATAACACACATGCTGTTCACAAACTATAAATACACTTTAAAAAGATAAACTTCAACTTCGTAAACTTTCATGAACAATACCGAATGTAAAAGGCACTCACTGTGCTTTTATGCTTTCGTAGTTTAATTCAGGCAGTACACCTAAGTACGACCTCACTGCTTTTGCAACGCGATTGTTATCACTTGGTGAGGCACTTTCCTATCTATTATTCTAGAAGTAAATCGCATTTACTAATAAAGAGGTATGTAGCACTCGCATGTTTTTGAGCAATGTTTTACTATTCTCATCTTTACATAGGTTTTATTTCACGCATGGTATCATAAAATCACGCTGCTTTTGCAATACGATTGTCACAACGTAGTCAAGCATGTCATGTGTTTTATTTTTTAAATAAAATCCAACGGCTAATGACATTTTACGCCTTATTTACGTAAGTAAATGCCAATAATTTAATAAAAGGGAGTATAAAATACACGAATCTTACACATTTCTATATTTTACGTCCTTTTGCGGCCCATTACCTCAAGTGGTCTGGAGGTCTTCCCATTTACATTCCAGTTCTTTCTCGTCCATATTTGGTGTCAGTCGCCCAGTTTTCCTAACTGTATTGCTCAAATGTTCCACTTATGCTTCATATTTATCTGGAGTAATTTTAATACTTTGTTTCATTTCCATTTCACACAGATCCCATAGACCAACACTTCAGAGTAACAACCAAAACAATAAGAACACCAATACGAGAGAATGATGGGAAAAACAAAAGACGATTTCAAAGCGTACGAACTTGCGATTAGTTGCTTCGGGTGCTTTATGTATGGAAGACACCTACATCTGCCATAAAAAACAGTTACACAATACCAAATACCAAATACATCCAAGTTGTTCAGCGCTCGTTGTTAGCTGTAACAGTAACAATGACAGGCTATTGATTAAATGGCAGGCAATGAAAGGATATGACAGACTATTCTTTAACTTTCCTAACAAGAAAGCTAAAGAATCATTCTGATTTTGAAATGGATAGAGAGATATTGCCATTAGACGGGACGGAGAAACACTGTCACTAGAGGTTGCTGAACATTGCCATTGCAGGAGGATGCAGATCTGGTAATGCTAACATTTGAAATTGTTCCTTCATCATATAATTTGTAATTTTCTTCTGATTGTTCCGTTACTCTGCTGCCACAAAATCTGCATAACTGGTAACTTCAGGGCTGTAAGGAACCTTTCCAGTCTTCTGAAACCACTGTGAGCATTAATTGGGATACATACTGTCGTATGCCTCACTTTATATTAACTTAGAAATGCAGATGGGAGCAACTCGCTTGCGAGAGGGATCGTTAAATCAAACAAAGCACTTTGCATTACGAGGCAACGACGAAGGACGTAGCTTAAGTTAAATTACAAAATATTATTACACCAACATAATATCTGGCTGAAGGGAGAGGAAAGGAACTCTACACTATCATAATTAAAACTGCAAGAGAATGGATAGCTGGTAGATTTATTATAAAAGATTTCTTACCCCATGTGTCTGCCGGGCGAGGACGCCATGTCTTAGGCAGTTGCCCGTCTGACTCACTCGAAGCCTACTCACAGAATGACACAAAAGCCACGCTAACACCCCAAGCGTCAGTAACGCCATATCCCTTCCAATGACACTGTTTCCCCTGAATCGCCCCTACTCACAGACAAACTGTCATGCTTCGGTATCCAGAGAGCGTCTTAACAAGACTATCTGTGCACATGCCACATCTCCCCTTGGCCACCGAAGTCGACGCCCTCGTCGACATAAGGAAAATAAATATAACAAGAAACATGAAAATAACAAAAAAATGACATACACATGTGTGATGAACCAAAATATAACAGAGTAATATACAAGTGTGAGAAGCCAAAATATGACAGAATAATATACATGTGTGGTAAGCACCCAGACGACGACACAATGGTACTGGGCGATGTGGAGACACGAGAAACGTAAGTGCTGTCGACTAATATTGTTAATGCACTTATACTTGAGCACCCCGCACACGCACACACCACGCTGCCTCAGTTCACAGGCACACTACACTGCGCAAAATATCGATGGTCTGCTGTAACTGTTTGTGGGTGATTTTATATAGTGCCCACAACGACGATTTGTCCCGGTGTAGAATTAGCACTGCAGGTCTCTGATGATGACAACAGGGTGGGCAGTCGCTGGCTTGGACTGCCCCCCCCGACATAGTGGCTCCTTATGCCACGGCAGTGTAGTGGCTGCCCGACAGCTTCCCTGTGGTGTTTCTTGACTTCTGGTGTGCTACGGGGATGCTCTTGGATGTTCTCGAGCTCCGCCACAGCAAAATACTAAAACAAAACCACCACACAATAAACAGGGTGCTCCAACAAACAATCACACATAAAAAGAATGGAATGTCATGTACAATTAAAGATTTTAAAGGTTGAAACGTTTACATTAAAAATTCTTTTGACATGGCGCAAAGAAAGAGAAGAAAAATAAGTACAAATTGGCATAAGAACGAAATTTTACAGAGTTGCCATCCAAAATTTAACTTACAATGCTTCACAATCCAAATAAAACAGTAAAACAGACTCAGAATACATGAACATGACAGAAAAGAAACATAACCTTATTTTGGGATCCCAATATTAAATCTTAATAACCAGCTGGTATCACTAACAAAAGAAAGTAAGTGCACTTACAAGTCAATCACACATGACAATGAAATGAACTCATTCACACTGACCATGGCCCAAATTACACACAACACTCACTTAGCTAGCTACTGAAAACTACTGTATGCATTACTACAAACTACATCCACAATACATCTCCAAACTACACCACGTGACATGCTTTCAACTACTATTGTCCTACTCTTGTCACCAATACAACTTCTCGTCCACATCACTATCTTTCTCATCTCATTATTATCAACATCTTTCATAATCATCATCAGTAATAGTGCAATCTCGATCATTACTTCAATCATCATCATCTTTATCGCAACTTTCAATTTTCTCTTCAAAACAAACATCTTCACTGACGTGTCTCATTTAACATGCTGCAAATTCAAAACATCTAACATAGGCATAACCTTCAAGAAATCACATTAACAATTCAGGAATGACACAAATAACATGACATTATACTGTTGCATCCACATCCTCCAAATGAAAATTAAGCTGGAAAACAGGTGGTATTAAAATTTGCTATCTAAGATGGTAATAAACTTGTTGCATAAACAGAGAAAAAAAATTATTCGCATTACAATCACTTCCATCCATTTAATCTCTCGTGTGAATTCATCACACACGCTATACTGGGCACGTTACAGCAACACCAATAAGCCAAAATCTCTGAAATCATACAACAACTGTCGGGGTTACACTGTGGCACTTCCACCGAAGGTGACATCATCTCGTCTCTTCTCATCTCTCCTCATCTCATTAACACCGTCGGGGTTACTCTTTGGCACTTCCACCGAGGCAAATCTCAACTCTTATTCCTCACATAACCTCACACTACGCCATCGGGGTTACTCTTTGGCACTCCCACCGAGGCAAATCTCACATATATCACATAACCTCAAATACACACACTATTCATGCAACAATTTTCTGCAAATAAAAATCACAGCATCATTATGAAACCCAAAATCAAATCAAATCAAATCATATCATATCAAATCAAATCGAATGCAACAAAACAGCATCACATCATTACTTAAAACAATATTGTCACATAACATTCCTGAAAATGAAAGCTCAATTAAGCACATAGTACACATGAAACACATTCCTGCAGCATAATACAAGAAAACAAATGATTTGCAGTTCCCAAAACATAATTCAAAATTTAAGTTACACCCAAAATAATAAGACACTTTTAATTTAGCAGAGATATTCATAGCACATATTCCTGAAAAGCAAAACTTAATTAAGCAGCAGTCAGTGAAACAATAAATTTAGCATACCTGTGTGAGTCGTTAAACTGTTTCATTCGTCCAAACTTTAGCACTCACAATGTTTACATACTTACAGGTGATTTTTTTTCTTATTCGTTTTACCACAAAATTCCAGCGCAAATTTTCCAAAATCTGGTAACACACGTGCAGCTGGTTCATCAACATCCACATCGTACTGGTCCATATTAGAAGCACATCAAACCTAATTAGGTGCAGATACTGGCAAGGCTGGTAGGCTCCTGAAACTTTTACTTACATGAGTAACTGCGAAAGATTTTCCCCTAAAAATATGCATTGCGGAATTAAATAAACCAAACTTGGCAACGGCAAAGCAAAATTATCATCATTATCATTTTCTCAGAGCGGCCATTAGCAGTAGTAGCGAACATTTCAAAATTCTAAAGTAACTCATACGCCGACAACTTGCTGGAATTCTCCACGTGAGAGGGGTCAATGACCGGGCGGCAGACAGCTGGCTGCGTTGCACTGGCCATGCCGGGCGGATTAGACATCGCTGATAACTGAGTAACAACAGGCGTACTAACACTGGACATAGATTCTACTTCACTGTGCTCGCTAACTGGAGCAATTGCTATATCACATTTCTGTGCAGTACGTCGCTTAGGCATGATTGCAGCACAAACGTTTACGCAACCAGTAAACAAACAGTAGGACAGAGCGATACAGATTACACCAAACTAAACACTTATAGCATCACATGAATGTAAGTAGCAAGATCAGAACATAGCCAAATAAAACAGTTCCAGAAAGAATACAATTAAGCGCCCGCGGCGAAATATCAAAAAATTATACTAACATATGGTCTACACAAGCCACTTGGACACAATACCAAGATTTTTAATCAGAATGAACACATGGAAGAAAAGCAAAATGATAGCTTCAGTGAGAAACCTCGAACTGGAAGTTAAAAAAAAACCACGTCACACCTACTGCGACCACCGCTAACATTATCTCAACGGAGCAGAATACAGACTTGTAATTTATACGTAGCACACAAAATTCCTTCTCTCTTTTTCTTAAAACAAATGTATCTGATCTGATATACACACGCAAATAAACGCGCCAAAACACGTGCTGAGGAAGACTGGTTTCACAAGCTAAAATTATTGCTGAAATGCATGACCACGCGGGAATTACATAACACACGTGCGTACATAAAAGTTACACGAAAAATGTCCCAGAAAAGTATAGTAAATAGCTAGAAATCACAATCACTGGAATATAAAGTTATAAGTTTCCAGAACCACTGCTAATAAGCACAGAAAACAAGATTTTCAACTAGATGGCCAACACGTGACGAGCACATTTTCAAAGCTACAACTATCTCGCTCGTTATCTCACTCGTTTCACAACTCAACTTTCACAAAAACATTTTTGAAAATAACCAGCACGAACCACTTAGCACAGCAATACAATTTAAAGGAAATGAAGCCAAAACAAGGGGAAAATGGAGTCAGAAGTTTTAGCGTCACGCCGGCAGACAATGGAAAAATGCAAAAATGAGCTCAAAATTAAAATTTCGAAACCGGACTTTCAGATATGATAGTAACAAAATTTAGAAGATGAGAATCACAAATTAAAGCATAAAAATCCTTACCCTTAAGCCAGAAACAAATTTAGATTTTTTCGCGACCACGTGGAGGACTAGAAACCGTTACATTTTAGAGGGAAAAAAAATTTACACTTAAAAATCTCACAACAAATTCAATTATACCAGCCAAACTACTCGCTGCCTCACCAATTGTCGTATGCCTCACTTTATATTAACTTAGAAATGCAGATGGGAGCAACTCGCTTGCGAGAGGGATCGTTAAATCAAACAAAGCACTTTACATTACGAGGCAACGACGAAGGACGTAGCTTAAGTTAAATTACAAAATATTATTACACCAACATAATATCTGGCTGAAGGGAGAGGAAAGGAACTCTACACTATCATAATTAAAACTGCAAGAGAATGGATAGCTGGTAGATTTATTATAAAAGATTTCTTACCCCATGTGTCTGCCGGGCGAGGACGCCATGTCTTAGGCAGTTGCCCGTCTGACTCACTCAAAGCCTACTCACAGAATGACACAGAAGCCACGCTAACACCCCAAGCGTCAGTAACGCCATATCCCTTCCAATGACACTGTTTCCCCTGAATCGCCCCTACACACAAACTGCCATGCTTCGGTATCCAGAGAGCGTCTTAAAAAGACTATCTGTGCACATGCCACAATACTTTCAAATATGATTCGTAAAATGTTTGTTAAATTTGGAGTACGGTTTGGTTTTGTTTAAGAGCGCAAAACTTCTAGGTCATTAGCGGTGGAGTATGGTGACAACACCTCTAGGATGATACATTATTCATTCGTTTCGAAAGTGCTTGATTGTGAAAGGTCTTGGGGCAGTATTATAGTATCAATACTGACAAAACAATTCTCAATCATCAGTCACTTAACTCCACCTGTAAATATTAAAGAACACATATAATCAGTGTAAATGTACCGAGATACACAGGGTGGAGACTGTTGAGACTGTACAATATCCTCAAAACTAAGCGTTGTAGAAAGAAATGTCTTTAATAAAAGTTGATTGATATTATGGGGTATAGTAAGCGCCATTAGTCATGTTTTGTTTGGAGGATGTTATGATGTTCATCTTAGGGTGAATTTAGTTTTTTAATGGGAACCTACAATTAGGGCCAATTTAAATTGACCTAAATGACCATCATAACGTCGTCTTCCAAATAAAACACAACTAATAACATTTAATTTCCCCCATAATATCAAGCAACTTTTATTCAATGCATTTCTTTCTACAACGCTTAGTTGTGGAGATATTGTACAGTCTCAACTTAAATGGTCCACTTGTATAATTGTAATATGCTAGATGTAAGATTTTTAGAAGTAGGCCAACGCTGAATCTGGGAAGAGAAAGTTGTCGCCCAGAACGTCCTAATAAAACCACGAAGGGGAGATGAGAAGCAGACAATAAAAAGAATCCTTGAGCTAAAAAGAACAGAGTTACCTTGAGAAGGTTGCAGGTTTTTGGAAAGTTACGCGTGGGTTCTCAACCTAAAAAGGTTATCACCTACATAGGAATTGGCTGACGAAAAGAGACCCTATAAGTCGCACCAGTGTTAAGCCAATAGAAAAACCTGTTAAGCGCTTTGGCAAATCCAGGCAGGAGACTATATATTCTGGGAACGTACCAAAAAGCCCCCAATTTTACTTTCATCTTCGACCAGACATCATGCAATCCAAAGTGTAATTTTTACGTCGGTGACGCAGCTCCTCACAAAGTTTAACGCAAGTGATAAAGTTTATCAGATTTTAATCAATTTAATTTGTGGTGCATAAATAGCGCAATAAAAAGAGGAGAACAATTTCAGCTAGGCCAGAGTATATTGTTTTATTGTGATAAGTACATATTTGTTTAACAATGTGGGGAAACAACAATAAAATTCAAAAGCAAATGTTTATAAGTATTGTCTCCATAACCCCTCTCCAATCACACTCTGCTAAGGGATACATGCTCGACCCTACACAGCAATTGCTAGCCGGAGCAATAATAAATTATATAATTAAACACATTTAAAGCGACACAATAGGATAACACGTGTAATAAAACTAATCAACGGATTACCACGCAGTCTTCAATGGGAACTTAACGCCAAGATCTAGCGACTGCAATTGATGAGTGCCGCGGGGTGTCAGGCACAGTATAGTAACATGATTAGGCCTTGCTGTTTCGGACTTCTACTTTTTTGTATGGGAGAGATGCCATCGAAATCATCTTTGGATGATTTCATTTCAACAAGAAATGGTAAAACCACGAAGAAAATAATTTTTGCTTCATTTATCCTGACTCAGTACAGCAAAAATAGAACCAGCTTGTGCACCATCCATAAGCTTCTGCTTCATTCTCTGTCAAGAAAAGATTAGTTCGGGAGGGATGAAGTTCCTTCTTTCAGACATGCAGATCACATGTGCAGTCGAATCCCCATGCTCAGTCGGGGAGACTCTTCCAACTTGCGTTCCTCCTTGCTTAGCAATTATTTTCGAACATCTCACTGGAACGGTGCTAATAAATGTCTCATCAATATTAAATATACGATATGTAGGAAATTTCCCCTCCATTCAACTCCTTCAGCAATGAAGAATACCTACTTTGAAACCATCGGCTTGTTGAATCCTTTAGCTCGTGCTGCAGATGTACTTTCTGGATTCCTTAAATTTATTTCAAGATGCCTTATCCAGAAATCCAAAAGAACGTCCTTCCCAGCCGCTTATTTATGTTAATTAATAAACTGGATATTGAAATAGCATTGTTCTCTACTAAGCTAGTCACGACACATCACAGACAGTGTGACCGTACACACTACTTTCCATGTTCAGAATGTGATTAATAACTGTTTTTCCTATTGTGGCAGAAAAACACTTGCTCACTCCCTAGACATTTCTTTGCTTCCGCCGCAAATAAGTTTTATTCTTTAGTGCCATTCCAGGAATATCAAAATCAGGACTAATCACAAAAATGAATTGGAATGAAGTTAGGCACAAAGTCCGTTAGTACAATACTTAAATGGGTTGGGATTAGAAATAAGTTTTCGTAAATTTGGGTTTTTTTATTATTTTTTCAAACATTTGCGTAAACATCTGATTTCTTGACTCTGTTAATGGATTTTAATTCATTTTATGAGTTTCATTACTTTAATGTCATTTTATAAACCTAAAGTCGTTGAACATTACCGCGAGAAAAATGGACTCCTGACGGATTGTTTTGCCCAAACTCAATGTTTTCAACTTCAACTCCGTGCCACCATACAGAATATATAACATGGTTATTCAAATATTCACAGTCCTTGTTGTTAGGGAAGTATGACTTCAATCAGGTGAAATTATGCACATTTCTAATGGAATTCATTACTAGAACATGTGACTACACAGACATTACAATTAGCCTTAGGCCAGACTGAGGGAAACCTTTATTTTATTATTCCAACTAAAAAACTCGTTGAAAACCACGACAAAACTATCTCCAAATGAGTACTTTTCTCTTCTCTAACTAATGCATGCTTCCCGAAAGATAGTGCTACTAGTGCTTGCAGAAATCAGCATGTATCGGTTTGGGTTATTCTGAATTCTCCACGAAGCGCTATCTCATACACATTTCCCAAAACACATTTATTATGATATCCTACCATTTGCCATTAGATGGAGAGAATCAGTTACAAAATATCCACAAGAGATGAAAGAAAAGATTGTTCTAATATTTTCTTTCTGTACACGCTTTAGGAAAAAGAGTACTTTTTACTTCAATGATAATGCATTTCAGCTCACACATCCGAATCAAAAGAGGTTAAGCAAACCTAGAATGTTTTTGTGTTTCAACGTTTTAATGTGATTTAGTTAACAACGCATTCAGGCTTAATGATACCAAGGGAAATAAATTCATGTCAATTTTTCAGATAGATTTGGATAAAAACGCTTGAGTTTACAAGCGCACGAAATACTGCAATCGTAAGCATTTTGGTACTCTATATTTACCTACTTTTACAATCGTATTATAAGAGCTCTAAGGTTTTACAAAGGTACCACGCATAAAAGAATAGGATACAAACGCTTTAGTTTGCAAACTTGTAAAATACTGCAATGGTAAGCTTTTTTTACTCCATATTTACCTCCGTTTACGATCGGAATATAAGAGCTCTAAAGATTTACAAAGGTTCCAGTCATAAAAGGAAAGGATACAAACGCTTTAAGTTCATAAACGTATAAAATACTGAAAGGTAAACTTTTGATACTGTGTGTTTACCTATTTTCACGTTCAGAATATAAGAGCTCTAAAGCATCACAAATACACCACGCATAAGAGGATAAGGTGCACATTTAAACAAGCATGTTTTTAGAGCAAAATCGCTACCTACTACCTGGGACAAATAACTGCGTTTGCTTATCCGCGGCCAAAGGAGCAACTGCCGTGTTGAGTGGTAGCGACAGGCTACGTATTAAGTTGTTAGTCTAATTATTGTCGAAGTGTGGCGGGACCAGTACCATAATACAGTGTAGTGTCGTATCACAAAGTGGGTATCCCAAATAACAACTGTTAAGCATGCAAACTTCAAAAAGTCACCGCGCATAGTCATAAACTCGCAAAGCAGAAAGATAATTCACAATGTTGTGAAGTTCTGCACAAAGGAAAAGCAAACGGTCTAGTTCTTCCTTTGCAAAGGGCAGTGACTAGAACGGCTAAAATAGTAGGAAAAAGGTGAAGGAATAGTAAACGTGATTGCTAAAGAATCTGAAACAAACAACGGAATCGGAAGAAGTTTGAAATGGACGAATTTGATGAGTGTGTCGTTCGCAGATCATTTTTGGAATATAATGAGGCGCGTAAATAAATTCCAACAATGAAGAAGTTGTTCTATGTAGTAAGGGAGGACATTAAATTCGGTCGTGGACATAAAAAATTCTGGGAATATTAAAAGGAATTGGATTTACTTTATAAAAATATGCGACACATTTTAGTGGAACGCCAGGATATAGTTGCTCACAGGGCAGCTTATTTGCGAGCTCTAAGAAGTAATGAAAATGGTCCCAAGAAACCGGTAGTTTATACCGACGAATCTTGGGTACATACCCACTATACTGTAAAGAAATGTTGGCAAAATAACGATATTCCTGTAATTTTGGTGAATAAATCTGTTGGGCCAAGAGCAATAGTGGTGCATACTGGCGGTGAGATGGGTTTCTTCAAAGGAGCAGAATTAATCTACGACTTTAAATCTGCAGTTGAAGATTACCAGTGAGATGAACTACGAAACTACTACGAAAAATGGCTCAGTGAAAGGCTTATACCCTCCCGCCCAATAGCATTTTTATGCTCGATAATGCATCTTACCATACTGCACAGGAAAACAAAGCTCCAAGAATGGCATCTCGGAAAGAACAGATTGTTGCATGGCTAAAGGATAATGATTTGGATTTCACTGAATGTTTAACCAAGAGAGAGAGAGAGAGATGTTAGAAATTATCAAAGCAACAAACCACCTACAGTGTATACGGCAGATAAAGTTTTGAAAAACCATGGATTTGAAGTCCTCAGAGTGCCGCCTTATCACTGCGATCTAAATCTCATTGAAGAATATGGAATATACTGGAGCAAAATATGTATGTTCCATTACTTTAAGCCCACTTAAAGGATTAACCAGACAGTGTTTAAATGACATCACTGAAGAGGTTGAAAGTGAAGTCCATAGAGCAATAACACTCTGGATGGAAGAAGAAATAGAAAGAACAGTAATCAATGTGGGTTTGGATAGCATGATGAACAGTTCTGTGGGTTCCGAAGATGACAACAGCATATCTATGGATACAGTAACTGAAGCAGACATAAAAGCTGATATCCAACCTTTAGACAACAGCACCACAAAAGGAAGCTCTACGGATAGAGCAAGTGAGGCGGATGTACAGGAATCGAAATCTTCACTTCAGAATTAAGTAAGTCAAATTTTGTTGTGCTCCTTAGCGTAGCACATTTTCTGCGTAGTATGGTGTACAGATTTTTGTGACATGCTGTTCACCTCCCATACCTCCTGCTGGCAAGCCTCTACACGTAAAACAATAACAGCGCTCCACCACCAAGGGATTGCTAAATGTCCTGGGTAGTAGGTACATAATGTGTAACTTTTGAATAGAATTAAGTTCCGCTATGACCTCATCCCGTCTCTTTCAAATGGAAACTACAGTTTTCAGCATGGTTTCTAAGTAGAAAGCTTATCTCTCTTCGAAAAAATCTAGGAACTTTTTGTACTATCCAATAAATCTATTTACATAATTAGTCTAAATTATAATTGGCTATGTGCAAAATACTCGTATTTATTTTATGAAATGTTCTTATAGTTTCTTCTACGACTTTCAGGGCTTTTCAATGGCAGCTATAGTTTTTCGCTAATATTATGTTCTCTCTAACTTACGTGACTAAGGAAGAAGAAGCATTGAAATCAACCCAAAAATTTCATAACGAAGTTTTACCGACAATAAACAATTGGGGTCACCTGAAATTGAAACAGAACATTTTTAGGAAATCGTACATGTCCTTATTTAATATCGGTTTGTCAATTTTCGGATGAACATAAAATTTCATCACGCATGCTGTAATATGCAAAGCTCTCTGGGAATTCCTTCATTCCAAAAGCCTTGTATTCAGAAAAAGGTTTCGTTATTTTTTATTTTCTCAAAGGCGGCTCTCGCGATATTACTTTCACCTATTGGAGCTACTGGCACACAAAATGAATTATACACTCTGATTATTGGAAATAAGCTGTGGAACTAAGGAATTTTCCATAAGAAATAAGCGGTATTATACTATAGGAAAAATATCGTTAAAATGTAGTTTAGATGAAATAAAAGTGCTTGCTGCATTAACAATTTCGAATTATTTGCTTTTATTCCTTATCATTTTTCAATACTTTAAGTAGCATATCAATTCACTTACTTCTCATGCACCCATGCAATATCTTTGCAATATCAATGATAAAATAAATGCTTTTTAAATAATTGTATTTCTTTATGCCTGTCTAACATGATTAATAGTGGACATAAACAAAATTGTACGGCTGTTTTATAGTAGAATAGCTATGGAAATATATAATACAGAGAAAACATCATGTGAGTCTTACAGTTCAAAACTTTAGTTTCAGCTATGTATAAGGTTCTGTATATTACTTAATACTCTGGTTAAGATGCTTTACTCTCTGATGGAGACAAGTGTAATAGAATTTCATACTTCACCAAAAGAGCTTCCTTAGTACGGAGTACGTTTAGAGCTATCGAAACCTTAAACGTTTTCAACGATTTTCCATTTCACTAACGCACGTATTTTGAATCTAATCTTCTCTGAAGGATTAATTTGTTAAAAGAGCAAATTTCTATGCCAAATTATTTTTATAGGCTGAAAGTTACCGCTTCAAGAATAAAATAAGCAAAAACTACTGGCTCAAGAGTTGAAAAATGCTAATGCATATATTCCGTTTCTGTAGGTTTCATCGGTAAGTAAAAAGGTAAACGGAAATGCAGCAGAAAATGGTATTAACCCTCACACGTGTCAGCGTCCTGTGTCAAGCGCGGCTCTTGTGTTTCGAGACCAAGAGCAGTTGTCAAATGTAAAAAACATATAGTGCTAGCGCTTCGTCGACCGAGCGAGATGGCGCCGCGGTACCTGTGCGACTCACATTCGGAAGGTCCCGGGTTCCATCCCCGGCGAAAGCCGAATGTGACCCAGGAGCTTTTCGTATTTTCCCCGGGTCGGCGGACGAATCCTGTGGTGGTTAATCTTCTACCACGGCTATTCTACCCATCGTCTTCCTTATCATCTGTTGAAAAATGATTTCAACCAACCTTCTAGTGTGTTCAAATGGAACTTAGTAACTACTCATCAAATCACAAGAATAGCACATACACTGAAGAAATCTAAGAGTACTGATGTGTACGATATCAGCAGGGATCTTATTAAAAATGTGACTGATATGGTCATTGACACCCTAACCTATTCTGTCGATCAGTGTTTATTAACTGAAACCTCCCCTGATTTATTAAAAGTTGCTAAATTTCTGCCTATTTTTTAAAAAAGGTGACAAAACAAAGCAATAAAACTATAGAAGTATTTAAGTTCTTCCTATTTTTCTAAGATACTTGAAGCTGTTATGAAACATCAGCTTACTATTTACTTTGCGAGAAATAATTTTTTTAGTAATGTCTAGTTTGATTTAGAAGTGGTGTATCTACAACAGATGCTATGGAGAAACTTGTACCTTCAGTTATTTCAGGTTTGAAAATCATGAGAGTACATTCGCAATTCTACGTATGTCTTTGGGTTTTGATTGTGTAGCTCACGATATATTGATTTGAAAACTTCAGTTTTATGGAATAATAGGTATAAAATTTAAATTCTTTATAATCTACTTATCCAAACGTCAACAATGTATTTATTAAGATAGCCATTATTCAGATTTGGACATGTTAATAGAAGTGTAACCTAGGGTACAGTCTAGAGCCCTTTGCTATTTTTAATTATGATCAATGACCTATCTCCGAACGTTTATTCTAAGTCCTTACTATTTGCGGATTATACTAGCCTCTATGGTTCTCATATAAATGTTACTAGCTTAATATCTCACATGTACGATGCCTCAGATGAAGCTGTTTTACGTTTTAATGCTAATGGTTATAAGCTAAATACAGACAAAACTCAGTCTGTACTTTTTACCATAAGGAGTGTTTCCACTAACAATTTTATATCTGGTGTCAAACTATTGGGTGTTAGGCTGGATGACAAATTACTCTGGACTGAACATACTGATTATATTAGTAGCAGGCTGCCTAAAGTGATTTACTTATTGAGAAATTTTAACCAACAGCTTCCTAAAATTGATTTAAAATCAGCTTATTTTGTATTATTTCATAGTATAATATCTTATAGTACTATTAGTTTGAGAAATTCTAATAAAGTAGTTGATATCTTAAAACTACAGAAGAAAGCACTCCGATTCATTACTGTGTCTCAATATAAATCTCACTGTAAAACATTGCTTATCAGTGAAAAAATATTATTACTAATTACTGTGTATATGCATCATTGTCTAATGAAAATTAACAATTAAATCAATCCGTCCATTAGAAACTCACATAGTTATCCAACTAGGAATATCTATTTAGTTCCTCCACAGAGAGTAAGACTGACTAAAACAGAACGTGGGTTTCATTCAGAAGGTATAACATTATTTAATTAACCACCCCATTCAGCTGTGAATGTTGGTTTATCTAGATTCAACACTGTTATTCATAAATGGTAAATTTCAAATCGTTTTTATTCAACTGAAGAACATTTTCATTCAAATATTATTCTACATTTTTCAATTATTATGTGTTAATTTTTTAAGTTTGACGATGATTATAAACCCTCACTCAAGGTTTTAGCTCAACAAAATTGATTTATTCGTTGATTGAACTAAGCAGTGATAACTTTAATAAACTAAAAATAATACTAAAATATAAAATTTCATAGTTTAGCTTGCTTGTCATGTGAATTGTATTCTTAAATAAACAGTCCAATGCCACAAACTGATTTAGGTATTCATTTATTTTACAACTGAAGTTTTACTTCATTATGATATTGTTAGGTCATACTTTTTATGTTGCCGTACAAGTTTTTTGTAAACGTTAGTTTATAACGGCGTATATATAATTTATTATGATTTTAGGTCATAAAGGACTAGAACTAGGGCTAGGAGCGGAGGAGAACTTAGCAACTCGACCTAAGAAGATCTTTTGTGCCTAAGCCCCTGTCGGGCGCCCCCGGGAGAGAGGGATGAGGCGAGAGGAGACAGAAGGTGGCCGGACCAAGAGGCTCGACAGGACAGAGGGCAGGGTCTCAACCTTTTTCCAGACTGAAACTCCCGGATGGCAGCTGGTACAACCGGCTCCCCTTCCCCTGCAGACTTGCCCTTGTCCCACTTGTAGGACTTGGAGACCGTCCCCATTCCGGGGGACGAAGTGCTACATAGAGCATCCTTTTCCCCTGCCATAGAACGACGACACTTGCAGCCCTGAAACAGCTAAGCAGATGAAAGGTGAGGTGAAATGAGAATGGAGATGAAATGAAGAGACAGGAAATTTGGGGGATGCAAAGAAACTTCTCCGCATTCGCCTACCCATCCGGGGAAACCCCGAAAAAAACCATGGGTCGGGAAGGTCGGCCGCGGGAATCGAAACCAACGACCTCCCGAATTCGAACCATAGACGTTACCACCTGAGCCACCCGCTCGGTTAAGTCATAAAAGTCCTAGCTTTAATTATGAGAAATGAGGTAACTACATCTTACACACAGAAATAAAGACACATCTAATATACAGCTTATTCACCTTAAAGTCTATAGGCCTGAGTGAAATACATTTTACATTTTGTAGAAAGTGTAAATAACAACAAGAAATAAAGCAAGAAATACATGTGTATTCGGTCTCCATGGACTTATTGAGAGCAACTTTAATTTCTTTAACTAAGACTCCAAATGACACAGCAGTACGAGTCCTTTGAGGAAACCTTATGTATTGCAAGCAACGACTTAAGATATCTTCAAAGCTTCCGAAGCAGTATTAAAATTTCACGCCTTGGATTGAGGGAGTGACAGCCTCCTTTATGATGGTATGTTTGGAACTTCTTGTATGCTTTCGTATGTGTTTTCCTTCGGAATCTGTTTAAATTAGCTTCGTTTTTATGACATGTACACATTTGGAAGCCTAATGCGTGTCTGCTTGCACCTTCGAACCTTGCTAAAAGAAAATGCATCATCACATCTACCAAACACGGATCAAGGAATAGATGTGTTGAAGCTAATTGCATTTTGTCAATATTTTGTAAGGAAATTTATTCACAGTAAACTCCCCATTACTTTCTTTCTCTGTGGGAAAAGCATCAGCAAGTACTTTCTATTTAAACATATATTTTAATACATTTAATGTTTTATCTCAGTATCGGCATGCGCTGAATAGCGTACAACCTTTATAATCTCTGAAATGCATTATATTGTTTATTTTCTTTCATTTAATTTTATTGACCTGTCATTCAGGCCGAGGGGATGAGCAAAAACGTTCCCTGCAAAACAGTATTTAAATGACCAGAAATAGCTGTAGTTATTTTCTAATTCATTCCATAAACAGGAATATAATTATTAAGAAAACTCAAATGTTTCATCTCTGGAATTCCTATGAAAGTCACAAGATTCAGATCAAAAATCTTTATTGCTGCAGATGTTTGCGTACTTCAGATGTTAGAAAGTTAATTTCGTAATTCAAATAACATTTTACACATTTTCTTCTTAGAAACGTTTAGAAGTACATGCTGCAAAATAACGAAATTTCAAGAGAAAAAACTTTTTTCTCAGATATTTGCAAAACACTAGAAAAAGAATACTGGAATATCCTTTTATTTATCTTTACTGTAGTGTCACTTTGCGCTATGTTAAACGTTTTCCAGTGATTTGAGACCGAATTTTATATTATTTGTCTCATGAAAGTTTTCCGATGAGCTTGCTAGCTCTGCTGAATGTTGTCATGATTTCTATTAGAGTTCTGTGAGTACTGGTCAGCAACTCAATAGGGGTAATTTCAACATTCAGCAGAGCTAGTTTGCTTACAGGTGCCAAGTGCCGAGCCAGATGATTCCGCGGTAAAGTGCGAGGTTCATATTCGGGAGGTCCTGGGTTCATTTCTGTTACCGGCCATTCAGCACATGGGTTTTCCGAGGTTTTCCATAGTTGTCAAGGAAAATTCTGCATTAGTTTTCTTCACGAATTTCCTTTCCATCATTCTCTAAAATTTCACTTCCCCTTTCATGTTCAGGTAAGCTTAGGGGCTGCGCAGTGTCAGTCGGTGTCGAACATTTAGCACAGATGCATGCTCTTTGGAAAGTTCTTAGCCCTTACAGATGGTAGCCTCCTCCGAGCCGCCGCAGGTGAGTCGAGTTCTTCCAGTTCCGCCAGAGGGAAGTCTACTCTTGAGCAGTCCGCCGGTATGGCCGGGTCATCAAGCTTGGAATCGTTAGGAATCTCTGTGCGTCTCTTTGTCGGCCAGCCTGCCTGCGGTCTATAGCCTACTGCGGTTTCTTCACCTCATCCATTTCTCCTGAGGATGGTAACTACAAATGATCCGCGTCGGTTCAAGGTGCTAGGTATCCCCTCCGCTCACTAGTCATGTCATGTCAAACGTGTCAAGTAATACTTGCGTAAATGGCATTTAAACACAGTACATTTATGATCAAAGCTGTAAAATATAAAATTGCATGAGCATTCAAACTACAAGCCAAGGAGCTACAAATGTAGGTCATTCAGAGAACAAAAACTACATCCTGACCAAACAGATGTTGTCATGGAAAAAGAAGAAACCAAACTTTTTCATAGATGACGAACAGGAAAGAGGACAGCGCTCCAATGGATGTATACATCCTTAGAAGTCAATGGGTTGAGCAGCATGATTTTGCTGCCCTTAGTGCTGCACAAAGTGTTTTACTAAAATCTGATTTATCTCCAGAGAATATATTGCTTTTTAAGTAGATTACAGTCATGTCTCATGATGAAATAAGTTTCAGTGATACTAGTCAACAATAAAGAACAAACGGATAAGTTTTACTTTGTCAAACCTGAGGCAGTGGTTTGAAGTGTATTGTTTATACAATGGACTGTTATATGTGACTTTTTCACGCTTTAGCTTTCCTCAAAGTTACAAAAACTGATTTAAGGAATACATAAAATACAATTAATATACTCTGATGTTTAAACAGAATACATAATATAGGAGAAGATCCAAAATGATTATATACCAAGCAAATGCGTGAATGAAGAAACCTAAATACACCGATTTTAAAACTATATGTTATATTAATCGTAAAGCAGATGTTCAATTAAACTGAAACTGTCCTGAAGAAAACAAATAAATATTATAAATACATACAACATAATAAATAAATATTTTAGTATAATTTTTAAACATCATCATCTGTGTACTTCGTTTTCATATTAAATTCAGCTTTCTACCATATAAGCATAATATTCTTACACATCCCAAGGAAATATCCCCATATTCATTTACGTGCATAATTAGAGAATTTTAATTCATGTAACACCTATCACGTGTTACAATCTGTGTTAAGGATGAAAAGGAAACTGCAAGGTTATATTCATCCTCGTATTTTAAGAAATTTGAAAAAAAGTTTGAAAGAAAAACTAAATATCATATTAATAAAGGCTCGTTATAATATGTGTCTACCTAAAGCTTTGTACAAGTAGTTCATGTATTCCAAACAACAAACACTGCTATGTTCTTTAAAGGAATACGACTTAAGGTTTTTATACATAGGTACAGATCCAGAAAACACTCATATAGACAGGCCATAAATTCTTGAATAGATACAGCGAAATTATCTTGTATAAAAGTCTGAAAATCTTATATAAGTTTGAAAAATGTTCCGGTAAGAGAGTTATAACACACAAAGGGAACAACCCATAAAGAGATCTCGAAGATGTTAGGGGCAAGTATTCTCTGACCTAAGTGCGCACATCATAAGGTATTTTGTATGGCCCAATTTTATGAAGCAAACGTAACTAGCCATTCCTTTGCTATGTATGACGCGTGCCGCTGCTCGCGCAAGTGAAACTCCGCTACGAAGACTGCCAATTTCTACTCACAGTTGAGCATAACGTGTTACTTCTCGAGTTCAGTAGTACTCATTAGCTAACGCTTCACATATCGTGGCTTGTATAACGTGTGTCGCTAGCACGCGAAAGCTCTAGGCCACATAAACCAAAACTAAGAATATTGCTTTCTGCCAAAAACGCCCTATATTTATGCCCGTGACTTCACAGATTCACGCTAACTTATAAGTTCTCTCAAACGCTCTTACACAATGAAAATTTCAGT
The DNA here is from genome assembly GCA_030765065.1 of Deroplatys truncata. Lineage (NCBI taxonomy): Eukaryota > Metazoa > Arthropoda > Insecta > Mantodea > Mantidae > Deroplatys > Deroplatys truncata. The sequence goes on from CM060990.1 coordinate 474,232,552, forward strand.
GTAAATTATGCTATGCAAATATGAGGTAAAGCATAATAAACACAACAAAATTCAAGTGACGGTACACATTGCATAAATGAATCGAAAACTTCCATTCGGATTAAGGGAATATTACCAACAGCAGCGAAATTTCTAGTCTCTTTCATCGAGGCTAAGTTTAGGTGCCACTGGAAGGGATTTCGATGTATTTATTTGTTGTAACAAAGAGTTAAAACTATAAGAGAACACTTATAGTCGCGTCCAACCCTAAGGACCTGCTCTCCAAAGGTGATGAAAGCACAGGAATTTTGCCATGCTAGCTATGTTCTGGCCGGTTATTCCGTCTACACAGTAGTTATCAAAAGGGTTGCCGGGTCCTGTATATAAAATATTGCTGAACAGCACGGCAAACATCACAAAACTTATAATACCTCATAACTAGCATTATTTTATGTGGTAAGTTTTATAAACTCTCGAATATTTTCTCTTTCTATGATAACAAAGGTCAACATTCGCCAATGCACTGTTATGCACTTTCCTGCGGTATTCATTTTTCGCGAATTTAAGAATAGCAAATTTTCGGGGTCCTTACATAGAGTAATAATAGCCCTCAGCACAGCCCTATCTTTGGAAGCCTTTGTTTAATTTTGGAGAGGTCTTGTCCGAGGTGACGTAGGTGGTTGGTAATGCAAACTAAGGTGATCTCCCACCGAGCTAAGCTTTTATGGGCACACTTCTGTTAAAGCATTTTCCGGTAAGAGCAGCTGCTGATGGGATTTTGATGCTCACATGCTCGGAGTTGCTGGCTACTCTAGAAATGTATAACATATGGGCAGTCACATCTGTAGCGTGCCAATGGCTTTATCACGTGTTGCCCCCGTGGTACGCCTGTGTATTTTGTGTATTTTCCTAGAATGTACATTATCTGAAATTCTTTGGTGGCGATGCTGGTGGTAGTGGTAGTGGTGGTTTGTGTTGGTCTGCATAAAACTTATGAACTACTCTATTGAGAATTACCAAATTGTTGTCTGAATATAAAATTCTTCTCTTTTCTTTAATAATTATGTTTGAATACGCCAAGCTATTTTCAAACAATTTTCCTTTAATTGATATTTTTAATACTTAGATGTCTATTATGTGCTGATCTAATTTAATAAGCATTAATAATGTTCTGTGAGCAGCTATTTGACAGCAGCATTTCCTACCGCGTTTTATCTTCAATCACTATTGTAAAACCCAACAATTCTTATTATATCAAATTGGGAGCGGAATTTTTGTAAATATTAAACACACCTTTCTCTATACATTGACTATACATTATTTTAATCTAGAAGACATTATTTGTTATTTTATTTTATGGCATTCATAACAATAATTTCCTTTTCTTCTCACTTACGGTGTACATTCTTTATTTCTTTGGAGAACAACCGAGCGAGATGGCTCCGCAATAACGTGTGAGGCTTGCATTCAGGAGCTCCCGGGTTCGATTCTCGTCGACCACCCACTCTGACCTGGAAGAACCACTACTGGAGCTGCGTAGAGAGGGCCATGAACGACCCGTCGACCAATCAATCTTCTAGTGTCCAATGGAGTACTCTTTCCTTTGAGCAAACATCCGGTCATCTGTCCGGCACCGCCATAGGCTACGAAAGCTAGAAGCACACCTGAAAAATGAGAAGGAAACGGAAGGAAAGGGCGGATAGAAACAGATAGAAAGGAAATTGTAGTAGAAGAGAGCATCCCAGCATTCGCCTACCGACCTGAGAATACCATGAAAAACACAAGGTCAGAGCGGGCGGTCAACGGGAATTGAACCCTGGACCTCCCGAATGCGAAGCCCACACGTTAACGCGAAACCATCTCGCTCGGCACAAGCATACAAACATACCTATAAACAGACGCACACGCAGACATGCTATAAAGCTTTATGCAGACCTAATACGAACTTAATAAATACATGTATACATACGTACATAAATACATACATACAACCATAAAAACGCATTTAGGCACATACATATATATATATATACACATACAAACCGAAATTTAGTTATATACACCACCATCTAATGGAATCGAACTTAAATATCAAAAGCAAAGGCGAAATGCTTATTCACAGTACATATTTCAATAACAACGCCATTAACCTGAGAATAATAACTTTCACTTATTACGTAACACACAACAACACTTGGCAAAGTGCAATTAGGTATTACATAAGCCGAAGCTCGTGTGTAGCACGCTTTGCACGCTACGCGGCAAACCCTTTGCCATGTCATGTGCTTGATTACATCTTGTTAATTATAATGTTTACACGTGTATTGCATATGTTTACGTGTGCATTACATATGTTTTACCGAGTGAGGTGGCGCAGACACTAGCGCGTGTGACTTACATTCGGAAGTTCATGGGTTCAGTTCCCGTGGCCAATCTTCCTGTCCCATGGGTTTTTTCCTGAGGTTTCCCCGGGTCACTAGGCGAATGCTAGGAAGTTTATTTACATCCGCCGAATTTCCTGTCCCTCCATTTCATATCATTTCACTTCATGTTTCATCTGTTTGATTGTTTCAGGGTTGCAAGTGTCGGTGGGAGTATCGGCGTTGCATGGCAGGGTAAAAGGATGCTCCCCGGAATGGGGGCGGTCTCCGAGTCCGCGCCCCAGTGGGATGTTCAAACCTGTAGGGGAACAGTTACACCAGCTGCCATCCAGGGAGTTTCAACCTGGCAAATGTAGGGACCCTGCCCTCTGCCCTACCGTGCCTCCTGATTCTACCGCCCTTTTTCTCCTCTCACCTCTCCCTCGTTCTCTAAGGCGCTGAGTTCCCCTCCGATCCTAGTCTTAGTCCTACATATGTTTTAATTCAAAATCACTATTTTACTATTACTGTTGGTCTACATAGCACATTTTAAGGGATAATTGCTACAACAAATAACCTTTTATTACATGTACTGATTTAAGAGATATATTCCAAAATGTACCTCATTATACTCCTTTAACAAAACAGAGAATCTAAGAACTAAAACCAACATAAAACATATGATTTTGTTAACTGTTTATTACTAACCTTGTCTATAAGGCTTCTTCTAGTTTTTCTTCGTGATTTGCTGTCCCTCCTTTCTTCGCTTCCGCTTAAACGATTGCCTAAACTCTTAATGACTAGTCTTGTGTCCGTTTGGAACATTTGGATAACCTTGGAAATATCCTAAGCTTGGCCTTGGCTATTTGTATTCTGTGTTTATTAGCAGGATTAGAAAGTGTACGGCTTAAACGAACTACCTTAATGTTTGCTTCAGAATGAACGTAGGTTGTTGATATGCGTGGAGGTTTATATGCAGTACACCAGTTATATGTATTACAATGAAAACTATATAGGCTGCTTATTCCCACACACAACTTTTCATCCCTTTGTTTGTTCTAAGATAGGATAATTTCTTGTGAAGTGAAGGCCACTAGCTTCTTAAAATCCAACACAATCTCAGGTGTTTGTAGTTCAATAAAGTTTGTAGTTCTATTGCGAACTGCTTGAGATGAACAATTCAGTTAATTGGTTAATGAAGTAAATCCCATCTCGCCTCGTAGCCTCATTTTTATCCCTGCAAAATCCTTATCGCTAGGTATAAAAATATATCCAGAAACAGGAAAGAGCTGCTGAAACCTATTAAACCTTCCTTTGTCCGAGAGTGACATTTGCGGGTGTACCTCGTTCGTCGCGGTAATAACTTGTAAATTATAGCAGTTGTAATAATAAATATCTCCGGGACACTAATATTTTATATTTGTGTGTTACCATGCTGGTTGTATGTTATTTCGGTTTATTATTGCCACGGCTGCTTCTGTGATGTTTGGTAGAGCCAGTGTCTCTTTTCAGGCGTGGTACGTGTAAGGAAACTATGTTTTTTTTGTAACATACAAATAAAGAACACAAAAGCTTGCACTAGACTGAACTTTTCGCTTTAGTTCATAAGTTGTACCGTAAATAACAATTTTCACAGTTTTTCTAAGTTCTGTAATAACTATTTAATTATATGTCATCTTGGTTCATTTTATATATCTGTGCACTAGAAATATAATTTCCTATCTCAATTTGGTATTTTTATTGCACAAACTACATTATTGGCGGTACCTGGCACTCCTGACTACGGACTGACATATAATACGGTCTTGCTACAGTGTGTTCACCCACCAGACTGACTGTAGCTTGGTTATGCTATCCTTGGCATCACAAACTTAAACATTAGAAATCTTATCATTTAATTCTTATTGGTTGCTTATATCCCAGCAGAACACTTCTATCAGTACTGTTGGCTTTTCCCTAACATGTGACCTCTTTTACGAAATTTAGTACGTTACAAGGAATGTTTCTGTTTACTGACTTGGGCCTTTCTCTCCTTTTGTATTTACAAACTCAAGGCAAGCGCTATTGTGTATTCTCTCCTAAGGTTTGGTTCTATTGCACCCTAACGCAAAATAAGTTGCTTTTGTGCACCTTTTCAGCAACTAACAGCTTCAACGACAAGTATACACAATTACATTAACACATATTACCTTCCACTTATAGACAATCTATTATGATAATCACTATTATTTGCATTATTAATCAATCATAGATTGATTTCATGTATGGGGACTACTAAATTATTTTATATCAATTAATATCCATATTATTGACATTTATCTAATAATACTGCCGCACAATAAGAACTTAAAAGAGTATGGTTCTTATTCTGGCCAGCGCAGTTTTCAAAATAAAGGTATAGGTTGTCTTACTTAGGTCCTACTTAATGTAGATAGTGGTGCAGAAAGGAAGGAAGCTCGTCTGGTCCCTTGTCGGCCGTTTCTTCATGGAAAATGTACAGCGCAGCAGCATTTTTCTTCACGCCATAGATACAGAAACATTCATCGTCAATTGACGGAGATAGAAACGTTCCTACATAGGCATTTTCCGTAACGACACATTCATCATTAAGCCTATTGCAAGTGCTAAAGCATTTTCATCCCCCTCCCTTAGAGCTTGCAGTGAGGAATAAAGCTTCTTGGGCGTCGGTTGCGCACAAGTAACTCTGCCACAGCTGCTCCCTTTGCTGTTTCATTTAATTGCGGTGTTTTTTTTCTTACTTTATTTTGAGTTCTTTATTTCACATGTACAGCAGGAGTGTTCCTGTGGTTGACCACGATGCAAGTTGAAGTTGTGTTTTAAATATGACCAAAAAGTGACGTAAATTACTTTGAGAGCTGGATACTTTAAAAAGTGAATACACAAGCTTCACATTTAAATAAGTCCATAGAAAAATCACTTCTATGTCAGCATAACGACTTATCTTGACGGGAACGCCTGAATGTGCCTACTCGATTTAGCTTTTCTATTAGAGCTAAGCACAAAACTTAAATGTTTCCCGCTGGTATCAATGGTTTTAGCTCCAGTGGTTTTGAACTCTCTATTGTGCCGCACTCTTCACTGTCACATCAAGAACGCAAACGCCTCCACACATGTCTTTTGGCGTTTTCCATCTATTACCACATGGTGGATGAAGCTATTAGGCTAGGTTTGGATTTACCCTCACACTCTCTTTCTTGGATTTTCTTGAAGTTGCATTTGATCATCCACATTGCCGTTGTCCTCTCCCTGAGGACCATGCTCTATTCCCTCCTGTGCAATGTAGCCACATAATTTGAACCACGCAGGATTATGTCTTGTCCATTGTAAAAGTGACCTGAGCAGCTTGCATGTGGTGACTACCATATTTATCAAAACACCTGTTTTTGCATCTGAAACAAACAAACACACAATCAAAACTAATGCTAGCAACAAATAGTACCTGCACACCATCCTGGGTTAGCTTGTCCAGCTTATGTTATATTCATTAGTTCAGTATAAATGCTTGAGAGTAATTTTGGTTTTAAATTTACCTATAAGCAACTGTTAATAATTAATAATAAACTTACTTTTAGTATTTTCCAAGTCTTTTAGCCCCATTTCCTTCCCTTTGTAGCTTATTTATGGATTTCCGAAATCTAGCTCTCTTTCTGATACATTTTCATTCATAATTTTCTGGATTTGGCTTTTTTTTCACCACTTTCTGCTATCGTAATTCTCCATTTTGTGCCTTTCAATAATGATCTCGAAGTACAGAAAATGTAAGATATAGCACACAGAAGCAGCCGCCAAAATTAAACAAAAGAAAAAAAAGCATTGTGCATCTGATATTCAAATAGATTAAAATGCAGGAAAGAAACAAAGTAATCCAGAAACTTTATGATATGAGAACTAGATATAACATTCACAACAGCGCTGGACTTTTTGTTAAAAATACAGAAATGCCAGCTTATGCCCATTTAACCTAAAACCTAGAGACCAACGTGTCTCCACTTTTGAATTGGATCCTGAGAAAAATGTCACTTTAACCCAGATAGATAGAAAATCCTTCAAACACAAAAAGACATAAAAAATATGAAAATGACTTAAGAGTGGTGGTTATGCCCTTTCAGCATCAACAAGTTCACTCAGTGCGTCACATTTGTTTAGCGGCAGAGGTTAATTTTTGGACAGGCATCCTATTAGAGCTTGACAGAATTGATCTACCTGCAGCCAAAAGGGGGAAAAAATCTATACAAATCATAGATTTGATGTCGAATTGAAAGTTTACATATAATTTAAAAAGATGATTGCTGGTATTTGAACCAAAGATCCTTGGTCTTTCGTTTCAAAACACTATCGCTGTGGTAGCGTAAAACACAACGGAATGTGCATTAAGCTTCTCTCATCTGATCCATGTATACCTTTTCTAGTAATGTTTTAAAGTACTTTCTTGCTGCATACGGCACCATAGGCGGTGGACACTGATGATACATGAACTGCAATGATAATTGGGAAAGGAAATTTAGGAAGGGAATTTTACACGCCTAAGTTTTGGGTATTTTCCTTTTATTTACCAAGTTATGAGGACTGAGGAAAATCTAGAAAAACCTTAGTCGGGGGAATGCTCTTGGTGGAATCTGAACCGCAGACATACCGTGCACCAGCCCGTGCTATGTCGATCTCGACTACCCGTGTCGGTCTTGTATTGCGGCAATGATTGTTTTAAAGGTGATTCAACTCTCCATCCTTAGCCTACACATGTTCACCGTGAAGAAACAATTACCACACATAGAATACCATATTGACTGTACATTTCGTTCAAAATGTACTCCTATTATTTTTCGTCAACGGTGTTGTGATAAACAGTTGGAAGAACTAAAATCGTATAACACCGGTGTTCGCTGTGCTCTGTCAAATTCCTTTTAGTGCGAGGAACAAACTTTTACCAATTGATAAACCAAATTATTTCCTTAAACGTTTGAAGAGTAAATACGGGGAAAACAAAAGGTAAAGGTACGGTTGAACGGAGGGTTCCCTGCTATCGGGGCAGAGCACCGCAAGTAGGCCGCAACGGCCCATTATGCTTCTGCCGTGACCCCTGGGAAGGAGGGATGAGGGCAGAGAGCCGAAGGGAGACCGGACCCGGGAAACGACGGGCGCAGACATGAACGGATTTCCTCAAGTTTCCAGATGGAATGCATCCGACGCCACCCGGGTCCACCCACAAGCCTCTAGATACCCGCGGTCCCACCTGGTGGAGCTCACTCGGAGGCGGATCCTAACTAAGTAGTCCCGCAACGACGCTGGGAGAAAACCTCTACAAACCGCACATCCATCGCCCAGCCGCAACCCGCCAAGCACCGTCGCCTGGTCCTACAACCCTGAAACTGATGACAATGAGGGATATGATGGGTGCTTAAATGAGGGGCAGGAAAGTCGAGATAGAAGGGGAACCACCCCAGTTTTCAAGGCTGGAAAGGTAGAATACATGTGTGTAAAAGGAAGCTCACAGTACAATCTGCTGTAATACATCATCAAGATCAACAAAGTTATAACTATTTGGTGCTTTTTATGGGCAAGTAAACTTTCAGGAGCCATGAAATTTTCCCTCAAATAAAAATAAGATATCGAAATAAATTTAACACATGTTTATAATAATGATATATTTTAACTTTTCAAGCCCAAAAGCTGCATATTGTGACACCGATGTTATGATCCAAGATCATCGGTGGTTGGCGCCGAGTAGTCGGAGGTAAACTAAGATAAATATTGATTTTGCTAGCGTAAACACCTAAGCGCTATCGTCATATAACCAGAATCTTCTAAAACGTTCTGGAACTCTAACCAGCCGCTATATGAGCGAGCGTTCTCGCGTGCTCGAGTTAGTTAGTCAGTCACTTGATTTGGTCATTGAGTTAGTAAGCTAGACAGGGAGTGGTTTTTGGTTCGGCGTAAAGGGCTGTTCTACAAGCAAATTGCAGACGACTGCTGTAATGTGCAGCGAGTGCTGCTGCGGAGCGAGATATTGGAGAAGCCTTATGCAAGACTCCCCACCGAGAGAACCGTCAAGAAGAAGAGGCTAAGTAGTGAGTATCTCGTTACGCCACTACGCCACGAAGGAAGTGAAGTAGGAGTGAAAACAAAGTGAAGTGACCGGAAAAATGAACTAGTTCACATTAGTGAAGTGATTGTGTGAACTAAGTGAAGTCTCAGTGAAAGTTAAACTATATGAAATCAGTGACAGTAAGAACAGAGGAACGTGGCAATTAAAAAAGCGGACTAAGTCAGTATATATATAAGTTAATATGACAAGTATATATATATATATATATATATATATATATATATATAAGTGTGTGTGCGTAGAACTTCCTTTCCGTTTTATGTATTTATTCCTTTTAGACATTATTCTATCATTACATTATTTTTGTAAAAACCATTTTTCCTTTCGCTTCGTTCAGCTAATACAAGGACAGAAAGGTATTTAGTGTACACTGAGATACTAGACAGAATACAAAATTAATTTAAACTGAAACAAACAACGTTTCTCTCACTCTTATACCTTTGATATGAAAACACATATGCTCCTAGCGATGTAGGCAACCTGCACGCAAGGTAATCAAGTTATGTTGGAATGTTTTATCGGGTGCGAGTGAGCCTTTACGCTCTGATCGGTCAAATATATACCGGCTGAAGATGGAATTTCAACGTGTCTGCATAGAAATTAGTGCAAAGTAGTTGCCTTATTCATAATAGTGTGTTTTATTCTTCCAAAATCATTAATACCTCCAAGTAATACTCGTTGGTGGGTTGCAATTATTCATATGGTTTACCTGTTCGAACTATCCAGATAAATCTGAACACGGTTGTTATTTTTGTTTTAATGCGTTTAATTATGAAACCCATTTTCTGAGTTTTTCTGTTCCTATTTTCTCGTTTTATTTCTTCTTTCCCGTTTTCCTCTTTCTTTTTGTGCTTATCAACCTTTAATTCCATGTAAACATACATGCAGCAACGAATTCACCAAACACACATTCCAAAGACGGGATTCGAACCCGCATACCCCTTTGCCATGGAACTTCAAGGGTAAACGGCTTATCGAGAACGGTCAGGCAGTCGGAAATATTCCAAACTCATCGAACTACTCTAAACATGCGAATAATTCGAAACACCTATATCATTCGCGTTTTTGAGCTAATGGAATATTTTGAACATTTAAACTAATCGAATAACTTGAATTGGAATTCTTCTAACTATGTTGATATTCATGTATTTGAACAGTACTTCTAAATTTTCGGGTTCAACTATCACCACCGGTACCTCCAGTACCACCACCACCACACCCTACCATCACCACCACCACCACCTGCAGCGCCACGCCAATATCATTACCACCGGCACTGCCACAACCGGCACAGTGACCACCACCGCATCAGCATCACACCACCACCACCCGCACTGCCACTGCCACCGTCTCCACCACCACCACCACCGTCAACACCACCACTAACACCACCGGCACCTCTACCACCACCATCATCGACACCGCCACCACCACCGTCATCGCCATCTCCGTCAGTATTACCACCACCACCATAATTGACATCACCACCTTCGCCAGTATTACCACCATCACCACCACCACCACCGGCACCATCAATACTATCAGCATCGCCACCACCACCACTGGTACTCTGAACACCACTGCCACCCGCACCGCATTACCGGCACCGCCACACCACCACCACTACCACCATCACTGCCGGCACCGCAGCCAACAACACCACTGGCACACCATCAACTAATTAAACTGCAGTTATCCTTTCAAAATACCCGAGATAAAGAACTCATAGCTATGTCACCAGAGCAGCTGGCCCACGAGACAATGCAAAACGAGCTACGAGATGACACCATAAAACTCATCAAGAGAGCAGGTAACGTTAAATGTTCTAATTGCATATAAATACTGTCAGTAAACACATAGGTTGATACAACATAAATAGTATTTATTTTGTTGGCCTAAGGTTTAGAGGAAGCAATTCGGCTGTTGAACGTACATAAGGGAATGCTTAACTTACAACCGTAATAATGTTTTATTTGCATACAAAGTGTACTCTCTTTAACTTCAAAAAACCTGCTGTAGTATTAGGTGACAGAATTTCGTACTTTAAGATGAATACTTATATTTTTTGTTGTAATTAATTCGGTTTTCTTGCTGTCCTGACGAATGTTTATATGTGAGCTTTTAACCTGATGCTCTCCAATTACTTTTTAAGTTGTTTTCGTTTTCCTTTTATATCGTTTGTGATTCACCTAAGAAATTTTCTCTGTTAAAAAGGTTCTATTATAATTATTACTACTGACGCGGGGTTCGAAACCACGAATATGAGCTACTCGTTTGGGGGGTAAGTCAGGATGGGGAAGATCTTTAGATTCTCCTACACCTTATAGTATATGGCAGAGGAATATGAAGTTATGACCAGAGCGGTCCTAAACAATCACATAGTACCCCACACTTTTATAAAAATATAATTTATTATAACATGGCTGTAGGACGGATAGGAACTTACACAGAGTTTCCAAAACAGATGTCTTACCTTGAGTTGAAGATAGTGCAGCTGAATGCATGGTGTCAACACATTACAAAGACATACTTTTACACCACGTGGTCTTCAAGAGACCGACCGACGTGGATTCCTCCAGCAACTGGTCACAAGTCCGACCACGAGGTTCAGAATTGTTTTTTAAAAAGAACCCTGACTACCTACACAAAATGGCACTATACAGGTGAATACCCTTCCCACGTGTCAGCTAAACGCTGGTCAATGGCTTGTGGTTAATGATTCCTGGCGCTGCTACTTCTGCGATGTATCACTCGGCTCACCATATGGCAGCCCCACGTCCCACGATTTGTAAATTTAATTTAAGTTACCAAAAACACATGTTAATAATACAAAATAATATGCACCGCGACATCACCCTCCATCCAGGAAAAGCAACTGTCCGAGGCTGAGACTATAGAACCTAGCAGTAGGAGCTAAAATACAATGAGAGAAGAAGAAACATGTACCGTAGGAAGAAAACAAGAACCAAAGCAAATGTACAATAGTTCGATGGTAATGAGGTTGGAGTTTGTTATTTTTACTCATAAGCATATAACTATAGAACGGAGAGTAAGTATGTGGAGGAAGGTAAGGACGATCTGAGGAAGGAGAGACGGAGAGTAGACAAAGAGGAGGAAGGGAAGAGAAGGAGAGAATACTCGCAAAGGAGGAAAGACCGAAGGGAAGGGGTGACGAAAGGACGATAGGAATATCCAGGCATATACTCAAGGAGAAGAAGATGGCGCACGCACATCCATCAGACACACCCTGCATATGGATATGGGTGAGTGAAGTTTGTCAGAGCAGCTGGATACCTAGGTACATGTAGAAGGCGTCAAGGAATGTGTGAGAGCAATTATAGTTTGCACTAGAAGTAACAGCACGAAGGAGATGTCGATATGGCTTATCCGGAGAACCGATGAACCATGCGTTGATTTTCACAAAAGACAGCTGATATAAAAGACGAATGACAAGTCGGCAGGTGGAGAGATCAATGGGATCTCACAACACGCTGAAGCCATAGTACCTAGATGAATCCCCATATCTCCTCGAGACTCATCGTCGCACAGTGGTCTCAATATGGGCGGCCAAAAATAAACCTGAATCTGATGCATCATCACTAGGGAGCAGATTCTATTGTAAATAAATAATTTTTCTGCAAACGCATAAATGCCTACAAAAAGGATAAAACTCTGAATAAATAGCCATGTGCACAAATATAAAATCTTATTTCACATAAAAATATATGTTTTGGGGAAAAATATGTGTAAAAATCCTTCACAAATACATAAATGTGAATTAATATTTGATTTTTGCTATTATTTATCATGAGTAATTTTAATTTATTCTATTACAAATATATACGATATATTTACCAATTACTCGTACTTATATTCATTCATTCATTATCTGTTTACCCTCCTCTTATTTAGGACTTACACCCCCAGGACTTACAAGCGAGTGTCTGGGGCCAGAGGACCGTCGAAAATCAGACACTCATGGATCAGACAGAGCATCCAGGATGGGTGATCAGCCCGATGCCTGGTATGGGATGAAGGAAGTAGATGACACTTGCTGACACCCTGGTTATTCCGCACCGACTATCTGTTTATTTTATAATATGTTTATACTGCTAGACCGATTGCTTGCAATGAAGTGTATGAACGATGCATACAGACATCGCTCATTCTTCAGTTCTTATGAACAAGTGTTTTGTGTAACTTGTGTGCCTTGAAAACATGCCGAAATTTAAATAAAGCGTTAAAGCGCATCTTCAGCAATACGTAAACGAATTTAAAAACATATTTACCACGGGCAATAAAATTTTGTTTTGCCAACCGTATGGAAAAACAATAAGTGCGGATCAGCGTTCACAAGTCACCCAACATTTATCTGGAAGTAAACATTTTGCTGCTGCGACTCGTGCGAATTCGCGACAATTATTAATAGGTGAGGCGTTTTATTCAAGTGTAGGAAAATCAAAGTGTTCACATTGCCATTTAGATTTATGCAGAGTATCTGTAGTAGCCGATATTTCCATTCAAAAAAGTCAATAATGTTCAACTTAGGAACTTTTGACTAAATATTGTCGTGTACATCATATATTTAGTAAATATTTAACTTCAGAGGAGGGCGACTCGCTTATGAGAGGGATCGTTGAACAAACAAAGAACTTTAAAATCGAGGTATCGACAAGGGACGCAGCTAAAGTTAGATTCACAACATAATTACACTAACATAATTCCTGGCTGAAGGGGGAGGCAAGGATTCTACACTATCATAATTAAAACGGCAAGGAAATGGATAGCTGGTAGATTTATTATAAAATGTTTTCTTACCCCATGTGTCTGCCGGGCGAGGACGCCATGTTGCAGTTATCCGTCTAACCCACGCGGACACTAGTCACAGAATGCTAAGAAAAACCCACGCTAAGCTTGGCGTCACTAACGCCATATCCCCCCCCAATGACACACTGCTTCCCCTGAATCGCTCCTACTCTCAGATAAACTGCCAACCTTCGACTCGGTAACCAGAGGGCGTATTACCATTAATATAATCTGTGCACATGCCACATCTCCCCCTGGCCACCGAAGTCGACGTCCTCGTCGACAGAAAGAAAATAAATACAATAAACATGAAAAACAAAACAAAAACATACCAAAAATGACATATAGATGTGTGATGAAGTAAAATATAATAATAGACATGTGTGTGGTAAGCACCCAGCCGACGAAACAATGGTGCTGGGTGATGTGGAGAGGCGAGAGACGTAAGTGCTGTCGACTTAGTATTGTTAATGTACTGATCTTTAGCATCCCGCACACGCACACACCACGCTGCCTTAGTTCACAGGCACACTACACTGCGCAAAATGGTGATGGTCTGCCGTAACTGTTTGTGGGTGGATTTAGACAGTGCCCACAACGACGATTTGTCCTGGTGTAGAATTAGCACCGCAGGTCTCTGGTGGTGACAACAGGGTGGGCAGTCGCTGGCTTGGACTGCCCCCCGACATGGTGGCTCCTTATGCCACGGCAGTGTAGTGGCTGCCCGACAGCTTCCCTGTGGTGTTTCTTGACTTCTGGTGTGCCCTGGGGATGCTGATGCACTTTCTCGCTCTCTGCCACAGCAAAATACTAAAACAAAACCACCACACAATAAACAGGATGCTCCCACAAACAATCACACATAAAAGAAAGGTATGTCATTTACAATTAAAGATTTTAAAGTATGAAAAGTGTACACTAAAAGAATTCTTATGACATGGGGCAAAGAAAGAGAAAAAAAAATTAGTACAAATTTGCATAAGAACAAAATTTTACAGAGTTGCCATCCAAAAGTTAACTTACAATACTGCACAATCCAAATAACAGTAAAACAGACTCAAAATACATGAACATGACAGAAATGAAACATAACCTTGTTTTGGGATCCCAATATTACATCTCAATAACCAGCTGGTATCACTAACAAAAGAAAGTAAGTGCACTTACAAGACAATCACACATGACGATGAAATGAACTCATTCACACTGACCATGGCCCCAAATTACACACAACACTGACTTAACTATCTACTCAAACTAGTGTATGCATCACTGCAAGCTACATCTACAATACATTTCTAAACTACGCCACGTGACATGCTTTCAACTACTAGTGTCCTACTCTTGTCACCAATACAACATCTCGTCCACATCACTATCTTTCTCATCGCAGTATTAGCATCAACGCAATCATAATCATCATCAACATCATCAGCAGTAATAGTGCAATCTCGATCATTACTTCAAGCATCATCATCTTTCAATTTTCTCTCCAAAACAAAACATCTGCACTTACGTGTCTCATTTAACAGGCTGTAAATTCAAAACATCTAACAGAGGCATAACCTTCAAGAAATCACATTAACAATTTCAGGAATGACACAAATAACATGACACTATAATGTTGCATCTACATCCTCAAAATGAAAATTTAAGCTGGAAAGCAGGTGGTATTAACATTTGCTATCTAAGATGGTAATAAACTTGTTGCATAAACAGAGAAAAAAAAATTATTTTCATTACATTCACTTCCATCCATAGAATCTCTCGTGTGAATTCATCACACACGCTATACTGGGCACGTTACAGCAACACCAATAAGCAAATCTCTGAAATCAGACAACTGTCGGGGTTACACTGTGGCACTTCCACCGAAGCTGACATCATCTCGTCTCTTCTCATCTCATTAACACCGTCGGGGTTACTCTTTGGCACTTCCACTGAGGCAAATCTCAACTCTTATTTCTCACATTACCTCACACTACGCCATCGGGGTTACACTTTGGCACTCCCACCGAGGCAAATCTCACATATATCACATAACCTCAAATACACACATACATACAAACACTATTCATGCAACAATTTTCTGCAAATAAAGATCACAGCATCATTATGGAACCCAAAATCAAATCGAGTCAAAATCAAATTATATCATATCAAATCAAATGCAACAAAACAACATCACATCATTACTCAAAACAATATTGTCACATAACATTCCTGAAAATGAAAGCTCAATTAAGCATATAGTACACATGAAACACATTCCTGCAGCATAATACAACAAAACAAATGATTTGCAGTTCCCAAAACATAATTCAAAATTTAAATTACACCCACAATAATAATATACTTGTAATTTAGCAGAGACATTCATATCACATATTCCTGAAAAGTAAGGCTTAATTAAGCATCAGAAACTCAGACTTTACAGCCTATAAGGACCCACAGGATCATAGTAAGGGTAAAGGCGTGGCACATGAACACTCTGATGTTTGGTACGGGGAGCATGAGGTCGACCAACAAGGTAGGTAACAGGAGTGATCTGTCGGATAATTTCAAAAGGACCAAAATATCTATGTAACAACTTTGTACATTTACCTTTCTTCCTAATGGGAGTGAAAACTTTAACTAATTGACCCACATTATAAACCACATCTATATGTTTAGCATCAAATGCTTCTTTTTGCTTCACCTGCTGCTTTGTAATGTTAGCAACAGCAACCTCTCGTGCCTTTTGAATCTCTTGCAATGTCTGTCTCACAAAAAGGTCATTAGACGTAGCTTGTAGCTGAACCTGGTTAGGTAAAGAAGGTTCTCGGCCATATATCAAGAAAAAGGGTGAAAATTTAGTAGACTCTTGAACACTCGAGTTATATGAAAAGATGACATAGGGCAATATTGAGTCCCAATTTTGCTGATTATTATCCACAAAATGGCTGAGCATATTTAAGAGGGTTTGGTTAAATCTTTCAGTAAGTCCGTTGCAAGCTGGATGATAAGCACTGGTGAAATTAGAAGACACTGATAAAGATCTCAACAATTCTTGTGTCACCTCACTTAAGAAAACTGAGCCACGATCAGATAACAAGGCAGCAGGGGCTCCATGCTTACAGATGATGTTATGCAAAATAAATTTAGCAACTTGAGGAATTGTTGCTGAAGAAAGCGACGCAGACTCGACCCAGCGAGAAGCATACTCGGTCGCAACGACAACATACTTGTGTCCAGAATTGGAGCGTGGGAGAGGCCCAAGCAAATCAATACCCCACCGCTCGCCTACAGATGTAACCGGAATTGGTTGTAATAAGCCTGCTGGTTTCTGATTCTTCGGTCCCTTTCTTGTTTGACAGCTGGGACAGGTTCGGACAAAATGTTCAATATCTTTCTTCATACCAACCCAGTAATACCTGGAGTGAATTTTGGCAAATGTTTTCGAGAATCCTAAGTGGCCTGAAAGAGGATCATCATGACATGAAGAAAGAATTTCATGTTTTAGAGCTTCTGGAATAACCAGCAGATGAAGAGGACCAGTAGAGCCAGCATTTTTATGATAAAGAACACCTGATTTGAGTGTGTAGTTGGAAACTTGTCTCTGAAGCTTAGCAGGGGCCGACGGAGGATCATGGAGAGCATTAATAAGCTCCAGTAACCCAGTATCTTTCTTCTGATGGTCAGCAACTTCAACTGATGACAGCAAACATGTGGGGAGTTCATCAAGCTGTTCAAGATCACTTTCTGTAGGTTGTAACACAGGAAATCTCGATAGAGTATCAGCATCATGATGTTTCTTGCCAGACTTATAAGAAATGGTATAATCAAACTCTTGCAATTTCAAACTCCATCGTGCCAAACGCCCAGTCAAATCTTTCAAATTATTTAAATAACAAAGGGAGTGATGATCAGATACAATATGAACCTTGTAGCCATAAACAAAACTGCGGAAGTGGGTAAGTCCAAACAAGATGGCCAACAATTCCAACTCAGGAACACTGTAATTACGTTCACATTTAGATAGTGTCCTCGAAGCATAGCCCACTGGTTTCAACACATTATCAATCTTCTGATACAACACCGAGGCAACCCCTAATCCACTGGCATCAGAGTGTAGTTCGGTATAAGCACCAGGAGTATAGTGAGCTAAGACAGGGGCCGAAACTAATAAGTCTTTCAAATTTTGAAATGCAGTTTGCTGATCAGATCCCCAAATAAAACTTTAATTCTTCCTAGTCAACTGAATGAGAGGTTGAGCAATATTAGCATAGTCCTTGATGAATTTCCTGTAAAAATTAAACAATCCCAAAACTTTTCTCACATCTCGAACATTTTGAGGACGAGGCAAATTTTGAATGGAAACAACTTTGTCAGAATCAGGTGAAATGCCATCTTTAGAAACTTCAAAGCCTAAGAGTTTGATCTTTTGCATGGCGAAGAAACATTTTTCTGGTTTAAGTTTAAACTTGTGGTGATCCAGACGTTGAAAAACAGCCTCAAGATTTTGCAACAACTCCTCAAAGGTTTTAGCAAAAACAACAATGTCATCCAGATATGCAATAGCCTTTTTAAAATTCAAATCGCCTAACAACTTGTCTGCGATATAACTGAAAAACCTAGGGGCATTGGCCAACCCAAAACTCAAGCGTGTAAATTGATATTGACCTTGAAAAGTGACAAAAGAGGTGTACTTTTGGCTATCCTCTGCAATAGGTACCTGAAAGTATGCTGACAGTAAATCTAATGAGACAAACCATTTAGCCTCCCCCAAATAACTTAACAAATCATCTATCAATGGTAAAGGGAAAGAGGTGGTCTCTGTAACAGCATTCAATTTTCTATAGTCGACACAAAATCTCATTGAGCCATCTTTCTTTTTGACAAGTACTACAGGAGAAGCCCAGGAGGACTGTGATTCCTTGATAATGCCAGCATCTTGCATCTCTTTAACTTGCTCAGCAATAATTTCCTTTTGTTTATGGGAACTCTATATGGTCTTTGCTTAATTGGCTTAGGATCATTTACTTTGATATCAAATTCTGCAACATCCGTAGTACCAAGTTCTTGTAATGTTGTGGCAAAAAGATCACTATATTTCAATAACAAAGCATGTAAGTCAGCCTTTTGGGTTTCCAAGAGTTTACCATTAACATTAAAATTACAATTTGGAGCTGGCAGAGGAGTAACATCGGATGACAAAACAGAATTACTCTGAACAAGTGCAACATCATACGCTTTAGCTAAGACTGTATTTGCAAACAATGTTTGTGGAACTGAAGTATTATTATGCACTGGAATAGTAAGTTCAGAGGTAGAGTGACACAATAACGGTGGAATAGAAAGATTCTTCTTTTGCATTATGGTGAGAGCAGGTTCAAACATAACCTCATTACTAATGGCTGACAAAGGCTTAACGGAGATATAGCATGTAGACAGAGGTGGAATTTTAACATCATGCATAACTGCCATTTTAACACCAGAATCTGTACAATCATCATCTAGGAGAGGGTTTACTGCCATATCAACAAAAGGTCCTTGTGTGAGAGTTATTGGTATACTGAATGCATCATTCTTAGAGGATTTCAAGGTTATCAGATTATGTGCATAATCAATTATAACATCATGGGTCTGTAAAAAGTCATTGCCTAAAATCAAATCATGGGACAACTCCTTCACAACTAGTACATCCTCCTGAAAAAGAACATCATTAATATGGAAATATAACACAGTGTGGTAAGGCGCATCAAGTAACTTGTTTCCTGCAGTGCGGAGCATCATCTCTAAAGGTTTTAATGTAGAATGATCAAGAACATGTGCAGCATTCACAATACTCACTGCGCTTCCTGTATCGAGCAAGATGGAGAGCTCTGTCTGGGCAATACGACCAGGAACTTGCAATATCTGACCTGATAATGCAGACACATCCCGTTGAGGTGTAGCTATGTCCCGTTGAGGTGCAGCCATGCTGGTGGGTGGTGGTGGTGCTGCTACGTCTCGTCGCGCGAGGCTCGGCGCCAGTCGTTTTTTGACTGCGGGAGGCGGCTCCGGCAAAAGCGAGCCAGGTGGCCCTGCCTGTTGCATCTATAGCAGGTGACGGGTGGGTCCCTCCGGTTGAAGTCAGCTGACCGTGGAAGCTGTGAATGCTGGGAAGTTCTCTCCGAAGATGGTAACTGAAACTGGTTAACTCTGTTACATAACTGTTCCACACGATCAATCAGCTGATGCATAGGATCGATAGGTACGCCCACAAGAGAAGAAGCCTGAGAAGGCTGAGGAGGGGCTGGTAAAGTAACAGCAGGAACAGATGCAGTATTAAATAGAACAGAGGGTGGCGTAACCACTGCAGCCTGAGATTGAGCAGACACTAGATGTTCACGGTTCTGCATGTAAAACTGTGCTTTGTCCACTCGTCGAATGATTTGTATCACCTCATCAACAGTTTGAGGATTTAATGGCAATAAAGCTTGTACATACAGAGGTCTAAGACCTTTAAGCAAGTGTTTAATTTGTTCCAACTGCAACATAGCTGGGTTGACTTGGTCACATAAAGATAGTACGTCATAGATGTAACTAATAACAGGTTCATCATCCAACTGTACCCGCTGTCTGAGTTTCATTTCCAGAATATCACTCTGGTTTGTTATCTGAAATGCATTTAAAAATTGTGTAGACAAGAAAATCCAATCATGGTGAGGGTGCCGATGGCGAAAAGTTTGAAACCATGATGCAGCAGTATCTCGTAAATAGCATTGAAAGCATCTCAATTTCATTTCCTTTGACCAGCCATTAGCAGCAGCGACCATTTCAAAGTTCTGCAGAAATTCATGTGCCTACATCCTACTGGAATTCTCAAAGTACGAGGGATCAATGACCGGGCGGCAGACAGCTGGTTGCGGGGCATGGACCACGACAGGCGGATTAGACATCACTGACAACTGCGTAACAACAGGCGTACTAACACTAGACATAGAGTCTACTTCACTGTGCTCGCTAACTGGAGCAATTGCTATATCAGATTTCTGTGCATTACGTCGCTTAGGCATGATTGCAGCACAAAAGATAACGCAACCAATAAACAAACAGTAGGACCAAGCAATACAGATTACACCAAACTAAACACTTATAGCATCACATGAATGTAAGTAGCAAGATCAGAACATAGCCAAATAAAACAGTTGCAGAAAGAACACAATTAAGCGCCCGCGGCGAAATATCAGAAAATTATACTAACACACGGCTACACAAGCCACTTGGACACAATACCAAGATTTTTTAATCAGAATGAACACATGGAAGAAAACAAAATGATAGCTTCAGTGAGAAACCTCGAACTGGAAGTTAAAAAAACTACGTCACACTTACTGTGACCACCGCGAAGATTCTCAAAAGGAGCAGAATACAGACTTGTAATTTATACTAGCACACAAAACTTCTCTTTTTTTTCTTAAATCAAATGTATATAATCTGATATGCACACGCAAATAAACGCGCCAAAACACGTGCTGAGGAAGACTGGTTTCACAAGCTAAAATTATTGCTGAAATGCATGACCACGCGGGAATTACACAACACACGTGCGTACATAAAAGTTACACGAAAAATGTCCCAGAAAAGTGCAGTAAATGGCTAGAAATCGCAATCACTGGAATATAAAGTTATACATTTCCAAACCACTGCTAATAAGCACAAAAACAAGATTTGCAAACAGATAGCCAACACGTGACGAGCACATTTTGAAACTACAACTGTCTCGCTCGTTTCACAACTCAACTTTCACAAAAACATTTTTTTGAAAATAACCAGCACGAAGAACGGAACACAGTGATATAATTTAAAGGAAATGAAGCCAAAACAAGGGGAAAATGGAGTAGAAGTTTTAGCGTCACGCCGGCAGACAATGGAAAAAATGCAAAAATGAACTCAAAATTGAAATTTCGTACCCAGACTTTCAGAAATGATGGAAACAAAATTTAGAAGAAGAGAATCACAAATTAAAGTATAAAAATCCTTACCCTTTAGCCAGAAAGAACTTTACATTTTTCACGACCACGTGGAGAACAAACCGTTAAATTTGGAGGGAAAAAAAATTTTGCACTTAAAATCTCAAAACAAATCAAACCAATTACTCGGCGCCTCACACCAATTTGTCGTGTACCTCATATATTTAGTAATTATTTAACTTCAGAGGAGGGCGACTCGCTTATGAGAGGGATCGTTGAACAAACAAAGAACTTTAAAATCGAGGTATCGACAAGGGACGCAGCTAAAGTTAGATTCACAACATAATTACACTAACATAATTCCTGGCTGAAGGGAGAGGCAAGGATTCTACACTATCATAATTAAAACGGCAAGGAAATGGATAGCTGGTAGATTTATTATAAAATGTTTTCTTACCCCATGTGTCTGCCGGGCGAGGACGCCATGTTGCAGTTATCCGTCTAACCCACGCGGACACTAGTCACAGAATGCTAAGAAAAACCCACGCTAAGCTTGGCGTCACTAACGCCATATCCCCCCCCAATGACACACTGCTTCCCCTGAATCGCTCCTACTCTCAGATAAACTGCCAACCTTCGACTCGGTAACCAGAGGGCGTATTACCATTAATATAATCTGTGCACATGCCACAATATATCGACATTGAGCCTCCTGAGAAATCAACATTAAGAAAAAATTACTTTCATAAGTGTTATGATGAAACTTTGCAAAAAATTAGGGTAGCATGTGAAAATGAAAAACTTTGTGTGAGCATTGATGAAATCCAAGATCGAAGTTTCAGAATGTAGGAAATGTTGTTGTTGTTGGTGTGTTGAAAAATGCCAAAATAGTTAGTGAGCAGTCACATTTAGTGGCGTGTAAAGAAATATCTGCATCAAATAATATGACGATTGTGAGGATATTCAATGAATCTATGCATATGATATGGCTAAATGGTATAAAATACTCAATTTATTACACTTTCTTGCAAATGTTGCATTATACATGATAAAAGCAGGTCAAGTCCTTTCCGTGAGTTTTCCAAAATGTTTCATGTCAGTTGTGCAGTTCATGTTCTTCAGAGATTATGTCAATGGATCAGACTCCTATATCCCAACGTGTAAAGGCTTCTATCATATGGGGAAAAATGGTTCTTAAATCAACATTGATGATTGATCTCATCAGAGAAAAAAATCCCAATTTTCCTCTTCTCCCTGTGCCAGTGGTCACGCACTGGTGCACTTGGTTAAGTGCGCTTTTGTACTATGCAACAAATTTTGAAAGATTTGCTTTTGTTGTAAACGAATTGGAAAAAAAATGATGCGTCAACTATTTAAATAGCTAAGGGGTTTTTGAAAGATGGCCAATTAAAACATTATTCGGTGTTGATATCTAAAAACGTTAACGTTCATATCTAAACAAATGTGTGTGACTTCATACAAATCTATAAACCTCATCAAATTTGTTGAATGAAACACCTAAGGAGGTACGGGATGTTGAAATGAAAATTAATTTGTTACCAGGTCTAAAAGTACTAAAAAAGAAATTTAAAATTTTTTTTTGAGAAAAACAATGGCTTTCAAAAACTGTGTAAAGTGATTTAAGTCATGGAAGGTAAACAAGTAAGTGACTTAGGGTGTGTGAGTGTTAGCGACATCCGTTTGTTTAAATATGCACGTCTGACATCCTGTGATGCGGAATGATCATTTTCACAATATAAGGCGCCATTCAGAGACAATCGGCATACATTCGTGATAAACAATTTGGAGAAGACTTTCGTTTTCCACTGCAATTTTAAGGGAGCTGCTATCCATTTACGAGTGTTATATACCTTTAA
Organism: Deroplatys truncata; assembly: GCA_030765065.1. Classification (NCBI taxonomy): domain Eukaryota; kingdom Metazoa; phylum Arthropoda; class Insecta; order Mantodea; family Mantidae; genus Deroplatys; species Deroplatys truncata. Next base: position 474,255,635 of record CM060990.1, read on the forward strand.
CAATATTAAATTAATAAATTTCCTCTTTTCTGTGAATTTAAGTAAATGTTTTTAACATTTCACCAAACATTTTCTTCTTTTTAGCTCATAAAAAATATTTTAACTTTTTTTACCACATAAAATTCCGCTCCCTAATCATCACCTTCGTCGTTGGACTCCTTCTCCTCCACATTATCGTCATTATCATCATCATAATTTCCTTCCTTTTCATTTCTTCCTATCTATAGAAACGAGACCTCTTTAGGCATTTTGTCCAGCCTTTTCTTTGGATATGTCCTAATACTTCGGAATAAATAGATCCGAAGACATTAGTAGATTATGTAGAAAATCTTCGTGACTGCTGTTTCGTGATGTCTTCGTGGTGTGGGCTTCTCGGTACATTCTATAATCCTTGTTTCGGGATTATTGAGCTTCCTCCGACATTTGACCAATAGGAACGAAAAATGATTTTATCATTGCAACACCATGGATTAATATCTTAAATACACTTACAGGCACGTAGAACACCCATACGGTTTAACATACAATTTAGCAGTATCTATGTCATAATACTGGAATTTAATTACGTCAATTTCATATCCACTCGACAATGCACGTAATATGAGAGAACATCGTTCTATTAAATTTCCATCAAGCCTTGTTAGTTTTGCAGATAAACGTGCATTCTTAAAAAAATTGCGGGTTGTATTTACGTCATTGGAATTCCCTGATTCTGTTTAGGTTTGTCAAATATTAAACCTAATTTTTTGCCAAAGTTCTTGCTCTGCAGATTTGTTGGAGCCAAGTTTTGAATTTGATTTTCAGTTAATTTTCAGTTAATCTCATTTCTAGGAGATATAGGGGATTTCTTCATTATCTGAGCACTTGTCCGTCTACAATATCTACTAGAAGATGTGCCAGGGTTCTGCCAAATAATTACCTTTTCAGTGTCATTTCTAAGTAATACAGCTGCAAAGGCGCAATGGATATTATAAATAAATCGCTATCATGGTGCTGATCATTTCCTCCCGAAAGTGTTGGTTTATAAATGCTTTGTTCACTGCTCCCATCACACCCCTACTTGTAGAAAAACTGTTATTCCAAACTGGATTCATTTACCTTTATCGAGTGATTTAATAAGTTATTTTTTCAGCTATTGCTAACCTGTGATACGGTCCAACATAGCCCGGTAATTATTTAAAAAAGGTTAACCTTATAATATAAATGATGGAATACTGAAGCGATTGTAACCACGTAATGACACTAATGAAGATAGAAAACGCGTAAGGAAGTACCAACTATACACGCTACGAACGTTCGCCCTACGAAAATGTTATAGGATTTAGATATCGAAACTCAGAAATCACCCGGTATTTTAGCCGTGAGTAAATTTATAGTATTACGAATTGCGATGATCGGTTTGTTTACCTCGGATGAATAACGGAGTGGGGCTTCGCGATTCAAGATGTGTAGCAATAACTGACAATAAATGGTCGATGTTTCGCTATAGCCAAAGGTAATATACCCCCCCCCTGTAGACATTACAGAGTCAATACTGCTCAATGCTAGCCAGCCAATGAAGGAAATATACACCGGCAGAGAAATTCAGCCACAATATGAAGGATTCTAACTTTAGAAGTACGCATCTAGAACGCGGCCAAATTCACATGGCGCCCAAAGTGCTGGGCACGTTTTTAATAAAACATCGTTACGTAACGTGTAGCGCAACGAGCTCAAACACCTCATAGCCCACAACGTAGCCGGTCTGATTCACCAAAATTACTGCTCGAGATACCGACGATGTCCAAGTGAAAGGACAGGCACACCTGATGGCAGCTCAAAATCACCGAAGACAACCCGACATCACTGGCGCACAACTGGAAATCTAGACATCCAACCTGAGACGACAGCGAAGCAGGAACGCGATCGAGAAGGCAGTGAGACCAGCAAGACGCAGCGAGACCTGAACGTACAGCACACCACATCAGTAGCGTCAAGAAGCCAGCGTCACCCTCCCCTATTCAAGAAGTGACATCAGCACCCCTTTCCCCTTCTACGAGCATCGATCCCTCCTTTTTGTTGTGTTAGTGAAAAGCGAATTTGAATGATAATGAAAATGCTCATTGGGTACCAGCACATCGATTGGGTGAAGCAGGCAGCTCGCAGCACGAACGCGTAAGTCACAAAGACATAATTACGTTTAAAATGTATTTTGTATGGGTATCATTAAGATAGTTATTAATAGCAGGTAACATTGAACATTGTTTATGAAGGACACCAGCAGATTAATTATTGCTGGAGAAGTAACCACAGTCAGGAGTCATTCTGTTCTGACCATCAGTATTAGATGAAGCTGAAGAGTAATAAGTTAGTGGGAAAAACTGCAGAATACAAAATTGAAAATAAGATACTGTTACAGAAGGAATTTAGCATAGAATTCGAAAGGGAAATTCAGAGGAGTGACACAATATGCAGGAAGATGGCGGAAACAGCGATAACCTCCAGGAGAGTGTAAATCAAACCAAGTCGCGATAAATGAAGGAACAGACCCGAGCGACCTGGCGAGCGTGATAAGACAGATGATGTTACAGTTTGGACAACCGTTCGAGTAAAATAACAGGTCATGGAGAAATGTTTGAGCAAAAATTATCAAGAGAATTAGTAAAAAAATCTAAGGGAAATGTTGCAGCAACAATTAGCAAATAAACTAAAAGAGCAAGAAGAATTGTTGTGAAGACAGATCACGGGTCCACTTTTCGCGCAGGGGTAGGTAATTCAGCAGTAGCTGAGCGCCCAGGGCAAACTAGAAACTCGCTTACAGAGCATGACCTCTGACATGAGCTCTGAGCAGAAAAGCCTGTACGGGGAATTAGTTAATATCAGAAGTGAAGCAGTAGCGGCCCAGTTCTCGGTGGAAGAAATGAGTGTGCAACTAGTTACTGAAATTGAAGATGTTAAACGGCAAACATGGTCGGACTGGGATCAAATAAATGAACTCAGGGAACAAATAGAAGATGGAGCGAGGGCAACTTGCGATATGATACAAGTCCAACAGCGCACCTTCGAGGTAGGAGTGAACGCTGAACTGAAACAAATCAGAGCAATAATGGAGAATAGGGTAATCTCACCACTGAGTGAGATGGCACAGATAAGGGGCGAGATGTCGCAAGTTATCGCTGCCCAAAAAGGAGCCGGTGCTAACCCTCCCGAAAAAGTCAAGGGAAATGACTGAAATGCGCAAGGCAAAGAAAAGAGTGCAGTTGGGCCCCAAGCCACTGCCATCTCCGCATTGAGGTCACCCTAAACACCGTGTAATGTTAGTGAGAAAAGGCCGAGGGACCGTACCGCTGCGCTCCCGGCCTCGCCTCACGTCAGTATTAATTATGAAAATATAAACACGTCTAATATTCAGACACCAAAAGTTAAATTTTATTTATGGACGCCCTTTAACAGCAGTGGTCATTAGCGTCCCATTTTATATTGGGCGTGAAAGACCGGTAATTTTTCTCAGATGCCTCTTTATCACGCTGAGGTTCTTTTACGTGCCGTAAACCCTACGACACGGCACCACCGGCTTTACTTCCCTTCCGAAGGAAGTCATGCAAAGGATTTTACTCCGGAAAAATCCATCGCCCTCCGCCGGGCTTGAACCCGCGACCTCGGGATCTAGAGGCTAGCATGGTAACCAGTACACCACAGAGGACGACATTTAAACACCAATGAATACGCCTAACATGCAAATGAACACACGTGTACCCATGCAATTTCTTAACGAATTGCCTGTACCAAAATTTTACAGTAGTTCGGATAACGCGAAACAGTTCATTAGTGACCGAGGGGCATATTTTAAACTTAGAGGAATTCCCGAAAGATTTCGTATGATTTTAGCATAAGTTAGTTTAGTAGGATCCGTGCTTAGCTGGTATCGTCTAACAGTTGGCATTACGCAGAATACGCCCACCTTAAGGCGGCACTCCTAGATAAACACTGGGGAGCAACTTCACAGTGCATGGTACGCAACCAAATTATCAACTGAGGTACCAACCTAACGCCAACGAAAGCATTATTGATTATTTCCTGCGCTATGAGCAAATCAGTAGGCTTCTAGAACAGGAATTTATATCACATATGATGAGGCATTTGCCGACACCATTCGACATCATCTGGTGGTAGCGCGCACGCAAACACTGAGAGACGTGATATCATTATTGACAGCGCTGCAGGAACATGAAGGACGAATAATGGGAAATGGACCCGAAGATAGGCCTAAGATGCAAATGTGGGATAGGCCGGATTTGAGGCCCTAGAACGCTCAACGCGCAGATGGAGCGAGGCCAACGGCATTCTGAACCAAGATAGAGGGAGAAATACGGCCAAGTCATGACCCATATCCCAGAAACCACGATAGGCCCATAAAATAGGCCCAGGAACGGCTAAAGGGAAACGAATGACCCCATGGGGCCATCGAGAATGTTTCCGGTGCGTTGCATGGGATTTGCGAAAAACAAAAATCGAGGGAGGCACCAGCGCCAATGCGAAGGGCAAGATGAATACCACACTAGGCCCAAATGCCAAGGTGGCTACGACGAACGGATGAGAGGCCAAATGGAAGGCGAAGTCCGATACGAGGAGGAGGACGCCGATCTCCCAAAATGGTAACCGACAATGCAAAAGTTTCCACGCTATTCAGCATAGGCCGTCAGCTGTAACGACACGGACACTTGTAGGCCCGTCGACGGTAACTACGCTACCATCACTGCCATCGGAAAACCGGATGCGGGTGGAATTGTAGATACGTCTCTGGATTTCCCTGAAGAGATAATAGTCAAATCTCGCGTTATCAAGGGGACGTAGGTGGAGAGATGGGTATGGCTGAAACAGAGAGAAGAGTGGAACGTGGCCCTCTTGAAATTAATAAGGAAAAATCTTGGAGTTGACTACAGAGACATGACTGTCGTGCAAGAGATAATGGTAGCACCGCGATAATAGGAAATCAAACATTTTTTATCACCATGGATTCAGGTTCATCGAGCTCTGCATGCAGCCAGGCTCTGTTGGAGCACTCGAAAACAAAGGAATGTGAACTTACAGATTCTTCCTTTAAGGAACACTCACAGTCGAATTAAGTTTGGGTAACGACGTGCTATTTGCCATGAGAGCTACCATTGATTGTGGACGCGCACAATTGACACTTTACGCACCAAAGACCTCCGTTACGTGCGCTTTGCACAGCAGCTAAACGCGGAGAATATTAAGTCAACAGAAGAAGAGGATATGCTCAGCTCCGAAACGTGTTCTGTTGAATACATGAGTACTGAACATAGCGTTTAGGTAGTAAGGCTATTGCCACAGCTGATGAATCCGATGAGAGCAATTATGAAGTAATGTTGACGTCAGGAGTACAGCTGATAGCCACCTAATCCAGTCCTACGGAATGTTTTGCGAAGTCGAGGACAATATTATGGTGTGTAAAGAACCGACTCACATTCAGGTAGACGAGGATTGTAACCTTGGAATGACCGCGCAGATGAGGGAGCGAATTGCCACGACCGATTATTTAAACGGCAGGCAGAAGGAACATCTGTTCGTCATCCCTATGAAACTTTAAGAGGTATTTTCCGAAAGAACGGGACTATGGAAATGATTTAAACATTCATTCAAAATAAACAGTATTGACCCATTAAGTCATAGAAGTCGCATGATCCCACAAGATTTAAAGGAGGCAGTGAATACAAAAAATCCAACAAATGCTGCCTCACGGGATAATAGAACTATCAAGCACGTGCTGTATATAGTCAGAAAGCGAGGCAATTCCGTGACGCTAACGATAGATGCCAGGAAGCTATATATATATATATATATATATATATATATATATACATATGTATATAGCCTCACGGAATTGTTTCGCTTCCTGACCGTACATAGCGCGTGCTTGATAGTTAGTGCTAGATAATATATATATTTTACGCCTGCCCTTTCAGAACGGAAAATATAGAACATATTCTGGCAGGCATTGGTAGGCAGAAATTGTCACGTACCTTAACCTGACAAACACTTATTTATAGATTAAGTATGTGAATTACTATCACCAACTAGCTAACCCATTTGAACGCGTAACAAGAGATATCACACTCTATCCAAGTATATTAGCCAATATGCAACACGGAATGGCCAGATATAATATAGTTCTGATGAGGAGAAAATCAGACCTCCACTATTGAACTGATTCCTCTTCATATTGTCAACTTTAATAGAAGTATCTCAATTGGGAGGCAAAGGCAACACACAACTGTCAAATGGTTGCAAAATAAGTACAAACGCAAAATACAGGCAGAGCGGTTCATTGCGGCATTGAAAACAAAGGCGAGAAAGCGATACCCAAGTTTTATGGACAAAACGCTTGGAATTTTGCCATTCCTTTCAAAATTGGAAGTGCGTGCCATCTACAAGTAGGGGGATTATGGTAGTAAAACCACGAACGTAATACAGCTTAGATTCAACTAATTTTAACTAGTGCCATGGGAAAGAAAAGGTTAGGAACTCAAAGAAAAGCCCAAATCTTAGCCAATAAGTTCAAAGTAAGGGCTATTAACCGGCGAAAAAAAAACAGGAAACAGTCACATAATTAAAAGGTGAGCAAAGTAATCACTGGACATATGAGGAGTAGGGAAGAATTCGGAAATGGCGAGATTTACAAATCGTAAGTAACTTCACTTCTCTGAACTCCGTACTCGCGTAAGGAACTGCAGACTATGCACGCTACGAAGATCGCTCCACGAAAATGTTAAGAGGACTAAGAAACCTCGCCGTCTCAGAAATCACCGGTATGTTAGCCGTGAGTAAACCCATGGTATTACGAATTGCGCCGATCGAGTTGTTTGCTTCGAATGATTAACGGAGTGGTGGTGCGCGTTCCAGAATGTGTAGCAATAACTGAATAATAAAGTTAACATGTGTTACGGTCGATGTTTCATTATAGCCAAAGGTAACTTACCCCACCCCTGCAGACACTACAGAGTCAATACTCTCAACGCTAGCCAGCCAAAGAAGGAAGAATGCAACGGGAATGCAATTCAATCACAAAATGAGGGATTCTGTCTTCAGAACTACGCATATAGAACGCGGCCGATTTCACATGTTACCTGTTAGATCAAGCACATCTTGCATTTTTTTGTTTCTGCAGAAGTATCAGGGTTTTTGGTAGAATTATCTCAGCTTTGTAATGGTAACTGGCATTAATTTTTAATACAAAAATTTAGTTTACCTTCTATTTTTGTCCTGAGAGCTTGTAATTTGCCTTATGGTTCTTAATACTAATTTTGGAATCTTCGAATTTATTCTAATTTATTCCGAAATTGAAGCTTTTAAAATATATTCGCAGTAAATAAAGCGGGCATGAGCGTCGTCCTCCGTGGACTAGTGGTAATGTGCTAGTATCTGGTTCCCAAGGTCGCGGGTTCAAATGGATGATTTCGGGCGTAAAAATCCTTTGCATGGCTTCCTTCGGAAGAGAAGTAAAGCCGGTGGTCCCGTGTCGTAGATTTACGGCACGTAAAAGAACCTCAAGCCTGATAAAGAGGCCTCTGAGAAAAATTACCGGTCTTTCACACCCAATATAGAATGGGACGCTAAGGACCACAGAGTTAAAGAGCGTACATAAATAAAACTCAATTTAATTTAATTTGAATTTCAGAGCTTACAAAGACCCAGACAAGTAGAAAAGCTTGGATACCACTGGAATATAATGTCAACCAATACTCTTGTTATTGCAAATACGAGTACCTTCGAATAATTCCAACATCTCACCGGTCCGGTTTATTCCATTGTTTGGGTAATTGAATCGTTGAGTAGTTCACAAAATTCCATACTAAATGTTGTCTATTTGAATATAAAATCTGTAATTCAGTAATACTGGAATCCTTGAAGATTGGATTATGCTTTACAGTCCTAATTAATGGGAATATACTGCAGAAAGTTTAAGAGATATATGGAATAAAGTTTTATCGTAAGAGTTTTCATTCCCTTGCCTGTAAGAAATCCAGCACTAAGGTTTTCCTTACACCACTATTACTATATTATTATTATTATTATTATTATTATTATTATTATTATTATTATTATTATTATTATTATTATTATTATTATTATATAAGGACTATCAGTGAAGTAATTCTATTTGCACCCGAGACCATTAATAACCCATCGGACCCTTCATCTGTGGTTAACAATTTCTGTCTTGTTTTTTAAATAATGAGAAATGCTGTCTAATATTTCGGGAAAGGGGATAGGAAAGTTGAGCCAGGCATAAGAGAGAGTCCTCGATGCTTCGGACCTGGCTTGTCTCTGTTACCGTTGTTAACGTAATGAGACAGCCTTTATTTATTACGTGGAAAGTATTTCATCTCATTGTCGCACAAATGAAAGGAAGGCGCTCGTTCCTATTATGAAAAACTAATTTTCTTCTCCTTTGCCTCTTCCCTCTCCTCTTCTTAGTCTGGAATATGCTTTTTGTGAGTCTTCAGGTTGTTTATTTCATAAAAATAAGTCTACTTAAAAGGCGTATTAGTAATTTCTGCCAAAGTCGGAACTGAAACGGTAAACATACTGTTTGTGCATAACAGTTCAATAGAAAGACGAGCAGAAAAGACATAAAAAGACGTCGTGCACGACATAAAACTCCGCTCTTTTTCTTTCCTGTTTGCAGATCAGTTAGTAAGGAGGAATTTCAATTATTTGGCAACCACCGAAAAGGGAATGCTTTTTCCCGCTTACGACAAAATGAAGAAGCAGAGGTGTGCGCTGTGAGCCAATAATTTGAAGCGGATTAAAAATATTTACCATGCCTTGAAAGAGTTTTGTAAGGGAGAGATAATGACTCGGCTGTTTTACGTTAACATAACGTGCCACTAAATTCCTCCCGAGTATGCTCCTGACGAAAATTTATTCAGGATTCTTGGATTATTTCATATTTAGAAGGGATTCAAGAAGCCGAGTAACTGTTCTTCGCATTATTAAGACGGTATACGCGGCTTAAACCTTCATAGCATCACTTTTTCAAAATATTTCTTATTTTATAAAATCAGTATTTAAGAACATATTGACAAATATTTTGTTTCCAAATGTGCTATATTTGTACTTTTTGTTAATATGCACTTGAGAAATAAGGATAATAATCAGAATACATAGCCAAATATGTATTGCTGTACAAAATGGGTTATTAAACAGCATTTCCTTAGCAACACATAAACTGTTTAGCATGGACTCATTACTTTTTTGCACATCTGTATATCAGTTATATCTACAAACTAATTCAAAACAATTCCCATTCTGGATCAAATATATTAAAACTAATTTAAAACTAAGGACTATTATGACAGACAATTTTACCCTCGGTAGACAATTGACTTAACGTTTATTAATACTTTTGGATTAATTAGTATAATCTTATATATCAGCTTTATTGTTATAATAAACCAAAGGGCGCACAGGAAATTTGAAAAATAGCAGAGCTATCAGCAAAAATGGTGTATATCGACATAATAAATAATCAAATTTTGAATATTTAAAATACACTAAAATGGTATAATTTTCTGTAAAACTGCCTTTCTCAGTGACCTAACTGTAACAGTAAACAGAGACAAAAAATATTGTACACTTCCAAAACCTTTCTCCTATAAGCTGTATGTAGATCTCTAAGGAGAGCACTTTTAGTCTGTCTATAAACTTAAATTTCCAGAATTTGGTCACACGTTTCTCCTAAACGTTTTCATTCCTTGTGAATGAACGTGAACTAAAATTAATCCATCAAGTGTTCACAGTTTGTACGAATAATTTTATTACGGATTAGAGCCTAAACTAATATAAGCTTAGATTAAAAATTTTGTTTGTTTTACTGCGGTAGGAATTGTATTAAAGATCGTTTTAAAATAATATACACCTAGGAACAAAAAATTAACCGTTATAGGAACGAGGGATTTCAGTTGGTACTGAAATGTTAAACTCTGTCTTCTCGAAGCGTCACCATAATACCAAAAGATGGGCGGAGTGTAACACCGTCAATTACCTCTCCGTATTCTTTCTAGTTGAGAATCCTTAAGTTAATAATAATAATAATAATAATAATAATAATAATAATAATAATAAGGATGAGAATAGTAATTAAAGATATTTAACAGTAGCATATTATAGGGGAAGTTGGCGCGTACGTTTTGTTACATGGTTACATGGTTGCTACGTGTTGTTACGTCATGTGACGTTTCGGGTTAAGACAGGTCACGTGATGTTACGTGGATACGTGCTTATGTTACTTAGTGTGACGTCTTGTTACGTGGTGCTACGTCTTGACAGGTGGTTACGTGCTTATGTTACGTAGTGTAACGTCTTGTCATGCTGTTATGTTACGTTGTGTTACGTCTTATTACGTGGTTACGTTTGTTGGTTACGTCTTGTTAGGTGATTATGTTAGATGATGATAGGAATGAATAGACAATGAGAAGATCCAGAGCATACAAGGTGAGGATAGATTAGGACGTATACTTCACTGTAAACCGATATACAGTTTGTCCCTCTCCGTCTCGCGTATTACTGTTTAACATATAAAAGGTTTATAAGGTTTAGAAAAAAGTATATAAATGTGTTGTAACGTTGGATGAGAAATGTTTTATAATCGAATTACTCTCTATATTACTGTATAAACCTACATACCTCCTACTCCTTCAACCCCTGTCTATTTTTGTATCTCTCCGTTTTTCCGTATTTCTCCCATATAAACGCATACTCTACTCCTCAGCCCCTATCTGTACTAGCACCTCTCCTCGTATTCCCTACCGCTTTCATATAAATGCATTTTCCTCCTTGAAGACTCTCTCAACCTAGCACCTACCCTCGTTTTCCTCGTCTCTCCATATAAACGCATACTCTGTCATTCAAACCTTCCTGCCTAATACCTCTCCTCGGTTTGCTAGCTCTCCCATATAAAACGCCATATTCTACCTTTCAAGTCCTGTATGGTCTAGTACCTCTCCTCGTATTCTCTATCTCTTCCGTATAAAGCGTATCCCCTCCTCCTTCAGCATCTGTCTAGTCTAGCACCTCTCCTCGTATACACTATCTCTCCCGTATAAGCCTATATTCCCCTCCTTTAGTATCTGTCTAGCCTATTATCTGTTCACGTTTTCCCTATCTTTCCCATAAAAGTCATACTCCACACTTCAAACTCTGTCTACCCTAACACTTCTCCTCATATTCCCCTACATCTCTCATATAAGGCGCATTCTACTACTTCAGCACTGACTAGCCTAGCATCGACCCTCGTATTCCCTATCTCTCTCATATAAACGCCTACTCTATCATTCACACTTCCTAGCCTATAACCTTTCCTCGATTCGCTATCTCTCCCATATAAAACGCCATATTCTACCCTTCAATTCCTCTTTAGTATAGCATATTTCCTTGTATTGCCTATGTCTCTCGTATAAAGCGTATCCCTCCCTCCTTCAGCATCTGACTAGCCTAGCAACAGCCCTGGTATTCCCTATCTCTCCCATATAAATGTATTTTTCTCCTTGAACCGTCGCATCTACCCTCGTTTTCCATATCCTTTCCCATATAAACGCAAAAGTGGCCCAGCTTCTGTCTATCATACCATCTGTCCCCGTTTTCCATATATTCCTCATATAAACGTATACCCTACTCCTTAACCTCTGTCTGCACTAGCAGCTCCCCTCGTATGCTCTATCTCTGTCGTATAAAGCATATCCCTCCCTCCTTCAGCCCCTGCGCTACCACGGAACTCTCCACGTTTTCCTTATCTTCTCCATATAAACGCATTTTTCCTCCTTTAAGATTCTCTCAACCTAGCATATACCCTCGTTTTCCTCGTCTCTTCATATAAACGCATACTCTACTATTCAAACCCTCCTAGCCTATTTCCTCTCCTCGGTTTGCTAGCTCTCCCATATAAAAAGCTATACTCTACCCTTCAAGCCCTGAATAGTCTAGTACCTCTCCTCGTATTCCCTATCTCTCCCGTATAAAGCGTATCCCCTCTTCCTTCAGCATCTGTATATCCTAGCATCTGTTCACGTTTTTCCTATCTTTCCCATATAAACGCATATTCCACATCTCAAACTCTATCTAGTCTAGCACTTCTCCTTGTATTCCCCCGCATCTCTCATATAAAGCGCATCCCCACTCCTTCAACCTCTATCTAGCCTAGCATCGATCCTTGTAGTACCTATCTTCCCCATATAAGCGCATTTTCCTCCGTGAACCGCCGCATCTAGCCTCGTTTTCCCTATCCTTTCCCATATAAACGCAAAAAACTGCGCCAGTTTCTTCTATAATATGCTAATTTTAACGACTATTACAATAATCACTATCAATTATTATTATTATTATTATTATTGACAAATATAAAAGATAATATCCTCTTGGTGGCAATCGTTTCAGGCTTCGTTCTCAGATTTGCTTCAAAAGAACCGCTTGTCACACAAGCTCTTTGTGCGTTTCAGAGCTGCAGTTAACTCATGTCTTATACAGTAGTTCCTATACAAGGTTGTTATATTGGGATACTCGCTTACACGAATCAGAGAGGAACTCTTTGAGAGAGGTTATTTCTGACCGCTTCTTCTAGTATAACATAGCTCAATGGTTCATATTTGTTTCTTGGTGTTTGTTTCATGCCAATCATATGGAGACATGATAAAGGGTATGGATGGTATCAGGTGTTGGTTACATAAATGTGAAAAACCCGCATAAGAGGAAACACTATTACCATCAAGAGGAATAGACCTTCTACTGCTCCCAAGTGTACATATAGTAGGTATACGTATACATATGTATGTATGTAGGATAAGTTGTACACCTGTAATTTATGGGTTTTGAAGAAAATCTACCAGCGTGACAAAAATAAGAAAAGTGCAAAAATTAGCATTAAACTTAACGGTTGAGGATTCCAGAATAAATTAACGTGCCTTAAACGTGCCTAACGTGACTTTTCATTCAAACAGCCTCCGTTTAACCAACTGAGCCAATGCGTAGCCTGGTTGATCGCTGGCAGTACACAATATCTGTTCAAAGCATTCCTCTACTAAATTGAGTCGTATTCGCATTTGTGGTCGTTCTGATAAAACCGGTGAATAAGCGGTTTTAAATTATTAGCACAAAAATAAAGGTCTAAAACATAAGCACACCAACAATATACAACATGAAATAACTATTATTTTTAACTGAACCTAAAGCTCACGTAACCCGTTCCTTCACACGGTAGCTACGGGCCAAAACTATAGAATTTGCTAATAAAGACAAACCAGAACTAAGTCAACACAGCACGGGTAAACTTAAATATGTAGGTACCAGTCGGCCATGATATGAATGCGCTTTGTGGAGAGTGCCACTGTGTTTTAACAATCAAGGCTAGGGATCAAAGGGGAGTGAGTTGCAAGGCAATAGGGAAATGCACAGTCGCATAATGAAAACAGTACCACATGTGCAGGCCTCAGCCTCGCTACTAAATGTAGATCGGAACTGCGGATGTTTAGCGACTGTCCTTCCAATTCCCGCCCACTTGTTTCGTGGCCGCTTACTTCCTCCTCTCACCACATGCATTCATATCGTGGTCGACTAGTACCGGAGTGTTACATGGTGGTGTGGAAACATGTGTTAAAACTTATGCTTCATTTGTTAACTTTATGTATTTGTTACTATGAGAACGTGGATATATTTTGAATAATTTTGGTGTTATAATTTTTACAAGATATTATAACGTATTCGTTATCTGCGTTATGGATACCCTTGCCACTTTTTGTATTATTTACTCTATATTGCATGAATTTTAGTGTTATGTTGTGGTTTATATGTAGCACTTTACCGTATTACTCCTTTTTTCATTTGACGCTTCTCAAGTAGAATTTGCGACTCTTAGTAGTCTAGTGCAAGGGTGGCGAAAACGCCTTCCTTCCGCGAGTCACCAAATATGCAACACGCACTGCAACACTTAACAGCACGTGAAAAGCAAATGGGGATGTGGCAGAGAGGGAACGGCGCCTGCGAGTCAAAATAACTCGCGAGTCACGTTTTCGCCACCTCTGGTCTAGTGCAAGGGTGGTGAAAATGCCTTTCTCGAGTCATCAAATATGCAACACGCACTACACCACTCAGCAGCACATGGAAAACAAATGAATAGACGGCTAGAAAAGGAGTTGCGCCTGCGAGTCACAGTGCCTCGCGAGTCGCGCTTTCGCCACCACTGGTTTACCGCCATGGCGATTCCGCGGCGCACCTTGCGACTTTGGTATAAGTTTGTTCGTTCCTCAGTCTCATGAAACTTGTGTCGAGTTCGGTGTGTTCAAATACGTGTTTTAAATGATTTTGATTTTGTGTTGTATTAATTCCACAATATAAGCACAGACTGCAGCAAAGAATTCTTATATGTGATTTGTATGTGATTATACCGTCATCTGAAGTGAAATTAGAAGACGAATTTAACAGTATTTTCAGAAAAGTAATGCGAAAACGTGTAAATAAATTTAGAGAAACGGGTTCGATTCTCGATTAGAAGCGAAGGGTAAAGCGCGCGTGCTTACTGACAAGAAATTAGACGAATTTGGAGATCGATTGGTACATTCTCTGAAAAACCTCTGTAGAGACTTCTGAAGGAAACAGCAATTTCAAAAACTTCAGCTTAGCTAGCTACCAGACTCCTACAGTTGTAATCATAGGAGAATACTGTTGCTCAGAGAAAATTACCATGTGATAACTAGAGCAGGCTAATTTTTTGCAATTGCATGTTGTGATAGATTAATTGACCCAACTTAAACAATCTTCTCTGGCGAACGGGTTCAAACCTGAGCCAGACCGATGGTTTTTAAGAGTGCTTAAAAGCGACTGCTTCATGTCAGTAGATTTCAGCACACCGGTGGCGTTGATATGAACCTGGCAATTGACAGCGCCATTAACAAATAACAATTATATATTCTCTAGTGAAGTATGGTTGCATTTATATGACACTGCTTTGACGCACAACAACCGGTTTTGGAGTTCAGAAAAACCCGATTAAGTGTAGGAAACCGCATCACATAACGAGAATATCCTTTTTTGACGCGCGGTAAGTGCATACATCATAATAGGTCCAATCTGATATGAAGACGCTAAAAGCAGGAGGTTAAGGAGATGTTAATACCCTTCTTTGAACGACTTCTGGATACTGAATGCCCATCTAGATATTTCCAGTAAGACTCTATCACCGCGCATGCAGCTGAAGAGCCATTAAATTCCGCTCAGTAAAATTTCTAAGCTGATCTGGCGCCCTTGAAAGAAAATTTCCCCCAAAGCTAGCATGGTTCTGTGGATGCAGCAGGCGCACGTTTCTAGCGTTTTTTTTTTTTTTTTTGCGACTGTTGTTATTGCAACTGCGATTTAAAAAACTAAATATGACAGTGTTGGTGATTTCAGTTGAGATATATTACTCGATTGTTCCGGAGGAAAGTTCTGGCTACCGGAGCCAGTTCCACCCTGCGAACAGCAAACGTTTATTAGAAAATCACTGTACAGACCGGTGCAAAAAAAATGACTGACGATGCCTTTGGTTTCCTATAGTGTTTATCCTTATTTAATTTTGGCAGAATGCTCCTTATTAGCTGTGTTCCACAACTACCCGCATGCACTATTCTCTTACTGGTTTGAACAGAGTGGGCTGCGAAAAAGGATGGAAAAGGAAGCATTTTACCTAAATGGCTGCAATGACTCGCCAGACACTCTTCCGTCTCTTTTTGATTTGATGTCAAAAGTCTGTCACTCAAACCCTAACCAACGAACAGTGGTCGATTTCTGGCTCAGGAGCGAAGGAAGCCGGGGGAGGGGGTAAGACAAATATTGTGTAATAGATAGATATTTGTTTTTATCTTGTAGAGGTTACAAGCCATAAGATAAGTCATATAAAATTAAGTGAATGCAAATCATAAATACAACTTCAATTACAAGTAATTAATAAAGTGAAGTGTTTGGATGAAATTGGTTTGTACACAACGTCCTATTATTATACATGTCATTTGAAACGAACAAAGGATATGGACAACAAACGGAAAATTATTGCCTCTAATGAAGAAGGTTATAGCGCAGCGAGGGCTGCAGAGCTATGGAGCACTCCAAGAACAGTATCAATCTGGTGGAAGAAATACTACGAATGTGGTTACTCGACACGCAAACCAGGTGGCATATGTATTCACGTTTGGAAACAAATTCTGCAGTTTTGATAAGAAGTTCATGAAATTCTACAGTTAAAGCAATTAAGTTTAACTAAGAATAATATATATCCCAACATTTAAACAAATTGTTTTCAGATAAAAAAAATCAAAATTTGATGAAATTATGCCAGTTTCTCAAAACTTCTAGTACTGCTAAAAATTAATATTTCAATATTTTCTTCTCACTGTGTTATAGTTTAAAGTAAGCTTTATTTTGTGAATTAGGATATTTTGAGTATCATGATTAGTGGTTATACAATTCAATTTTTTGTTTAAATTCATTAAAAATGTTTAGGAAATTTTATTTTAAAAATTCATAGCCGTGATGATTTTCATTGTAATTAAAAAGTTCTAGTTTACATAAGAGGCTTTCCTTAAGCTTTAATTTGACATTTGGATGAAGTTTCTAGTTCAATTTCTAGTATAGCTTTTTCTGTTTCGAAGATTGCAAAGCGTAGACATTTTTATTTTTTCAGAAAATGAGTTTAAAAATTAAGATATTATTGAGTATGACAAACCACTTACTTGAAACATTTAACATGCTGCAGGTATTCTGCATTAAAGCTATATCAAATCGTATTCTACTTTAATTGTATTAAATATTAATACCATCACTGTCAGAATCAGATTTGTCAACCCATTCAATCTTAGAATGAGAAGTACTGGATTTATCAGTATTCATTTTCTGAACACTTTCACTGCTGTCATTGCACCGTTTAGTGTGTGTTTTAGCATGAAACTTCCTCTTCTGTGTACAAACATTAGCTTTGTTACCCATTTCAACTCACAATTATTCACAAAATGCTAACAACTCTGAAAGCTTTTTGTAAACAAATCCTGTCTTCAAGCAGCGTTATGTCAAGGTCCCTATAATCTTGAAATACAATCTCTATGGTATTTTCTCTTAGTTTCATTTATTGAAAGGATGAGGAATTGTTTACAGAATCCATGCTAGCTTGAAACAGAGAGATTTGAGTTAGAAAAAACACAGGGACGAGGAGCAAAGTAAATCATAATATGCTGCCACGCCTACATTTCTGAAATTCGATAGTGCATGCACGATTTAAATCCATTTTAGTCCACTTAAGAGCCATACATGATTTTAAACAGGAAGAATTGTATTTTCATAAAAGAGAAAAAGCAAATTTTGAAGCTTTTGAGAAAAACATTTTTTTAAAAGGGAACACATACGTTTATAAATGCATAATGCTGTCCGCATGGCACCAAAGGCTTCAAAAACAGATCACAGCAGGATACAAAGCTAAATTGAAGACCATAGGGAGAAAACTGTTTAATAAATAAAGTTTTCAGGAGAGATGAAAAAGCATTTTGCTTTGAATAACTCATTTAATAGGTTAGAGCACTATGGGTTTATTATTATTACTTATATTATCTTCTACTACTAATAATTGTTTGTAACGTAGCAAGAGCAACAAACATTTATTTTTATTATAAAATGTCACAAACAAGCATGGTAAAGAAGTGAGTTATACGAAATGAACGACGTAAAACGAAAAAAAACATTAAAAAGGTCGCAAAGCATAGCGTTTTCACATTATCCGAAAGGGCTGGCAATCTCCTTTATATTATTTTTTCTTGCAAAACTCCTGTAATAGAATTTATTTCACATAATACTAATTCCGAATTAACTATGGAAAGGTAAAGTCAGAATAAAAAATTCAATGCAATAGTTGAGACTCGCATTACCGATCTTCATCTACCCGTACCGCTGCTTGGCCGTCTGATCTACGATGTCAACATGATAACAGGTCATGAAATTCTCCACGTGACTCCAATTTTCCTGGTATAGCAAGGCATCCTTAACTTCTTTTGAGATAACATACTCCCATGTCAACTTACTTTTTCATTTTTATTTATTTATTTACCTCTTTATTTAGCCCATGGGCAAAATTGCTACACAATCCAGCGATAAAATAGCTTAACTGATTTACATATTACAAACTGAGGATATTACCTTCAACATGTCCAATAGATAACAAGAAGATAAGATTAACAAATGGGTAATGATTACACGTGTATAATAATAACAAGTAGATTTGGCTAGATAACATAAACAGAGTATTAAACAAAGTTAACAAATGTATTCAATTGATTACAATCAATGATTGTGAACAGGATGTGGATGAATGAGGTTTATTATTCGTCTGAGAAATCACTATCTTCGGAATCAGTGAGCAGAAAGTCTTAAGGTGGTTTTCTTTTTAATCTTCTCTTCTATGGGGTGCTAAGTCCAATGTGATGCGTTGCAGCGTCTGGTACTCCAGCTAATCTGAAGAAGAGTTTCTGTCGTAGCAATTTGAAGTACTGTTGTATGGGAAGAATTCCAACTTCCTGATGAAGCTGGTCATTTCTTATTAACCATGGAGCCTTTGTAATTGTGCGGATAAATTTGTTTTGTATAACCCGAAGTCGATGAATGTGAGTTATGCTAGCTGCACCACACAAAGGAGCGGTGTATGTTATTATAGGATAGTAGGTAAATATAGAGAGAGCTGGCGCAGTTTTTTGGGCATATATGGGAAAGGATAGGGAAAACGAGGCTAGATGCGGAAGTTCAAGGAGGAAAATGGGTTTATATGGGAGAGATAGGGAATACGACGACCGATACTATGCTAGACAGGGTTGAAGGAGGGAAATACGTTTATATGGAAGGAATAGTAGAGAGGTGTTAGGCTAGACAGAGGTCGAGGAGTAGAGTAGGGTTTATATGAAAGGTATAGGAAAACGAGGAGGGGTGTTAGGCTAGACAGAGTTGAAGGGCAGAGCATGTCTTGTATATGAGAGAGGTAGGGAACAGGAGCACGGGTGTTAGGCTAGGCAGAGGTCAAGAAGTAGAGTATGGTTTATATGAAAGGTATAGGAAAACGAGGAGGGGTGTTAGGCTAGACAGAGTTGAAGGGCAGAGCATGTCTTGTATATGAGAGAGGTAGGGAACAGGAGCAGGGGTGTTAGGCTAGGCAGAGGTCAAGAAGTAGAATATGGTTTATATGAAAGGTATAGGAAAACGAGGAGGGGTGTTAGGCTAGACAGAGTTGAAGGGTAGAGCATGTCTTGTATATGAGAGAGGTAGGGAACAGGAGCAGGGGTGTTAGGCTAGACAGAGGTCAAGAAGTAGAGTATGGTTTATATGAATGGTATAGGAAAACGAGGTGGACTGTTAGGCTAGACAAAGTTGAAGGGTGGAGTATGTCCTTTATATGAGAGAGGTTGGGAACAGGAGGAGGGGTGTTAGGTTAGGAGAATTGAGTATGTATTTATAAGGAGAGACGAGAAAACGGAGAGAGATCCTATGCTAGGATAGACAGGTGTTAAAGTTAGGTTAGATAGGAAACCAAGGAGTGATACTCAGCTAGAGGGGGGGGCAGGAGGAATGCGCTTTATGAGAGGTAGGGGATACGGGGAGTAGTGTTAGGCTAGACAGAGGTTGAGAGTAGAGTAGGCGTTTGTATGTATGAGAAGTATAGAACAGGAGGAGGGGTGTTAGGCTAGACAGAGGTTGAGGAGTAGAGTATAGTTTATATAAGGGTATAGGAAAAGGCGGAGAGGTGTTAGGCTAGACAGAGGTCGAGGAGTAGAGTATGGTTTATATGAGAGGTACAGGGAAACGAGGAGAGTTGCTAGGCTAGACAGATAGTGAAGCAGTAGGAATATGGACTTATATACAGGAGAGATAGGGAATAGGAGGGGAGGTGCTAGACCTTGAAAGCGACTTTAGACGTGAACTTTGTGGAAAACTGTTTCATGTCAATGTTCTAGACATGCCCATCACGTAACCCATTCAGGGAAAAGGTGACCAGCAAAGGGAAAAATGTTACCAGCAAAGGGAAAAACGTGACCAGCAAAGGGAAAAAGGTGACCAGCAAGGGAAAAAAGGTGACCAGTAAAGGGAAAAATGTGACCAGCAAAGGGAAAAAGGTGACCAGCAAAGGGAAAAACGTGAGAAGCAAAGGGAAAAAAAGGTGACCTGCAAAGGGAAAAACGTGACCAGCAAAGGGAAAAAGGTGACCAGCAAAGGGAAAAAGGTGACCAGCAAAGGGAAAAAGGTGACCAGCAAAGGGAAAAACGTCACCAGCAAAGGGAAAAGGTGACCAGCAAAGGGAAAAATGTGACCAGCAAAGGGAAAAGGGTGACCAGCAAAGGAAAAACGTGACGAGCAAAGGGAAAAATGTGACCAGAAAATGGAAAAAGGTGATCAGAAAAGGGAAAAATGTGACCAGTAAAGGGAAAAATGTGACCAGCAAAGGGAAAAAAGGCAACCAGCAAAGGGAAAAGCTAACCCACTCACAGTAGCAGGTAAGTAATTCAGTTAGTATCACAGGGTAGGACAGATCCTGGGAAGCGGATATAGCATAGTTCCGTATGATGTTACAGGTAATTCAGAGAGTATCGTAGGTATTTAGGATAATTCAAGTAACATAGGTGTTTAGAGTCACTCAGCTAGAATCACAAGAGGCTAGTCTCCAGGCGCAGGACGTATCATAGATGCATATTTTTCACAGGCATTTTCAGCTAGTATCGGAGGGTATTTAAGCTAATTCAGCTGGTATTACAAGAGGCGGACTGCATTATAGCAGTGTATGATTTCACAGGTAATTCAGTTAGTATCGTAGGTATTTAGGCTAATTCATCTAGTATCACAGGAGGATAGATTCCAGGGGTTGGGTATAGCATAGTTTCGTATTTCACAGGTAACTCAGCTAGTATCGTAGATATTTAGCATAATTCAAGTGTGATAGGTGTTTAGAGTAATTAAGCTAGCATTACAGGAGGGTAGGTTCCAGGGTCGGTTATAACGTAGTTTCGTATTTTACAGATAGTTCAGGTAATATCGTAAGTATTTGGGTAATCAGCATAGTTTCACAGATACTCGTGATAATTTCGATCAGAGATTTGTATCACAGCTATTTAAGGTAAATGCAGGTGATTCAGGTTGTATCAATGGTATTTGAGTCATTTTAACAGGTAATTCATCTAGTATCATTGATATTTGGGGGGCAAACCAGATAGTATCACAGGTGATCGTGCTAATTTAGAACAGGAATTCGTATCAGAGCTAGTTAAGGTAATTTCACGTGATTCGGGTAGTATCACAGGTATTTAAGTCATTTTAACAAGTAATTCAACTAGTATCACAGCTACTCATGGTAATATAGAGAGTAATTAGATTATAAACATTTCTCATCCAACGTTACAACAATTCATATACTTTTTCTAAATCTTACAAACTTATTATATGTTAAACAGTTATTGTACGATGCGGAGAGGGATAAACTGCATATTGGTTCACAAATTGAAAATCTTTACGTCAACATACCTTTATTTTAGTTCGTTGTAGATGTCTCTCCCCTTTTAGTAGTCCAACAAAGCGTAGGATGATTTTGCTATTAGGCTCATCCTTAAATTTTCCCAATACCTTCTTGTTCTGAGTAGAGTGGCATATATGATTGACAGGTTAATCAGCTGTAACCAGATGCTCAAGAAAACGTAGCTTGTCCTGGTACACATCTTCAGTTGTTACACGATGAATGAATGAATCAGTGTCCATATACATAAGCTTCAGGTTTTCAGCTCCATAATAAGGCAACAACACGTCGTAATGGTAGTTATACATTAATGTCTTGGAGATGTCCAACACACTCATACCAATGTATATTGGCTTGTTGAACACAATCTGACGAGAGGCCATATGTACAGCAGCTAGATTAGCAGCATATATCGTCCTGTCGATAAACGTAGGCTTGGAGATCAACATTTCTAGAGTCTTCTCATTGGTTACCAGTCGTATATCCACACGGCTACGCAGGTTCTCCATAGTTTTTCCAAACATGGCGTTGTTAAAGAGCTTGTAGAGATCCTTCTCGAAATCATTTGCAGCTTGTTGTCGTAGCCTGTTGTTAAATTCCACATAAGGTTTCAACCACCGAGACTGTCGGAATTGTAGCACACGATGGATTTTTGTTAGTCGTAGGTATCAGTTTCTTTGTAGATGCTTCCAATGGCTTCATACACTCAGGCAGGAAAGGTAGATCGTTGTGTAGATCGTGAAGTTCTGCAGGATATTCGATATCAACTTCTAATATGTACCCATGAGGATCATCTTCTTGTAGTGTTTCTAAGTTGATTTCTTCAGGCGAAACCCACTGAAATCCACCAAAAGGAAGGGCGTGACACATTGCCCACCCGTATTGGTTATTGGCGTCCTCATATGTGATAAATTGGGTTGGTCTCGACGGATCAAACTTCTCCATATACGCGTTATTAGCTTCTGCATACCGATGGGAAACCTGACATAAACCTCCTCTTATACCTGATTCCACCATGAGTAGTTGATCGTAATCTTGTAACAGCTCCAGCTTAATTCCTGTATACAACAACATGGCGTCCCATGTAAGTCCTGGAGAGGTAAAATAATGCGCGGGGTCAACTTTGTGTGTTTTGAGGGTTTGCTCTCTGAACGTCTCAAAGACATCGGCTAGGAGTAGTACATCTGAGGTTAAGTACAGGTCGCTGTACTCGCCCAGGTTTCTCACATTAAACAGCTCCCATACATTTCTAGCATGATCATAGCCAGCATCACTAATTTCTTCTTCATTTAATCTGTTGTAGAAGGTGTGCTTAGGAGGCAAGCAGGTCTCGTTCAAAACATTCCAGGAAGAGACGTAATCATAGGGAAATACACCCTTACGGGTCATCAACTTCAATTTGTCTTCTCCAAAGTACTTTAGTGTTTCAGGATATGAGGTTAGATTTTTTACCGACTTATCCAAGCTTGTACTGAGGAAACGGAAGCTGTCCACATATCGAAGCTTTATATCTCCTACATACTTGGTGAATGAGATATAGCTTTCTTCAGAGTTAGGAATTACCTCCACACGTTCACTTGTACAACCCAGCTCCTTAACAATGAAATGAGAGTCATATCCGCTAAGGTTATGCATGAAGACCGGTATATATTTAGGTGTTTTTCAGGCTAAATTACATTCATTATGAAGACTTCCACGATATTCACCGCTGATGTGATCCTGGTCGCGTACTTTGTAGTTCTCTTCTGTAAAGCCTTTTCCACACAAGTAACATGTCGTAGAAGACTCAAAATCCTTTTGCTGTTGATCCGTAAGTTTCAGAGGCTTAGCAGATTTGTATACGGCATCAATCATTTTTGCAAGAGATGTCAGGTACAGCATAAACTTCTGAGCAGCATCAGCACATCGATACACATAGGGTTGCTTAGGAAGACCAGTTTCGAGATGTTCAACGTTGGTTGATGGTTTAAGGTAAACACAGAAGCTCGCTGGTGTGTGCTCTTGATAAGGAGTTGTATAGGAAGTTTCAGGATTGGGTATACACGTATGACATGGAGTGAGAATACTCTCAAAATCAGCATAGATGACATAAGGTACTTTCAACATCCTCTCAACATTTTTAAACTGTACAATCGATTTCTCCTTGGTAGGCATAACTACCCTCGCAACACCATGTTGATTACAGATTGATGTATGTTCTTGTAGTTTTTCCAGTCCAGTTCGTCCACTCTGGTCATCAAAATGTGTAAAGCATCACTTACAGGTATAAACCCGTCCATTATGGTTAGTTTTCTGACGTCGAACGAGTTTCTCAAAATTCTTTATATACACGTAGTGATGTTTTCCACTGCTGTCATTCAATAGTAGCAGGTCGCGATGTTCAGGTAGTTCAATATCAGCAACCTTTATCGGATACACTTCATGCTTCTCATCCAACCCGAAAACGTTAATAGATATCTTGTTAAGCTTCTCAAATTTAGGTATTTGAGAAAGTGGAGTAGGACAGGAAACACAGCTGTAGTCGTACTTATCTTTAAGCTGCTTGTATTTGCTCACACGTTGCGCATCCTTCTCAACGAATTTAGCTAGTACAGAATACATGTAGCATTTCTCATCACTAAAGTTCTGAATGTTTATACACGCTTTCCTTGCTTCAACAGATGACGTTAGTGGTATGTAGCTACTTCCTCGTAACGGATTGTACTTGTTGATACGAAGTCGAAGTCCTTCCACTGCAAGCAAAGCCCAGTTGCTACCCTTAAACTGAGACTCCTCCATTTCAGTCACCAATTTCTTGAATTTCGCTTCCAGTGTTGAGTCCAGATCTGTTTCTAGGAAAACAGGATCATTCCTTGTTTTAAATGTTTTGTCGCAGGTTTCTCCAATACTGTTAACAAATCGACACTCCGCCAGCAGATTAATTTTAACACTCTTGTGAATACCAAGCTCTTTATGCACAGCCTGATTTATGCGTTGTTTCGCCTCATGCAGATACATATTCAGGTCCTTAGGTGATTCACATCGTATAAAATACGATTTCAATCGTCCTTCGAATGAAGTTTTATATTCTTTCATATCGCAGTCCTCCGTTGTTAATAATAAATGGTGCTTAGTAGGCTCCAATCTGCGTTTCTTCTGAGGACTGCTTATTTCACATACATCTTCGTGTCGCTGGCCCTTATAACCATCATTGAAGGTCAAGCTACAATGTTTACATTTGAAGAGCTTCTTACAAGTCATCTCGTGTCTTCTCTTGTGATAACCTCGGAGGAACTTCTTCCCACATATTCCGCATGCATATCCAGTAGCGCTTGGAATAATATCTTATACGCTGAGTTATTCATGTTTATTGTTGATGTAATAACGTATTAATCCTTCTTCAAGGGAAATGTAGACCTCTTCACCTTGATATCACTTAGAAAGCTGATTATTCTTGCAGAGAACACAATGTTAACACCTCAAGACTAATTAGCGCAATGAACTCCAATGCCCTAGATCACCGTATTCATAGAGGGAGCACGAGCCTTTTAGATCAATCATAAACTCGCTCCATAGCTACCTCTATATGTTTGCTCCACGCGTATTAACCTCACGCCCAGAGTCAGGATGTTTATGACGTCACACCCAGAGACAGGATGTCTGGCAGTATCAAACACGTTTAAACTCGTCTCGTAACTACCTGTATATGCTGTCACACCAACAAGGGAAGTATTCCCACACGCTCATTCAGTCAGATGTTCCATTCAAAGCCTACCAGCACCCATTACACCAAAGCTAGCACAATCTCAAAGGCTTAAAAGGTAACGTAGAAGATTTTTCCCCTGATTTACTTAAATGTATGTATATACTACATTATTTCATGTTTTCATTCCCTTTTCAATTCTTCCTTTCCATCTTCTTTCAGAAAGACCATTACATTTCACTACAATCCCGAGAAAAGCAATTTTTCCAGAGTTACAGAGATTCTAAGCTTCTAGAATCGAACCCGCTAATACTTTTAATAAATGTATTTTAGTAATTTAGCTCCCCTACATCAGCATCAAGCATTTAATCTTTACTCGAACCTGATAGGATTCATAGGCTTGAAGATATATGAAATCACCCCTTAGGAATTCGATCTAAGTACTTTAAAGTACTTTTTATAATGACGACGATATTTAGGGACTAGGTACTCTGTTTACGGTTTACTTGACGTGTCTATTTAAGTTACATTACGAGTTATTAAATTTATAAGTAAATTTCATTAAATCGGTATTCGAACCCAGAACACCAGGAACAAAATAATTTATAATACTAGCTTGACATGTTAAACAAAGCTGCATGCAGTTACATCATCGATCAAAGTGATATATTCTAGTGTACAAAGGAAAATTAAGGAACTCATTAAAACATGAGGAATCGAACCAAGCACAACTGATTGACAATTATATACAGCATTATTACCTATTATAAGAGCTATCAATCATGCTTTGATTCATCCCTCTACCTCTCTTAGTTTCCGAGATAATGAAGATTTAAAATTAAGGATCGAACCCAGGACATCAGGTATCTAATTACACATCCACAAGATACTACCTAACAACATAAACGTAACAAAGTTTATTTGGCGTCTTTATCTTAATTGGTTTAGGAGCACTTCCTATACAACCCCTTATCAAGAGCACACACCAATGAGCTTCTGTGTTTACGTTAAACCATCAACCAACGTTGAACATCTCGAAACTGGTCTTCCTAAGCAACCCTATGTGTATCGATGTGCTGATGCTGCTCAGAAGTTTATGCTGTACCTGACATCTCTTGCAAAAATGATTGATGCCGTATACAAATCTGCTAAGCCTCTGAAACTTACGGATCAACAGCAAAAGGATTTTGAGTCTTCTACGACATGTTACTTGTGTGGAAAAGGCTTTACAGAAGAGAACTACAAAGTACGCGACCAGGATCACATCAGCGGTGAATATCGTGGAAGTCTTCATAATGAATGTAATTTAGCCTGAAAAACACCTAAATATATACCGGTCTTCATGCATAACCTTAGCGGATATGACTCTCATTTCATTGTTAAGGAGCTGGGTTGTACAAGTGAACGTGTGGAGGTAATTCCTAACTCTGAAGAAAGCTATATCTCATTCACCAAGTATGTAGGAGATATAAAGCTTCGATTTGTGGACAGCTTCCGTTTCCTCAGTACAAGCTTGGATAAGTTGGTAAAAAATCTAACCTCATATCCTGAAACACTAAAGTACTTTGGAGAAGACAAATTGAAGTTGATGACCCGTAAGGGTGTATTTCCCTATGATTACGTCTCTTCCTGGAATGTTTTGAACGAGACCTGCTTGCCTCCTAAGCACACCTTCTACAACAGATTAAATGAAGAAGAAATTAGTGATGCTGGCTATGATCATGCTAGAAATGTATGGGAGCTGTTTAATGTGAGAAACCTGGGCGAGTACAGCGACCTGTACTTAACCTCAGATGTACTACTCCTAGCCGATGTCTTTGAGACGTTCAGAGAGCAAACCCTCAAAACACACAAAGTTGACCCCGCGCATTATTTTACCTCTCCAGGACTTACATGGGACGCCATGTTGTTGTATACAGGAATTAAGCTGGAGCTGTTACAAGATTACGATCAACTACTCATGGTGGAATCAGGTATAAGAGGAGGTTTATGTCAAGTTTCCCATCGGTATGCAGAAGCTAATAACGCGTATATGGAGAAGTTTGATCCGTCGAGACCAACCCAATTTATCTCATATGAGGACGCCAATAACCAATATGGGTGGGCAATGTGTCACGCCCTTCCTTTTGGTGGATTTCAGTGGGTTTCGCCTGAAGAAATCAACTTAGAAACAGTACAAGAAGATGATCCTCATGGGTACATATTAGAAGTTGATATCGAATATCCTGCAGAACTTCACGATCTACACAACGATCTACCTTTCCTGCCTGAGTGTATGAAGCCATTGGAAGCATCTACAAAGAAACTGATACCTCATCTTGGACCTCGAAAGAAGTATGTAGTGCATTACATGGCTTTGAAGCAGGCTCTTAGTCATGGACTACGACTAACAAAAATCCATCGTGTGCTATAATTCCGACAGTTTCGGTGGTTGAAACCTTATGTGGAATTTAACAACAGGCTACGACAACAAGCTGCAAATGATTTCGAGAAGGATTTCTACAAGCTCTATAACAACGCCATGTTTGGAAAAACTATGGAGAACCTACGTAGCCGTGTGGATATACGACTGGTGACCAATGAGAAGACTCTAGAAAAGTTGATCGCCAAGCCTACGTTTATCGACAGGACGATATATGCTGCTAATCTAGCTGCTGTACATATGGCCTCTCGTCAGATTGTGTTCAACAAGCCTATATACATTGGAATGAGTGTGTTGGACATCTCCAAGACATTAATGTATAACTACCATTACGACGTGTTGTTGCCTTATTATGGAGCTGAAAACCTGAAGCTTATGTATATGGACACTGATTCATTCATTCATCGTGTAACAACTGAAGATGTGTACCAGGACAAGCTACGTTTTCTTGAACATCTGGATACAGCTGAATACCCTGTCATTCATATATGCCACTCTACTCAGAACAAGAAGGTATTGGGAAAATTTAAAGATGAGGCTAATAGCAAAATCATCCTACGCTTTGTTGGACTACGTCCTAATATGTATGCCTTAGATATTCAAGGCTCGATGATAAAAAAGATTAAAGGTATAAAACGTAGCGCTATTAAGCAGTACATTTCGTTTGACAGCTATTCAGACTGTCTTAAAACCTGTGAAATCATCAGAACGCCCATGAATCTAATCCTATCACGAAAGCATGCTGTTACCACAGTGCAAGTGAATAAAATTGCATTGAATCCCTTTGATGATAAAAGAATTATTACTGAGGATGGAATAACTACCTATGCATATGGACATTACAGTATTACAAACAGTGCTTAAGAGAATGTAAGTCGAAGATGAAGATTTTCTCGTGAGTCTACAATCTTAAAAAT
The DNA here is from genome assembly GCA_030765065.1 of Deroplatys truncata. NCBI lineage: Eukaryota > Metazoa > Arthropoda > Insecta > Mantodea > Mantidae > Deroplatys > Deroplatys truncata. Next base: position 474,284,206 of record CM060990.1, read on the forward strand.
GAAGTTTATCCGTGTGCTGTGTATGCAACTAGCAGACGCCTGATGAAGAAAGAAGAAGATGGAAGGGAAAGTGGTAACCCTGCCATAAGGAGCAATCCTAGTGCTAGTCTCAAGCCTAGATAAAAGGAAAGAGACATCTACAACGAACTAAAATAAAGGTATGTTGACGTAAAGATTTTCAATTTGTGAACCAATATGCAGTTTATCCCTCTCCGCATCGTACAATAATTGTTTAACATATAATAAGTTTGTAAGATTTAGAAAAAAGTATATAAATTAATGTAACGTTGGATGAGAAATGTTTATAATCTAATTACTCTCTATATTACCATGAGTAGCTGTGATACTAGTTGAATTACTTGTTAAAATGACTTAAATACCTGTGATACTACCCGAATCATGTGAAATTACCTTAACTAGCTCTGATACGAATTCCTGTTCTAAATTAGCACGAACACCTGTGATACTATCTGGTTTGCCCCCCCAAATATCAATGATACTAGATGAATTACCTGTTAAAATGACTCAAATACCATTGATACAACCTGAATCACCTGCATTTACCTTAAATAGCTGTGATACAAATCTCTGATCGAAATTATCACGAGTATCTGTGAAACTATGCTGATTACCCAAATACTTACGATATTACCTGAACTATCTGTAAAATACGAAACTACGTTATAACCGACCCTGGAACCTACCCTCCTGTAATGCTAGCTTAACTACTCTAAACACCTATCACACATGAATTATGCTAAATATCTACGATACTAGCTGAGTTACCTGTGAAATACGAAACTATGCTATACCCAACCCCTGGAATCTATCCTCCTGTGATACTAGATGAATTAGCCTAAATACCTACGATACTAACTGAATTACCTGTGAAATCATACACTGCTATGATGCAGTCCGCCTCTTGTAATACCAGCTGAATTAGCTTAAATACCCTCCGATACTAGCTGAATTGCCTGTGAAAAATATGCATCTATGATACGTCCTGCGCCTGGAGACTAGCCTCTTGTGATTCTAGCTGAGTGACTCTAAACACCTATGTTACTTGAATTATCCTAAATACCTACGATACTCACTGAATTACCTGTAACATCATACGGAACTATGCTATATCCGCTTCCCAGGATCTGTCCTACCCTGCGATACTAACTGAATTACTTACCTGCTACTGTGAGTGGGTTAGCTTTTCCCTTTCCTGGTTACCTTTTTTCCCTTTGCTGGTCACATTTTTTCCTTTACTGGTCACATTTTTCCCTTTGCTGATCACCTTTTTCCCTTTGCTGGTCACATTTTTCCCTTTGCTGGTCACGTTTTTCCTTTGCTGGTCACCTTTTTCCCTTTGCTGGTCACATTTTTCCCTTTGCTGGTCACCTTTTTCCCTTTGCTGGTGACGTTTTTCCCTTTGCTGGTCACCTTTTTCCCTTTGCTGGTCACCTTTTTCCCTTTGCTGGTCACCTTTTTCCCTTTGTTGGTCACGTTTTTCCCTTTGCAGGTCACCTTTTTTCCCTTTGCTTCTCACGTTTTTCCCTTCGCTGGTCACCTTTTTCCCTTTGCTGGTCACATTTTTCCCTTTACTGGTCACCTTTTTTCCCTTGCCGGTCACCTTTTTCCCTTTGCTGGTCACGTTTTTCCCTTTGCTGGTAACATTTTTCCCTTTGCTGGTCACCTTTTCCCTGAATGGGTTACGTGATGGGCATGTCTAGAACATTGACATGAAACAGTTTTCCACAAAGTTCACGTCTAAAGTCGCTTTCAAGGTCTAGCACCTCCCCTCCTATTCCCTATCTCTCCTGTATATATGTCCATATTCCTACTGCTTCACTATCTGTCTAGCCTAACAACTCTCCTCGTTTCCCTGTACCTCCCATATAAACCATACTCTACTCCTCGACCTCTGTCTAGCCTAACACCTCTCCGCCTTTTCCTATACCCTTATATAAACTATACTCTACTCCTCAACCTCTGTCTAGCCTAACACCCCTCCTCCTGTTCTATACTTCTCATACATACAAACGCATACTCTACTCTCAACCTCTGTCTAGCCTAACACTACTCCCCGTATCCCCTACCTCTCATAAAGCGCATTCCTCCTGCCCCCCCTCTAGCTGAGTATCACTCCTTGGTTTCCTATCTAACCTAACTTTAACACCTGTCTATCCTAGCATAGGATCTCTCTCCGTTTTCTCGTCTCTCCTTATAAATACATACTCAATTCTCCTAACCTAACACCCCTCCTCCTGTTCCCAACCTCTCTCATATAAAGGCCATACTCCACCCTTCAACTCTGTCTAGCCTAACAGTCCACCTCGTTTTCCTATACCATTCATATAAACCATACTCTACTTCTTGACCTCTGTCTAGCCTAACACCCCTGCTCCTGTTCCCTACCTCTCTCATATACAAGACATGCTCTACCCTTCAACTCTGTCTAGCCTAACACCCCTCCTCGTTTTCCTATACCTTTCATATAAACCATATTCTACTTCTTGACCTCTGCCTAGCCTAACACCCCTGCTCCTGTTCCCTACCTCTCTCATATACAAGACATGCTCTGCCCTTCAACTCTGTCTAGCCTAACACCCCTCCTCGTTTTCCTATACCTTTCATATAAACCATACTCTACTTCTTGACCTCTGCCTAGCCTAACACCCGTGCTCCTGTTCCCTACCTCTCTCATATACAAGACATGCTCTACCCTTCAACTCTGTCTAGCCTAACACCCCTCCTCGTTTTCCTATACCTTTCATATAAACCATACTCTACTTCTTGACCTCTGCCTAGCCTAACACCCCTGCTCCTGTCCCTACCTCTCTCATATACAAGACATGCTCTGCCCTTCAACTCTGTCTAGCCTAACACCCCTCCTCGTTTTCCTATACCTTTCATATAAACCATACTCTACTTCTTGACCTCTGCCTAGCCTAACACCCGTGCTCCTGTTCCCTACCTCTCTCATATACAAGACATGCTCTGCCCTTCAACTCTGTCTAGCCTAACACCCCTCCTCGTTTTCCTATACCTTTCATATAAACCCTACTCTACTCCTCGACCTCTGTCTAGCCTAACACCTCTCTACTATTCCTTCCATATAAACGTATTTCCCTCCTTCAACCCTGTCTAGCATAGTATCGGTCGTCGTATTCCCTATCTCTCCCATATAAACCCATTTTCCTCCTTGAACTTCCGCATCTAGCCTCGTTTTCCCTATCCTTTCCCATATATGCCCAAAAAACTGCGCCAGCTCTCTCTATATTTACCTACTTAGGATGTTTGAGAGACTTGTACAGTAATATTAAGCACTCCAGCCCAAGGGGTGATCTCTTGTGTAGTAAAGGGTACAGCGTTTTTATTCTGGAATTAGCTAGTGTTGAAATGTACAACATGTGAGAATTTCAGGTTAGTTTTGTGTCTGGCATTACTCCTATATATTTAACTGGTGTTTCTGGAGGCAGCCATATAAGCTGTTTTTCCGGAGTAGTAATATGGGTGGAATGTTATACGGTCTTAATGAGAAGTTTCGGTACTTTTTTATTCTGATTTTAACTTTTCAGGCTGCGTAAGAACAATTAATAAAACTGAACTGATTACGTTTTATCTACAAATCTAAAACTGCCTTGGATCCTAGCCTCATGTGTACATCCGCCAACACACACTAAAAAGGCTATGCAGAAGCAGCTAATCAACTTAGTTTGCTAGAACTAGGTGAGGGGTGGGGTGGATCCATGAATGGGGAGGAATCCCTCAACAAGTTAATACGCAGTTCATTATATCGGCACATCTTTTTGCACCCAAGTGTTTGTGGCATATTTCTAAAGATCGGTTCCCTACATGTTTTTTTCCGTTTGCATTGAACTAGTATTTTGATAATAAATACATAAATAAACTTTGTTTTCAAAATAAAGCCCATTAACCGCAATATTTTCTATCAGATACTGCTCAGTTAAATACTGCTTCGTTTTGCTAAATACTTTGTTTAGTTGTAATGCTTAATATGAGAGCATGTCATTACAAATCTTATATTGGTATACTTTAACTTTTTACTACATTTGCAAATAAATATTAACGGTATCTATGACAAAAATATAATATGCAGAGTTAGTTACTGAAATTTAGCATAAAATTCCTTCAGCTGCGAAGCACCAGCAGTAAAATAATCAATAGACTTTTACACCAAGGTAGAAGAGGCAACCTAAGATTTACTGGTCTTGTGCCACGTCAAAAACTGGATGTAACTGATATTAAATTGTAAGTATTACAATGTGAATCTGGACAAATATGGAGGTTGTAAAATGTACAAGGAAAATAAACAATGAAGCGATTGAGAAACAAATTGGCTGGCATAGTGTATGCGAATAAACTGCTTTCTAAGAGATGCACTGGAAGTAATGGTGAGTAGGAAAAGACTTCGTAGCAGAAAAAGATATAAGATGATAAAGCATTTGAAGAACCTATATCCGAAGATGAACAGTAACACCGAAAACATGGGGGAATGGAGAAGGCTGGGTTTATTTTGAAGAAATCGTGTTTGGCTACTTCGTTAACCTAACAGGCAGCAAATGCACTTACAACACCGCCCTCTTCCAATGGAAGAAGCTTCCGTTCCCAGTAATTTATTGAGGTCAAAAAGTGTAATGCGTCAAGCTTTAGTGACGGACCGCATTGTTTTATATCCTCAAACATTTTTGAGAATTGTATTTATTTTATGAGGAAATAGTGAATTGAACTACTTATTACACTCACCACTACTAGCACAAGGCAAGTTTATTGTATATAAACTAAACATAATTAGAACCGCATAAATTACTTCAAGCGTACCGGCTTTGATTCAGCGAGTACGTTTGCTGCATGTATCATCGCATATTACTGTGCTGAAAGGTCGGAGTAAGAGACTCTCATTCCAGAGTTTGCTCAAATTGCTTGGCATACATTATGAAAACATTCCTTTTGTTTTGGAATCAAAAGTTACAGCACTGAAATAACAACGCGTTAGACTGCAATTATTTCCGGTTTACTACTACGTACGAAAAAGGAGAGCTGTAGAGAGAGAAATAAAAGCAATGGAGAGAAGACAAAGACAAGCCCGGAGTGGGAAAAGCAGAGTAGCATGTTTTTGTGTTTCAGTGCGTAAAATGCGGAAGGAAGTTAAAATTTCTTTTACTTGACATTCGTGCTTACCTTTTCTGCTTGCTAAGTTCATTACCGTAGATTTCTGGTACAATTACAGGTAAATGGATCATTATGAACATGATACAACGTATTTGCCTTGAATTAGGACTAGTTTGGTTGGGTGCTGCCACTTTAAGCTCAGATAATTAATTTCAAACTATGCAGAAAAGGACGGTATAATTAAAATTTAGAAGGCAGCGGAAGTAAGGATCCCGTAAAAAATGAAAGCGAAGACTTCCTTTAAGTTTCCTTGGAAATGCTACCTTTTTATATTTATTTCTCATCTTCATTTTGCTGGAAGGTATTAAGTGCCATGTATAATATTCCTATCTCTTGCTGTTTCCCTCTGCGACGTTATTTGATATTCGGTAGTCTCGTTAGTACACTACTAAAAGTTTTTAAGCCGATTTGACTTTGAAAAGTTTGGACAAAATTTCACAGAAGCAACTGTAGAGAATCAAAACACGCTTCAATGTTGCTCACATATTTAGAGGAATTCAGGCAAATATGAGCAGTAAGTTAATAGGAGGAACTGTGGGATTTATAGCATTCAACATATTAACCATTGTACAGGAGCGACTATAAGTATAGTGCTCTTGTGCCATGGCACTAATTACATAATTAGTGTCTGCGACTCAGGAGTTTAGCTTTCTCCTTGTGGTTGACGCAAGCGAACCTGAGAGAGCGTTGTGTTATTCTTTCCTATCGCTGTATTGTTTTACACCCTGTTCCAAAAGTACTTATCCTTTCTTTCAGCGACAACAAATATTAGGCGAAATATCATCAATAGTACATTATTACCGCATCAAACAAAACAATTATAATCATACTTTCAATAAGTGAACTTGTAAAGCATGTATACATGTAAAACAGTACATTTATGAAAATATAAATATGAAATATTATTTTACTAACCTCAAGTGTGCGAGATCTGATGCAGACGATTCGGAGTCCGAATCATCGGATGATATCCCTTCTTGCTCATCAGAAGAACTGTCGTTGCATTTGAAATAATAATCTGATCGATCACATCAGAAACCACACGAACCTTGGACCAGTAACTATCTTCTAATTTTCTAACATGCCGGTGATATCCTACCCAGTGTTCTGCAGCTGCCGCAGAGATTCCTTCGTTGGTTAAACTCAATAAACGAGATAACGAAAATTCGCCAGTAACATTGCGCTCCCTTATGAAGTGCTTTTCTGTCGCCCATGCAAGCTCAATGGGATTAAGATCGCAATTGTATGGCGGCAGATACAGAGTGGAGTGTCCATGTGCACGAGGACGCGGTCAATCTTAAATTCCTTTTCTCTTGGTCTGTTCATTTCTATCAAAGAAAAACGTTGATGCTTTAGCATGCTTTCTTCGCAATGAACTCCCTTTTTCTGAAACCATGACATCACGTTAACTTTATCGTCGTATTTATTTGGGGGCCTATTGATCTGAATGGTGTGATAAGGAGCATTATCTAGAATGATTACAGATTTTTCCAGAAGGTTTGGAATCAAGCGTTCATTCACCCATCGTTCGAAGTTGACACCGTTCATTTGCCCATGGTAATCACCTGTTACTCATCCTTCCTTGTAAATCAGCAATGCTCCAGAAATAAATCCATGAGTTTGTTTCCTGCACTACCATCAGTAAATACCCCTGTGATCCCATCAGCTTGCCAACATTTATTGAATGTTAAATTACTGTCCATCCACGTTTCATTCAAATAAACGATATCCCTCCTTGTCTTCGGTATTCCCTTAGCTCAGCTAAGTATTTGCATCTCCATTCAACAATTCTTGGCTTTTCGATTAAGATTTTTCGCTTTCCTTGGCACTTGCGCCATCTAAATCCCAATTTCCGAAAAATTCTCCTTAAAGACTGTACCTCCCAAGGAAATTTTATCTTACTTCTAACTACAGAAAGTAACTTTCTGCATGTCGGAACTATCTTTTTATTGACGTAGAAGTCCATTATTGTCCGCTTAATGTCGCACATGTCGAAGTCTATATTTATATTTCTTTCTGGATTTCGAGGTCTTGTCTTACCTGGAGTGGGTAAAGGGCTTCCTTCTGTTCTCTTCGCACTTTCTTGTCTTATATTCTTAATTGTTCCACAGACACACCGCAGCAATTTGCTGCTCTCTCATCCGCTCGCAAAATCGGCAGAATTAGTTGTTTCTGCTCTGCTTCCTTTTTGCATTGCTCGTTTACAAGGTTTATTATTTCGCGAGCCTCGCTATAAATGGTTTTTCCCTTTTCCCAAAAGTTAGCCATTTCACTAATGAATTATATTAATTTGACACTCGCAATACAACGCGTTTTAACACTGTAGTATCCACTGACACTGTCTGCAGTAAGACTGCACTTGCTGACAACATTTTTGAACTGTTGGTGTTACACTATCTACACCTTACGCAAGAAGCTCCCCATTCCACTGCACGCTTGCAGTTCAAGGACAAAGTCAATCTCGTGAGTCACTGACAGTATGTACTTATTTTAAAAGCCTTTCTACTATTTCTTAAACGCTAAGTGCAACAAGAATGCATTGTTTCGCAATGAGGCATGCAATGAAGAAGTTGTGGTGTTACATTACTATCCTATGGATTCGTGCCCGGAAAGCAGTGGCACGTCTCAGACATGCGCAGAAGATTTCAGGGTTTCCACTTCCTGGCTTATACGGGTTTGGAAGGATAAGGGGATAGTACATATCCGTGCCAATTAGTACCTAACACGGTTCCATGTGGCAGCACGTCCAACTAGAGGCACCTACCAACATTAAGTAATACCTAGGTTATATACAAAGAGTTGGTGCAATGTGAGTTAGGGCTTTCATCAATATTTTGCATGTAAAGGTTAGCGTAAACTTATATTTTATTTCATATTTTAACAAGTGTGCTCCTGTCACTTTAATCGTATTTAAAACCAAACAGTGAAGTCGTTTCCAAACTGTTACTTGCAATGCCTGGAAGCTTTTCAATGATAAAAGTAATGGTGATGAAGATGATTTAATTACTCAATATTCGGAATTTCCAAGTATTCATAAAAGCGCATTGAGCAAAAAGACAAAATAAAGTCATCATACAAACAAGGATTAGACCACTGGTGATCTTTTCCGACTCCAAACTAAAGCTGCTCCATCACAGGGGGTAATAGGTAAGGACTCTCTACTGAGATAGCCTTACTCAGGGAGTAGTGACCCTGCCCATGAGAGCTCCAGGGCCTTCTGACCCGGAAGGTAGTACCTTTAAGGGTCCCATCCACAAGTTAACGTGGGGCATAGACTGAGTTCCTAAGTCGTACTGAAGGCAATCAGCCTAGGAGAAGATGACTCCAAAATCAAAATCCTGGTCCTCCAGGTTGGGGGTTGTGCAGTAGGCCGGTACCCTACTCACGTAAAAGAAATTACTCATAAACTCCAAATTAATAGCCGGAGAGATCCAACAAAATCAAATATTTAGTAAATTTATTAATATACTGCATTCATTTATCTATAAATTTAGAGCCTGTATTATTGAAGCTTAACGAATAAGACGACTTTGACAATATCTGTATCTATTTCCAGTAGATAACTCATATTTGGTATCTGGTTAGCGCTGTCAGTGAATTCATGCTTTGGCCACCATTGTAGTTTCGATATGATTTTTGGTATCTGTAATTCTGTTTCCACTTTTGTTGTAGTAATGTAAACGATTGTGTTGCAGTTGAAACTGTGCAACTCTGGGATAGCGAAATGGCGTTTATGTATTCGCGCGTTTGTTCTAAGGTAAAAATAATGCGTTCGTGAAACTTTGGGACAAATGCATTGTAGCTTTTTCGAAGAAACATACGACTACTCTTTATTTCTAAGTATAGAGCTTAAAGTTATGTCCAAGTGTCACTCGCCGCTCTGTAAGCAGAACCAATTGTGAATGAATTCAACAAATTCACTCTGAAGCATGGCCAATGTTTCGATTCATGGTGGATATTAGAATATGGGATCTTACCCTGTAAACCCACAGTAATTTTATATTCTAGAATTTATAAGCATACACAATGTTTCATGTATTAAAATATATGATGAGTGTTATTAATTTTCGCTAATTACACAATTCTAACGCTTTGAGTAGAATATTTTGGTTGATATTATACACTCAAAGTTAATTTATATTTTATACTCGTTTTTTGGTTTTTCATCTTATAAAATTTGTCAATTTCCTTCTTATTTTCAAAACAAAGCACTACAATGTAGTTTCTTTATGTATGATCATAAATGCCTAAAAATCAAACAAGCCCTTGCAATTGGAAATACTATTATCATGTGTGCAATAAACATTGCGTTTATCTGAAAAACATAACAGAAAACACACAGCTGGTTAAAATATTTGCCGGCCCTCGTAGCCGTGGTCGCTGGAGTGGTCGCTCCGGTGCTCCGCCAAGCTGAGGGTCACGGGTTCGAGTCCCGCCACGGGCATGGGTGTTTGTGCGTGTATGTGTGTTGCGGAAATAAGCGGTATGAAAACAGTAAAACACAGTAGCATAAACTGGGTACAACAAGGGAACTTAAAAAAAATACGGAATCATCAACGGGAGGTCCGCGGTATATACCCTACCAAGACCGTTCTCCCTGACTGAGGTTGTTTTGCACATTTAGTTCTCATAACTGTAAAATTCCGGCAAGGTACCGTTAACTTAGGCTTGGATCGTATAGTTCCCAAACTTCCTTTCCGAATTATCATTTAATTTCACATATTATCATTTTCCACCACCTGTGGTGCAGTATGTAGTAAGAATGGACCTTAAAAGTAGGTATATTAGGAGAGAGCCAGCACACAGAGAGATGCCGACAACTGATAAGGGTAATTACATGTGTTTTAACGCATGTAAACATGTGTAACCGCTAATGACCGCCGCTAATGACACGTCTAATAGATATGCGTGGTAATACATATGTAAACATGTGTAACCCGCTAATGACCGCCGGAGATGCCGACAGCTGATAAGATATAATCGATATCGTTTGTTCTGTGTTGCAGCCTCCCGCCGGCTCCCTTTGAGGTCTTAGATACCGCCTGGTCTCGTGTCGCTAGGCTCCGCCACCTCTCTCTTTTGTGTTCTTACCTAATGCCGATAGGTCCTACCCCCTCCCCCCACGCGGTCTGGTCGCGTGCCGTAGCGTCCAGTCTTGAGATGTGCGGTAGGGATGCCTGCCGCCCCTCGGCAAATCAATTAGGTAATGTTCGTCAGACATTATTGAAAAAAAGAATTGTAATTTTATGACTACTAATGCCCGCACATTGCATATCTAATGTTCCTCGAGCAATTAAGTTTTTTGATTAATTAATTGTATATGAATTGAATCGAGCGCAAGTGGTAGCGTGTGTATAAGTAGCACGCTCACGGAACAGTCCGCCATGTTATGAAAAACCCGCAACCTACTTCTGTCTGATGATAACGGTAATGTCCATGTATACATTAGCTGACAAGGTTAGACGCTTTCACCACACTAATAGACTTTAAGATTGCATCCCCGATCTGTATACAGTCATTAGCGAACAATGTCAGTACTTGTTTTCCTAAGTGCTCTGAAAAACCCCCAGACACTCAATGTAAATACCTTTTAGCTTGAAAGGCTTCCTAATTGCCTGGCGGAATGTTTGGAGTAGCCAATCAAAATCGTTGTATTATATACAATCACAACTCTCACCCCTTCAGCTTTTATCGGAGGAAATGATATAAAAGCAGCAGCTTCACCAATGATTTTCACAGTATCGTGAGAACACCGCGATCTAAGCACTCTGCAAACTTTATTCTTTCAACGTGAAATTTCATCGAACATCATGTCTGGTAAGTTGTATCACCAATTCATTTTCATTAAAAAGTTAACTTATTACTTAGTACATTTAACTTATATTTGCGTTTTTGTTTTTAATGACGGACCTTTATTTGTAAATAGCTGAGCATTCTAAAAGTTAATAGCTAAACAGATGAATTTTCTGAAATGTGAACAGTTTAGTTAAGTATTCATTTTAGGCAAGCTTATTCTACATTTAATAGCTAACTGCGCGATTTCTCAAAAATGTGAACAATTTAGTTAAGTATTCATCTTTTGTGTAATTATTATTCCAGATATTTAAATACAGGATTGCACAGAGTGAACTATATTCCTTTCTAGACAAAATCCAATTACTTGAATACCCTACGAATCGAATAAAAAATGTTCTGTATAAATATTCTTTCGGAGGGTAACCGGAGGTAATCGATCCTGGGACTTCATGTTTGCATGCAATGACCGAACATTCATCAGTTAATGTTTCATTCCTCTTGTGCATTTTATTTAGTAAAAACTTCCAGTCTGTTTCCATCACGTTAAAAGGAGATATTTTCCATGAGTGTGTCGAATAATACAAGTGCTTTATTTTGTCATAAAAATTTCTCAGGTGTTTAAAAATACATCGACATTTCCCTGTATAAGCTATTCGCAATAAAGTAAATTAACTTAATAATATAACTTTTCTTAAAAAAATAAGTAAATAAAGAAATAAATAAAAATCTAAAGTGTAAATTAATTACGTTTTCAGCATTCAGTTCTGCTAACGTAGCTGAGGCGTACATCCAACTCCAGCAGGATACTCGCCACCGGCTGCAGGATCGTTCCTCATATACAGTTATGATTCAGGCACCCGAACACCCGAATGGTAAGCATTCTACAGAGTTTAAAAACTTTCGGGGGGTAACCGGTGGTAATCGATCCTGGGACTTCATGTTTGCATGCAATGATTCGAACATTCATCAGTTAATTTTTCATTCCTCTTGTGCATTTTATTTAGTAAAAACTTCCAGTCTGTTTCCATCACGTTAAAAAGAGATATTTTCCATGAGTGTGTCGAATAATACAAGTGCTTTATTTTGTCATAGAAATTTCTCAGGTGTTTAAAAATACATCAACATTTCCCTGTATAAGCTATTCGCAATAAAGTAAATTAACTTAATAATATAACTTCTTAAAAAATAAGTAAATAAAGAAATAAATAAAAATCTAAAGCGTAAATTAATTACGTTTTCAGCATTCAGTTCTGCTAACGTAGCTGAGGCGTACATCCAACTCCAGCAGGATACTCGCCACCGGCTGCAGGATTGTTCCTCAAATACAGTCATGATTCAGGAACCCGAACACCCGAATGTTAAGCATTCTTCAGAGTTTAAAAACTTTCGGGGGGTAACCGGTGGTAATCGATCCTGGGACTTCATGTTTGCATTCAATGATCGAACATTCATCAGTTAATGTTTCATTCCTCTTGTGCATTTTATTTAGTAAAAACTTCCAGTCTGTTTCCATCACGTTAAAAAGAGACATTTTCCATGAGTGTGTCGAATAATACAATTGCTTTATTTCGTCATAGAAATTTCTCAGGTGTTTAAAAATACATGGACATTTCCCTGTATAAGCCATTCGCAATAAAGTAAATTAACTTAATAATATAACTTTTCTTAAAAAAATAAGTAAATAAATAATTAAATAAAAATCTAACGCGTAAATTAATTACGTTTTCAGCATTCAGTTCTGCTAACGTAGCTGAGGCGTACATCCAGCTCCAGCAGGATACCCGCCACCGGCTGCAGGATCGTTCCTCAAATACAGTCATGATTCAGGCACCGAACACCCGAATGGTAAGCATTCTTAAGAGTTTAAAAAAATTAATGTAACAATTCATATTAACTTCTTGTTCATATGCTTTATTATTATTATTATTATTTCCAGGAAGCGGAGTTTATTTCGGGGTCTGTCATCCATCGACCGCTGCACAGGCACCACCAGGCTTCTAAACCTTACTGGTGCCAAATCATCATGGATGGGGCCCTGCCCCGTACATGCAGCAACACTTGAATGATAAGAATTTACAGACCGGTGTTTGAGCAATTGTAACTAAAAATTATTTAATAGTAGGTATACAATGGTGATTCTAGCACAAGAAGACTTAACTACGACAGCATAGAGATCTGAATTGTATAAGGAGAAAAGGATATATTTAAGGGAGTTTCTCACCACATATGCAGTCACATAACTCTTTCGGTCTCCCAGAATTCCATGTATTTTTCACGCATGTGTTTAAAACATCTATTTTTCATGAATAGCGTATAGATTCTTTAGAACTCTGTACTTAAACATGCTATACTATTAATATTAATATTATTATTATTATTTATTTTTTCCAGGAAGTGGACTTCATTTCGGAGGCGGCATCGCTCAACATGCGACCGCTGCACCGGTACCTCCAGGCTTCGCAACCATTGCACCGGCACCACCAGGCTTCGTGACCGCTGCACCGCTACCCCCAAGCTTCCAGAACTTCCCGGTACCAAATCAGCAGGGGTGGGGCTCTGCCCCATACATACAGCAAGCACCGAACGGTAAGAGTTTTTCAATATTTTATGAACTTCTTGCTTTACATATTCTATATTATTATCATTATTATTATTATTTTAAGGAAGTGGACTTTATTTTTTGGGATGAGTCAACCATCCTCCGCTGCACAGTCACCACCAGACTTCCAAGCCTTCATGGGGCCAAATCAGCAGAGGTGGGGCTCTGCCCCATACATGCAGCAACCACCGACCGGTAAGAATATGTTTCAAAATTTTATGAAGTTCTTTTACACATTCTATACTATTATCATTATTATTAATATTATTATTTCCAGGAAGTGGACTTTATTTCGGGGGTGGTATCACTGAACACGCGAGCGCTGTGCCACGCGCTTTCCCTATACCAAATCAGCAGGGATGGGGGTCTGTCATATGTGTGCAGCAACACTCGAACGGTAAGAATCCTTCAACATTTTATGAAGTTCTTTTACACATTGTATATTGTTATTATTATTAATATTATTGTTATTATTATTCCAGGAAATGATCTGGGTGACGCTGGAAGCCAGCCTATGGACCTCGGAACACAGGGGTCAGCATCGCCGGAGATTGGTGAAAACTCGACCACTGCACAGTCCGCCTCCTCATCGCTCGACACTCTGGAGGAAGTTATGCACTGTGAACCATCGATCTCCTCAGTCGCAGGCGATGAAACCGCTGCACCGTCAACCTCCTCCTCATCATTATCCAATGATGTAGAACCTGTTAATGGAAAGAGAGGACCGACATCGGATGGGAGGGAGCAGCTTACAATAAAAAAAAGCCAAGGTTAGTGCTAGCAATTGCCAGGGCCTGGAGTGCAATACCATCCAATCGGCATTCAAGGGACGTATTTTTAATAGTGGAATAGAAAATACATTAGAAATACTCGAGCCCAGAGTCTTTTTAGATGAGTGCAAGGAGCTTATTATTAAAGAAGCGGAAAACGTTTTGCAGAAAAGCAGGAGTGAATTAAAGATGCATTGTTCCATGGAACTTGAATATTTAATCCACAAACCTGATGAAGAGAAGTGTCTTTCCACTGGCTTTAATTCTAAGCCTGTACTGATACTTCCGTCAAGCGATCTCAATCAGATCTTCTCTTCAATTGCGGGGGATATTTTGGAAAACATTTCTAAATTTGAGGGGGGAGCATCGTCGAAGTCCTTGTTAAAGATACTCAGCCTGCTGATGGGCTTTACACACTACGATCCTTTACACGCAGGTTCATACATTGAACTACCTCAGAAAATCAGGAATAAAACTGCAATTATAAACATCCAGAACAAAGACAATTACTGCTTTGCATGGTGTATGCTAGCCTCTAAATACCCTGCTAGTTACAATGGATATAGAACCACAGTATACCCCTTTGAACTGCTTTGCAAAGCATTCAATTATGAAGGTATCGAATTTCCGGTGCCCCTCCATCAAATTGAATGCTCTGAAAAGCAGAATAATGGAGTATCCATTTCAGTGTTTGGTATAGAGGAGAATGAGAACATTATTCCTCTATACCAAACAGCTGAAAAGAAGCAGCACCATGCCAATCTGTTATATATTGAGCAGGGGGATAAGTCCCACTACTGTATAATTAAAGACTTGTCCAAACTTGTAAGCAGTCAAGTCACCAAACATAACGGTAAAATATGGACATGTGAGGCGTGCCTCAAGAGATGCACCAATGAAAAGGCTCTGGAAACGCACCGATTAAGACGTGGAAAATGCCAATTGCTTAGAATGCCTCAACAGGATGAGTACCTTGAATTTAAAGCATTCTCCAAAAGCGTCCCTGTACCATTTGTTATATACGCAGACATTGAATCTGTTCTGGCGAAGGTTCACTCTTGCGAGCCCTCAAGCAGCTCGAGTTGGACCCGAGCCATTCAAGAGCATGAAGCAATGTCTATTGCCTTGAAGGTGGTATGTAGGCATGACGAGGCATTGTCAAACTTTTTCCTCTTTAGAGGTCCGAATGCCGTCGATGACTTTATCAAGCAATTAAAATCAATCGCTGATGACGTCATCGATGTGTATTCCAATCCTAAACCCATGGATTTAAGCCTTGAAGAGCAACGGAATTTTGATAAGGCCTCTGAGTGTCATATATGCCTTGCTGCTTTCACTGTGAGCGATTTTCGCGTGAGGGATCACGATCATGTGACAGGGGAATATCTGGGTGCTGCTCATAATAGATGCAATTTGAATAGAAAGGTCCCTGATTTCATACCGATATTTTTTCATTGTTTATCTAATTATGACAGCCACTTCTTGATAAGACGCCTGGCGTATGATAATAAGCCCATATCGTGCATCGCTCAAAGTGGTGAAAGCTATATAGCGTTTAGCAAACGGTACAGGAACATCAGTTTCAGGTTTCTGGACAGCTTTAAGTTTCTTGACAATAAGCTGTCCAGCCTGGCTGACATGCTGGAGAAGAGTGACTTTAAAATAATAAGGGCAGAATATCCTGTTGAGGAGCATTTTAAGCCGGCGAAGAGCAAGGGAATATTCCCATATGATTATGTTTCAAGCCTTGCCATACTCAAAGAAACTTCTCTACCACCGAAGGAGGCCTTCTACAGCACTCTCACTGACAGCCAAATCACCGATGAGGAATACAGGCATGCTGAAAAAGTCTGGGATACCTTTAATATCCGGAATCTCGGAGAATAGAGCGATCTATACCTGAAAACAGATATACTGCTCTTGGCGGATATTTTCGAAAAGTTTCGAGATCTCATCCTGGGAATGTATAAGCTTGACCCAGCATGGTTTATACATTACCAGGTCTTGCCTTTGACGCTATGTTGAAGATAACAAAGGCGAAACTTTCCTTAATATCCGACAAGGGCATGCTGGAATTTTTCGAGTCGGGAATTAGAGGTGGACTGTGCACAGTGGTGAAGGGCTAAACCAAAGCTAACCACAGGTACATGTCCAACTTTGACCAGCATGCTCCTGTTAAACACCTGTCCTTTTGGGACATAAACAACTTATATGGAGCTTCTATGGGGTCTGCCCTCCCGTACAAGAATCTGAAATGGCTCACCAGAGAAGAAATTGATAGCATAAACTTCGCTGAAGTCAAAGAAGACTCAGAGACTGGCTATGTGCTAGAGGTTGATATCGAATACCCCGACCATATCCACGACGCCCACAACGAGCTTCCTTTTTGCCCACAGAGCGCGACACCACCGAATGGCCAATACAAGAAACTGCTTGCGACATTAGAACAGAAAAGCAAATATGTCTTGCACTACAGGGTGATGCAGCAGTGTATCGAACAAGGTGTAACTGTGAGACATATTCACAGAGTGGTATCCTACGACCAGTCTAACTGGCTGAAGACATATATCGACGTGAACACCGAGAAAAGAGCACAAGAAAAGTCAAAATTCGGGCAAAACCTATGGAAAAAGATGAATAACGCCGTATATGGGAAATTTATAGAGAATGTGAGAAAATACACTGATTTCAAAATTGTTGCAACCTGGAAACAGGCAAAGAAGTTGATAGCACGCAGCACTTACCTATGCACCATAATGTTTTAGGAAAATCTTGTAGGAATCGAACTGGGCAGAGAGGAAGTGCATATGAAAAAACCAATCTACATAGGACACGCAATTTCGGACATTTCAAAATTTATCATGTATGACTTCTTTTACAATATAATGAAACCAAATTTAAAAGACTTGCTGCTGTATTACATGGATACACACTCGTTCATTTTTGAAACGAGTTCTGATATCTATGAATTAATCAGGGAGAACCCCGAATATTTCGACACTTCAAACCTCGAAAAGGATAATGCATATGGTATTAAGCATGCCAACAGGAAAAAGATTGGGTTGTTCAAGGATGAATTGGGCGGCTTGGTTATGGAGGAGTATGTCGGTAAAAGAGCAAAGTTATACGCATACAGATACGGAGGGCAGACAATTAAGAAAGCAAAGGGCATCACCAGGGTGGGTATGGATAAAATCGATTTCGGCCATTATTTTGAATGCTTAAAAGACCATAGCCTAAAAACTTATTCGGTACAAAAAACATCACGGAGTAAACACCACAAAATTACAACCATTGAAACAAACAAATTGGCATTGAAGGGGGATGACGATAAGAGGAAGTTGATGGAAGGAAGCTATAAGACTGTAGCGTGGGGCCATTATTCCCTTAGACCTGGTGATTGCTAGTGGCTAAACTTGTAAATATGTATATGTTGTAAATATTTGAAGATTTCTTGTTTTTTACTTTTTCATTCTGAATGTTGTATATTTCCATTTTAAATTGTGTATGAGGGTTTTTATGTAATAATTTTTCCCTCTAATGATGCTATTGTATATATTCATTTAAAGTATGCGCGGGTTTTTATATATTAATTTTCCCTCTAATGATGTTATTGTTTATATTCATTTAAATTGTGTATGAGGGTTTTTATATAATAATTTTTCCCTCTAATGATGTTATTGTATATATTCCTTTAAATTGTGTATGAGGGTTTTTATGTAATAATTTTTCCCTCTAATGATGTTATTGTATATATTCATTTAAAGTATGTGAGGGTTTTATATATTAATTTTCCCTCTAATGATGATATTGTATATATTCATTTAAAGTATGCGAGGGTTTTTAAGTGCCTACGTTTTTCTATCAAAAATAGAAAAAATATGAAGGATATTTTAAAATAAAAATACTCATGATTTTACAACCATAAAATCTGGTCTTTATTAATTCTTCACACATTACACCAAATCCTTTATATCAATCCATTAAGTATCTGGAAAACCATACCACTTTACAAGAACTTTGTTTCCACGTTTACGTATAACCTTTTCTACTAAATATGTATTAGGATAGTTAGTCTTTTTTAGTTCATGCCCATAAAAGCCACCTTTTATGATTTAACCATTCCTATCCTTTAGTATGTATGTTGTAGGCTTGGTACGGTTCACACGAAATACTTTGAAGATTTCAACGCTCCAGTTATATTCATAACCCTTTTCAAAATGTCCTTTATGTTTAGATATCCTGACATAATCACCAACACTAAACTTCCTTGAAGCCTTCTTCTCTCTTCGTTCTTGATTATAATTACACACAGTCAGAAGAAGATCGTTGTTTTTCACTTCATTAAGTTTCATGCGGATAGCTGAATGAAAAGTATCATTGTACTTTACAAGGATTCTACGTAAAAGATCTAGCCACTTGTATGAGCCTTGGACTAAAAACTCTCGGTACATCATATTCTTCAAGGTTCGAATTAAACGTTCAACAGCCGCAGCCTTCAAATTGGTATAGGTGCTGTAGTAGTTAATATTGTACTTAAACATTAATCGTTTAAAGAACTTGTTATAAAATTCTTTCCCGTTGTCACTTTGAATATTCCGGGGAGGGACATCCATTTCTTGTAATATATCCTCCATAGCCTTTGCAACATAAACTCCGCCCTTATTCTTTAAGGGTTTTGCATATGCCATTTTAGAGTAAAAGTTGATTGCGATCAGAATGTATTTGAAATTTTTGTTCAGTCTTGCATATGGTATCATTTCAATCAAATCAATTTGTAATAAATCATTCATACCTTTGCTGATAATTTTGCGTCGTAAATAGTTCCTCCTCGCCGACCCGTGAAGCTCTCTGGCGATATTCTGTTTGGTGGTCATGCTGTAATTTTAGATGCTTTCATCTCCCGGATAATTTCCTCAATCTCTTGAGCGTGACTATTATTACCGGCGTCCCTCGAAGCAATAAGTAACCTCAGTCTATTCACTAATGTGTTAGGATTTCTCCAGAAAACGTAGTCAAACTCCTTATCAGACTTATGCTCCTTCCATGCCAGTCCTAGACCTGAATGTGTATTGAGCAAGGGGCGTATTATATTCTTGTATTTATACGATTTACCAGATTTCAAACGACCGTGTTTGGTGTAACCACGTCTATGAAGAAAAGTACTTTTCATAATCTTAGCATACGTCTCCAAGTCTTCACTGGTGTATGCAGAAATCTGAGGCGTTCGCTTAAAGATTAGCTCCGTCAAACCGGAGGTAGACTCATACGTTTCAACACCTATCAATATTTGATTATTTATAAAATGAATATCTTTATTTTCAAGCATATAACTTCCATCCTGATATCTCACGCCGTACAATGTATCAATGCGGTCCTTGTCTTTTGAGCGAACGTGTTGAAGGAAAGTAGAAATACTTGTAGAATCATCATCTTCATTCTTGACTGTCTTCACAGTCAACCCTTGAGTGTCCAAAATATCCTTGAGGGGAGCGGTTACAGGCTTCAAAGCTTCGGACATGACATGCTGAGTCTCAAACCTGAGACCTTTTAGAGCGCTCAGTTTTCTTTTACAGCCCTGGTATGCTCGGCTACAGACTCTTTAAGTCTTATCCTTTCACTATCCATCTTGCAAATGACGTGAAAATAGACGATTACCTTCATATTATAGTCTGCGTCCAGCTTGAGTTCTCATCGTATCGATAGCCTTAGCTAACATCTCTATCGAAGTTCTCAGTTGCTCGGTTTCTTTCTTATGTTCCTGCGTATGTGTCTTGAACGCTTCAGCAAAGATTGCCGTATTAGCGTACTGGCTTCTGGCTGATTCTTCTAGACTCGTCATTTGCTGCACATTAGTTTTGTAAGCGTCCAACATCATATTTACATTTTCCTCCACTTTCTTAAGTTTATCATTGCAGCAATCAGTTTTGATAGTATTCAAAACCTCTGTCTTTAACTGCCCGACTGTAGCCTCTAAATCTGAAACTCGCTTCATCGCTAACTTTTCTAAATTACTAATTTTCTGATTGCAAAGATTCTGAAGATTTGTTTTTTCTCTATCAAGCTCTGCGGTAACTTGTTTAATAGAGTCCATTACAGAATTCACTCTGTCTTTTGTAGAGGTTGTTAGAGTATCCACTTTACTCGTAGTTTTATTCAGATTTGCTGTGATATCTAGCAGCTTTTTACCTATTTGCATCTCGATTTCCTTTGGTAAGTACCTGTTTAACTGCTGTCGCGTTTCGTTCGATTTCCTAATGATCATAGCTCTAGCATATCTTTTATTTACAGCATTCGTATCTCCGAGAGGATCTGCTATATCAGTGATTCTCTTATTGTCGAATATAATGTTACCATCACCATCTATCGCTGCGTGCGTGAATTGACATATCCAGTGATGAACTTTTTATTCACAACATCATTATCGTGAACAGCATCTAGCAATACCTTCAATCTAACTTTATCAATCACTATGTTATTTTCCTTATCTCTCTTGAGGATATATCTTGAAATAATTTCATCGATCAGGGTCTTAGCCATAACCTCAACATTGTTAGCAGCTTGCTGAGAGAAATCGTGCATCCTAATTTCGAGAGCATCCACATAATTTTTATTGGAGGCATCACGATTATCTTCAGGATCGTGAACATTGCACAATCTCTTATTCTTGAATTGATAGTTTCCTTTGACATCTCTATTTATGATAAAACGGTCAAACACTCTTCTAACTGGCTCAGTTCTCTGAGAACCGAACCTATCGATGCTCATGGTTAACTACGAATGATCATTTTCTTTTTTGTCGAGCTTAATATATACATCAAAACTATTCGTATATCGCCCCTCATTCATGTGAAATTCAGGAACTATCACAACAAAGGGTCTTCCTTCTGATACACTCTCCCAAACGCTCTTACATAGATCTTTAAATACATTGTAGGTCATGTCGGTATTTACATAATCTTCGTAAATGTGCTTTAAGTTTAAATTGTCTTGTCTGAAGAGTATTATCATGTTTGTATTATCGTGAATTGAATGTTTTGGAACTTTAGCATAGGACTGCGCTAGATATACAGAGTCGACATTTCGATGTCTACCCATACTGTAAAAGGATGCTATCTTTTCCTGCTTTTCAGTGATGATGTCATCAAATATAAAGATTGAATTTTCTTTGACTTCAGAAGGATGCAAAACATCATTCCCGTTGTCGAATGTGTTCACTTCTATACCTTCGATATTTCCAAGCACTTTAATTAGGTATTGGTACTTTGGTTGATAGAGAGACTTTGAATAAATATACAAATTTTCAAAACGTAGTCCATTCTCTTGGAGTAGCATATTGAGTAATACGTTTGTTTTCCCTTCACTGGAACTCCCTAAAGTAAGAGCTCTGACATTAGATGGAAATAACTTGCCATGACGATCACTTCTAAAGTCACTTTCAAAGTCTAATACCTGAATAGGTAGAGAGCAGTGCTGCTTAACAAGCTCCATGTTAACAACTAACTTATAAAATGTATGTGTGATGTTTATATATTACCCGATGTGAAAGTAGTTAATGATTGAATGCAATGATATAAAAGGGCTAATGCATGCAATTACTCGTTTAGTATATCATGAGAGCTAAGAGAGGGAGGTCGTTGCAGTATAAGCGCGGCTATGGAATTATTAATTCCATAATTAATTCGCTCCCATTTGAAGCTCCCTTACCTGGATATAGATATTGCGGGCCTGGTACTAAATTGGAAAAACGTCTAAAAAGAGGAGACCCCGGAATTAACCAATTAGACGAAGCTTGCAAACAGCACGACCTCGCGTACGCTGAGAATAAGGACACCGCTTCAAGACAAATAGCGGATAAGATTCTTGCAGAGAAGGCTTGGAAGCGTGTGCAGTCATCAGATTCAACTTTTGGTGAAAGGTTAGCTGCAAGGCTAGTAACTGCAATCATGAAGGGAAAGGTTGCAGTGGGAGCCGGAAAGAGGAAGAAGAAGAGAGGAGGGTTTTTACCATTGATACCTATCATTGCTGCTTTAGGCGCTGCAGCAGGCGGCGCTGCTCAGATAGTCTCTGCAGTCAATAAAAAAAGGCTGCTGATAGGCACTTAGCAGAAGTTGCGAGGCATAACAAGGCGATGGAGACCCGAGGAAAGGGACTCCGGAAGGGATGGTGTAAGAAGAGGAATAAAGGAGGATTCTTACCTGCAATGCCATTGATGTCGTCATTAGCCGCTGCACCTAAAATAGCAAGGTCTTTGAAAAAAAGAGGATCTAAAGGCGAGGGTTTAAAGAAGAAGGCAAAAAACGGAGAAAGAGGATTGTACATATACAGGAGGAAGCTCTAAGTAACGTAGCCATCGAATATTATGCTAAACGTTTAAAAATTCCTTATTTTAGAGGGGTTTATATGATTGACAAACTTCCTTTAAAACCACACTGCAAAGAGAGACTTATTACCAATCTCGATACATCAGATAATGAAGGAACACACTGGGTTGCTATAAGGAAAGAAGGTGATGTCGCATACTACTTTGATAGTTTCGGTAATTTGAAGCCGCCTCCTGAGATTGAGAAATATCTACAAGGTGTTAAAATCTACTATAATACACAGAGATACCAGAATTTCGATTCAGTCATCTGCGGGCACTTGTGCTTGCAATTTCTTTTATCCTAGAAGGTGCTTCATCGTCAAGATGAGTTATACAGTTACAGTGAGTGGGTCAGACACTGTTATTTCAACTATCTAAATCCGCCTCTACAGCTAGATCCTCCAGGTCATTATGAGATTGCTCTCTTGAATTTTGAAACATTCTATTCAAAACCAAATGTTGATGAAAGTAATAATAGATTTCATTATATTCATAATGGTAAACCTGAAACCATTGTCATCCCTCATGGAACCTACGAGATTGCCGATATCAATACATTTCTAAGGATAAACTAGGATTGAATGATGAAGTCTTCTTCATAAGACCTAACAATAATACAATGAAGGCTGAAATTAAATGTCCTTGTACAATAGACTTTTCTAAGAATAGATCTATTGGTTCGCTTCTAGGATTCACGGACACTAAAATAATTCCTGCTGAAGAAGCGCTCGAATCTGACGATCTTGTGAATATATTTAAAGTGAGTATCATACGTGTGGAGTGCAGTATTGCAACAGGCTCTTTCATTGACGGTAAAAGCGGACATTCGCTCTACGAGTTTTTCCCTTCTGTTCCACCAGGCTATCATATCTCTCAAGAACCTTCGAACCCAATATATTTACCGGTCATAGATACAAACTATATAGACCAGATCACTATTCGAGTGGTAGATCAACACGGAAAGGCGATCAACTTCAGGAACGAAGTTATCACTACAAGACTCCACATAAGATGTAATGGCAATACATTTTAAAAGACATCGCAAATACTATAATAGACGACGTACACAGCGTTCGAAGCATACTACCTCTCCAGCTTCCGAGGAGTTAACACGTGCTAACCGCAAGTTCCTCGAAGGGTTAGGTTACAGGACGCTATAATGGACATCTTAAACGTGACAGAAGTTCCAGCCTTTGACGACAAGATCACCAAGGAGTAGGAGCATATTTTTCTTCCATACAACACCTCCGCTCTGGATGTAAACGATGAAATTAGAATACCGTGCCAAGCTGAAGATTTGTATACGCTACCTAACAAGAATTATCTCTACATCGAAGGTGCTCTCACCAAGGTAGATGGATCCCTACTACATCGAAGCTCACTAATAATGCTATAACCTTCATGTTTGATGAGATACGTCTAGATATAAATGCTACAACTATAAACAGAACAAGGAATCCTGGAATTACTACAACTATACGAAATTATGTGACTCTCAACCCTATGGAGTCGAATCGGCTGCTGAATGCTGGATGGGCCTATCCTGGTGAAGAAGTTGATATAGTACACGCGGCGAATGGAGCTTTCAATGCTGTAGTCCCTCTCTCGATGCTCCTAGGATTTGCTGATGACCACAAGGAGCTTATACTCAACAGCAAGTTTGAATTGATTCTCATAAGATCCAAAGATTCTAGAAACTGTGTCCTGAGTTCGAATGGAGAGGAAGCTAATGTAAAGTTAACTAGAATCGAATGGAAGATGCCTGTAATTCGTCTTTCCGATGCTGAAAGTGTTCACATTCTAAAAATTGTCAAGTCTGATAAACCTCTACACCTTGCCTTTCGATCTATGGATCTTCATACACAGCCTGCTGTACCCCAGACAAGATCTTTCACGTGGAATGTAGCAACAACATCTAAGCTCGAGAAACCTCGCTTCATCATAGTGTGTGCGCAGACTGCAAGATTGGGTGATTATAGCAAGTACAGTTCCGAGTTTGATCACTGCAACATTACTAATTTGAGACTATTCCTCAACAGTGAATGCTACCCCTACCATGATTTGAACTTGGACTTTAAAAATTCAAAGTTTGCTTCACTATATGAAATGTACTGTAAATTTCAAAGTTCCTATTATGAAAGAGATAATTATCCCCTCTTGAAGAGAAAGGATTTTCTTCACCGTGCACCATTATTCGTAATAGACTGTTCTCACCAACCCGAGGAGGTTATAAATGGAGCTGTGAACATCAGAATCGAGATTCAAGCCTCTGCAAATATACCAGCCCAGACGTCACTGTACTGCCTGGTTCTACACGACAAAGTATTTACCTACAAACCTCTTTCTCACGTGATGCAAGCACTTATATAATTATGCATATGTTTGGGTGAATGGTTTTTTTGTAAAGGAATGTACAAGGATAAGTTTATGAATAATAAATTGAATTCATATACTAAAACACTCTTTTATTGACTTTAGCATACATTTCAAGCATTTTCCTTCTTCCCCTCCTACTCCCTGAAAAACTAATTGCTCCTGACTTGGAGAAATCATTTAAAATATTCAAATGTCTTTCAATATAGGGTAATAGCCATTTTAGGTTCCTTACACCCTCAATGTCTAAAGATATTACATTATTATTTAAAGATGTATTTATGAAATGAATTGAATGGTCAAAAAATACAATAATATTGCATGCATAAATTACATTGTCACAATATTCATCACACGCACACTTTTTTTCTTGGCGTAGGTAATCTTCAATCATTGAAATGTTTTTGGATATTATATCCCAGTCTGATTTTGCAATATAAACAATTGATTTATCACTTTCACAATTTATGTAGAGTGAGGGAATGTCATAGTATAGACCAATGTTCACGGAATGGGAGGGGGAGATGCTGACGTCATCAAACGCCTGTGATCGATTCTCCATGCTCCTCTGGCGAATGCAGGGTATCTTCAATGAATAAGAAGACCCTAGGACCCTCGTTGAGGATCCTCCTCTTACACCTCCTCTTCTGCTTTCTCTTCCCAGTTTCGTTCTGACTCTTCCTTCGCTCCCTCCTCACAGCCCTGCAACATATATTCAAAACAATGTTTGAAATAGTTTTAGTTAATGATTTCATGCCCTATGAAAGAGAAAATACATATATTAGAAGAATCCTCTCCCCTTGCCACACAAAAAGTATTATCAAAGTGTGTCATACTCACTTCACGGGCTTGCACCATTCTGCGTGTATCTCGGGCAAGCAATCTAGAATCGTCTGATTTATCCCCTCCTGTACCCTCGTTGCTTTAACACCAGGGGTAGTAGTAATGTCGGGTAGTGGAGCAGCATCCTCATCCGTAGGCTGCGTATTGCGCTCTGCGATTGGATATTCCTCTATATTGACAATGCGTCTCTCAGGATCCAGCTCCTCTATTGGCACGGGTACCTTAGGCGCAGTCATTCGCAGTCTGTAATAGTTTAATTTTAGGTTAGACATGAGTAGCATTAGAAGCAGTAAATGAATATGTAATTTATTATTTCTTCTACTTACTCGAGTTTTCTCCTCCTGCGCTGGTAGACCTCGCAGTTGTCGTTACATAGGAAGAGGGATGTCATGCGTTCATGCTGAGCCGTGTTAGTACAAACTACAGAATGCATGTATCCCGTGCACGACTCTGTATCACATTCAGTTAGATGTTTCGAGACGAAGACATCGTCAAATTCCTCGACATCGCTAAGATCCTCCACATCATCACCCTTGCGATTTTCACTGAAAGAATAAAATAATTTCAAGTTAGTTTTCATTTAACAAGCGTACAATATATTACCGAGTTATAGAAATATATATATATATATATATATATATATATTCCTTACATGTTCGCTCCTCGATAAACAGGACAGCTCTCTGTACACACTTCCAGTGTAGTCATCTGATCATGATGCGATGGTTGAGTACACAACACTGAATGCATTAAACCATTGCATGTTTCGGTATGGAAGTATACGTAGTGAAAATAATCTTCTCCGCACTCGCTCCAGCAATCATTCATCTCAGATGCACGATTATCACCAGGCATTTCGATTATCACTGAACGAACAATAAATGATCGCTCTGGCTGCCAACGTTCCTTATATACTGTAGACGGTGACGTCACGCGGCTGTGGAGGGGTTGAATGCATGTTGAGACCTGTTATTCACCCTCCACGCAGAAGCCGGGTGTCTATTTTTGAATACAAAGGCATTTATTTTTTAATAACATTTATAATATTTAACAATAATGTTATCCGAATTTATTTTATTTTTAATAACATATGTAGTATTCAGCGATCAATGAGACGCTTATTTATTTTTAATGCCTTATGTAATATTTCTTTTCGCCAATCTGAATTCTCAATACTTTATTCGCAATATTTTATTGAAAGAAATAAGAACTATGAAGCTTAATCATTAATTATCAGGGAAAAAATTGTCTAGACTTGGGTATTTCCACAGTTTGTGATGGAAATTCTACGAGCTAAAAGGTATTTACATTGAGTGTCTGGGGGTTTTTCAGAGCACTTAGGAAAACAATTACTGACATTGTTCGCTAATGACTGTATACAGATACGGGATGCAATCTTAAAGTCTATTAATGTGGTGAAAGCGTCTAACCTTGTCAGCTAATGTATACATGGACATTACCGTTATCATCAGACAGAAGTAGGTTGCGGGTTTTTCATTACATGCCCGGCTGTTGTTCGCTAATTTATGTATACAGATCCGTGATGCAATCTTAAAGTCTATAAATGTGGTGAAAGCGTCTAACGTTGTCAGCTAATGTATACATGGACATTACCGTTATCCTCAGACAGAAGTAGGTTGCGGGTTTTTCATAACATGGCGGACTGTTCCCTGAGCGTGCTACTTATACACACGCTACCACTTGCGCTCGATTCAATTCATATACAATTAATTAATCAAAAAAAACTTAATTGCTCGAGGAACATTAGATATGCAATGTGCGGGCATTAGTAGTCATAAAATTACAATTCTTTTTTTCAATAATGTTTGACGAACATTACCTAATTGATTTGCCGAGGGGCGGCAGGCATCCCTACCGCACATCTCAGGACTGGACGCTACGGCACGCGACCAGACCACGTGGGGGGTGGGGGTAGGACCTATCGGCATTAGGTAAGAACACAAAAGAGAGAGGTGGCGGGGCCTAGCGACACGAGACCAGGCGGTATCTAAGACCTCAAAAGGAGCCGGCGGGAGGCTGCAACACAGAACAAACGATATCGATTATATCTTATCAGCTGTCGGCATCTCCGGCGGTCATTAGCGGGTTACACATGTTTACATATGTATTACCACGCATATCCATTAGACGTGTCATTAGCGGCGGTCATTAGCGGTTACACATGTTTACATGTGTTTACATGCGTTAAAAACACATGTAATTACCCTTATCAGTTGTCGGCATCTCTCTGTGTGCTGGCTCTCTCCTAATATATCTACTCTTAAACAATATTAAAATGATCGTGGGTGCGATTCGAACCTTGGTAGTTAACACTGCCAAATGCCTCCATATAACCGCTAGGCTATAAGCGCACATTTGGCATTGAGTACTCTGTATGAATGATGATGATGATGATGACAAAATGAAGGTAAATATCTCCCGCAGAGATGTCAGTGTGAATCTACCTAGGAGCAGAGTAGATCTACAGACAATTTTATGTTTCAAGAGTCTGCTCTTTTTGGTTCAAAGGTCTACAACTGAGAACGAAAAGGTGGCCCATTCCTCTAGATTCCAAGATGTTTTGTTCCTTGAAGCTGGTTATCGAGACCCAGGAGAAATAATAATAATAATAATAATAATAATAATAATAATAATAATAATAATAATAATAATAATAATAATATACGATCGAACATAGCGACGAAAATGTGCTGAATTCATATTAGGAATGGGTTTTGTAGGGAAGACAGAGAAACAAAGTTTGTTTCCTCGAAGCAGAGGTATTTTACCTGCGATGGTCAACGAACCTGCATACCGGAAGTCTCGCCTTTATACTTTTAGCTCGTACAGGATTTACAACGGTTTCAAAGCTTAAAAGGGTGAGGAAGTATATGTGCCTTATCTACGATCTAAGAATGTTCGTGGGAAGATTTTAAAACTCAAAATAAGCTGTAAGAAGCAGATGTGAAAGTTGTCAAGTGGGGGTGGCCAATAATAAAAATCATGAAACAAAATGATAGCCAATCGAAAGATCGCGTATACATCACATGATACGTTTGAATTTAAGACGGTACGAAACTTAAGAAAGGTGGGGGAAAAATTCTAATTCTGGCAAAAGGCGTGAAAGAGAAAAAGAAACGCGGAGACACATTCGGGTACAAACTAACCATGAGAACGGCCGAGGCATATGCCGGTACAAACTAACCACGAGGACGGTCGACGAAACAAGATTAGAAGAAAATAATCAGAAAGTTTATAGTGTAAAAATGAAGTTATGAAACCTAGGCAATTCGAGGGCTAGTCGGAGAAACATATAAGTAGTGACTTCGAAAGTGATAAGAATAACAGTGGTTTCGACGACGAAGGTGGCGGGTTAACCAGTTAGGAATCTTCGTAACCAAAATAAAGAAATAACTCAAACTTCGCCGGCAGAATTATTAATATCATCAAGGCAGTGTCACCACCCCTGAAAACAAGAACCTCAGCTCTACCAAACACAAATTCCAAATCCCTGCCATCCAACCATCGAACCCAGGACTCTGAGTCCACTGAAGCAACTGCCAGGAACAACACAGATGCGTCAGAGGTCAGCGTCATCCTCCATTACATTTCCGTATCTATCTTCACAAGATACCATCCAGCCTGTATCACGTCTCTCTATGACTGGCTTGAAACAAATTACAATACTTACAGGAATGAACCAATACGCAACGTTATAGTCGGTGTGAAACAAGGCAGTAGTCAGAAATACTACTAGATGGTGTAAACGGGCTGGCCGGTTCAATATGAGTAGCGAATTCACCTTTCAGAAGGAGGGTGGGCTATAAATGAGTTATTTATGCTTAACCGATTTTGATTGTGTCTGTAATTATAGATATTGTTGTTCCCATTTAATTCTGTGTTATAATGTCCAGTGTTGCAACTGTTCCTCGTGTACCGTTGTTGGAGGTATGGTTGTTATATGAAAAGTGCATGTGGTTTACGCTGATTTCCTTTCTACTCTCTCTTTGGTTTCCATCCCTTAAGTTATGGTTTTTATCAAATCTCGGTGTCTGATGCTTATACCTTTCCCTAGGGCGTTCGAACTTCTTTTATTATTGAATCTAGCACTTTGTTTCCCTTCCCCATAAAAATTATAGTTGTGTTTTTTCTGCGGTGTGTTAAGTTTCCTATTCCTATTTTTCCAGCTATTCCCTGATAAAAGTTGATGATCAAAGACCGTTATTAATTCTATTATATTTGCAATTGTAGGTTGTTGCCGTACAATGTGTCCATTCCTTCTATGTGGTTCAAAATGGTTCATCAAGGTAATTGTTTCCCTATTTTCCACGGGAAGGTCTATTTGCTTTTCTGGCGTGAGACCAAAGACGTATTCTTTTAGTGTTCCGTGTATATGTTAACTGTACCTCCCATTGTTAAGCTCCAAGCAGACTTTGTTTTTATCTCAGTTACTCTGATATAAAGCCTTACTTGAATTCTGTATAAGATAAAGAATCTCCCAATTTTAACCTTCACCAATTTAATGCACGAACTTTGAGGATTTTTTTCCACAACAATGAGTTTAATTTTCTCAGGCGCGGACCTTAGGCGAAATACTGAATAAGCTCTCTTACACAGGGACTCTGAAAATTCCCTTTACATACTTTTAGGCCTTGTGGAGAAGACTGAGTAGATTATGTTTTGAATGTTTTGAAACCCATGCCCGGAAACGTACCATCAGACGAGCAGCTGATGTCATTTGACCTCTACCCCACTTCCGTACCTAGTTCGAGCTCTATTCACGTGTCGTTTAGCCTCCGAACAACATGGTATTTACGTCAGACGATCAGCTGGTGTCGATTCACCTCAACTTATCTCTCTACTCTGGTTCGAGCCCCATTCACGTGTCGTTTAGTTTCGCAGCAACATAGTGGAATACACGTTTGCAGAGTAGACAGGCATGTTCCTTCTGTAAGGCGAAGTTCAAGGTAATGGAAGAGCTGCTTGTCGCCTTTACTGGGATCGTTATCCACAACGTCCTACTTCACTGTATACCATTTTCGCCACAATTACGCAACGGCTTCGAGAAAGCTTCGTCAGCAGAGAGACTGTGATGCTCCAATGAGACGTCGCACTCCCAAATTTGAAGAGGCCGTTCTGCATCACGTTGATGAGAACCCGTCAACGAGCACGCGAGTAATTGTGCGTGCAATCGATGTTGCCTATAGCAACGTCCTGGATGCTGCAACTACTACAACCTATCACCTCAAAAGATAACATTCACTACAGCCGAGTTTTCATCACGTGTTGCCTTCTGTACGTAGTTTCTGCACCGTTGCAACAACGAGTCCCGATTTCCACGCCGCATTCCCTTCACAGATGAAAGTCCGTTCACTAGGAATTGTATTCTCAATTCCCGGAACAGCCATGTATGGGCAGACGAAAACCCTCATGACACGCATGTCCAGGGATCCCAGAGCAAATTTGGCATCAATGTATGGGAAGATATTCTGGATGGTCATGAGATTGGCCCACACGTTCTTCCAGCCAAGCTAGCGGATCCCATCTAGTTCATCTTCCTAAAACATGTACTGGGCGTGTTGGTGGAGGACGTGTTATTGAACATCCGTCAACACATGCGGTTTCAGCACGACAGCGCATCCACTATCTTTTCACTCGGTGTTCGGGAACATCTGAACCGTCAATTTGGGCAAAGATGGATAGAGCAAGATGGTCTAATTGCGCGACTCCCATGATACCAGATTTCACATCATTGGAGTTTTTCGTGTGGGGTTGCATGGCGAGTTTAACCCATGAGCCACCTGTAGAGTGAGAGGAACATCTGGTGACACGAATTATGATCGTTGTACAAAAGATTGCAGAGACACCAGTTGTGATGGAGCGATTTTACCACATCATTGCCAGGTACAATTTGTCCAACAACGTTGGTGGTCGCCACATCGAACCACAGTTGTAGCGTATCAGAACGCCAACCAGTCTCTGACGAAGACTAAAACAGATTGGGCAGTTTAACTAAACAAAGCTGTTCATGAAACATTATTAAGTTTACATTTTGTTTCTTTGGTATTATTTCCTAATGGGTTGTAGTGAATAAGAATGGTAACCATCCTGCGAGAAGACAAAAACAAATTGTTAAGATCACTGTAAACAGAGGTGTTTGTGAAAAGTAATTAAGCTTCCTGTTGGTTTCTTGAATGGTGATGTACTAAGTCACCCCTAACATAAGTACTTAAGCAAACGTGGTCGCGTTAAACACATGTTTTCAAATGGTTGTAGCACGGAAACGGTACGTTTCCGGACTTGGATTCCTATTCAAATCACGATATTTAATCCCCTCTACAGGTCCTACAACTTTGAAGTTTGGGAGGGAAGTTTTTGAACACCTGTATACTCCTTAACGTTATCTATCCTAGTTTTGGTCAGACGTCGGGATTGCTAATTTTAAAAAAATGTTATTTTTTTTAAAGGCAAAGACACTAAACGAGTTGGATAGGAGAAAGAGTTGGCTTATTTTTAACTGGGTGGTGAAAATAAACCTTGTGGAAACTGTTAGTAAGAGAAAGGTTGGGAAAGATTTGCCTTATGGTTGAAATTTTCGCTGGAAATTCAAAGGAGAATAATGGTGATGCCCGCTTAGTACATCTGTTAGTCTGCGTTAATTGGGAGTTGACAACCGGTGGCTGGGAGAAAGTAAAGAATAATTGCTGGCTAACGACAAGACCGAGGCCCTAGTAGTAGCACGATTTAGACGTGACAGTGTAGAGAGCATTCATCCAGTTGCTTTCAGTCCGAAGTCATCGTCAGTGTAGCATTCTAGCTGCAAACATTTGGGCAAAGGTAGTGGATTTGTTGGTTTTTGACGTGGAACGGGCGCATTCTTGGTGAACAGGCCTTGCTGCTCTATGTGTGCTCTGATTTGTCCGGAATTGTTGTCCAGAACTCGGATTGTACAATCTGTGGTTCCCAGGTGCTTTGGTGGTCTCGGTGATAGTGTGCTGATGGATGGATGGATGAAACTGTTGATCTCTGCAAGTCTTGAATGTGGCGCTCCAGAGCTGAAAGTTGACCGTCAGATTCCCGGCCTCCACGTGAAGGTCCAGCACGGCGTTACTTAAGGCCTGGATTTGCTGAATGGAGATGCCTTTGGTGTTGCTTATTTGTTGTGGTGAAGGTTGGAATGTGTGAGAGATGGTTGTTGAAGCTGTGGCTGTGGTTTATATTTCCCTGCATCGAGGATACAGGGGCAGTGAGCCTTGTTCTGAAGTGCGAAATACCTCCACAGGTGAAGCAGTAGCGACGGAGGATCGTGCTGATTGCACACCGTAGTAGTGGAGGAAGCGCCACATTAATGGCCCTTCAGCGGAATCATTCATGTTATTTCCTTGTGCCCATAGGCATAACACCGGCAGCAAGTAGCTAGCCGGTCGCATCGGCTGGCCCCGATGCGTAAAAGCCGTCCTGATATGAGCAGGCTGGACATGAAGGCAGCTTTCAAGTCCATGCGTCTGGCCAGCTCCAAATGGGCTATCGACGTGGGTCCTCGGATGGATAGAGCTGGTCTTCGTTGCAGACTGTCACTGGTGCTGCGCTGCTGCTAGCACAAAGCGTGCCGGCAGGTTCCTGCGTGCTCCTGGGATGACAATGCTTAATGGGCTCTGGAGTTGTGGTGGCTTGAGAGCGATTGCTTGCGATTGGTCCGTTTTCGGTAAGAAAACGGGGCCAGCGAGTTATTACCTTATTTCCGAATTTGACTGCGGTGGCTGATCTGTAAGCTGCTGTGACGGCTTCTCCTCTGCGTGGTTTGAGAGGGGTGATGGTTTACACGATGATGCTGTGCTGTTTGAAGACTGCTTCTTTCTGTTATGACGTATCGTTTCGAAAATGTCATGACTTCCATCAAATGTGAGTTAAAATACTTCCCACTCTTGTGCAAGCAAGTGACTTACTTTCTCTTGTATTTTAACTAGCTGTTATTGCACTCTAACACTGTTCTCTGTGAGCGTATCTGCCTGTGCATTTAGAAATTCTGACAGACTAGCTCTTTACATTTGTTCACGTTAAATTTCTGCCTTACACTAGTAATCTCTGCTTGAATGCTTTCTTGTGTTTGTACTAATTTTTACGATTTGCTTCTTGACTCTGTTCTATTTTCCCATTTACATCATTCTCTCGTTTACCATGATTTTCTGCTATGATTTCTATTAACTGTTTACTCTGTTCCGCTATTGTTGCTGTGTTCGTGGATTGTACTAATTGTATTAATTTATTAAATACTTCACTTTTATAAGTTGGTTGCAGTGAAGCAGCTATTGTATTTACATTGCTACCACAGCCTTGGTGTAATGCTAACAGGGTTGCTACCTTCTGCTGTAGTTATGTTTACACTTTGTTGTTCCTTAATAATATGCTGGTGAGAAATAAATAATTTACACAATCCCATGTTTTTTTACCCGGTGCGGGTGTTTGGTGGTTCTTGCTGCTCTTAAAGATGGTGTGGGTTGCGCTCTCCTTAACGAAACTATTGTAGGTGTTATTTGTGGCGGGAGCGTGTAGCTGTATGTATTTGCTTACCTTAAGCATATATGATGTTGAGCCGGGTACTGACCTCCCCTCGTTGCTCTGTTTCTCTCGGCCTTCGGCGCTATCTTGGTGATGAGTTAAGCGTGAATAAGGACTCATATTATGTTCCGGTAAAGAAACGAGAGGGATCTCAGGTCAAGGGACAGGTCTGGGATGTACATGACGAGGTTTCTGGTTACTGTAATGTAAATACGGATTTCATTTGTACACTTAGTTCAATTTCTCGTATATTCAAGGAAGTTGCCACAAGTGCGTTACTTTCCGGCTACCATTTTTGCGCGGAACTTAACTTTGTTTCAACGTTTATCAGGACTAGTTCGGCTTCTATCCAGCCGTAAATCAACGTTGCATTTTCACTCTTTAAAACACCGATCATAACTTTGGTTGAACGTAGCTCTTTCTTAATGCCCGTGACTTCACTGCGACAGGACACTTGACCACGGTGCTTAAACTTATTTCGGCATTGTACATTGCTAATACCGTCACTTCTTAACTACATAATAACTGAAATTTGCCGTAATTTTCTTGACAAAGTAATAACTTAAACTCACCGTAACCTTTTGGCGATAAAACGTTTCACGGGCTGGCCGTAATTTACTTGCGACGATCTAAAAACGGTCCGTGATTTGTGTCAGCCGAATTTTTGTGCCAAATGGCCGTAACTTCAGCAATATGGTTTTGTCAATGTTCCCTTTGGTCTCCTTAATACTTCACTATACATACAAAATTGCTCTCACATAGATCTTGTATCCTATTAGCTAACAATTTCCTAGTTACTCGTGCTGGCACTTTACGTAATTCTTTCTCTGCATATTTATTTGTCACTCGTCATATGTCTTTTTACCGCAATTCTCCAGTCAATCCCATGTTACACTGCTGTAGTGTTTTACTCAACACACCTTTCTCCACTCCACTTTATCAAACAACACCACAAAGAGGATATCCCCTTCTAAAAGAATAGATGTAGCCAATTCTCGGCAGCTTGCAGGCAAAAACATAACATTTCTAGCCCTTAATAGTCTCGACCCTTGATAACTTCCTGGCGTAGTTATAATGAAAATTTATACCCTTAATTACACTAATGAATTTTATAACATTATAAAATAATAAATATTAATACTCCTATAATAAATATAAATTATTATTTACTCTCAGCAATTAAGAACTTCTTCTGAGGCGACATTATACAGCCCCAATGTCGGGCGTCAGATCTGCTGGCTGATCTTCAACGGTTTTCCTAACAAATCCTAGCTACTCCTATCTCGCGTGGGGTGTAAGAACAAATAAATAAGCCAGGTGTTTGGCATTTAAGCTGGATTTATCCCACTTACACTAATAATTAAGTTCTGAAAGCTAGTGAGGCTAGCGAGGTAAACTTTCCCTTTTAATCGGACTTTTAACTAATTCCCAGGAATCTATACAGTACTTTCCATTAACTGCCGCAACTTAAGAATTTTAATGAGCAAAAACTGCAATTTTGAACTGACGCAACTTCCCAACATAGACGATCGGGAGGTTGATCTCTTGATGATCAGAAATAGAAGAAGCATCCTCGGAAATCGGCTCCCTGTTATACATAACCGAATAGATGCCTACTTTCGCCCCCGCACTTGTTACACTTATTCTGATTGATTGTTTACCTAAGCGTCGTATGAGAATAAAATAACAAATTTTCTCATACAAGTGATATTGCAGTTCATATGTTCTGCGTTGTTCAAAATTCTTCATTTTATTCGTTTTATAAGTTTTTGAAAATAACTCCGATTGTATTCACACTTCTCTTAGACAGATTTTACAAAGTTATGTTATAGGCATTCATTAGACGAAATTGTTTGTTATAATACTAAAGCTGCAGTGAATATGGGTTTTATTAGAAGGAGGAGGTGTTATCTACGTTTTTACTGAACTTGCTCATTAACGCCGCAGTTTTTGCTACTTCAGAAACTAATTTCTTTGTTTGTTTAAATCATATGTCGTGACATTTTCATGTATTATATAACAAAACTTCCTCTGCTAAATTCATTTAAACTAATTTTGTAAATATATCATGAAGGAGTTGAAAAGGTGCAGTTTTCAAAAAAGCTACAAAAGTACTGAAATTAAAGCTCTGGAAAAATTCCAGAGCACGTAAACTGTAACATTCTTTGTTGTTCATTCTGCCTATTCAAAATGAGTATCTTTTCTGCATTAGTTTACTGCAAAAGTGTTTTAATAGAAAGAAGAATGGTTTCTTAAGTGTAGCTCATAGAACCGAATCCCATTGGTGGAAACACTAGCAAGAAAGGAACTACGATTTCGGTTCACTAGTATTTAAATACTAGAGAATTGTTAATAGTAATTACTGCATAATGGCAACAATGGCGGACACTGTTAATCAATAAAGTTAAATACATATACTATTATAGTCACTCACTAATATTATCATGATTACTTTTAATTTATTGATATTCATCTATTATATATGATATTAGCCTTTTTGGGATAACGTAAGCAGTTTTTCAATCAAGTGGCTAGAATTATGAAAGAGAGGATGCCGAAAGCTGTCGCTTGAAGAGGATAGAGATACATATTTAATTACCAGTCCAAACCGTCCCATTCCTCATATTTTCTTCGCCGTACATTCATTTTTATGGACATCAGCCATATGATATTGCCTATAAGCGTATATGTTGAACATTGCATTGTACTGAAATGTGTGTGCTTTGGATAATTTTTATACAATAATCAGCTATTTAGCGCCGAATTAATGGCTTAACCTCAGACGGTACTAAGTACACTTCGTATAATCCAGAAGTTCCACTTTAAGTTCGAGTATCAAAAGACACAACATCCTCAAGTATACAAAGGCGGGAGTTCCTGCGGAGGATCATAAGGTTTATACTGTCGATGTAGAATGGTTAGATGAGGGGGATTATTGAAGCGGTGTTGGAGGACAAGAATTCAGAAGAGCAAGCTCCCGCTTTGCTTTGTCTCCTGTTTGCTGTAGCCCAGCGCTATTCATGTCGAGATAAAAGCCACTTGTTTTTAGAGGATCCGAACAAAAAGAATGGAGATAAAAGAGAGGTACGAGATATTGATTGCTTGGGCGTCTACTTCTCGCGCTATCCTCATCTGATGACATTCTTAGAGAATCGAACAATTTGTTGAGATGGGAATATTTTCCTTACACAGCTCTCAATGAGGGTCTTTATAATGCCAGCAAGGATTAGTTTCGGATTTACCTATAAAAATTAAGGTTTAATGAGAAGGTTTTGACACGACTGATAATGGTGAGGAAGTTAGACACTGCTAACTGCCAGGGTCACATAAGCGGCATTCAACGTTATCACCCTGTTTTTGATTATCGCTTCACGGCTAAACCCATCTGTCACCGATTGAGAAGGGCGTTTAAGACGTTTCATTTCTCTACCAGGGCAAGAAAACGAGCTGTGCTATTAAGACGTACAGAAAAAAATTATAGTTTGCTACAGTCACGCAATATTCTCTATCACAAGTTTGCTTATATCATATGCATGCAACTGATTT
Source organism: Deroplatys truncata (assembly GCA_030765065.1). NCBI lineage: Eukaryota > Metazoa > Arthropoda > Insecta > Mantodea > Mantidae > Deroplatys > Deroplatys truncata. The sequence continues at coordinate 474,322,241 of CM060990.1, forward strand.
CATCAAATTAACTCCTTTTTTTGTCATATTGCGGAAATATTTGCCTACCGATCTTTTGTGTCTGTACACTTATCTATGGTTCAAGCCGTTTAACGCGTATTGTAGAATTGAGCAGTTGATTTACTACTACCATTATGTGCTTTACATAATTACAAGGAAGATCAATTAAAATGTGTCTGAAAAAAAATATTATCAGACGGAACCTCCGTTCTCTGAATTCAACATAATCAAAATTCCTCAAATTTATTATAATGTTCTACTGCATTATTATACACACAAAAATTCTGAATAAATTCCCGTTGTGTTTCCATAAATACAAAACTAAACGCTTCAATTCTGTTTGCTTGTCCAAATGTAAGTTTTGAAAGCTAAAGCCTTCAACCACAGGAGTATCTTTGGCCCAAATGCAGTGATAGAAAACATTAAGATTTTCTGCACAACAGTGTTTTTAAATTAAAAGAGACAATTAAACGCGATGTCAGGATAGAATTTCCTTAAAGGGGTACGAAACACAAATGCCATGTTGCATCCTAAATGAAGCATAGATATGGACTGTAAAATCCAGTGTTAAGATTATTTCTACACACCGCCGCACTATTGTTGCCGCTTATGCTAAATGAAATCGGCGTCACACGTCATCAATACACACTGAGCGTTGGATACAGCTTTGGAATTATAAAGAAATCACTACCACATGTGAAGTAACGGTTTCAATTATCGTTCTTGGTGGTAATCCAAGTTCAAGAAAACCTTATTTTGGGTTGGTGTTACTGAGTCACTTTAGTAGTGTAAAAACATTGTAACATTTTGAAAGAGAAAATTCCTCTTTGAGTACATATGGTTGCACTCTGAAAAGTAAAACACGCAGCGGAATTCGTTTTCATGTTACAAATAAATACAAATTTCCCAAGAGATATAGAATATGGATAAAATTTTGCGAAGTAAAATATTTTCACCTGGTCAAGAAAGAAAAAGGAACTTGTGTTCATTAAAAGGTAGCAAGTCACATCCCCATTTGCTGGGGATAGCAAATAGGACTCCCCAGGATTTTCAGGCACAATTTTGCGCCGGTGGTAGCATCAGTCTTCCATGACGTAATTTTATTCCCTACTTATTAGCTTAAATGCTCAACAACGTGACTATTTGAATTACGTAACCTGGGAGATTCTGTTTTTCTCTCAACATTTCGCTTTCTACGTCGTCTATTCTACCTTCTCTGATGTTAACAATAAAAGAATAAACTTTTCCCCTTCGCTTAAATACAAAAGACTAAAAGGTTTCATTTCTAGGCTCACAAGAAACGTTTTTAAGACATCCTAACTTGAAAACCCAGGAAGATTTTAACATGGGCGATATTTACAATAAGAAAAAATAGCAAATATTGCTGTTCCTTTAACAATACCAGATTACACAGTTACACTCGCACACACACACACACACACACCTTATAAAATAAATACATAATATAAAATTATTTATGATGGCAAAATACTTTCTCAAATGATTTGTAGCAGGAATATCGCCAAGACTTTTTACCAGAGTTACTGGTAGTGAGTTATTTCTTTTTAGCTCTACATTTTCCTTTTAGCGTTAAATTATGCCTCGCAGCGTTCAAAGCATTACGACCTATAATTAATTTGGGAAATAGGGTGCTTTGTTATACAAATAATATCATCCTTAATCAAGTTTGTGCTTGATAGTCCTAGCAATATATACTTCATCACTATACATAGGTATAGATTCATTACGCTTACACCAATGGACAGAACGGGCACATTTATCGTTGTTCACAGTAACTGTCTTGGAAATGCTCTCAGAATGGTGTAATTCTTCGAAATCGCAATTTGGTTGAAACTGATAGATCAAATACCATGTTTACTCATTTTAAAAGCGTAGGCCGGACTGATGCCTACCATCTAGCATTAACTGGATTAATGGAAGTGATTGGTTAATTTTTAACTCTACTCTCTGTTTATAGAGATAAGCTTCCAATTCCTCTGGTTAAAATCACATGGGGACCTTGCTTGTGATTTAAAGTACTTCGCAATGTTCGTTTCCCTGCACCTTTGATGACACCACGCAATTTTTCAGGAAGGGTCTGTAACGTCATAACCATTGACCGTAGAATTGTGGGACTCGTGTGTTGCTAATTACTCCTGATGAGAGATTATTTGTGATGATGAAATATTAATTTTTGTGTTTCGCTACCATGTAATGAAATTTATTACTGTATCACGCTACCTTCAATCAATCGCATTAGCATTATTTGTTTATTACTATTTGTGCATCTTCTGCGCAACCTTCTCTCTTCCCTTTTAGATTGAGTGTTAATCACTAACGAAATGTTTTATTATTTTTATCGTAGCAAGTACTAATTTGGTCATTATTGTTCACTGATACTGTGACAGTTATAGTTTTGTTTTTAAAACAATGTGATACATATGAATTTATAAAGTTCGAGATATCCAGGACAAAATTTAAGCAAATCCTGAGATTGGCTTTAGAATTCTTGCGAGTCATTTCCCGGATGCTGATGTAAGCAGGGGTTTTGTAGCATGGTTTCTGGGGAAAGATCGCCTCATGTCCTATGCGTGGTTGACTTATGCATTTCATGCTGACACGTGCTTATGTCAGTAATTAGCTGGGTACTAGTCAGTCTCGTCGGGTATTTTTGACGGCTCGCTCTCGGCCTATCACTTGCCTAGCAGGGCCCTGTGTTGGTCAGTTTCTTACATACATTTTGTGCTACCTTGCAACATCAACATAGACCCCAGGCATGACAAAGATGGAACGCTGGATTTCTTCTGTCACCCTGGTGAACCCACAAGCTCTCTCACTCTCTCCCTCATGAAATGTAGTTTAGTTTGTTATTAGAAAGATTACAGTTTCTCTTGGGAACAGAATTATATGTCTGATAGTTTACCCCTATCACCACCCTTCCAGCTGCTGCAACCTATAACCCTTTCAACGTCATCCCTGTGTCACGACTCCGTCACTTTTGCCAAAGCCCAAAGCATCTTTACGTGACTTCTGGTGTAGGCGCTGATGCCATCGTCGCCACTAATACGTCACAATACTACGTTCTATCAATTTTATTCTAGGAACATCTATTTGTGATGAATACATTCCCCAGAGCAACAGGATAGTTTTTCATTAGTGTGTTGCTAGAAACTAGCTATTATTGCTAGTATTTTATCCAGTAAAAGTAAATAAAACTAATTGATAAATCAAATCAGAATCTATAAAATATAGCAGTCCTTAAGAGGCTTTCTTTCTATTCCGTTGCGTGCCTAGAGATAATTTATTTTAAGCAATAGGCACTGCGTTGCATACAGCATTCGGAAACAACGTCCAAACATTTATCGGAAGTCCGGAAGCTTATATTTAGAAGCCGCAGTCATTAGGGATTAATTATCCTGCATCGTCATTGCAACGAGCCGCTTCGAAGGAAATAAACAAGGAGAATGGGAAACTTTAGGGAAGCTTCACCCACATGACGCACTTATATTTGGAAAAAATATAATCATAATCTAACACTACAAAGGTTTATTTGAAAGAAGTTTATATTTTGATGAGCTCTAATTTCTTTTCTAAAGTGAGCTTTTGTGCATTTCTTATGGTTTCTCTGGTTAAGCAATATTATCCAAAACAGTCAGAGCGAGGGAGTAAATCAATGATATTTACAGTAATATCAATTCTATTATGTTTATTATTCCTCATATAAATATATTAAATATATGTTTTCATACAAAACGTTAGAGCCGTTTCTCAAGAAATAAATCATAAAGATGTTTTTCATATAAAGATTAGTTTGCGGGTAGGGAAGTTTCTAAGAATATTCGCGTTGTATCCATGAAGATGCTGTACTTAAATACCAAGTTTGGTATTTATGTGACTTTTCGTTTTTAATTATGTGTTTCACACACACACACACATGTGCGCCTGTATAATGCACTTACATGGTGTAAATAAACACATGTTACAAGCCTCAGTGCAAGGTATATGGGTACCATGTGATAGTCTATTGTTAATAGACCTATTTCCAGAAAGACTTTATTTGTGTATTAGGGTCTCTGAAATATGGAGGAGGACGTGCCACTACGAATTAAAAGAGATAGGAAATGTAGTAAAAAGGACAACTAAAATACTGTAATTTAACGGATAATACATACATTAATCAACTCCTGAAGGTGCTCAAAATGGCAGTCGGCAACTTCGATACACTTTGTGCATCGCTGGTTATGTATGTCGAACGCCTGGAAAAGGTTGAAACGCTGGAGTCCGGCGCGTTCGCGGATGTCCACAGGGGTATTTGTTGGGACGTAAGCTGTCTGTTTCACAAGCGCCTCTCCAGTCTTTGAAACATGATTTGGATGGATGACGCCTGTTGTAGTAACATTGATGATAGAGCCGGCAAGCCTCTCTTGCATTTTTTCGGTATTGTCAGCCTGGTTGGTTAGGCATCCTCTGATTCCAAGATCGCGGGTTCAAACACGGCCTAGACAGATGGGTTTTAGTGTGCTTAAAACCGACAGCCACATTTTAGCAGATTTACTAACATGTAAACGAAATCCTGCGGGACGAAATTCAGGAACACCGGCGGCATTGATTTGATCCTGGGAATTAATAGTGTCGTTATCAAACACTATATATATAATATTCCCCTTAGAATAGAAGTATTGCAGTGTACTTTGCATTTGAGTACAAGGCCGCCAGAGTTCATTCCCACTTGATAGCAACATACAGTAAATTATGAAACTATTAAATAGAATTATACGGTAAATCCTAATGTTGGCTGTAGGTATGCTGAAGGACTGCTGTGCATCACACAACAGTTGATGCAGCACCAATGGTAAACAACTCTGTAACTAAATGAATGCGACGTTTACTGCTTGTTGCGGAGTCTACGATTTGTTTACCTAGTCTTCCCTCTTCCCGTTTTGGGGGCTCTAGCGCGTAAACAAACAGTTTCTGGAGATGAGATTATAGCAAGTTGGAACACTACCTACCGTAGGTGAAGAAAGTAAAAATATTGCAACCGTATGCTCCACTTCCCTTGCAGTTGATTTGTAACTATCAGTTGTAAACGCGAGCGGAGATTGGCTAAAGGAAACGATTTATTAGAGGAAACTTATAGTACTGAACCAAGCACTTTGCTATAATCGGGCACGGAAATAAAGGGATGGTTTGTGCTAGTGAGCGAGTCAATAATAGCATGTTTGTGTCGCAAGAAAGCGAAAGGGTTTAGGGGATGGGATACTCAATTTTCCGCATGTGGTTTGTGTAATTTGCCTTCTAATTTTAGACAGACTTGAAAATACCAGAAGAAAGCGCAATAGTAATAACATGACAATTTTGTTGCAAACATTTATAAAATGGCATTCGTCACATTGCGATTTCATTTAGTAATACCGATGCAAGAACGGCTAATTAATCTTTCGACTTGTATTGGTAAGTACCATTTTGTATGTATTCTAGAACAGACAGTTTTCAGGTTCTAAACACTTAATATATTTCTATTAACAAAGTTTGTCTTTATTTCTTAATATTATGCATTGATAGTAAATCTGAAGCATTATTTTAGCCGAAGTAATTTTAATTGTGGCTTTATGTTGTACTAAGAGAATGATATGGATAATATTATTTGTTATGTTTATGAGATATTTAGATATTCATTGAAACGTTTATGATACCAGTGATGATTTGGATGCTTTTCTCAGGTGAAGAAAGGCCTAATAAATCTACCACATGTATTATCGATCTGTTTTTCCGGTAGATTCCAGTGCACGGAAACTGACGATATAAGAAACGGTGATTTATTTTGGCAATACAACATTAAAATGCATGCATCCTCTCTTATTTGATTCTAGCGATTCTCTTGTGTCAATTGGCATCCCACGTATGTTTGTTCACCATAGGCGGATGAAAGTTGCATATGAGATAACGAGGTCGAGGTAGCTTAAACGTCAATTTTAAATATCTGACAGGCTGAGAAACCTTAATCATTGTTCAGAATTAATAATATAACATTATCACTTAATTGTGTTCCATATGATTTGCCATACAATGCTTAAAGGGGAATATTTCAATCCCTTGATGTAGTGGGAAATGCTTATTTGTTATATGTTTTAGTGAGATAAAACATTAAAAGTTAGTCACGAAATTGAAATAAGTCATGTTTTATGTAAGTGTATTAAGGTATTATAAAAACTACAAATAAGTTATAAAACCAATACCTAAGATTAAAGTATATAAAATATTTTCATAACACAGAGCAACATAATAACCACGGATGTAGTGGAGATATAACCTTTTTCAGAAAACACTGTATTTTTATTTGGTCTAACTCAGTTCCTTAAATTGTCTTAATATAGATATAGAAAGTAAATAAATTGCACACAAGGAATTTTAAATTCTTTAAATTATAATATGATGAAACTGTAAAACTAAGCTTAACAACAATAACATCAACAACAGCAATAATAATAATAATAATAATAATAATAATAATAATGTCACAAAACACGAGATCCGATCTAGTTGTGTTTATGTCACCAAACACGTTGCTTAGCACAAATGCAGCACTATAAGGTTTTTCCATACGAGTGGTACCTTTGGTTTCCTGTCCATGTTCACTTCGCACTTCGATAGATGTCTTGCATTTGAGACGGTACTTTAGCCACCTCATAACTACTTGTAAACATTTTGTTGCCATATTCTATTCTACCCTTTATCATGCAATGTCAATCATGTCTATTATTTAATTGTTAATTATTAGAAAAGTTTTATATTCTTGTAACCCATGATATTAAGGAAACTTCCAAGTAAGTCAAGTACGCTTTTCGACACAGTAATAATTAATTGAGTTTTATTTATGGACGCTCTTGTACTGTGGTACTCAGCGTCCCATTCTATATTGGACATGGAAGACCGGAAATTCTGCTCAGGGGACTCCTTATCAGACTTGAGGTTCTTTTACGTGCGTAAATCTACGACGCGGGACCACCAGCTTTACTTCCCTTCCGAAGGAAGACATGCTAAGGATTTTTCCGCCAAAAAAATTCCATTGCCCTCCACCGGGTTTGAAGCCGCGACCTCGGGAACTAGAGGCTAGCATGGTACCCCTAGTCCACGGAGGACGACATTCGACAAAGTAGTTAAAGAGAAAGCTGTTTTGGGATAGGCATTCAGTACAAAATATTATTGTAATATATGCGGGCAAGAAAGATTCAAACTTCAATTCCCAAGAAATAAGCAAGTAGGGGTTTTTTCTATTATACTTAATCATGTGACACGGAATGGAAGAATAAGATTTGGAGAATTAGTGCCTAAAGCTTTTTACAACTAGAAAACACGGCGAAAAGGAACCAATGGGGAAAATAGGAAATCAAATAAGTGCGCCAAGAAGTAAAATTATATAAAGTCAGCATGACAAAAACAAGTCAGTCAGATCTCAGATTGCCTCAGAGACGCACCCCGCGCCTGTCGTGAGAAGAAATTCCCGCCGAAATGTTGTGTCGTTAATAAGTAAGTTTCGTAAATTCAGTGCCAATCAGTTATCGGTTGATTAAGTAATTCAGAGATCAAATCGACAGCCATCTATTGGATAATATGGTTTAGAAATTCTATATTACCGTGGAAGTTTTACTAGTAAGACTTAAAAATGTTATAAAGGCAAATATTTAAATATTTTCTATACAAGTGCTTCTACGACAAACAATTTAGCGGAGACAATAAAAATAGATCTCTTAAAAGTTTACCTTCTGTGTAATTATTCATAATATTTACTCTTGCGTAGCCTTCACCCTGTATCTCTGTGAAACTCATGTTCTACCCAACTGGACTCCCGAGGCAATCCCATAATTTATTACATCCACCACTACGTAGACCCAAGAAGAGAAAGAGACTGAGACGTCGAGGGCAGCAATTGATCGTCAAAGGTAAAGTGAACAAGAAAGAAGAAAGAAAAAAAACAAACAAACATAAAATTACACAAGATCTACAACACATACTTGTTCATCGATGGAAACAATACTACGCGACAACAAAGAGAAACAGCAAAATTGTATTCACCGAAGGCAGTCGTATAAAATTATTCCTCAACGCGGGGCAACCGCCTTACATTACGAGTATTAAAAAAGAATAGCATTTACAAAGACGCGTCTTCCAGCCAGTCAGATGCAAGTTTTCATCATCCTTCCTCTTTCATTTCTCACCCAGAATAATTGGTCTTTATTCATAGGTTAATATTTGTGTACCGAAATTTACTAAAATAAGAGACTTATTGATCGAGGTTCTCTTTCGGACAAGGTATGACAAGAAGATTAACATTAGATAAGGAAACGCTATAGAAAACTAGTTTTTTCATTTCGACTCGACCGTCCCAAATGTATTACACCCGAATCCTCAGTGTACTTCCATTTTGTACTCTTATGATTCTTTTACATGGCAATACATTTAGTGACGTAATTCTGTCACATTTAAGCACACTGAAACGTTTTTGTTCTGACAGGGATTTTACAGCAAAACTTGGTAAAAGAGAGCCAGTTCTCGAGCAACTGTGCCAGTCAAGTTGCCATGCCTCAATAAGTATTCTCGAGGAAAACAAAAGAATGTTTCGGATTCAAAATAGTTTGATCATATATGTTATAACTTTGCTGTCATAATTTCACTATGGGACAATTGCGTTTATATTTCAATCCTAACAAGAAAGTAAAACAATGCATTTACAAAATCCTCATGTCCCAGGTTTCTTATATCACGTTTGACTTTTATGTGCTTTAGAATCATTGCTAATAGAATCATTAATTGGCTACTGTTAGGTAAATCCGTCCCTGAAAAATCTGCGAAAATGACAAAGTCCGGATTTTCGTTGTGTACTACAGCATAAAACTTAACCGTACCTTTCATTTCCTACACTTTGCGGAGACTAGTTTTTATCGAAAACTCTTATGCAAATAAATTCGGAATAAATGCATGTTTGTTATAGAGTTTGTCAACCATTAACTTGATTAATTTTGCTTATAATCTTCTGACACATCAGTATTTTCCGAATGTTTCCTACGACACTCCTTTATAAATACTCTTTCAATTTTGTATGCACATTTTGTTACCTAAAATTATAAAAAAGTAATTTGAAAGGTCTCTAGGACTAAATGCATGCAGTTTTTCTGTTCTAAACAATAATCCACAACGGGGATTAACTGAGATAATGGAGAAAAAGTAACCCTTGTAACGGAATTGGTGATGAATATACGGAAAATGTTAAATGAACTTAACACTTACATTATTTTTCTAAGTAAATGGAGTTTCAAACCCATAACTTTATTTCAAGTCTATGCAATACGACTACCTACAGAATTTAACAAGTAGATAAAACTGTGGACCTCAAATTTTAGAGTTGAGTGACTCTAACAAACTCAAATACGTACAAAACCGTGACTACAGCGTCCTTTCTCTGTAATTGCAGGTATATCCATTTTCTTTGGATATCTGTTTAGATACATATCCAACAGCGATTGAAGGTACCTACTGTAGTAGAAAATACCAACTACTTTGGTTTTTTCATCAACGACATGTATAAACCGTTTCGTTTACACCCAGGCCTGGTAAACTGGCTGAAGGCAACGAGGGTCCAGTCGTTCGTCTCCCTTGTAAAATATCAGTTGACTTGCTTTATTCCACACTGATAGAGATAAACAATTTGACGTAAGAAAGTTTGTAGATAAATGTGTAAAACATTCTAGAAGGTTAAATTTCACTTTGCACACTGACGCAAACGTTTTATATTAATAATATTAATTCAAAACACGATACAAGTAAGCTGATGCAAACGCAATTAAAACTGTTTTTTCTAAGCATGATTTTGTAATATTTATTTTTTCATATAAGATGAATAGTGTCCCTATCTACTTGCGGTCACCGTAGTCATACCTATATCTGCTGGTGACTTAGGGCAACTTGTCGCTTCTTGTTTCTTACCACACAGTCCCTCATTAACTTCGATTGAACTAGCCGGAAATGAATTACTATAAAGTCACCTTTCAACCGGTTTACCGAGCCTGGGTGTAAACATTGTCAGTAGACTGAAAAGACTCTGTCACGGGAGTTCAGTGGGATATAGTTACTTCTGTTACGTTTAATTTTTATCTCAGTTTATCTCAGAACTGTTGCATTCAGATGAAGAATTTGTTTTATTCTTTCTGACTTGTCTGTCAAGTACAACCCACTTATTCTGCAAATTTATCAATAGTACGTATATGAGCTCGTAACTTTCATGTAATACATCAACAATATTTAATCACACAGCAACTTTTCGATGGTAAGAACACACCTAAGATTCAATTAAATGCATCCTAGAAAGCGGCAGTGGCCGGTTGGTGTGCTAGTAAAGTATAAAACGTTAATACGTTTGTAAAGAAAGGTATGTTTTTCAAAGTTTCTACCGCTGAAATGATATTTTATATTTTTTCTAATATCTTCAAAATACTGTATCGAATCTTGTTTAATCTTCAATGTTTCTAAAGTTATAAAGGTGCTCGTGTGTTACTATGACTAAAACAATTAAGAATATCCTGAATAGCCGTTATTCCATTCATAGCTCTTGCTATAAAGCTGCATATAAAGGGTAGAAAGGAAACAAAAGAAGATAGATTGCCGGTATCAAGGTCTCGTTGCAGTTAGCCTCGGACTTTAAGAAGTATCAAAACTTAGCATTGCTGACTTATTATCCAGATTTGTCATTTTAATAAACTTTAAACGTTAGGAAACTATACGTTTCCATTTGCTCTAAAGGTTTAAACTTTACTTTGTTATGAGTTTCATACTGATTGCTATTTCAAAGTTATAAAATGGTTTAAATGATGCACATGGTGAATTGTGGTAGGTTTAAATTAAATTTTGAATAGTAAATTTATTTGTAAATAATAGCGAGGACGAGCAAATTCATAAACAGGTTTTACAAGTCTGCCTGCCTTATTTGGTGAAGAATATACATTTCTGGAATGCGCGGTGATGCTGCTTTCCTTAATAACAAAATTCTGTTGGAAGAAGTGCTGTAGGCCGGGCAACTGTTGTGTCGTGCCTACTCTCTGTTCCCTGTGTTGTTTTTGAGCGCAACACCTGGTTAAAAATTCAGAAGCTGACGTAGGTTGAATATTGTGTAAAACAGAGCAACAATAATAAAAGCGGTTTAACAGGAAACATAAACCGGAAAATTTAAACAAGCTGGGATGAATGAATGAAAACAAAAGCCGGTGCCTAAGTAAACAGCTGTGGTATGGATTCTCCAAAGAACAATATAGGGGTAGGCTTGTGTTCTCTTGCAAATAGGGAAGTGGATATTTCTTGATCCATAGACTATGTTCGGCGATACCAGCTGGCTCAATAACGTGTTGAATTGCCGGTATTATCCCCTCTTGGTGAAGCACTATATAAATAATGATACTGTCTGTTCGGTATCGTTAGATGTCCTATTTTACCGCATTATTACATCAAGGGGATCTAACTGAAATTAAACAGAATACATTTTCCCACAAACTGGCGTTGTGGTTTCAGTAATTTTAGCTGGTCTGCATTTAAACACATTTTATGCTCTCTGGGTTCTGATGCTTTATTCCTATGGTAAAACAGTGCTGTTGTAGAATGAAGACTGTAACGACTTTTTCCTCTCATATTTTTCGGATGTCAGAAATTACTAATATGACACGAGGCAATAAGATAAGCTGCTAAAGCAAAAACATGGACATTCGCAAAGAGTTCCTAGTTCAGGAGAGGTCGGTGGCAATACACATAGTTGTGTGTGGCAAACCTAGTAGCAAAAACGACATTCAAAGGCACTAGGATGGGACAAGCAGCGAAGGGGACTTAGCACCTTGACCTACAAGATGTTTTATGCCTAAACCCCTAACGGGGTGCACACAGGAGAGAGGGGTGAGGTGAGAGGAGACAGATGGCGGCCGGAGCAGAAGGCAAGACAGGGCAGAGTCCCTACATTTTACAGATTAAAACTCCCCTGATGGCAGCTAATATAACCGGCTCCCCTCCCCCTTCAGGCTTACACATCCCACTGGCGGAACCCGGAATTAGGAGACCACCCCCATTCCGGGGACGAAGAGTTACGTAGAGCATCCTTTTCCCCTGTGATGCTACGCCGAGACTCTCGCCGCAAATTTCAACCCTTAAACAGACCAAGCAGATGAAAGATGAAGTGAAATGCGAAATGGAGGGACAGGAAATTCGGAGGATGTAATAAACCGTCCCAGCATTCGCCTAACAACCCAGGGAAGCCCCCGAAAAACCCCATTGCTCAGGAAGGTTGGCTGCGGTAATCGAACCCACAACCTCCTGAATGAGGGCCACAGACGTTATCGCCTGAGCCATCCCACTCGGTAACAACATTCAAAAGTCGCAATCACTGATGAAGCGGTAGAAATCTGAGATGTATCTGTGGTTGGAATAGCTGTGTTGATAAAACAAATGCTTGAAAACGTTTAAAGGGACAAGTTCATTCTAAAGTTTGTCAAAAAGATAAATTGTTATATATGGTTATGTTTTGATTCTTCATTCTTTTGTGCACAAGCATAAGTTTGTAATCATTACATTATTTTGGAATATAAGCAGTAATTATAAATCTTTCATTCACAGGTCGCCCACGGTTTGTGTTCATTTTTTTAATTGCATTTTTCAAGAGTAGTATATTTTATAATATGAGTACACCTTTCTCTTAAATTATTTTACTATTGACTTGAGAGTTTATGTAGTATTTATTCTTGCGTGTAGCCGCCTTTACTACTAACGTTATACAATAACTTAAGTATTATTAAATGATAATTCATACCATAAACACAGTGAAATGTATTACCTTTTAAGATCGAATGAATATAATCTTATAATCCTAAATCAGTGCTCCACAGCCAAAAAATATTCTTACACATGACTTGAAATAGTTTCGCCCATATGCTATGAAACAAAACAGACAGATGAACCATTTTGCATAACTATTATTTGTAATTTTGCCTGCATTTTAAGTATTCAGATATTACTATTTCAGACAAAAGTGAATATGTTGCATCCCTTATGGAATAAAATGACCATATAATGCCTCTCGGAAATGTTACCATAAATCACGTCAGTAGGTTATTATAGAGAGAGCGAGACCACCTTTTTGGGCATGTATGGGAAAAGATAGGGAAAATGAGGCTAGATGGGGCGGTTCAAGGAGGAAAATGGGTTTATATGGGAGAGATAGGGAATACGACGACCGATACTATACTAGACAGGGTTGAAGGAGGGAAATACGTTTATATGGAAGAGATAGTAGAGAGGTGTTAGGCTAGACAGAGGATGAGGAGTAGAGTATGTTTTATATGAGAGATATAGGAAAACGAGGAGAGGTGTTAGACCAGACAGAGTTGAAGGGTAGAGTATGTCTTTTATATGAGAGAGGTAGGGAACAGGAGGAGAGGTGTTAGGCTAGACAGAGTTGAAGGGTAGAGCTTGTCTTTTATATGAGACAGGTAGGAAACAGGGGTAGGGGTGTTAGACTAGACAGAGGTTGAGGAGTAGAGTAGGGTTTATATGAGATATAGGAAAACCAGGAGAGGTATTAGGCTGAGAAGGTTGAGTATGCGTTTATAAGGAGAGACGAGAAAACGGAGAGATCCTATGCTAGGATAGACAGGTGTTAAAGGTAGAATGTGTTTTCTATAGGATAGTTAGGAACCCAAGGAGAGATACTCAGCTAGGCAGGAGCAGGAGGGGAATGCGCTTTATGAGAGGTAAGGGATACGGGGAGAGATGCTAGACTAGACAGAGGTTTAGAGTAGAGTATGCGTTTATATGTATGAGGGATATAGGAACAGGAGGAGAGATATTAGGCTAAGGAGGTTGAGTAGGCGTTTATAAGGAGAGATGAGTAAACGAAGAGATCCCATGCTAGGATAGGCAGGTGTTAAAGTTAGAAAATGTTTTATATATGTTAGATAGGAACCCAAGGAGAGATAGAAAGGGAGCAGGAGGGGAATGCGCTTATGAGAGGTAGGGGATACGGGGAGAGATGCTAGACTAGACAGAGGTTGAGAGTAGAGTATGCGTTTATATGTATGAGAGGTATAGGAACAGGAGGAGAGGTGTTAGGCTAGACAGATAGTGAAGGAGTAGCAATATGGGTTTATATACAGGAGAGATAGGGAATAGGAGGTGCTAAACCTTGAAAGTGACTTTAGGCGAGAACTGCATGGAAATATGTTTCATGTCAATGTTAGAGCGCTAATTCTAGACATCTCCATCACGTAACCTATTCAAGGAAAAGGTGACTCGCTCAGGGGAAAAAGGTGACTGCTCAGGGAAAAAGGTATTCCACAAAGGGAAAAAGGTGACCAACAAAGGGAAAAAGGTGACCCACAAGGGGAAAAAGGTGACCCATAAAGGGAAAAAGGTGACCCAACAAAGGGAAAATGGTGACCCATAAAGGGAAAGAGGTGACCAGCAATGGGACAAAGGTGACCCACAAAGGGAAAAAGGTGACCAGCAAAGGGAAAAAGGTGAACCACTCAGGAGAAAGGTGACCCATAAAGTGAAAAAGGTGACCCATAAAGGGAAAAAGGTGACCCACAAAGAGAAAAAGGTGACCCACAAAGGGAAAAAGGTGACCCACAAAGGGAAAAAGGTGACCCATAAAGGGAAAAAGGTGACCAGCAAAGGGAAAAAGGTGACACACTCAGGGGAAAAAGGTGACCCACACAGGGAAAAAACTGACCCATAAAGGGAAAAACGTGACCCACAAAGGGAAAAAGGCGACCCGCGCAGGGAAAAAAGATGACCCACTCACGGAAAAAGGTGACCCGCCCGGGGGAAAAACGTGACCCACAAAGGGAAAAGGGTAGGGAAAAGGTGACCCTCTCACGGGAAAATCTAACCCACTCACACTAACAGGTAAGTAATTCAGTTAGTATCACAGGGTAGGGCAGATCCCGGGAAGCGGATATAGCATAGTTCCGTATGATGTTACAGGTAATTCAGAGAGTATCGTGGGTATTTAGGATAATTCAAGTAACATAGGAGTTTAGAGTCACTCAGCTAGTATCACAGGAGGCTACTTTCCAGGGGCAGGACGTATCATAGCTGCATAATCTTCACAGGCAATTCAGCTAGTATCCCAGGTACTCATGGTAATATAGAGAGTAATTAGATTATAAACATTTCTCATCCAACGTTACAACAATTTATATAAATTTTCTAAATCTTACAAACTTATTATATGTTAAACAGTTATTGTACGATGCGGAGAGGGATAAACTGCATATTGGTTCACAAATTGAAAAGCTTTGCGTCGACATACCTTTATTTTAGTTCGTTGTAGGTGTCTCTCCCCTTTTATCTAGGCTTGAGACTAGCACTAGGATTACTCATAATGGCAGCGTTACCACCTTCCCTTACATCTTCTTCTTTCTTCATCAGGCGTCTGCTAGTTGCATACACAGCACACGGATAAACTTCATTTTTAAGATTGTAGACTCACGAGAAAATCTTCGTCTTTGACTTACATTCTCTTAAGCACTATTTGTAATACGGTAATGTCCATACGCATAGGTAGTTATTCCATCCTCAGCAATAATTCTTTTATCATCAAAGGGATTCAACGTAATTTTATTCACTTGCACTGTGGCAAAAGCATGCTTTCGTGATAAGATTAGATTCATGGGCGTTCTGATGATTTCACAGGTCTTAAGAGAGTCTGTATAGCTGTCAAACGAAATGTACTGCTTAATAGCGCTACGTTTTATACCGTTAATCTGTTTTATCATGTGAGCCTTGAATATCTAAGGCATACATCTTAGGACGTAGTCCAACAAAGCGTAGGATGATTTTGCTATTAGCCTCATCTTTAAATTTTCCCAATACCTTCTTGTTCTGAGTAGAGTAACATACGGTTGGCAGGGTAATCAGCTGTATCGAGATGCTCAAGAAAACGTAGCTTGTCCTGGTACACAACTTCAGTTATAACACGATGAATGAACGAATCAGTGTCCATATACATAACCATTAGGTTTTCAGCTCCGTAATAAGGCAACAACACGTCGTAATGATAGTTGCACATTAATGTCTTGGAGATGTCCAACACACTCATACCAATGTATATAGGTTTGTTGAATACAATCTGACGAAAGGCCATATGTACAGCAGCTAGATTAGCAGCATATATCGTCCTGTCGATAAACGTAGGCTTGGCGATCAGCTTCTCTAGAGGTTTTTCATTGGTCAGCAGTCGTATATCCATACGTTACGCAGGTTCTGCATAGTTTTTCCAAACATGGCGTTGTTAATGAGCTTGTAGAGATCCTTCTCGAAATCATTTGCAGCTTGTTGTCGTAGCCTGTTGTTAAATTCCACATAAGGTTTTAACCACCGAGACTGTCGGAATTGTAGCACACGATGGATTTTTGTTAGTCGTAGTCCATGACTCAGAACTTGCTTCAAAGCCATGTAATGCACTACATACTTCTTTCGAGGTCCAAGATGGGGTATCAGTTTCTTTGTAGATGCTTCCAATGGTTCCATACACTTAGACAGAATAGGTAGATCGTTGTATATATCGTGAAGTTCAGCAGGATACTCGCTGTTGACTTCTAATATGCACCCATGAGGATCATCTTCTTGTAGTGTTTCTAAGTTGATTTCTTCAGGTGACACCCACTGAAATCCACCAAAAGGAAGGGCGTGACACATTGCCCACCCATATTGGTTATTAGCGTCCTCGTATGTGATAAATTGGGTTGGTCTCGACGGATCAAACTTATCCATATAAGTGTTATTAGCCTCAGCATACCGATGGGAAACTTGGCATAAACCTCCTCTTATACCTGATTCCACCATGAGTAGTTGATCATAATCTTGTAACAGCTCCAGCTTAATTCCAGTATACAGTAACATGGCGTCCCAAGTAAGTCCTGGAGAGGTAAAATAATGGGCAGGATCAACTTTGTGTGTTTTAAGGGTTTGCTCTCTGAACGTCTCAAAGACATCAGCTAGGAGTAGTACATCTGAGGTTAAGTAGAGATCGCTGTACTCTCCCAGGTTTCTCCAATTAAACAGCTCCCATACATTTCTAGCATGATCGTAGTCAGTATCAGTAATTTCTTCTTCATTTAATCTATTGTAGAAGGAGTCCTTAGGAGGCAAGCAGGTCTCGTTCAGGGCATCCCATGACGTAACAAAATCATATGGAAATACACCCTTACTGGTCATCAACTTAAATTTTTCTTCTCCAAAGTACTTTAGTGTTTCAGGATATGAGGTTAGAGTTTTTACCAACTTATCCAAGCTTGCACTGAGGAATCGGAAGGTGTCCACAAATAGAAGCTTTATATCTCCTACATACTTGGTGAATGAGATATAGCTTTCTTCAGAGTTAGGATTTATCTCCACACGTTCACTTGTACAACCCAGCTCCTTAACAATGAAATGAGAGTCATATCCGCTAAGGTTATGCATGAAGACTGGTGTATATTTAGGTGTTTTACAGGCTAAATTACATTAATTATGAAGACTTCCACGATATTCACCGCTGATGTGATCATGGTGGCGTACTTTATAGCTCTCTTCTGTAAAGGGTTTTAACACAAGTAGCATGTCGTAGAAGACTCAAAATCCTTTTGCTGTTGATCCGTAAGTTTCAGAGTCTTAGCAGATTTGTATATGTCATCAATCATTTTTGCAAGAGATGTCAGGTACAGCATAAACTTCTGAGCAGCATCATCACCACGATACACATAGGGTTGCTTAGGAAGACCAGTTTCGAGATGTTCAACACTGGATGATGGCTTCACGTAAACACAGAAACTCATTGGCGTGTGCTCTTGGTAAGGGGTTGTACAGGAAGTTTCAGGATCGGGTATACACGTATGGCATGGAGTGAGATAACTCTCAAAATCAGCATAGATGACATAAGGTACTTTCAGCATCCTTTCAACATTTTTAAACTACAATTGATTTCTCCTTGGTAGGCATAACTACCCTTGCGATACCATGTTGAACACAGATGGCTGCATGTTCTTGTAGTTTTTCCAGTCCACTTCGCCCGCTTTGATCATCCAAATGTGTAGAGCAGCACTTAAAGGTATAAACACGTCCATTACGTTTAGATTTCTGACGCCGATCGACGTGTTTATGTACACATAGTGATGTTTTCCATAACTGTCACTCAATAGTAGCAGGTCGCGATGTTCAGGTAGTTCAGTGCTAGCAACCTTTATTGGATACACTTCATGCTTCTCATCCAGCCCGAAAACGTTAATAGACATCTTGTTAAGCTTCTCAAATTTAGATATTTGAGAAAGTGGAGTAGAATAGGTAACGCAGCTGAAGTCATACTTATCTTGAAGTTGCTTGTATTTGCTGACGCGTTGAGGCTTGGTGCTGACGAATTTGGCCAGTATAGAATACATGAAACATTTCTCATCACTAAAGTTCTGAATGTTTATACACGCTTCTTTAGCTCCGACAGATGACGGTAGTGGAATGTAGCTACTTCCTCGTAACGGGTTGTACTTGTTGATACGAAGTCGAACTCCTTCGACAGCAAGCAAAGTCCAGCTGCTACCCTTAAGTTGTGATTCCTCCATTTCAGTAACCAGTTTCTGGAATTTCGCTTCCAGTGTTGAGTCCAGATCAGTTTCTAGGAAAACAGGCTGATTCCGTGTTTTAAATGTTTTGTCACAGGTTTCTTTGGTACTGTTTACAAATCGGCACTCGGCTAGCAGATTAATTTTAACACTCTTGTGAATACCAAGCTCTTTACGTACAGCCTGAATTATCCGTTGTTTTGCTTCATGCAGATACATATTCAGGTCCTTAGCTGATTCACATCGTATAAAATACGATTTCAATCGTCCTTCGAAGGATGTCTTGTATTCTTTTATATCACAGTCCTCCATTGTTGATAATAGCTGATGTTTAGTTGGCCCCAATCTTCTTTTCTTCTGAGGGTTGCTTATTTCACATATATCTTCATGTCGCTGCCCCTTATAACCATCATTGAAGGTCAAGCTACAATGTTTACATTTGAAGAGCTTCTTTCAAGTCATCTCGTGTCTTCTCTTGTGATAACCTCGGAGGAACTTCTTCCCACATTTTCCTAATGCATATCCAGTAGTGCTTGGAATAATATCCTTATACGCTGAGTTATTCATCTTTATTCTTGATGTAATAACGTATTAATCCTTCTTCAAAGGAAATGTAGACCTCTTCACCTTGTTACCACTTAGAAAGCTGATTATTCTTGGAGAGAACGCAATGTTAACACCTCAAGACTAATTAGCACAATGAAGTCCAATGCCCCAGATCACCATATTCATAGAGGGACCACGACCTTTTAGATCAATCATAAACTCGCTCCATAACCAGCTGTATATGGTCGCTCAACGTGTATTAACCCCAGCCATATAACCTCACGCCCAGAGACAGGATGTTTATGACGTCACACCCAGAGACAGGATGTCTAGCAGTGTCAAACACGTTTAAACTCGTCTCGTAACAACCTGTATATGCTGTCACACCAACAAGAGAAGTATTCCCACACGCTCATTCAGTTAGATGTTCCATTCAAAGCCTACCACCACCCATTACACTAAAGCTAGCACAATCTCTTTTATCACAATACTTAAACGTAAAGGCTTAAAAGGTAACGTAGAAGATTTTCTCTCTTGTGTAGTTAAATGTATGTATATACTACATTACTTCATGTTTTCATTCCCTTTTCAATTCTTCCTTTCCATCTTCCCACAGAAAAATTGCTGGTTCTGGCACAATTAATATGCAGGAATGTGCAACTAATATGTTAATTAGCCCCCCACTAATTAGCCGCCGGCACAATTCTATACTACTCTTTAATCGCTCATATCTCCTGAACGAAAAACGATAGAAGAGTTCGATAAAAAGTAATCAATTCTTTGGAACGCGCCGCGTCATTAGGGTTTTGGTCCGAATTGGCCGGGATGCCTGGGTTCGAATCTTAGGAGTGATTAGAAATTCATCTTCTAATAACTCAGAGACTTATTAAGATAAAGACACCAAATAAACTTTATTACATTAATGTTATTAGGTAGTTTCTTGTGAATGTAAATTTAGGTGCCTGGTCTTCTGGTTCGATCCTTAATTTTTGAATCACGATTATCTCGGAAACTAAGAAAGCTAAAGGGATGGACCAAAGCATGTTTTATAGCTGTTATAAGGTGTAATTAATACTGTATATAATTTTTAATCAGTTTTCCGTATTTCGAATCCCGATCTTTCAGTGACTTCCTTAATTTTTCTCTATGCTCTAGAATATAACACTTAGATTGATGCTGTAACTGCATACAGCTCTTTTTAACATATAAAACTAATATTATAAATAACTTTATTTGTGGTGTTCTAGTTTTGAATACCGATAAAATGTAATTTACTTATAAATTTAATAACTCTTAAAGTAATTAAGATAAAGACGCCAAATAAACTTTAGTGCGTGTATGTTATTAGGTAGTAGTTTGTGAATGTATAATTGGATACCTGACGTCCTGGGTTCGATCCTTAATTTTTAAATTTTCATTATTTTGGGAACTAGGTGAGGCAGAGGAGTGGACCAAAGCATGATTGATAGGGTCTGTACTGGATAATTAATGCTGTATATAATTGTTAATCATTCGTGCTTGGTTCGAAACCCCCTCTTTCAATGGTTTTCTTAATTTTCCTCTCTACTCTGGCATATGTCACTTAGATTGATGCTGTAACTGCATACAGCTTTTCTTAAAATACCAAGCTAATATTATTAATTGTTTTGTTCCTGGTGTTATGGGTTCGAATACCGATTCAACGAAATTTATTTGCAAATTTAATAACTCGTAATTTAATTTATATAGACACGTTAAGTATAAAGCAAACAGATTACCTTGTTTGTAAATATCGTTATCATTATAAAAATTACTTTAAAGTACTTATATATAATACGGAAGGGGTGATTTCATACATCTTCAAGCCTATGGATCATATCAGGTTCGAGTAAAGATTAGTTGTTTGATGCTGATGCGGGGGAGCTAAATTACTAAAATACATTTATTAAAAGTATTACCGAGTTCGACAATAGAAGCTTAGAATCTCTGTAACTCTGGAAGAATTCCTTTGTTAGTGATTGCAGTGAAACGTAATGGTTTTTCTGTGGGAAGATGGAAAGGAAGAATTGAAAAGGGAATGAAAACATGAAATAATGTAGTATATACATACATTTAACTACACAAGGGAGAAAATCTTCTACGTTACCTTTTAAGCCTTTATCTTTAAGTATTGTGATAAAAGAGATTGTGCTAGCTTTAGTGTAATGGGTGGTGGTAGGCTTTGAATGGAACATCTGACTGAATGAGCGTGTGGAAATACTTCTCTTGTTGGTGTGACAGCATATACAGGTTGTTAGGAGACGAGAGTTTAAACGTGTTTGATACTGCTAGACATCCTGTCTCTGGGTGTGACGTCATAAACATCCTGTCTCTGGGCGTGAGGTTATATGGCTGGGGTTAATACACGTTGAGCGATCATATACAGCTGGTTATGGAGCGAGTTTATGATTGATCTAAAAGGTTCGTGGTCCCTCTATGAATATGGTGATCTAGGGCATTGGACTTCATTGTGCTAATTAGTCTTGAGGTGTTAACATTGCGTTCTCTCCAAGAATAATCAGCTTTATCAAGTGGTATCAAGGTGAAGAGGTCTACATTTCCCTTGAAGAAGGATTAATACGTTATTACATCAAGAATAAAGATGAATAACTCAGCGTATAAGGATATTATTCCAAGCACTACTGGATATGCATGCGGAAAATGTGGGAAGAAGTTCCTCCGAGGTTATCACAAGAGAAGACACGAGATGACTTGTAAGAAGCTCTTCAAATGTAAACATTGTAGCTCGACCTTCAATGATGGTTATAAGGGGCAGCGACATGAAGTTATATGTGAAATAAGCAACCCTCAGAAGAAAAGAAGATTGGGGCCAACTAAACATCAGCTATTAGCAACAATGGAGGACTGTGATATAAAAGAATACGAGACATCCTTCGAAGGACGATTGAAATCGTATTTTATACGATGTGAATCAGCTAAGGACCTGAATATGTATCTGCATGAAGCAAAACAACGGATAATTCAGGCTGTACGTAAAGAGCTTGGTATTCACAAGAGTGTTAAAATTAATCTGCTAGCCGAGTGCCGATTTGTAAACAGTACCAAAGAAACCTGTGACAAAACATTTAAAACACGGAATCAGCTTGTTTTCCTAGAAACTGATCTGGACTCAACACCGGAAGCGAAAATCCAGAAACTGGTTACTGAAATGGAGGAATCACAACTTAAGGGTAGCAGCTGGGCTTTACTTGCTGTGGAAGGAGTTCGACTTCGTATCAACAAGTACAACCCGTTACGAGGAAGTAGCTACATACCACTACCGTCATCTGTCGGAGCTAAAGAAGCGTGTATAAACATTCAGAACTTTAGTGATGAGAAATGTTTCATGTATTCTATACTGGCCAAATTCGTCAGCACCAAGCCTCAACGCGTCAGCAAATACAAGCAACTTCAGGATAAGTACGACTTTAGCTGCGTTACCTATCCTACTCCACATTCTCAAATACCTAAATTTGAGAAGTTTAACAAGATGTCTATTAACGTTTTCGGGCTGGATGAGAAGCATGAAGTGTATCCAATAAAGGTTGCTAGCACTGAACTACCTGAACATCGTGACCTACTACGATTGAGTGACAGTTGTGGAAAACATCACTATGTGTACCTAAAGACGTCCTTCGACGTCAGGAAACTAAACGTAATGGACGTGTTTATACCTGTAAGCGCTGCTTTACACATTTGGATGATCAGAGCGGGCGAAGAGGACTGGAAAAACTACAAGAACATGCAGCCATCTGTGTTCAACATGGTATCGCAAGGGTAGTTATGCCTACCAAGGAGAAATCAATTGTACAGTTTAAAAATGTTGAAAGGATGCTGAAAGTACCTTATGTCATCTATGCTGATTATGAGAGTATTCTCACTCCATGCCATACGTGTATACCCGATCCTGAAACTTCCTATACAACCCCTTACCAAGAGCACACGCCAATGAGTTTCTGTGTTTACGTGAAGCCATCATCCAGTGTTGAACATCTCGAAACTGGTCTTCCTAAGCAACCCTATGTGTATCGTGGTGCTGATGCTGCTCAGAAGTTTATGCTGTACCTGACATCTCTTGCAAAAATGATTGATGACATATACAAATCTGCTAAGCATCTGAAACTTACGGATCAACACCAAAAGGATTTTGAGTCTTCTACGACATGCTACTTGTGTGGAAAACCCTTTACAGATGACAACTATGAAGTACGCCACCATGATCACATCAGCGGTGAATATCGTGGAAGTCTTCATAATTAATGTAATTTAGCCTGTAAAACACCTAAATATCTACCAGTCTTAATGCATAACCTTAGCGGATATGACTCATTTCATTGTTAAGGAGCTGGGTTGTGCAAGTGAACGTGTGGAGATAATTCCTAACTCTGAAGAAAGCTATATCTCATTCACCAAGTATGTAGGAGATATAAAGCTTCGATTTGTGGACACCTTCCGATTCCTCAGTACAAGCTTGGATAAGTTGGTAAAAACTCTAACCTCATATCCTGAAACACTAAAGTACTTTGGAGAAGAAAAATTGAAGTTGATGACCAGTAAGGGTGTATTTCCATATGATTTTGTTACGTCATGGGATGCCCTGAACGAGACCTGCTTGCCTCCTAAGGACTCCTTCTACAATAGATTAAATGAAGAAGAAATTACTGATACTGACTACGATCATGCTAGAAATGTATGGGAGCTGTTTAATGTGAGAAACCTGGGAGAGTACAGCGATCTCTACTTAACCTCAGATGTACTACTCCTAGCTGATGTCTTTGAGACGTTCAGAGAGCAAACCCTTAAAACACACAAAGTTTATCCTGACCATTATTTTACCTCTCCAGGACTTACATGGGACGCCATGTTTCTGTATACTGGAATTAAGCTGGAGCTGTTACAAGATTATGATCAACTACTCATGGTGGAATCAGGTATAAGAGGAGGTTTATGCCAAGTTTCCCATCGGTATGCTGAGGCTAATAACACTTATATGGATAAGTTTGATCCGTCGAGACCAACCCAATTTATCACATACGAGGACGCTAATAACCAATATGGGTGGGCAATGTGTCACGCCCTTCCTTTTGGTGGATTTCAGTGGGTTTCACCTGAAGAAATCAACTTAGAAACACTACAAGAAGATGATCCTCATGGGTGCATATTAGAAGTCGACATCGAGTATCCTGCTGAACTTCACGATCCACACAACGATCTACCTTTCCTGCCTGAGTGTATGGAACCACTGGATGCATCTACAAAGAAACTGATACCCCATCTTGGACCTCGAAAAAGTATGTAGTGCATTACATGGCTTTGAAGCAAGCTCTTAGTCATGGACTACGACTAACAAAAATCCATCGTGTGCCACAATTCCGACAGTCTCGGTGGTTAAAACCTTATATGGAATTTAACAACAGACTACGACAACAAGCTGCAAATGATTTCGAGAAGGATCTCTACAAGCTCTTTAACAACGCCATGTTTGGAAAAAACTATGGAGAACCTGCGCAACCGTATGGATATACGACTGGTAACCAATGAAAAAACTCTAGAGAAGCTGATCGCCAAGCCTACGTTTATCGACAGGACTATATATGCTGCTAATCTAGCTGCTGTACATATGGCCTTTCGTCAGATTGTATTCAACAAGCCTATATACATTGGCATGAGTGTGTTGGATATCTCTAAGACATTAATGTGTAACTATCATTACGATGTGTTGTTGCCTTATTACGGAGCTGAAAACCTAAAGGTTATGTATATGGACACTGATTCGTTCATTCATCGTGTTACAACTGAAGATGTGTACAAGGACAAGCTACGTTTTCTTGAGCATCTCGATACAGCTGATTACCCTGCCAACCATATATGTTACTCTACTCAGAACAAGAAGGTATTGGGAAAATTTAAAGAGAGGCTAATAGCAAAATCATCCTACGCCTTGTTGGACTACGTCCTAAGATGTATGCCTTAGATATTCAAGGTTCACATGATAAAAAAGATTAAAGGTATAAAACGTAGCGCTATTAAGCAGTACATTTCGTTTGACAGCTATACAGACTGTCTTAAAACCTGTGAAATCATCAGAGCGCCCATTAATCTAATCCTATCACGAAAGCATGCTGTTGCCACAGTGCAAGTGAACAAAATTACATTGAATCCCTTTGATGATAAAAGAATTATTGCTGAGGATGGAATAACTACCTATGCGAATGGACATTACAGTATTACAAACAGTGCTTAAGAGAATGTAAATCGAAGATGAAGATTTTCTCGTGAGTCTACAATCTTAAAAATGAAGTTTATCCGTGTGCTGTGTATGCAACTAGCAGACGCCTGATGAAGAAGGAAGAAGATGGAAGGGAAGGTGGTAACCCTGCCATTAGGAGCAATCCTAGTGCTAGTCTCAAGCCTAGATAAAAGGGGAGAGACACCTACAACGAACTAAAATAAAGGTATGTCGACGCAAAGCTTTTCAATTTGTGAACCAATATGCAGTTTATCCCTCTCCGCATCGTACAATAACTGTTTAACATATAATAAGTTTGTAAGATTTAGAAAATTTATATAAATTGTTGTAACGTTGAATGAGAAATGTTTATAATCTAATTACTCTCTATATTACCATGAGTACCTGTGATACTAGCTGAATTGCCTGTGAAAAATATGCAGCTATGATACGTCCTGCCCCTGGAAACTAGCCTTCTGTGGTACTAGCTGAGTGACTCTAAACTCCTATGTTACTTGAATTATCCTAAATACCCACGATACTCTCTGAATTACCTGTAACATCATACGGAACTATGCTATATCCGCTTCCCGGGATCTGCCCTACCCTGTGATACTAACTGAATTACTTACCTGTTAGTGTGAGTGGGTTAGATTTTCCCGTGAGAGGGTCACCTTTTCCCTACCCTTTTCCCTTTGTGGGTCACGTTTTTCCCCTGGGCCTGTCACCTTTTTCCGTGAGTGGGTCATCTTTTTTCCCTGCGCGGGTCACCTTTTTCTCTTTGTGGGTCACCTTTTTCCTTTTATGGGTCAGCTTTTTCCCTGTGTGGGTCACCTTTTTCCCCTGAGTGTGTCACCTTTTTCCCTTTGCTGGTCACCTTTTTCCCTTTATGGGTCACCTTTTTCCCTTGTGGGTCACCTTTTTCCCTTTGTGGGTTTCCTTTTTCCCTTTGTGTGTCACCTTTTTCCTTTTATGCGTCACCTTTTTCACTTTATGGGTCACCTTTTTCCTGAGTGGGTCACCTTTTCCCTTTTTGCTGGTCACCTTTTTCCCTTTGTGGGTCACCTTTTTCCCATTACTGGTCACCTCTTTCCCTTTGTTGGGTCACCTTTTTCCCTTTTTGGGTCACCTTTTTCCCTTTGTGGGTCACCTTTTTCCCTTTACGGCTCACCTTTTTCCCCTTGTGGGTCTACTTCTTCCCTTTGTTGGTCACCTTTTTCCCTTTGTGGATCACCTTTTTCCCTGAGCAGTCAGCTTTTTCCCCTGAGCGAGTCACCTTTTCCCTGAATAGGTTACGTGATGGAGATGTCTAGAATTAGCGCTCTAACATTGACATGAAACATATTTCCATGAAGTTCTCGCCTAAAGTCGCTTTCAAGGTCTAGCACCTCCTATTCCCTATCTCTCCTGTATATAAACCCATATTGCTACTCCTTCACTATCTGTCTAGCCTAACACCTCTCCTCCTGTTCCTATACCTCTCATACATATAAACGCATACTCTACTCCCAACCTCTGTCTAGTCTAGCATCTCTCCCCGTATCCCCTACCTCTCATAAGCGCATTCACCTCCTGCTCCCTGTCTATCTCTCCTTGGGTTCCTATCTAACATATATAAAACACATTCTACCTTTAACACCTGCCTATCCTAGCATGGGATCTCTTCATTTACTCATCTCTCCTTATAAACGCCTACTCAACCGCCTTAGCCTAATATCTCTCCTCCTGTACCTATATCCCTCATACATATGAACGCATACTCTACTCTAAACCTCTGTCTAGTCTAGCATCTCTCCCCGTATCCCTTACCTCTCATAAAGCGCATTCCCCTCCTGCTCCTGTCTAGCTGAGTATCTCTCCTTGGGTTCCTAACTATCCTATAGAAGACACATTCTACCTTTAACACCTATCTATCCTAGCATAGGATCTCTCCGTTTTCTCGTCTCTCCTTATAAACGCATACTCAACCTTCTCAGCCTAATACCTCTCCTGGTTTTCCTATATCTCATATAAACCATACTCTACTCCTCAACCTCTGTCTAGCCTAACACCCCTACCCCTGTTTCCTACCTGTCTCATATAAAAGACAAGCTCTACCCTTCAACTCTGTCTAGCCTAACACCTCTCCTCCTGTTCCCTACCTCTCTCATATGAAAGACATACTCTACACTTCAACTCTGTCTGGTCTAACACCTCTCCTCGTTTTCCTATATCTCTCATATAAACCATACTCTACTCCTCAACCTCTGTCTAGCCAAACACCCCTCCTCCTGTTGCCTACCTCTCTCATATAAAAGACATACTTAACCCTTCAACTCTGTCTAGCCTAACACCTCTCTTCGTGTTCCCTACCTCTCTCATATAAAAGATATACTCTACCCTTCAACTCTGTCTGGTCTAATACCTCTCCTCGTTTTTCCTATACCTTTCATATAAACCATACTCTACTCCTCAGCCTCTGTCTACCCTAACACCTCTCTACTATCTCTTCCATATAAACGTATTTCCCTCCTTCAACCCTGTCTAGCATAGTATCGGTCGTCGTATTCCCTATCTCTCCCATATAAACCCATTTTCCTCTTCGAACCGCCCCATCTAGCCTCGTTTTCCCTATCCTTTCCCATACATGCCCAAAAAAGCGGCCTCGCTCTCTCTATAATAACCTACTCACGTCTATTCCAACATATTATAAACCTATTACGGTAGAAATTTAAAATACAAATCTTGTTAGCATTTAAGAGACTGTTGCTTTCAGTGTACTTCTTCGCAAACGTATTGCTGCTACTACTACTACTACTACTACTACTACTACTACTACTACTACTACTACTACTACTACTACTACTACTACTACTGCTGCTGCTGCTGCTGCTACTACTACTGCAACTACCACCTTATTATTATCATTATGATTATTATTATTAATATTATTTACGTACATTAAAAATAGTAATGTGTAAAAAGACGATAACCTAGCCACTATGGAGCGATTTCTTCCTCGCACTCATGAACCAACAGTGAATGATATTCAACCACTAAGCCGTATACTCTTTTTACATCCAATATGTTTGTTATAGTGGACGTAGCATTGCATGCTAAATATTATTCGACGCACTCATTGGCATTCATTCCCTTCTTTGCGAGCACACAAAGGTCACACGGGCGAAAGCAGAAACTTTTGCCTGTCTATTTTTAATGCATTTTCGGTGAAAAATATGTCTTTTCAATTTTAAGAAAGAAAACTCAAAGTCAGACAGGAATGTTTTCTGTCCCCCATTTTCCACACATTTCTTCTTTTGTTGGCACAATTTTACACTAGTAAATATGCGATGAATCCTTATAAGGAGAACGTGTTTTAATAAACCACAGGAAAGGTTATTAGTTCTTCAAGCTTATAAGTTATAAAGGGATTCATTATGATAATGGTAACTTTCTCTGTAATATATTGCCATTGTGCAGTATCATAGTATCTATTACCGGAACGTTTGCCACGATAGCTTGAGTTGCCGGTAAGTTTTCCAATTAGTTTGATCTGAAGACATCATTGAGTTATTCTGATACATTTATTGACCAAATTCTCGGTTGGAACAAATTGGTCTAAGCTTATTCAGTGTCATATAGCTTTTTGGAGGAATAATCCATACTGCGCTATTCATTATATAACCAAAATCAGAATGTATTATACTAATGTACGTAAAACATGTACACATTTCTCATTTTGGTACTGCTGTATGTCGATATTTAACAGCATTATCCGTGAAGTATTTTAAAATCCTTTGGAACAGTCAATCTTTAAATTAACCCTTTGAAACATCCAGTAAGAAATACGTTTATTATAAAGGTTCAGTTAATCAATCAATAATCGATTTTTTCTTTTGCCTAAGAGCAGGCTCTTTATAGAAAACATACTCTCATCCGTTCTTTCCCTTTCTCGTTGTCTATACCCATGAACCACTCAGTTAAAGTGTCGGCCAACTGACTGCTCTGTGACGACAGTCTCTTCTTGCTCCCAGCTCTCTTCTAAGAAGTCAGTGAGAAGTGCAGGACAGGTGAGGCAATGCGAAAGGTGAAGTTGTTGTTAGCGAAGGACCAGTGAGGTAAGGAAAATATATGTTTTACTTGGTACAGGCATCGTCATTGATGGTTGCCTGATGTAAAGAAACACAAGGTCGACAGCTGTTGGGATAACTAGGAACAGTCTTTTATCTTCCTCGGTCAGAGTTGGACAAGTTGAATTCGGTTCCTAAATTATGAAGTGCTGGACAGGAATATGGACTGGAATGACTGCTGAAGCTGCTGCATTTGAAATGCATTGATGTCCTTTGTTACGCTAAAAATGTATATTTTTGTCTAAAGAAATATTACACGGTTATGCTTTATAGTAATACTCTATGTTTTAGTTTCCTTTGCGGTTATTTAAATGATATTGTTGATACTTGACTATACAAGTTGAATGTCTTACACGCACTAAGAGCAACGTTTTAAATAGTTTTCCCCTATATGAAGATATTTAAGTTCTAATATGTCCCTATGTGACATTAAATATATATGTGTATATGCAGGGTGGACCGTTTATGTTGAGACTGTACAATATCTCCAAAACTAAGCGTTTTTGTACAATATCTCTATAACTAAGCGTTGTAGAAAGAAATGCTTTCATAAAAGTTGCTTGATATTATGGGGGAAAGTAAGTGCCATTAGTCGTGTTTGTTTGGAGGAAGTTATGATGGTCATTTTAGGGCTAATTTAATTCTCTAAATGGGAACCTATATCCTGTATGACCCTAAAATGACCATAATAACTCCTTTCTGGAGTAAACCCCATAACATTCTGCCCCGAATCTCTTTCCCATTATGTATTTTTCAATAAACCTCGTTGTTACCCTATCTTCCTACCCAAAATCCGAAGCGATTTCATATATCCCTTTCGATCAGTTTCATTTCGTATCTCCTTCGAACATTCGCTCTAAAACAGCTTCGTAACTCATAACATCGGTTAATTAGACATGCTGCATTCTTCTCCATATCAACATTTCATGTTTCAATTTCTTTCTCATGCCGCCACAACTCCAACTTTTCACATTATATAACTAATTTAAGCTTCTAAATGCCTCTTATCTAAATCCACTTTTTCTTCTTATAGCAGTCTAACTGAGCTATAGTTTTGAGATGGAGCATTTATGTTAGTGTTTTTGAAAATGCAGTTAATATCAGGAGTATTTCACAAAAGTAGGTATATGTGCTAAACCTCATTAACAAAGATTTAATGCGGGCTATGAGCTATAGAATTTGCAAGAGCAATGTTCTATATAAGTAGTCTGAAAAAACAATAAAAACACCATAATGGCGTTTTATTGTTATTTCTTATCATATCCAATCCCACCACATATTGCTCTCCTTCCCTCAATGCCAAAGGGTAGAATATCCCCAAACGTCAACGTTTTGAAAGAAAGTCGGCAGTTTCATAAAATACCCTTTCTGTTTTACTTATTTTTTTTCTAATCTCCTGCGGTCACTCCATTTCTACAGAAGAATTAAGAACTCAGTTGTGTTAAGTGAGCGCTAGCACTTTGGCGGTCATTTTCTGCTGTGGGCTGAAAATAAAGTTGAGAGCGTGGTCACAGAATACAGAGAAGCTAAGTTTCAATATAATGCAGAGAAAGTGATTTTTCTCTTGCAGGAAGGGGGGAAAATTCTTGCTAAGATATAAAATGTTCATTTCCATACGCTCTTTGATGTACTTAGTGCCGCTGATGCCAATCATGCTCTGCGCGTCTCTGAAATAAATGGATAATCAAAATTTCACATGTAATATGCCGCGTAAAAGAAATCAAATTCAACCTCACTGCCGTTATAAACTGCTTTGCATTCTTCACTTTCTGAAGTCTTAGTGACTTTCTTGTCCTGAAAGTTACAAATCTCAAAATTACGCGCTTATTCAAAATGCAGAGTTTTATCACATTTTGATTTCGAATTCTTTATTTCTTATCTACTGTCGTGAGGTTGTTAAATGCATTAAATAAATTAATGGCAAATTTTGTCATTCCGGACTACTATAGAGGGCGATACACCAGGTAGCAATTAAGCCCATATCAAATCCACTCTGATGTTATATGCAAATAAATATAAACTTTGATAGCGAAATTTAATTATTATTTATAAGTACGAGTTAAATTTCCAAAGCTTCAATGGAACTGTGATGTATGCAAAGCATTTTAAAGGTGACTTCCAGCGGACTGATAATTCAAAATATATAAGCCATTTCATCTAAATTGTTTGGGATTTGTTTAAAATTAGCAGTGTGTTTTAACGCCATTACTATCGAGCTAATATTTGAAGTTACCTTACAGATACACTGGTAGTCAGTTTCTATATCGCGTAATGTAGTTCGGCAGATTTCAATGTATAATTAGTTGGAATGATGAATAGCCGGCGAAAGATTCCTATTGGAAAACTATTTAACTACAGATTACCCCAACACTATTTCAATTATAGGCGCTGGAACTGAATTTCAGTTGTTTTTGGGAGTAGCTTGTTGTTTTCTTTTATACTGTGCCTTGAAGATGTCACGTTCTGCTATAAGCATTGGAACAAATGGTCTTGTAATGACCTCATATCCGCATGTGTTTACTTCTAATAATACAGCTATGATACGGTATGAATGCATCCTAAGAAAAATATCTAAGAATTCATAAACATGGAGGACTAACGTGGTGACAGGTCGTTACAGTAATGACTTAATGGAATCTTCCCCTACTGTCCGCAAATGAAACGCCCGAAGCTGTTCTAGAAGAGAATGCTCTGCACAGCATGATTGAGCTCACGCAAGTGGAAAAAGTTTCCCTTCTCCCGCAGCAGCCAGATGCTACGATATCACTCCTGGATTTGTCGCAGAGACTTGTACTTGAGACAAATTCCGGCTACCTGTGCCTAGCAACTTGTATATTATAAAGACGTTGTTGTGAACATGCGGCCGGTACTTAAAGGTATATAACGCAAGATGATCATGCTGGTGTGTTGTCGCAGACGGATTGATCGATAAAGCAGCGCATCTGAATCTGAGCTGCCGCTAATTACTAAACAGTAACAGGAAGAGCAACGTAACTGGATGCATTACTTTACTGATCTAGTCTTAAAGCTTACACTTCCATACCGAATGTTTTATAGCTTCACTGTAATAAGTGCTTAAACATATTGTTTGAATGTGGCAACCCTCGAGTTACTGCTGAAAAAAGGCTAACTTTGTATTTTACTAACGATAATATAATAAAGAGAAAAGGGAATAATACACTTCTGCTGTGCAGGTGCTTTCAGTGCAGTATCTGGGATCATATATGGTTAGGTCCGACAAGCCGAAGATCCGTAGTTTGAATCCCAACGTCTCTAAATCTGATTCAACCTTCTAACTATTGGTTACCAATGCCCTCGTGTTGTTATTTAGAAGGTGTAACTCTCAGAGTAACTATAATCGCTTTAAAGGTTCACTGTACTTGAAACTGATGACAGAAGTTTAGTGCGCGTTTTGGGGGCGATGATACTGTGACAACTTTGCTGTTGCGTCATATCGAAAGCCCAAAATACGTAATTCGTATTCCAGGATTGGTAATTAATTTCTCAAATTCCAACAATAGTCTAATGCTCAGTATGAAGGAAACATTAATGAATACTAAAAGTGCTTTCTTGCATTTTATGGCCACAAGTTAAATGTCCTGCCTTGAGGTGACTACAGACCTGCTTATATCTTCACTCCAACTTATCCCCCTCCATGCTCACGTAAACTCGCGGAAATAAGCACGAGTTTCTTCCTGACATGAACCAACAAGGGACCTGCTAAGAAGCAAGAATGTGAAATCTCCTAGCAGATATGAGCGTGAGAAAATACTTTGTAAAGGGATTGCTAGCAGACACAAGTTGAAGGAATGTACAGGGAGTGTTCCGAAGAAATTATGAATAAATGGATTTCAAAGTTAACATAGAAAAATTAGTAATTTATGATATAATCATGTTGTTTTTATTGTTATAATGATGTAGTTTTATGTGATTATTCATTATGTTTCTTCGTTGCGATCGCATTCTATAGTACAAACACACACACACACAATATACATATGTGTGTATATACAGGATGGACCATTTAAGTTGAGACTACAATATCTCCAAAACTAAGCGTTGTAAAAAGAAATGTCTTAAATAAACGTTGCTTGATATTATGGGGGAAAGTAAATGCCATTAGTCGTTTTTTATTTGGAGTATGTTGATATGGTCATTTTAGGGTTAATTTAAATTGACCTTAATTGTAGGTTCCCATTTAAAAAATTATATATTTAAACAGGTTTCCCGCCACCTTTTTTTGCCTACAGATTCTTTTGCAATGTAGCGTTTAGTGCAAGCGAGCTTTGGTTTGTACACGAAACTAAAATTAATAACTATTATTGCAGTACCAAAATTGATAAGCAGTAGGGATATTTATAGATAACTCTCAGTAGCCTAATAGTACAATGACATATGGAACTTGGTGCCATATACATAGTAACTACATATTTGTGAAATGCAATAGCTAACACAATTACTAAAGCAGCGCTTTTATTAGGGGCCTATATTACTCGCCAGTTGCGTAGTACATTACTTGTATGCCCCGCCCTACATTAATAGATATCATGGTTGACATCCGTCCAGGTTTGACCCAAATATCTCAAAGAAACCTTAAAGAGAGCGCAATAATGCACCTTTGGATATCTAAATGTTCTGCTATTTTTGATATTTTTAGCTGTTTGTGCTGATTTAATTAGTAGTCGAAGCTTTTACATAAACAATCTCGCTATCTATAACCACCATAACAATCCTTCACTAGCATTTTTTGCAGACTTTGGAATAACACTTGCTGGAAAGCCTAGGCATTGCCAAGCATAGGTAGCAACACTACGGCAATCCCTAATTTTAACTAAACTTGAATGAGTAGTAATTAAATTTGTACATGCACAAGCATTCCTTTTCCTGCGTCTGGGAATTTCGAAACATAGAATGTGGCAACATTAATAGAAATTCACTATAAGTGATGTCTACATTCAGCGGAGCTAGTGGTAAATATAATCGAGACGAATAATAATGTCCTACTGTTTACATAGTACACGCTATTTGTGCACTCCTTCTGAGGCCGTAGTCAGGGACAAACTCTTTGTAGGGAATTCTTGTCATTCCTGGTTTAGACATTTAGAGCTGCCTATGAAGAGAAATAATCGAACCCAAGTATCTACATGCCATACGTTGAAGTAAACATATGCGGTCAATGTGGGACACTCGAACACTAACCTTATTTTATGTGCTACTAAAATAACAAAATCAAAATGTAATATTCAGCACCCGAAACGCGAACAAGAGTGTAAAGACGAGGGTTGCTCTTATTCTGGCAGATATTCGCTTCTGCAAGACTTGTAGTTCCATAAGGGTCATTCATAAGGTCTCGCTTTTGCCAGAAATGAAGGCATATAAAGCACGTTGTAAAAGAGTATTGAGACAATGCACATAACTTTTCTTCCTCAACATTACTGCGGTTTCTCTTCTCTTCTGTGGGAAAGAGACGGTGTTGGGTGGAATATGGGAGGCTATTAAAGAAGGGGAGGAAGGAGCGAAGGAGTTTTTGGAGAGGGCAAAGCCATAAGCGAAAACAACGCAAGGAAAGAAGCCAGACTTTCAAAAAGTAGACATATACCTAAATGTGCGTCTGTAAGACAGATGTTCCTAGTTTAAGAGATCGTTCCTTGTTCTTTTCTTCCCATTTCTTCTCGCTGCTTCTATATTTTGACGTCATTCATTCTCCCCATTTTTGTTTCCTTTTTTATTCGTGTTTTCTTGGCTAAATGGTACGGCGTACTCCAAACAGTTTTAACAACACAAGGGCCCGCAGACAAAACCCCTCAATCCCTTGCCCCATACAGTTTCCTTGCGCTTCCCCGTTTCTACTCCTACGCCAGCTCCAGTGCAAAGCTTCCTTATAGCAAAATGTTACCACCATTTCCATAATTTGAATTTCCAATGAAATGAGAATTTCAAATGACTTCCGTTCTAACGTAAGGAAGGTCTCTACGCCCAGGCTCATGGCGTTTAGGCCGGCTCTTACATGTACAACGGCCCACATCTTGAGCTTCTTCGTACCCTGGTTCCCTTTTGTTTTCACCCTTGTGCGTTTAATGCTGAAGTCCGGTGGGTCGGTAGCTCTGACAGCATTAATTAGAACCTCAAAGTTCCGAGTTCCAACTGTATATGCATAGTTATTCTGGAGTATTTTCAAGAAGACGAAGTTTGTTACACAACGCTGCTTGTAATATAACTATTTTGTTTCATTCATTTTAAAAAGGAAAGCCACATCTTCTCCCATCGCATATAATGTATGCGTTATTTAGAAAGTACGAAACCTGATTCAATCCTCCACGTGTGTCTTACACAGCCTTGTGTGACAGAAGTATGTTAACGTGAATATTAACCCCATATAGATAGTGGTAAATATTTAGATTCAGCCATTAAGCGTCATTCCATTGAAAACTGAACGTTAACACAATGACGTAGTTGAGCTGAAGCAGAGTTTGTCACTTACTATAGTAACTTATATTCTTAAACACAAAAGGAAACAAAAAGCATCTGTATGTATGTATGTTTAAACACAAATAAATGTCACGTATACGCAAAAGTTATAGCATAATATAATATAAAATAATATGTCATTTCAATCTATGCATCCTGTAGTGAATCTTACCGACCTTAGAAACGTTAGTCATCTTAGGATATAGGTTATGTCATGTTTATATATATTATGTACATTTGATAAAAACACAGGTCATGTTTGCAAATTCTCATTATAGTATGGAGTTCTTCACAGGTCATTTTTGCATACTTTGCATTAGTGTGCCGGCTAAAATATTACAGGTGAGTTTTAACTTAATTCATTTACATTTTAATGTATAGAAATGCTAACATAGGGTATTTGCATTTAGTATAATTATTTCCAAAGCTAAATTAGTTCGGTGAAGAAAAATTAATATATCACAACTATTTTGATTAAACGATATCTTCCTTTCTATAAATGTTGTGAGCGAAATGCTAACCTGAACTTCTTTTTATTAGTATGCAGCTCCTTTATAGATTATGGAAGCGAATTAAATAATACTATACCATTATAGAAAGTTGCTTCTTTAAATGCCTGCAAATTATTACTTGGCCTGTGTAAGTCCTGTCTGAGTATGGTTATTTTGCTGTGGATATCTGATACTTCGGTGAACACTGCACTACATCAATATGGTGTCTATCCTACATATACTCGTCTACAGGAAAATAACTCTTTTGAAACAAGTATTTTGTAATACCAGTTCTAAAGGATTTAACATTATTAGTTACAGAGTTTAAACTCAGGGGAAAGGCATTATTCATATACACATATATAATGTATAAAAATAAACATAAATACATATGTATATATTATGTAAGTTAAACTACATTCGTGAATAATTTAGTTAGTTAAGAAGGGTATGTTGCAACTGATCCATGATCCACTTTCCTTTTTGTATGATATTTTTATGTGTTTCTTGGTCGAGTACAAACTCGGTTTCTTTTTGTTTATCCAATGACAACATAGGCAGTACATATTCACATAGGAAAGTTGATATTTCTAGGTTCCTTCTTAAAAATATTTCTGCATGTTGTTTGTACCAGAAATCTTTCGTATCACTTATTTCAGACAATCACACCGCCAATTGGTCAAATATTTTCGCCTTTTGCAATTAATGAAAACTAGACCCCTTCATTCAGGAAGCAGTCACCATACAAAGCCATTTTCAGAATAGAACCTAGAGTTGGACTGACAACATCATCTCTGCCACCTGATGTTATTAAAAATGTATGAAGGGTTGAAACTGAAGTAATAATTGGACAGATAAATGTAGAGCAGGCAGGAACAAAAACACAATACTGAGAAGAAGAAGAAGAAGAAGAAGAAGAAGAAGAAGAAGAAGAAGTGATGCTAGCTAGTACATTGTCAGACATCTCCTTAGCCAGAGAAAGGCCCACTTGCAAAGCCTCATGGGAGTCGTGCTGGAAGAAATGACGATTACTTAAAACGAATTGGAAAAAAGCATATGATTTTGGATAAATTACGCTTACTTTTTAATATAGTGCAAAGAGTGTGAAGGGGGAATCCAATTTTCTATTATTATTATTATTATTATTATTATTATTATTATTATTATTATTATATGCCTCCGAATTCGATGTATGTTCTCAAACTTTCTTGACACGAGAAGAGGTCCTAGATTCAGAAATTTCCTTGATTGCTGCAGCAAAGAAACAGGGCATAGGCTGTGAACAAGGGTTCGTCCGTTGTGCTTAAAAAAAATTGTGTTTCGAAGTTGAGCTTGTGGTGAAAAAGAGAATTCTCTACAACTGTAAATGCCAAAATAGCATGCCTCTTTGCAACTAGTGCCTTATGAGCCAAAAAATAATAATGTTGAGTTCTGAAATATAATAGGAATGTTTAAGCATCTCATAAAATAATTGTATATGTACTACAACATTTTGTGTTTCAACAACAATAATAATAGTAATAATAATGTTCATGAGCAATTATCAGAAAAATAAAACTAAATTTGCATTATTTTCTAAACTTCTTGTTAATAATAAGTTATTTCCATATGTAATTAAATAATGTTTATGAAAACCGGAATTTCCTGGAAAGCTTCGACAAAATTAGAGTTTCCTAGTAAATTCGGCTTCTGAGGGATGATCTTTATTAAGACCAGAATTTCCTAGTAACTTCGGGTTTTAACTGATTTTACGCTCTAACTGATGCATATATGCACACATACATAACATAGCATAACATAGCGTACGTACATACATACATGCATACATACATACTTACCTACATACATACATTTATGCATACATACATACATACATGCATGCATCCATACATGCATACATACATACCTACATGCATGCAAACATGCATACATACTTACATAAATACATACATGCATCCATCCATACATACATACTTACATACATACCTATATGCATGCATACATATCCATACATACTTACATACATGCATCCATACATACATGCATACCTACCTACATACATACATACATGCATACATACATGAATGCATCCATACATACATGCATGCATATACACATACATGCATACATACTTACATACTTACATACTTACATACATACATGCATGCATCCATATATACATACATATATCCATCAATACATACACATGCATACATTCTTACATACATGCATCCATACATACATGCATACCACAAACACACATACACATACATACTTACTTGCATACATACATACACACACAAATACATACATAATGCATACATACAGTTCCTTGGTCATCTGCTAAGAAACGACACTTCCCTAAAGGTTAAAGGTAAAGTTTTAGGAAAAAGAACAAGGTAGTGGCCAAGACAGTAGTATATTAAGGGGACGGTCAACTGAAAATCCGTAATCTTTGAGTAAGCAGTGTTCTTTCTAACATGTTATTTGTTTCCTTCTATATTTAAAAATATAAGTTTTTATCTTGCCGCATACTAAAAGTCTCAGTATCTATTAAAATGACAGTAAATTGTATAAAAATGCTGTATGAAATTACATTCTTACCGTTTCTTATAATTATATATTTTTTTCATATAAATCGTCTCTTGGGAATTAATTTTGGTCACATTACGAATTTTAAAATATGACCTCTTTGCGGTTTTCTTTTCATGCCTTGGTCTACATTTTTAATATGTATACTTAGTTTTTTTTCAGAATTTATATCTGAATAAATAGTAAAACTTCTGTTTAATGTAGAAATTCAAATACAAGAATGGTGTATATTTTTATTTTGTTATATAGCCGTATTCAGAGAGATCTACATTTACATATCTATGAATAAGCTATTTGTTAAATATTATACATAAAGCATATATACTATACCGCATAAATCATTTTAATAATAAAACAAAGCTTTTAAGTGAATAATTAACAAATTGGAAATAAACTGACGCAGTAGGATACATTTTTTCAGATTGATTAATGTCGGTAAGGGAAACAAACAATTAAAATATTTAGGTTCTTTATTTAAAAATGTGGAATTTATAAACTTCATTTGAGGTCTCCTTAAGAACTCTCCGGTGAATTGGCATCTGGTTTTTACTTCAACATAAAGAGGTGGACGACCATTAGATGTGGCTGTTGCAACAAGGTCGGATTTTAAGATTAATATGATAATTATGTTGATTTTTAAAATGTATTTATAGAAATGTGGAGCCAGTTCTTAATTACAAATATTTCAAGCAAGGTTAAAGGTAAAAGGTAAACCAATGGTTCATTTTTGTTTCTGGTATAACCTTAATAATGTTATTAACTCTTTAACAGTAGCACGAAAGCTCGACAACGTTACAGGAAAGCTATTCGAAGCAGTTAATGCCACTGTTTTCGTATTCAGGAGAAGCAGTTAAAGTAAGAAACGTTCATTCTACCCACATTGTGTAATCCCACAAATTTTGTCGTTGCTGCGACCACTAGAAATCCTCTGTGTGAAGACGTTTGCATAATTAAATATATGTCAAGAGCTGTTGATTAATGTAACTCATATAACGAAATGAGAGCACAAAACACAAAGAACTAAGGCATTAGAAATGCAACTGCCATCCTTTTCCTTCTAGCACGGTTCTGTGAAAAGTGAGTCGAGGGAATGAATACGTGGGAGGTTTATGGAAATTGTGTGAGTAAATATTTGAGACAAAAAGCATGCTTTCGTTACCCCTTTATTACCGTCCTTTCAAGCCTCCATTTGCGTTTTGCTCTTACCCTTTGGCAAAAACTAGAACATACTATGCCGATTTTAATGTAAGAGTATGCTAAAGCGAAAAAATACATATTACAAGTTTTAGGAAATAAGGGAAACACAGCGTAATGTATGCTTCTCATATAGCTACAATTTTACATGGTTTAATGTTGCATAGAGCAGAAATTCACATATTCCAAAATGTATAGATGCGCCCTGACTTGCTAAGCTTACAAGCCGTACCACATATATCCGGAGCTCCTCTAAAGCGGTAGTTAATTACGACAAAAATGGTAGGGCGGCATTTTTTCCCCTAATTTATGTTTCCTATGTTTAAGTATAACATCCTTTAACCGAGAGGACATATCGAATGTTGAACAATGTATGAAAGAAGCGCTCAGATGTACTAAGGTCCATAGTGCTTAAGAGTTACCAATCATTTATCTTCTCAGGGTAAGGGAAACCCTTGGTAAGAAAAGCCTTATCCAAATAAGTGACATCAAAGTCGATCTCCAGACCTTCGCAGTTTACGGTTCCACACCAAGGAAATGGCCTAGTGAAACGTAACTGAGCATGTAAATACTTTAATCTTACTCTTCACAGTTTAGCATGGTCATGTTACAAGAAGTTTTCCGATTATCACTTAAGCTGAAACTTCGAATGATCTTTATTATGACTATTTCGGGAACAAAATCCCTATGCATGACATGGCTATCAGCAGGCATAGGAATTTGGAAGCATTAAAGCCAGGATAAAAGGAAATTATATTGAACTGTTACCGGACTTTACGCTGTGACGTCGCAGATAACAAACCATCCCCCATTTCTCGTACAGTCTGCTTGCGTGTGCGGACCAATCACGAGACTACGTTTTACCTGCAGTCAGTGATTCATGGTGAGTGATTCATTATGCAAGTTCTATGTATTATGATGGTTTGAGAGTAGCTAACTTGAAGCTAACTTTTTAAGGAGTCTTATGCCTAATTACTAGTGTTACAAGATCCACACAATAAAAGTAATTTATACTTATCTTCGGTTTAAAGATAACTCAAAACATCACAGCCTGTTGCACCATGAATATAAATGACGCATTTTCCTTGACGACAGGTGATCTCCTTTGCTTTAAAACTTATTGTAGCTCTCCCTTCTTAGGTATTTTATACACAGTGGGCTCGTTTTACAAAAACAATTACGAAGCTTAAGCACGACTTATAAAGGCAATTCACCATTCCTAACAATGTGTTTTGTATTCACTCCGGTTAGGAGGGTGTCGCAGCATACAAAGTTATTCAGTTATTTTCCTTAAAAGCAAAACTGTCACCTTTATTATGGTCTGCATTTGGCAGCGCTTTAAGTACAACTTTAGCGAGGATAACGTTCCGAATGATGTCGAGGTAGGACGCAATGCCCAACCTCAAAAGAAAACGTAGATTATATTAAAACTAAACATTCCAACTCTCTGTTTCTCATTTATTTCTAAAACAGACTAAAAGAAAGGGCATAACCTTTGACCAAATCTTAAAACTATAGTTTTATTTTCAGCCCTCTACAATCGAAAGCAAATAACGGAGGATAGTTACCGCATAAAGATAGGTTTAAAAATTGAGGGCGCATAATTATCGCATGATTATCACTTCTCGGATGTGATAATTACCTGAATCAAGCCAAATTCTAAACACTATTGTTACACATTGTGATTACACCATATGGGTGAAATAGTAACCAAAACACAACCATGTTGTCTCCAATAGAGCTGTCAAGAACATACGTTTCATTTCGTATGGTACATAGTGAGACTAGCTCATTTCTTCGAGCCCAACTCGTTCGATAAACAACAACAAATTTACCGAACCACGGTTGAGCTTCAATGAAATAATAATAATTATTCTTTTAACTCAAGAAATTGTACACTTGCCATTAAAGTAAATTAAGTTAGTACCAAACTTTAATACATTTAATGTTAAATAGCTCTAAAGTTTTTTCTTTCATTAATGGCATATACAGCGGTTCTATTTAAAATTCACTTATGTTTTAAAGTGCGGTGTGACCCCTTACGGGAGTATACTCTTCTGCTCCACCTGTTTTGCACCACACTTTAACACCAGTGAGTGGATCTCATTATTCGCCGCATAACCAACTGTATTATATAATACAGTAAAACAAAAATACATACACAGTAAGCTCACATGCTGGGACACAGAAAGGCCGTTGGGAGAGGGTGAACACCAAATTATTTAACACGTAAGTAATTAGACATAAATTATTATTGAAAACTTAACGACAAAAGTATAACAATAAATACGATATAAGTATAAGTAGAATCTTGGAGTTAAGAATATGTGTGTATGTGCGCGCGCGTGCGATGAAATATATTAAATCTCGAGTTAATATTATGTCGATACTTCCACCTTAGAATACATTCCCTAAAATTTGGAATTCAACAACTCAGCCATTTAGAATATAAATCATTAATAAAGAAAACAAACACTTAAATTGAACATGAAATAAATTTAACACAATGAAGTAATTTTTCATATAATTAATTGAATACGAGCCACAAATTAATCTTTTTCACTGAATACATAATTTCATGAACTCCAGCTGTGCATGGTTTAGCAAATAACTCAGTTACACGAACACATAGGGATTAATTCATCACTGGAAGGTACATTGAATTCCCGTTTTCTAGCATTTAGCAAATAGCTCTGAAACCTAAGGGCTAATGCATAA
This sequence comes from Deroplatys truncata, assembly GCA_030765065.1. Classification (NCBI taxonomy): domain Eukaryota; kingdom Metazoa; phylum Arthropoda; class Insecta; order Mantodea; family Mantidae; genus Deroplatys; species Deroplatys truncata. The sequence goes on from CM060990.1 coordinate 474,365,229, forward strand.
TTAGAAGCTACTAGTACCAGCAGTGCCCCATTGAATAGTTTGACCATTATGTGAAAGTGCAAGTATATCTGAGCTTAATAATACGTTCTCTGTCCTTTTAAATTTAGAAGTATGTACAAGTCTAACATTATAGTAATGAGAGAAACCTCCGTCCGTACACAATAAAAACCAAATACATCACCAAATCTAAGACAAAGCACACTTTCTTATTGGTCTTGACAAAATAAAACAAAACATGCTCTCTTGGAGAAATCCAGGTGTTCACTTTATGAGGTCAGAAACGATTCTCTTCGTCTCAAACTGGCGGCCAAGCCAAGTCAGATGCTCTTAGGAGGAGAGGTAGATAAGGCAGTTAGAGGGGGAAGTGACTTCCCCTCATGACGGTAATACATGCGAGCCAGGTGGCTTGTAGCGTAGTATCGCCACAAAAGATATACATACGAGGGACATCCAGAAAGTAAAGAACAACTGCACATCGCGCTCCATGCCGGTCGCCCACAGACACAATTGTATGCACGCTCCTTACTTCACCCCAGCGTGAGTCGGGTTTCGTTGTTGTGAGGCCACGCCTATCTGTTCTACAGCATATCCAAATGGTGGCGCCAATTGTAAATCCCGCCAAATGTGAAATGCATATTCTGATTCACTTTTTGAATGCACAAAATGCTCGACCAATAGAAATCTATAGGCAAATAATGCAAGTGTATGGTAATAATACAATGAACGAGGCTTCAGTGAGGAAATGGTGCAGAATGTTTAACCAAGTAAGAGCCAGTGTGCACGATGATGACCGGTGTGGGAGGCCATCGCTCATTACGGATGAGTTGAAGGCAAATGTTGAAATAATTCAGGTTATTCACTTGTTTCCGAAACTAAAGGACTTTTTGGGTGAAAAAAAATTTCCAACCGGTGAAGACCTCAAAGAGGCAGTGACGGTCTTTGGCGGTAGAAGAGTATAAAATCGGCTTTGGAAAACTGGTACCACGTTATAATAAATACCTTCACAGCAATGACGGCTATACTGAGAAATAGAGTAAGGTGCTGTATCTTTGTAAATAAACGTTTGTGCTCATATCGTTTGTTATTATTTAATTATGCCAAATCGTTCTTTTTTTTCTGGATATCCCTCGTATTAAAAAACCTGAGAATAAGCTCAGTAATGACAAAAGCGTCTAACGGAAAACTAACGATGCTTAAGAACACCATTACTATTTAACAATATGACGTTTGCATTGATATAAAAATACAGCCAAAGATCTTTTCTCAAGAAAAGTGTTTAAGAACATATTATTGTTATTATTATTACCATCGTTGTTGTTATTATTTCGTTGTAACGATAAAAATCCCAAATCGCTTCTATACATCGCTTCTTCCGGTCTTACGTTTTAACTGATGAACACTTACATTTAATTTCAAGAAAATATTTCACTTATACCGCTCAACTCTACACCAGAATATCACGCGAACTTATGCTGCATATAAGGCGCTGTGTGGCAACAACGCCAGTGAAGTAAACAGACTGAATGTTTTCCTTAGGTCTGGTCACGCTGGGCGTTCGAACAGGAAGTTATACACCAACTCGTTTCCAAATAGAATGGGCTGAGAACGGGACACCGTTCAAAATTCGCTACACTCAACTCGCTCGTATACACCAGCTCATTTATGTATGTTCAAATGCCTGAATGGTACAAATTAAACAAAAGTCTTTCGATATACAGCAATGGTGTCAAAATCACTCCAGCGAAAGCTACAGCATTGAAACCTCTATAATGGACAATCTGGACACCTACATCCGATTAAGTCCATCCAGCAAATAATAGACGATTCGATTCCATACAATTGAGGGCTGTATAACTTTGCATAGTGGATAAAAATCTAACATTTCTGATTGTATCTAGACTAATTTCATCAAACATGAAATCAACAGCATTATTGACAAGCTTCGAAGTGGTAGGCACTCCATTAGGTTTCGTAATAGAATCCTCGATATAAAGATAGTTGCTGCTGATAGCTCATACAAATCTTATGCCTTGTATGGGATCCTACTATCATCATTGAAATCTAGAGTCGAAGGATTTTAGGGTAGAGATATGTTCTTTCTCTTTAGTGATCTTGCCATCACAGGTAGAAATGGCAAGATTCCATGCTAAGGCAGCGCCGTCGGCGTCAGGATTGATGTCATAATGGAATCGTTGGGCCCTGCGACCTTGCTATTGTGCATCGTCGTCTGCATTTAGCCGCCTTTTTGTGTCTTCCCTTCATCATAGAATGGTTCCTCCCTTGACTTCAATAAATAATATTCTCAATTTCTCACTTCTGTACGGTTTGTATATTAAATTATAATATACACACCAATAATACTATATTCATTAGTTCAAGGTTCCCCTTGCCAGTTTGAACTTGTAATAGTGATATCATACTACGTTTTTCTATCTATAGATAGACAGAAAGTAGGTCAGTACATGGATTTCAGCGATGTATTTATTGTTTCAAACCTAGATATATTAATTCCAGTGAATTCCATTGATTTTAAAATATCTAGCATCCATCTGATAGGGTAAATTTGATTTATCAGTTACCTTAAAGCTACACATTATCAGGAGGGTAAACCTTACCCAGAGGGACTCTACATAAATAAATATAGTTTACTTCCTTTATTACATTATTGTTTGCTGTTTATACATAACAAGGTACTCTAACATTATTTGTATAATATGCCATTTAAGGAGAATGGATGTTAGCATATTTTACACGCGACAAAATTCGATCTAGAACAGCATCTCTCTTCAAATTCTTAAAGCTTATCGAAAAAATATAAATAACTGTCTTGCATCTTTATAACATTATTATCTGCATTGTATATAACCCAGAACTGGAGACAAATATCAGACGGACTTATTTCTCTGTGAGATATTTAGGACATATCCTAAAATGTATTTCATCATTCTTATATACATATATTGCAATCGAACTGAAACTGCTACAGGATAATGATCAGCTTCCCATGGTGGAATCTAGCATAAGGAGAGGTAAGTGCCAAGTTTGCAGAGGCTAATAACTCCTACACGGGGAAGCTTTATTCACTGAAGTCTCCTCAGTTTATCACATACGAAGGCAATGTTACATGGTTGGGCAATGCGACATGCCCTTCGTTTTGACGGATTTGTTTGTGTTTCTCCTGAATATATCGACATAACCACTGGCAAGAGAATGATCCTTAGGAATATATTTTAAAAGTTGATATCGAATATTCTGCTGAGCTTGACGCTGACCTCTGACACATCTGTGTTGTTCCTGGCAGTTGCTTCAGGAGACTCAGAGTCCCGGGTTCGATGGTTGGATGGCAGGGATTTGGAATTTGTTTTGGTAGAGCTGAGGTTCTAGTTTTCAGGGGTGGTGACACTGCCTTGATGATATTAATAATACTGCCGGCGAAGTTTGAGTTATTTCTTTATTTTGTTACGTAGATTCCTATCTGGTCAACCCGCCACCTTCGTCGTCGAAACCACTGTTATTCTTATCACTTTCGAAGTCACTACTTATGTGTTTCTCCGACTAGCCCTCGAATTGCCTAGATTTCACAACTTCATTTTTACACTATAAATTTTCTGATTATTTTCTTCTAATTTTGTTTCGTCGACCGTCCTGGTGGTTTGTTTGCACCGGAATGTCTCTTGGCGTTTCTTTTTCTTTTCACGCCTTTCGCCAAACCTAGAATTTTCCCCCACCTTTCTTATGTTTCGTTCTGTTTTACGTTCAAACGTATCATGTGATGCATACGCGATCCTTTGATTGGCTATCATTTTTGTTTCATGATTTTATTATTGGCTACCCCCACTTGACAACTTTCACATTTGCTTCTTACAGTTTATTTTGGGTTTTAAAATCTTCCCACGAATATTCTTAGATCGTAGATAAGGCACGTATACTTTCTGACCCTTCTAAGCTTTGAAACCGTTGTAAACTACCCGTCCGAGCCAGAGTACAAAAGCGAAACTTCCGGTAGGCTTGTTGTCGTCCATCGCAGGTAGATACATCCTTGGAGGACAACAAAACTTGTTTTTCTGTCTTTCCTACAAAACCCATTCCTAATATGAATTCAGCACATTTTTGTCGTTATGTTGGATCGTATATTATTATTATTATTATTATTATTATTATTATTATTATTATTATTATTACTGTTATTATTTCTCCTGGGTCTCGATAACCAGCTTCAAGCTCTATGTCATGCATAATGATTTATCATTCCTACTCGAGTGTCCGAAACCAAAGGTTCTTCTACAATGAAGCTAATTCCTCATCTTGAACCTCATTAAAAGTATGTTATCCACTCTAGGACCTTGAAACATGCTGTCTCGCATGGACTACATCTAACAATCCTTAAGGACGCACCGCACTGCCGTTAAGGCTGTACGTTCTATTTAATAATAAGCTACGGCAAGCTACTAGAAACCATTTTGACAAGGATTTCTGCAAGCTGTTCAACAATGCTATGTTCGAAAAAAAACATGTAGATCATCGGGAGTCGGATGGATATACGGCTTGTGAGAGATCGTAAATGGTTGGAAAACATATAGCAAAGCTTACATTTATTGATAGAACTATATATATATATATATATATATATATATATAGCTTCACGGGATATTGTGTTTAACATACGAATATGCATAGGCAGGCTAAGCATTTAAAAAACCCATATTCACGCATCAATATGATGTTTTAATTCCGTTCTATGGAACTAAATACCTCAAACTTCTGTATATGGATGCACACTCCTTCATTCATCGAGTGACTACAACTTCTGTAGACCAGGATAAGCTACGCATGCTTGAGTACCTCGATACCTCTGATTACTTTACAGAACATATACGCTATTCAAAACCAGAAGTTGTTGGGAAAATTAAAAGATGAAGCCAACAGAAATCATTTAAGGCTTTGTGGGCCTTATATCTGAAATGTATGTGCTCGATATTGATGGAAGTGTAACGGAATAGCTTAATGTTATTAAACGAAGCTCTATTAGCCACTATATTATTTTCAATAGTTATGTGGAATGTCTAAAGAGCAATGAAAACATAAGAACTCCCATGAATTTAATCCAGTCTCACCATCATATTCTTTCCACAGTTGAAGCTAACAAAATCGTTACATCATCTCATGACGTGAAAAGAGTGATTGCATACAATGGAACATTTACATACGCTTATGGTCCTTACAGAATTGCGAGCCCTGCACAAGACAATGCGTGGCATACCTTAATATGTTGGTTTTCCACGTGAGTCTGCTTACAGGTAATTGAGATTTACTCAACTATCACTTAAATATACCCGGGCATGAACTAAATGAAGAAAGAAGAATTGGAAGCATAATGGAAGTGGAGGGCTGTAAACAAAGCTGTAAGAGAGGCCATGCAGCAAACTAAAATAAATCTCGAAATAAACCTAAATTGACATAAAACGTTCTAATTAAGATTCTCATATAATAAAGGCTAAATGAAACCCTGCAATTTCACTAAAAAGCTCAAGGTCAGCTTTCCTTAGTGTTGGATAGCTTCGATTACTTTAGGATGCTCATTGCTAGATTAGGGTAGACGATTGCAGGATAGATGATAAAGAATGTCTAGTTTACGTTAGAATCCCTGGTATCAGCTTAGGATGGTATCAGATTAGGTTAGACGATGACTGGATAGCATACATGATGAGCGGATAGTCTAGGTTAGGTTATGTTAGGCTGGCCTGCATAGCGATTGTCAAAGTTATGAAAAATGGGTAAGATTAGGTTGTCTTAACAATGTATCGGTCACCTTTGGTCACGTCTGGATAGATTATATCATGTTTCTGGCCAAGTCTGATCTCGTTTGGTAACGTCTTTCCTCACATATGATGGCGCTTTTGGCCACGTCTGGTGATGTGCTGGTCACGTATGGTCACGTTTTGGTCACGTTTGGTCACTGTAAGGTCACGTGTGACCACGTTGGTCACCTTTTGTAACCTTTGATCAGGTGTTTTCATGTCTGGTCATGTTTGGTCACTTTTTCAGTCTGTCCACGTTTCTAGTCATGCATGGTCACGTCTGAACACCTTTCGGTCACGTCTGGCCACATTTGGTCACGATTCAGGTTACGACTGGCCCTGGTTGGTCACGTTTATGGTCACGTCTGGTCCATTTTTGGACACGTCTGTCTTGTAGATCACATTTGGTCTCCTTTGTGACCACTTTTGGCTAGGTTTTTCTCTTATTCGGGCTAGAATGCTTGGTAGGATGTAAGGTTAGACAATGATAAATAAAGTAAATGATAATAGGATGTTCTAAGGCAGGTTAGGTTACGATAGGATAGGTTAGGATTTTCATTGTGAGGTTAGACAATGACAGGGTAGAATATATGATGGGAGCATTGTCTCAGTCAGGTTAGGTAAGGATAGGTTGGAGTATTTGTTGCGAAGTTTAAATAGACAATGACAGGAAATAATACATGATAAGGATGGTCAAGCTTAGGTTACAATAGTCGGTATTAGGTTAGGTTAGTTTTGGATAGCTCAGGTTAGGTTAGTTGAATGTACCTCGAAAGACTGTAAAGCATACGCAGTTTCTCCCTCCGTGACTCACACCAACAGCTGATCATACAGGAGGTTTAAAAAGACCTAGGAAATTGCTCTAAAGGCATAGGAAAAGTATTGTGACATTAGACAAAATGGTTCTAAGGTATTTAAACCCAGTGAAAAATGCCCTAAATACTGTAAAAAGGGCGAGAATCTCCGAAAATGCCATCAAATTCTGTCACCGCACAGCAAATCGCTATGAAACTATAGAATGGCTGTTTAATTATAGTTAATTAGTATAAAAACAGGACCAAGCTACTAATAAACGTGTGAAATTGCTGTCGAAATATAGTAGATTGGCTTAAAAGCGTTCAAAATAATTGAAAAGGACCCAAACCCCTGAGGTGGTGTTCAAAATATCCCTACCAGAATTCGAAATACCAATTCATACTCTTGAAATATCTTGTAAGCACGTGAAATGCCCGTAAAGCTGCCTCCACACCTGAAAATACATGTTTAGTTTTCCAAAATGGCCTTAAAAGGGCTCTGAAATACACTGAAAGCCATTCCCGATGTGCACTAAAATACCTGCTCCATGTCTAGAAGGATTGTAAAAGTAGCCCGAATATCTTGACAGCATCCAGAAATGTACCCAAATATCTTAAAAAAAACCTGCTACAGAGCCCGAAATGATTCTAAAAGTGGCCTCTAAAATTACGGTTTAAGGTGTCGTTTGGATCCGTTAAGGTTATTAGGGGCTCCTCATTTACAGTATGAGATGGTTCTTCGAGGTTAGGTCCACTTTGTTAGTGTTGAATTGTTCAGGTTAGATTAGGATGTTCGGTGACAGGTTAGGGTAGGTTGTGCTTGGATAGAATAGGTGATGAGGAATGATCTAGCTTAGGTTAGATTGGTTTGATTTAGGTGGGCTGGATAATGACAGGATGGAATAGATGAGATCTGGATTAGGTTAGGTAATTATAGAGTGGAATAAACGACGATAAGGATAGTTTAGGATAGATTAGGTTAGGTTAGGTAAGTTAGCATCGTTAGAATCGGTCAGCTTAGGTTAGATTAGTTTAGAAGAGATTCTTAAAGCAGGGTTTAGTTTAAGATAGCCCTAGATACAATCGTTATAATAAAAGCTCTTAAGCTATACATCTTACAGCATATCCCAGCAACGAACTCGTATACACTTCCATCTTCAATGAACACTAAATTGTCTGAGAAGCGCCTCGAACTCCTTCAACCCTGTCATCCTTAGCACCTCCCTTCCTGTTCCCTATCTCTCCTGTGTACCGCCAATTTTTTGCCGCTCAACTCCTCCTAGGCTAGCATTTCACATCGCTTTCCATTTCTTTTTGGGATCTCAGGATTTCTAACTATTCTACTGATGTGACAGATATTTACAAGTAACGGTTTTAACTGTTGCAATTGCGTGCGTTAACAGTTAAATGTAACGATTAATACTAAGGTTTAAGTTGTCCATAGTTCCATAGTTGTCAGGTTGCAGTTACATTACATTAACAGTTGCCAGTAACGATTAATTGTAACTGCGTTTCAATACGAAGGATGCTCTTTTAGCTTAGCAGACCACGCATATTATGCTGCTAAACAGCATTAACCCTTTCAGGACCCGTGGGATATGTATGTATGTGTGTATTTATATTGCTCCTTCAGGCCGATGTGTTATGTAGAACGTACCTTCAGCCTTTTCTGCTATCTAAAGGAAGCTTGCTCTACTGCTTGAAAGCAACTGGAAACGTTTCCCTCCAAAAAGAGTATTGTTGTGGACCTGAGAGACGAGGTGTTTACTGTGCAGACTCTTGGCTGTCTTTCCAAAGTTTTGCTCAATTTTTGCGAGATAACGGAGGTAAAAGCATTGGTCATTTTTATTCTGCTTAGGTTGATATATCTCCAGTATTACAGTATTATTGCATTTTTAGTCGTCCTCCGTGTTGTAGTGGCTACCGTGTAAGCATCTGGTTCCCGAGGTAACGGAGGTAGAAGCATTGTTGATTTTTATTGTGGTTATGTTGATATATTGTCAGTATTATTTCATTTTAGTCGTCCTTCATGGTGTAGTGGTCACCATGCTAGCTTCTAGTTCCCGAGGTCGCGGGTTCAAACCCAGCGAAGAGCGATGAATTTTTTCGGGCGTAAAAATCCTTGTCATGGCTACCTTTGGAAGGGAAGTAAAGCCGGTGGTCTCGTGTCGTAGATCTACGGCACGTAAAAAAAGCTCAAGCCTGATAAAGGGGCCTCTGAGCAAAATTTACAGTTTTTCACGCCCAATATCGAATGGAACTCTAAGTACTACAGCTGTTAAGGATCGCCCATAAATAAAACCCAATTTAATTTCATTGCATTTTTAGGGCTATAATTTGGTTCCTATCACCAATAATGTCTTTTATTGTGTAAACGTCTTGGCGATATGGTATTTCATGACCAGTGGGACACATTTGTCTCACTAAGGTTTCTCTCCTTCATAAATATTGTAGTACATATTCGTTACTCATGTTCTTGTTTACTTTGAGAAAGGCTACTTTGAAAAAAATTAGATACAAAGTTTTGGTTGCGCTAAAAAAATTAACCTTTTATGTTTCTTTCTTTGTAGCTTTTCGTCATGTCCGTTCAACCCATTGGAGCATTGTGGATATTTGTAACTAGTTCAGAAGAATATACAGAACGGTTAGTAGCAATAAATTAGATTTTTAAACATAACATTAAATTATTATTAACAATAATATTTAATATAATAGTAAAAATAATAATTAATGATAACAATAAATTGTATATTATAGGAATGTCACATCCGAAGGACCAAGAGCTTCTGGAGTACTAATTTTTGCTTCCACACAATGTGGACTTTTTGGAAATGAGATTGACGATGGTGCTACAGACGAACTGAACCACCTGGAAGTATGACATTTCATTGTGCAGCATGCAAGGCAATAAGGATAACAGCAATAAAAATAACACTTGTGCAATACCAGGAAAGGGAGGATGAGCTCAGTTTGTAGCAAGAGGTGGAAGTCCATATGTCTAGCAACAGTAAACCGAATGGGATGATAGTGTTATAAATTTCGAGAATATGCCAACCCTGGATGAAAGTGTAGCTGTGAGGTGCAGTCTAGCTGAGGTAGCTAAACAAGCATACTACCTCCTCCCTGTCTTTACAGAAGTTATGTTTGATATAATAAGAGATCACACAAATTTATACGCAACGCAGGAGCGTAAAGGATGCATTGCAGGCCAGAGAGTAGGAGTGGCTGGTTCTAAATAGAAGCCAACGGATATAGAACTAAAATCCTTTATATCTTATATTGATTGGCATACAAACCTGCCACAGTATAACAAGCACTGGCCTGGTGATTCACTTCTTGGTGTTCCAGGAGTGTATGGGCGAATTTCAAAAACCAGGTTCAAAAAATTAGTGGAAAACTTTCACTGCAATGGCAACCTAAAACAGTGCCAAGAGGTGAAATAGCCTATTAGAGATTTCACAAATGACGACACATAATTATTCATGCTCTCAATAGTCTGTTCAAAACTATTTATGTTGCATCCAGCCATATGTGCACTGATGAGAGTATGGTGACATCCAACGCCAAACCATCTCTGAAGCAATATATACTAATGACACCTGTGAAACGTGGATACAAGGTATGGTGTGTGGCTGATTCTACAAATGGATTTGTCGGTCATTTTGAAATATACAGCGGTAGAAAGCAAACCCAGGATTTCTCTTTCACTTTTGGAGAATATGTGGTGCCCTGTCTCTCTCTCTGAAGCTTACAACAATTCTCATGTTTCACATATGTTCATAATTCCCTCACCTTTAATGATTTGATGCAAACATTGTATCTAAGAGAGCTCTTTGGTCTTGGCACTGATGTAACATATAGGAAAGGCTTACCAGATATTATGAGGCAGAAAGACAATTTGATACTTAGCAAATTCATGTTCAGTACAGAAGGTTGTGTTGCAGCACTGATGTGCAAGACAAAAAATATGTGATAATTTTGAGCACATACCAAAATCCAAAGAGCCAAGGAGCGTCAAAAGAAAAAGAAACAAGGATGGCACACATTCTAATGCATTCTGACCTGCAGAAGAGGCAGAGTACAGCGCCTTTATGGGAGTTGTAGACAGATTTGACCAGAGGCGTGAGGTATATATAATAGGAACTCAATCTCTGAAATGGTGGCATCGCCTGTTTTACTACATACTGGATTGACTATTGTAAACAGCTTCAACAAATGGAACTGCGCCCATCAAGTGCGCCGTTAACAATTGAACTTCAGACTGTCTTTAGTGCGGCAACTAGATGAAACGAAGAAGAATATCCAGCAGCATTACAAGATGTAAACCAGTCGTAAGCGGTGTTCCTGATGATTTACGCTTTCAAGAATTTGGGAGGCATTTTCAAATCGAAAACACCAGGAAGGCTGCAGATGTTGCAGCACTAAGGACAATGAAAAGAGAACAAATACAATGCGTGCCCACTGCAAAGCGCCATTACGTGTGCACCCTTGATTTCAGAAGTTTCACCAGAACTAGAGACATTGCGGGAAAGACCATCCAGGGAAAGATGGAGCAAGTCAAAGGACACACATTTGAATTGTAATAAACTGTTTTAGTCAATGACAAAATTAAACGTTTGTATGCAGTCAAAACCTAGAGTTGCTGTATTTTTTCCTCTTTTCATTAAATTCCGTTCCAAGACCAGTGAGACAAATATGTCCCACTTGATACATTTTGAAGACTACATCAAAATAGTGAACTTGAAAAACGCATTCCAATCTAGAAGGTGTTTCACCACAACGACTGAAATTCCGTTTAATTTTTTTCCCAAAAGAAGTAATTTCCTCACGAAAAGCTTAATTGTTAATTTATTTCCATTTACCCGCGATGTGCAAAAACCCTCGTGCACTATAATCATATGTGAATAACCCTCTTAATGCAAAGCAGTGTTGATGCACATGTCATCTGTGGCCCGTGATCTGTATTCTTAGCGATAAGAAAAACGCTGTAATAAGTATGCACTTGTCACTCCGTGCGAGGATGTCTCAGCTTTTATACGAATATTGAGGTAAGTAGTTCCCATACCAATGCCGCGCGCATGCAATGAATTATGTTATTCAGTCTCGGTAACCGTCTCATTTCTTCAGTGACTATTAACGCGACGACTAGTTGTCTTCGTTACCTTGTTAACCGTCATTAGGTAACTACCTTGTATCCTGTACTTTGGTAACCGATATTGGGTAACTAGTTAACTTGCAATCATTACTTTGGTGACTGTTACATTAAGCTAATCGTTACAACATAACCGTTACATTATTTTCTGGCCATCCTACAGATGGCTCCGTGGTAACCTGTGAAGCTCGCATTCTGGAGTTTTGGGGTTCGATTCCCGTCGGCCCGTCTACTCTGACCACTGGTTTTTCGTGGTTTTCCCGAGTTGATAGGCGAATGTTTGGGTGGTTCTCCTTCTACCACAAATTTTCTGCTCCCATTATTTCCTTTTATCTATTTCATGGTATCTCTTTCAGGGTTGTTTTACCTGGCAACAGCAATTTGTGAGTTACGGCCGGACGGCGGAATTTGCACTGTGGAGGTATTTCTCTCTGGCGCATGTTCGGCCGGCTGGAAATCCTTCCCGGGAGTGGTCTATTTGTAGGAATCTGCAGTTTTTGGTTTCTCCTCTCCTTCCTTGCTCACTGCTACTTCAGCATGTAGCAGTTTACAATCATTATTTTTATTTGCTTCATAAACTGTCAGGGTGCAGACATCTTTGTCAGTCAGTCACAAGATGCTGTGGGAGTATAACTTAATAATGTTTTTTTAGCTCATCAGGGATCACAAGACGAATTTTATTTATTGTTGCTACCTGCAACGGCAACCCGTCACATAACAACTAAGCTCACCACAGATTGCACATAGTAAAACCTTTTTGATACATGCCACAAAGAAGCAAGAATATATGCAACCTGCACATAATATAAGTAGTAGTTGGTGAAGGTTTACACCACAACAGTGCTAAGGGTTAAGTACTTCAAGCTCAATACACCAGATGGCGCCACGGGTAGTTGACGCAGGAAACTACGCCTTAAGGACCACCGATGTGTAATGATTACGCCCAAGGACGCAAGGAATTCAGAATTCAGAACTGATCCGCACTGCCGTACTGTCTGTTGAAAAGGGATAAGTTTACTCATTAAACAAAGAAGAATCTTCCTACCAGGACTAAATATCTCCCGACTCCAAACCTTCCGTGGAGACCTCGCTTCGACGGCTTGACAAATCCGGGCGGTGTTCGAGCTCGGTGGGTTTACCCATCAGCTTGCCTCACATCCGCCAAGTGGAGCCTAACCGCCCAAGCATCCCACTTAGGCTCGATCGTACATGGATGACGAACCCGACTCGATTACTTTAAGCCAATTTACTTGAGGAAGTGCTCGGTGCGAGCAGGTAGTGCTTTCTCTACCCGGTGGGGTAAGGAAGCCTCTAACCTTACTCTCCTGTAGACATAACACGCAGTAATCACTGTCCGCTATTGTGGTCACATCACAGTCCACAAGTGGTGACTACCGACGAAGCCACCTCAGAAGCTCTCACAGCACAACCTGCCGACCATCTACAAAGAAGATCCTACAACTTTGTTTCTACAGGTCGAGGCAGTCTTTGCAGCTCACAACACCCAATTACAGCGCGCATGCTTCTACCAGATCATAGGACAACTTCCGCAGTAGATAGTGGTCCAGGTCGCCGACCTCGTGACCAACGCATGTGAACATCCATACCAGGCATTTAAACAGCGTCTGCTTGAGGAATACGCCACGACGGGCCAACACTCCAGCAGCTACTCCAAGATACTGAACCACGCAAACAGAAGCCGTCCCAATTACTACGAGTTATGTGCCACCAAGCAGGGTCCATCAATTCGGAGGAACTACTCCGACTACTCTGGCTACGCAAACTACCAATGACGACGCAGGCCCTGCTAGCCACTTGGGAAGAGCCCCTGGACCGAGTCCCCGAATTGCGGATCGCACCGTGGTCCAAGTAGCAGAATACTAGCAGAGGTCCAACCCCAACAAAACCAATCGGACTGGCAGCCACAACTCAAGGCCCTATCCGATAGACTCAAGACCCTAAATGGAAGGAGCTCCACACAATTCCAGAGAAACCGGCAGGAAGCAGACAGACAAGCAAACGATATCTTTTGGTACCATAGGCCCTGTAGCCCCCATTGCACGTAAGTGCACACCACCTTGCCGAAACTCAAACAATAGACAACAAGGAAGCGAGGCAGTACAGCCAATAAAGCGGGACCGCCTGGAAGCAGCTACTCCAATCGCCGTTTTAGTCGCTACCAGCACAACCAAATTCCTTTCCTGGTAGACATGGGAGCCTGCCTCTCAGTCTTACCCAACAAACCCATACGCAGAGCTCAACAGATGGAATACCTCCTATACGCTGAGAACGCAAACCCAATCCGCCCGTTCGGCACCCACAAAGCAACACTCTACCACGTAAACATTCGTTTTCCTGGTCGCTGACCACCCGAAGGCCATCGTAGGCGCCAACATTCTCATGCACGTCGACCTCTCAGGAGATCTCAACGCAATATGCCTTAAGGACAAACTCAAACACAAAATTCCGGGTCAGGTCGAAACTGTTAACAGCCGTATCCTCAATCCTACCGCAGACCTCCTTCACACATCTGCTAGAAGAGAACACTAAGATCACTAAGCCTACCCAGACCAAACATACAAATACATCGATGTCTAACACTACATTAAACTACAGTGGCAGCAGTCACAGTCAAGGCCTGACGCCTACATCCAGCCATGTACACCGCCGCAAGAGAAGAGTTCACCAGAGTCTTAAAGATGGCATCATCCGACCATCAGTCTCCCTGGTTTTCACCTCTCTACATCATTAGGAACCCTGACGGGTCCATTCGCCCCTGCGGGAATTACAGTAAACTTAAGAAGAAGATCATTCCGGATGATTACGCAGTCCCACACATTGAAGATATGAACACCCTCCTAAATGGGACCTCTATCTTCTCCACGATAGAGAAGATGGCAATCATTACCCATTTTGGCTGTTTGAATACACGTGCATGGGCTTCGGATTACGCAACGGGGTGCAAACATACCAAAGATTCATGGACCGCATGCTCCGCGACCAACCCTTCACACTCTGCTGCTTGGATGATATCCTAATAGCATACACATCACCGGAACAGCACCAAGCACACCTGCGGAAGCCCTGAATGTTTCACTGAATATGACCTCCATTTGAACACAGGCATGTGCGTTCTCTATCGAACAGAAGTACAGTTTCTAGGCCACCTGGTCTCCTGCCAAGGAGCGGGGCAGTTAGGAGCCAAGTTCAGAGCTATCATGGAATACCCGTCACCAAAAATATTATTGAGCTGCGACGATTCCTGAGCATGGTACATTTCTATCGTCGAAACATTCCTAATGCGGCCACAATCCAACAGCCCTTGAAAAAACTGATTCACAACAGCAAGAAGAAAGACAGAACTTCTCTCCAATGGACCCAGACGAACACACTGACGCTTTCATCAGAATGAAGCCAGCCTTAGAAAACGCAGACTTTCTGGCATATCCTTTAGGGGACGCCCTCTATACCTGTCTACAGACGCCAGCGATGTTATGATCGGCGCAGTACTACAATAATATCAAACGAGAAACCTATAACCACTGGGTTTTTTCTGTAGAGCACTGAGACAGGCTCAACGGGCATACTCCACCTTTGTCCGGGAACTCCTAGACAGCTAAGAAGACATCAAACACTTCAGGGGCCAGGTGGAAGGCCGATATTTTTCGATCCTTACAGATCACAAGCCGCTAACAGACGCCATCACACAGGACCCCGTAAGCAGCACACCCAATAGAGTACGCCACTTGGGATTCATCTCTGGGTTCTCTACCGACATACAATCCTGCGAAGGGGACAAGAATGCATTTGCGGACGCACTGTCACGCTTAGACACCTTAGACTGAACGCTGCCGACATCCTACCTCAAGGCCAAGTAGCAGTCATAGATATACCATCATTCATTACTACCCATACTAACATACAAGACATGCATATTCAGGGCACTGGCTTGATCATCACGTGTGATACAATTACGAGCAAAAACCGCCCGTTGGTTCCACGACAGTACAGGTGGACGCTATTTCACAAGTTACACAGCATAAGCCACCCAGGAATTTGCGCATACGCAAATTCATGACAGTCAGATATTTCTGACCCTCCATGAGTACAGACACCAAGAAGTGGGCCAAAACCTGCCACCAATGCCAGATTTATTGCAACATCAGAACACCACTACAGGAATTTTCCCCTTGCATCCAAGTTCGTACACGTCCACCTAGACAGCGTCGGACCGCTACCTCCTTCAAAGAGCCACACACTTCGCGTAACCATGATCGACAGAGCAACCCGGTGGCCGGAGTGCATCCCTCTGAAAGGTATACACACATCCACCATAGTCAACACCTTTCTCCAGTACCGGATAAGTCGTTATGGCACAACGGCCAGGATAACGACGGAACAGGGATGACAGTTCGAGCGGGGCTTTTACGAAGCTTACAAGATTTCTCTGCATAGAAAGGTTTCATACCAACCAGTATTACCCACAAGCCAACGGAAAAATCGAGTGATGACACCGTTGCTTGGAGGCCGCGCTTAGACGGCCCCAAATCCCACGGCTTGGTTGGAGAAACTACCCATAATTCTACTGGTATTACGCACCGCTGTAGGCGAAACAGACAACCAGAGCGCCGTAGGAAGAGCCTTCTAGCAACCTATCCGGCCTCACATGGACATATTCACGCCCTCCACCATAGCACGCGAGGAGCATGGGAAGCACAGGCCCATCTGCAAAACTACAAGAAGAGCTACCTCCCGGCAGACTTCCGCGTGCAACGCATGTGTACATCCCCGAGGAAATATAGCGACCTAAATTACTGCCACCGCACAGGAAACCTTTCTCGGTGCTTACCAACAATGGAAAAGCTGCAAAAATTCTGTGCGAGGATTGCAACACTACTAAGGTCTCTATTGAACGATGCCAGGTGGCCCATACACACACTGAGGACGGTCAGGATTCACAGTCCCACGGTGCTACTATGCACGACTCCCACACAACTACCGTGCGCCTAGATGGTGCCGGGTGACATAAACCTGCCAGGCAACGTTCCCGTGAGACAGCAGGCCGGACTGTATAAGGCTCGTCTACGTCCACAAAACACACTCCGCCATGGAAGCAGAGAATGATAATTGCATACAGGAGAATCCAGCATAATACAGCAGAAATTTCTACAGAATCCAGCCAGTAGTGGAACACTGGGAACCTAAAGGCAATGCCGGGATAGAGAGGCAACTGATTCTGATTCCAAATACGCTTTCCCCGCAAATAGCAGTGCACTATGTGTAGCTTGCGGGGAAGGAAAATGACCCGCCTAATGACCCAGAGCACACAAGGTCATTCGTAAGCCGGGTCACAACGAACCATCATCGAAGAAGTGACGGCGCAGATGCCGTAGAAGAAAACACAGCGCTTCAGCAACGCCCAATGTTGGTAAACTGAGAGGGTATCTGTAGCGGCAAACCGCCACAAAACAACTAAGTTCACCACAGTTTGTACATAGTAAAGCCCTTTTGACATACTTCACAAAGACGTTAGAATATAAGCAACCTGCACAAAATGTAAGTAGTAGTAAATTAAGGTACGCGCCACAACAGCGCTAGGGGTTAGGTAGTTGAAGCTCAATAAACAAGACGGCGCCGCGGATAGTTGGCGTAGGGAACTGCGCCCTAATGACCACGGATGTGAAATGAATGGGCCCAAGGTCGCAGCGAATGGTCAGTCAGATCCGATTTGCACTACTTTACGATCACTGTTACCAATTAACGTGGCGAGCTATTGAAAAGGAATACAGTCTACTCATTAATGAAAGAAACGCTTTCATACCCACATTAACCATCTCCCGACTCCAAATAATCCGTAGGGACCTCGCTTCGGCGGCTTGACGAGCACGGTGGGTTTACCCATCAGCCTGCCTCTCACCCGCCAAGTGGAGCCTTGACCGCCCTAGTAACCCACTTACGCTCAATTAATTTCAGCCACCACACTTAAGGAAGCGCTCGGTGCGAGTAGGTGGTGCTTTCTTTCCCGGTGATGTAAAACACCCTATATCCTTACCCTCCGGTAACCACAGCACACAACCATGGACACATCACAATCCACAACACTACCAATGACGTTTCTTTTTCTTTGCTTGGATCTTTTTGACAGGTTGAAGGGAGGTGAAAAAATGGTCTGTTTTGACATTTCTTTCTTGCTTTATAAGTGGTTCCATTAGGTGTAGAACAAACTGCTTTCCCAGAGTTTATGTCTCAGGTCGACTACCTTCCTTACCCAGGTAAGGGAAGGTATTCCAGACCTATCTTCCTGCTACGTTGACAGCAATCTAGAATTTCATTCGTGTTTGTCAGGTTTATTTGGCATAAATTGCGTAAACTTTCACCGTGTTTTGCTTAGAAGCAACTGTTCGTCAACAGTTAGATTTTCACCGAAGCGGTGAAACAGCGAAAACAATTTCCTACAAACTTGTTCCAAGTTTCTTAGACAATAGCGAACTTGTCAGTTGGCAGAAGTTCACCCCGTATTGATTTCTAGTCAAAGGGGAGAAATCAGAATAGCTTCTGATATCTATCTCGAGGCATTATGTCCTTGAATATAACGGGTCCCCAAGAACTCAACCAAAGATCAATCACAGACATACATTTTATATACAGTGAACACCGGGTATACATGATGGCATAATTTTTCCAGCCCTTCAATAGACACAACTCAGTAGTTAATTTTAAGTTCTCTCCTAATATTGGACTTTGTGTATTCCTTCACGAGAGGAAGCATGGGTTCGTCAAATAGTAATCGAAAAGCAATGATTGCGGAGCCGTCCACTCGATGATAACCATACACAATGGCTCCTCCTTGCTCCTTTAAGGCGTTTACAGTAGCCCTTCTTCAAGGCGAAGTTGACTAGGAGTATAACCTCCCACTCAGTTCCATCTCTGACCACAATTTTTAATCTGACTGTATTTGAGTCTCACTCTGGCGAGATGCTTGGAGCAACAGCTTGAGGACATCAGCGCGTCCATCTTCCATAGCTAAAGAACTGTTACTACCACTACAATCATTCTCGCTAGTTTCTGAGACATCGTCGTCTGCGTGGACCAAACTAATTCCTGATTCAACATCAAAAGTCTATAAAAATACGCAGCATCTCGTCATCCGAGAAGCCACGAATAGGAAACAGGATTCAAAGCGATCGTGTTCAACAAACCACGCTGTCTAAATAAGTTGTCACTATGCAATAACATTGAGATATAGACACAAACAGATAAAATGCACATGTAAGAACCCAACAATATACCGGTATTTCAGACGTCAAATTGTTAATTTTATGTATGTGTAATTGTTGTGTCGTATATAGCCCGCCAAATAGTTCCTACCAAACTAAATATACTGAGGTCAAATTAACCCTCTTGCTGTTCTATGTAGCCAACTTAATAAAGTGGATTACACATTTTTTAAAAAATGCGATTATTGATATAGATCACTTTTGATAGCAAAGTAAATTAGTAAAAGTGAAATTTGAAGAAAAAATCCAAAGACACGAAAGCGCTCTAAAGGGTTATATTTGAATAGGGGTCCGTTTGACTCCTTCCGCAAGTTCTAGTGTTCATATAATATATATACATACTTCAATACATACTTAAACAGTAAAGTTATTGAAAATATTAATTCACACTAAATTTTTATATTACTCCCAAAATTATTATATCCTTTTACGATAATATCAAATGTTTTATATGTACGCATACGTAACAGATGCACATGCATAAATCGCGTAGAAAGAATTGATATTTTCTTTCCAGTAAACATATTAATTAAAATTTTGTTTGTATGAAACATTCAACCGCTCTTAACGCTTATGTGTTTAATTTCCAGGGAATAGTCGGAGAAGAAGACAATATATGTATAGTTCATATAACTGAGATAGTTATAAGGTATTAATGTACATATGGGATTCATAAAGCAAGGAATTGAAGGGATCATGATATTCATTAAATAAATACGTAATTAAAAATTAAAATTTTTAAAAATATTAATTAATTTGCTTCACCTTTCACGCTGTCTGCCGCAACATACAAGTATATATCTCCAGAAGATAAAAATGAGCAATGCATATTAACATAAGTAATAATAATAATAATAATAATAACAATAATAGTACTTATGATTTATCGAGTATAGTGTATGCGAAAGAAGAAAAAATAATTGCTTTAAATATATACAGTGCGGAAAGATAACTCATCAAAAGTATATCGCTAATAATTTACTTTCTGTGTGGCATGCCTATAATAGAAGTTGCGAATTCATTGGTTGTACCGGTGAGATTAATTTACTTAGTTATTCTTATAAATATATTGCTCTCCAATGAAATGAAATAGTTATACCCTTGAATCTTATTCCACTCCTACGGGAGTAAGAGTTTAATAGCTAGGCGAAATTAATCTTTTAAAACACGAGATGTTTTTCCGAATCTAACTATTTCAATTAAAATATCCTCTATGACTAGAATAATAATGTACAACTTTTCCCGCCTTTCTAGCGTTAATGAATTTTGGCATTTATCGGGGAAGTATGAACGGTAACTGAGACAGTGGAAATGGACTTTGAATTGTAATCCATGGAACAGAAGGACATGAGCGAGACCTGCAATGCAATGCAGAGAAGGAATTAGCTTTTTAAAATTTTCGGATTTATTTCTCATTAACTCTATGTATTCTAGCAACATCACCTATGAAGTTTTTAAAATAACATTAAATGGTTTATTTAAAGCTCTGGAAAGAAATACATCAGTATTATAGATAAGAGAGAACTGGGCCAGCTGTGCGTGTATATTGGGAAGTTAGGGAAAACGAGGGTAGATAATAGGTTGGGAGAGCGTTCAAGGGGGAAAATGCGTTTATATGGGAGAGATAGGGAAAACGAGGAGAGATCCTATGTAGAGCAGGCCCTCAAGGAGGGGGGAAGCACTTTATATGAGAAGGGTAGGGAATACGGGGCAGATGCTAGGCTAGAATGAGACTGAGGGAGAGGGAATGCACTTTATTCGAGAGAGGTAGGGAATACGCGGAAAGGTGCTCGATTAGACAAAGGTTGAGGAGTAGAGTATGGCTTATATGAGAAAGATAGGGAAACCGAGGGGAGGAGGAGAGGCTAGCGGGGTAGGAGAGTAGAAAAGAAATTTACATGGCTGAGATGGGGATACGCGGAGAGATA
The DNA here is from genome assembly GCA_030765065.1 of Deroplatys truncata. Taxonomy (NCBI): domain Eukaryota; kingdom Metazoa; phylum Arthropoda; class Insecta; order Mantodea; family Mantidae; genus Deroplatys; species Deroplatys truncata. The sequence continues at coordinate 474,386,178 of CM060990.1, forward strand.
CTAAACTAGACAAGTGCTGAAGGAGTGGGAATACGCTTTATATGGTAGAATGAGAAAACGTGGAGAGATGCTAGGATAGACAGAGTTGAAGTTAGAATGTGTTTTATATGAGAGAGATAGGATATCTAGTAGAGGTATTAGATTAGGAAGGGTTGAATGGTAGAGTATGCGTTTATATGGGAGAGACCGTGAAAATGGAGAGAGTTCCTATTCTAGAAGAAAGAGTTGAACGAGGGATATGTGTTTATATTTGAGAGGTAGAGAAAACAATTATAGCTTCTAGGGAGGCTAGTTTGCTGCTTGTACAATTACTAGTCTTCTCCAGGTTAGCACCATTCAGCATTCAGTAGGCGAGCATATTCCATGTTTGTGTGCGGCATAGTTGTGTATGATTCACAGGTAATTCGGGTAGTATCGTTGGTATTTAGGCTAATTCAGCTAGTATCACAGGAGGGTAGATTCCATGTGTTTGGATGTGTATAGTTCCGTATGATTTTACAGCTAGTTCAGATAGTATGGTAGGTATTTAGGGTAATTCAGGTAGTATCACAAGCAGACACATTATAGGGGTTGGGTGTAACATAGTTTCGCATGATTACACAGCTAGTTCAGGTAATGTCGTAAGTATTTAGGCTAATTTAGTTAGCATCACAGGAGGGTAGATTCCACGGTCGGGTGTGTATAGTTCCGTATGGTTTTACAGATATTTCAGGTAGTATCGTAGGTATTTAGGCAAATTCAGCTAGTATCACAGCAGGGTAGATTCCATAGTTTGGGTGTGTATACCTCCGTATGATTGCACAGGTAATTCAGGTAGTATTGTAGATATTTAGGCTAATTCAGTTAGTATCCCAGGAGGGTAATTTCCATGGTTCGGTGTGTGTATAGTTCCGTATGATTTCACAGCTAGTTCAGGTAGTATCGCTGGTATTTAGGATAATCAGTGTAGTATTACAGATGTATCACAGCTATGTAAGATAAATTCAGGTGATTCCGGTAGTATCAAAGATTTTTGAGTCATTTTAACAGGTAATTCAGCTAGTATCGTTGATATTTAGGATAATCCGTGTGGTATCACAGGTGGTCGTGGTAATTTCAAGCAGCGATTTCTACCAGAGCTATTTAAGGTAATTTCGCTTGATTTGGTTACTATCACAGATATTTAAGTCATTTTAACAGGTAATTCAGATAGTATGACAGGATATAAAGAGTAATTCAATACTTTATAAACGTTTCTTATCCAATGTTACAACATTTTTATGTGCTTTTTTCTAATCTTACAAACGTTTATATGTTAAACAGTTAGCCTGTGAGACGGGGCGGGGTAAACTGTGTATAGGGTTACAGTGAGGGTATATAGAAATAGTATGAACTAACCCATCCGCATGGATGAGGAGATATAAGGTTTTTTAGATGGCTTTATTGTTTCATATGTTAAATTTTTTGTCTAAGTGTACCAGCTTTATCAGTTAATCATTGTTTCATTAGATAAGGATTCTAAGGGCTGACGTCCCACCCCTTTATCTAGGCTTGAAACTAGCACCATAATTTGCTCCTAATGGCACGGTTAACGCCTCCCTTTCCATCTTATTCTTCTTATTTCTTCACCAGGTGTCTGATAGGTGTATACACAGCACATAAGTAAACTTCCATTTTTTTTCTTCAAATTGTAGTCTACGAGAAATTCATCGTCTTCAGGTTACAATCTCTTAGACGGTGTTTGTAGTACAGCAATATCTATATGCATATGTAGTTATTCTTTCTTCGGCAATAACTCTTATAATCAAAAGGGCTTATAATCAAAAAAATGCGATTTTATTCACTTGCATTGAGGTGATAGCATCCTCTCGTGAGAGGATATGATTCATGGGCGTTCTTATTATTTCTTTGGTTTTAAGAGAGTCTATATAGAGCTGTCAAATGTGATGCACAGCTGAATAGCACTACGTTTTATACCTTTAAACTTTTTTATCATTAAACCTTGTATATTCAGTGAATATATCTTAGGTCGTAGTCCAACAAAGCGTAGGATGATTTTGCTATTAGCCTCGTCTTTAAATTTTCCCAGAACCTTTTTGTTCTGAGTGGAGTGTCATATATGGTTAACAGGGTAATCAACTGTATCCAGATGTTCAAGAAAACGTAACTTATCCTGCTACACATCTTCAGGTGTCACCCGATGAATGAATAAATCAGTGTCCTTATACATAAGGTTCAGGATTTCAGCTCTATAATAAGGCAACAAAACATCGTAATGATAGTGGTACATTCATGTCTTGGAGATGTACAACATACTCATTGCACTGTATATAGGCTTAATGAATACAATCTGTGGAGAGGTCATATGCACAGCAGCTAGATTAACAGCATATATTGTCCCATCGATAAACGTAAGCTTGGCGATCAACTTTTCCAGAGTCTTCTGATTTGTAATCAGGCGTATACCCATACGGTTACGCAGGTTCTCCATAGCTTTTCCAAACATGGCGATGTTAAAGAGTTTGTAGAAGTCCTTCTAGAAATCATTTGCAGCCTGTTAACGTAGCCTGTTGTAAAATTCCACATAAGGGTTTAACCACTGAGACTGTCGGAATTGTAGCACACTATGGATTTTACCCAAGCGTAACCCATGACTAAGACCTTGCTTCAAAGTCATGTAATGTACTACATACTACTTCCGAGGTCCAAGATGGGGTATCAGTTTCTTTGCGGAGATTCCTCGGGCTTCATACGCTCAGGGAGGAAAGGTAGATCGTGAAGTTCTGCAGGATACTCAATGTCGGCTTCTAATATGTATCCACGAGAATCATCTTCCTGTAGTGTTTCTAGATAGATTTCATTAGGATAAACCCACTCAAATCCACCATAAGGGAGGACATGGCACCTTGCCCTACCATATTGGATATTAGCATCCTCATAAGTGAAAAATTGGTTGGTCTCGACGGATCATACTTATCCATGTAGGTATTGTTTGCTTGGGCATACCGGTGGGAAACCTAGAATAAACCTCCTGTTATACCGGATTCTATCATGAGTAATTGATCATAATCCTGTAGCAATTCCGGTTGAATTCCAGTATGCAGTAATATGGCATCCCATGTAAGTCCTGGAGAGGTGAAATAATGAGCGGGGTCGAATTTGTGTGTTTTGATGAAGGTAGTTTCTGCCCCACGTATGGAAGCCAATTTGAAGAAGGAGAATTTTAGGAGGAGCTGTATTGTATTTCGACTTTTGGGGAGCCGAACTTGAAGTAGTTGCAGTCGCATGTGTGGTACCCGGTAAGTTTAAAAACATTAACTTTGTGTTTTTACTGTTTCTTTAAATATTACATATATATGTTTGCCTCGGCTGCGTCAGTATTAATTTGTAGAGACATGAATAGCTTAACAAGGCGTGGTGCGGCTGAAGAATGTAGACTTACACAGATTATAATTTGTATTTCACCCCATTTATTAATTCTTTAAACGATTAAAATAACACTTCACTGATATAGAGAGCTGTGAGATTCCTTTATTAATTACTTGCACTTTTTAACACGTAAACTGTTTTCGTCTCACACTGAATACGTATTAAACTTCTTGTGGACGTGTCTCGCGTCCGGTTAGTAACGCTGTCTACTAGCAAGTGACTTCTGAATTTGTACGATTTGCCCTATTTCAGTTTCTGATTGGCTAATCCTACTCCAATAGAATACTTTCATTTAACTTAAGCTTTCTTTCCGGTTGTTGATTGGCTATTTATAAACTGCCTTAAAATTTACATTATTGTTGCTCCAATAATGACTAGTAGAATTATTAAACTTTCTTACTCATTATTGCCTCAAAGCTACCTCATTGTTACCTCATTGTTAGCAACTTTTAACCTATTAATTTCACAGCTCCTACATTATTAAATTACGTAATACATTCACATAACATTATTGAACATGTAGATAATAATTTAAACATTAATACAGTGACTGTTACATTCATTTTATATATTATATTATACGCATATTGCTTTAAGGCTTTATTATATTTTATATTATATAATTTAACTGAAACCATTTAAGTGTTAAAAATTTTGCCTCAAATTGTCCACTTTTAGAAATATTTAAAAATTATGTTTTATTTGTTTTGTCTTTTTCTTAAATTTTTAAAATATATCCTGAACGTCTCCTGAAAGAAAGAAACATAACCTTTTTTATATAACACTTCTTATTTTTCACTGTCACTTTTATTTAACACTAACTGGTTTCTCACTACACTCGTGTAACAAAATAACTTACCTTTCTGCCACATGTTCTACACTTTAAATTCAAAGACTTGGTGTAAGGTCAATGATCTGGTGTTCAATGACCTGAGTGAAGTTTGTTCATTCGCTAACACAGCCACTATTAAGCATTTTATTTGCTAGACATTTAATACTTAATTAGGCATATTAACAATTGTTACCCTTTCTTTACAACTTATTTCTTAAACATTTTTATATTTCTCATAATTTCTAGCAATTTATACCATATTCAATATAAATGCAGTTGCTATTCAGATTTCCTATGTTTTTCTTACTAATAATGGATTTTCTTCTATTACATCTTTTTATCTAAACTCTCTTTTGTTATATTGACATTTTGTTATATTTAGTTAACATATTATCATACTACTTTTTTAAGTTACATTGCTTTCCCCTTTTATGTTCCAGATACTTTATTTTCATTTTCTTTTTCTTCTTGTGCCACAGACTGTTTACATTTATACGGCTTTAGCATTTGTTTGTGGAATCCTCCAATTATTTTATATGCTTTATTGTTCGTAAGTTCATATGTATCTGTTCCAAATATATTTGTTATTTCTCCTATTTTCATTTGTGTATGAGCCATGACCCCTGGCACTTGTTCTCCCATTATAATCCCCTTCACGTGTATATATATATCTGTATTTGTATTGCCTGTATGGTTATAGCTGTGGAAGTTCCCATGTTTTGCATACTTCCTCTATGCTGAAATCGATTATTACCCCTAGGTGAAGTAGAATTTTGCTGATTCATCCTTTCAATTCCTACATAATTTGTGTGTTCTTGTCTGCCTTGTTGTCTTGAATCTCTGATATTTTGTGTATTGTAATTAAATCTGTTTTGGCCCTGAAATTCATTATTTCTCCTATTTTCATGGTGATAGTGTGTATTGTAAGGCATATCATTACGCCTATCGCGCCTGATTTGTCTGTCTCGTCTGCGGACTCCAAAATTCGTTACTATTACTATTTTCTTGCTGTTCTAATGATGATATTAACTCTGTCATCTCATAAATGGTTTTAGTGTTGCAATTAAGATGTAGTTTTGTATGTGTAGCGGGTAGTGTCTGATAACTAAACTAATAAAATCTTCCTCATGCATGGTTGGAGTTAAATATCTGACACATCCTGCATATTTTATAAGATAATCTGTCATTGATAAGTTGTCATCTCCACTGTACTGTGAATAACTTTGGCTTGCCCTAATCTTATGTTGCACAGTGGTATTCCCAAACTTATTCATAAATGAAACTCTAGATGTTTCAAAACTCATTTCACTGTCTGCTAGCATATGTAACCATTCTAAGGTTTTGTTATCCCAGTATTTTCTTACAAGTATCATTTTTAATGCTTCAGGCATATTTCTGAATTTAAAATATTCTATTAGATCATGTATAAATTCTACTGGACTTGAGAAAGCATTAAAATAAGGTAAAGGTAATTCATTAAGCACAGAATGATAGTTTGACATTTGATTTGTTACATGCACCTCTGTGTCATCATTATTGTTTTGTGTTTGAGAGGCTGATGCTATGGAAAACGCAGTAGCGTCTCTTGTATTATTAGTTAACAAAAGTGATACATTTCTTTCTGCACTTGTCTTATGGTCATGCATTTGATTAGCATTTACAGAAGTAGTTACATTTGCATTTACCTTTGATACATTGTTACTTAAATTTTCAAAACTGTTTCTAAATTTATCAATTTCTTTGCTACTTTCCTGTACTTTATCTTTAATTTCATCTATCATTGACATTACTTGTCCTTGCCCTGTATTTGCTTCTTTATTGCATCTGCATTTGTTTTAGCCATTTCATGCATTTTATTTATTTCCCCTGTTAAATCTATTTGTACTTGTACAAGATCTGCATTTGTATTTTCTACCATTGTTTTTAATTCTTCACTCTATTTATCTAACTTATTACAATTATCCTGTTTAGTATAAGTAAGTTTCAGCTCCATTTCAGTTATGTTTTTATCAATATGATTTGACAATTTTTGTTCTACCTGTTTACAACCTTTATTTACCTTCAAATCTATATCTTTTTGAAGTGCTTTAGAAGATTGTTCTAGTTTTATTTCTAACCTTCTGCTTTCAGCTTTATTTTCTTTCATTAATTTTCTATTTGCCTAGCTACATCATTTTTGATACTAGATAGCTCTGTATTAGTTTTAGTTAACCTATTACTTAACTCTGTATTAGTTTCGATTATCTTATTACTTAATTCTACTCTCAGCTCTGTATTAGTTTCAGTTATCTTATTATTAGTTTCAGTTATATTATTACTTAACTCTGTACTAGTTTCAGTTATTTTTCAGTTATTGCTTTTAGAAGCCAAATAATATTTTGTTGTGATAAGTTTTCTTGCTCTTGATGGCTAGATGTCTGAGAGATAGTGTTTCTTTTTATTGCTGTTCCCTGCATTAATATATGTAAAGGTGATTGACCTTGCATACTACTGCAGTGTCCTTCTATACCTACCTGTGCATTTACAGATAACTGTTCTTCTACATCTAACCTATTTGTTTCCTCTAGCTATGATTGTAAGATTACATTGTAATCTGTAATGGCTGACCTATCCCCACTTACTTCGATATTTTCATTGTTTTCTATTGCCATTTTATGTTGTATATTTTCTTTTGTTATATTTTGTTTGGAATTGTTCAATTTTAATTTACCACTTCTTATCAGCATGAAATTATCTTAATAAGAATATATATTTTCTTAACAATCTGAACAATTATATACATATAAAGTATGGAATTTTCTGACCTTTCGTTCTGGCTGTTAGTAAACCTTTTTAATCTGGTGTTCCCTCGTAGATTGTAGTTGAATTGTTGACTGCGCGTCCCGTACTCCAGAAAAAATTGTTGCTGTTCTTGGATGATGTTGATGATTTTTAAGTTCTCTGAAGTTAATTCTTGTAGTTTCGTCGATTCTGGTACTTCTATGTTGTTCGGTGATCTCTTCTTTTCAGTTATTCCCGCCAATTCTCGCCTGTTCTGGCCCCACGCAGCTGTGCGCCAATTTGATGAAGGTAGTTTTTGCCCCACGTTGGGCATCATTTTGATGAAGGTAGTTTCTGCCCAACGTATGGAAGCCAATTAGAAAAAGGAGAATTTTAGGAGGCGTTGTATTGTATTTTTACTGTTGGGGAGCCGAACTTGAAGTAGTTGCAACCGCACGTATGGTACCCGGTAGCCTTCGCCCCAAGTTTAGAAATATTAACTTTGTATTTTTACTGCTTCTTTAAATATTATGTATTTATGTTTGCGTCGGCTGCGTCAGTATTAATTTGTAGAGACATGAATATCTTAAAAAGGCGTGGTGCGGCTGAAGAATGTAGGCTTACACAGATTATAATTTGTACTTCACTCCATTTATTATTTCTTTAAAGAATTAAAATAACACTTCACTGATATAGAGAGCTGTGAAATTCTTTTATTAATTACTTGCACTTTTTAACACGTAAACTATTTTCGTCTCACACTGAATACGTATTAAAGTTCTTGAGGACGTGTCTCGCGTCCGGTTAGTAACGCTGTCTACTAGCAAGTGACTTCTGAATTTCTACAATTTGCCCTATTTGAGTTCCTGATTGGCTAATCCTACTCCAATAGAATACTTACATTTAAATTAAGCTTTCTTTCTGGTTGTTGATTGGTTATTTATAACCTCCTCAAAATTTACATTATTGCTGCTCCAATAATGACTAGTACCATTATTAAACTTTCTTACTCATTATTGCCTCAAGGCTACCTCATTGTTAACTCATTGTTAGCAACTTTTAACCTATTATTTTCACAGCTCTACATTACTAAATTACGTAATACATTCACATAACATTATTGAACATGTACATAATAATATAAACATAATACAATGACTGTTACATGCATTTTATATATTATATTATACATATACTGCTTTAAGGCGGGCTGTTATTATATTTTATATTATATAATTTAAGTGAAATCATTTAAGTGTTAAAAATACTGCCTCAGTTTTGAGGGTCTTATCTCTAAATGTCTTAAAGGCATCAGCTAGAAGAAGATCTGAGCTTAAGTACACGTCGCTGTATTCTTCCAGGTTTCTCATATTAAACGGTTCCCACACATTTATAGCATGATTGTAGTCAGCGTCACTAATTTCTTGTTTATTTAACCTATTGCAGAAGGAGTCCTTGGGAGGCAAGCAGGTTTCATTCAAAACATCCCATGACCTGACGTAATCATAGGAAATACTCCCTTACGTGTCATTTACTTCAACTTGTCTTCTCCGAAGTGTTTCAGTGTTTCAGGATACGATGTTAGGTTTTTCACCAACTTATCCAAGCTTGTACTCATGAATCGAAAGCTATCCACAAACTGGCCTAACACCCGTCCTCGGTTTCCCCATTCTTCTCATATAAACCATACTCTACTCCTCAACTTCTGTCTAATCTCGCACCTCTCCGCGTATTCCCTACCTCTCTCGTATAAAGTGCATTCCCGCCCCTTCAGTCTCTGTCTAGTCTAGCATCTGTCTCGTGTTCTCTACCTCTTTCATATAAAGTGCATTCCCCCTTTTTGAGGGCCTGCTCTACCAGGGATCTCTCCTGTTTTCCCTATCTCTCCCATAAAACGCATTTTCCTCTTTGAACGCTCTCTCAACCTAGCACCTACCTTCATTTTCCTTATCTCTCCCATATAAACGCAAAAGTGGGCCAGCTCTCTGTTATCTGTACTACTTACATCCTTTGTTATTTTCATTTTGTTTGACCGTAATGCACGATGTAGCACATAATCTAAGTATTTCAAACTCTTTGTATCATCTCTGTTTCCTTTCCAGTGCAATTCTCTTGTTTGGTCAAGGATTATAAACAAGAATAAGCTTATGAAAACTACTTAGTTTGAATTAAAAAAATAGAAGCGTAAATATATTCACTGTCATCGACTATTCGGCCACCTCAGTGATCCACTTGTGAGCATTTTTGCTTCTTAACCCAGAGACCCCAGCTTTCGATTCCCGACAGGGATGGGGGAGTTTTCTTTAACCAGAATCGTTTATCTTCCGCATAGCAGAGTAGTTGCCTAAGAGAGCAATGGATGCATACCTATATTCATGTGGTTCAGAAAATTCGTAATTATAAAATACATTTATTTACTCCTGCCGCATGTATAGTCATGTCGCTATGAAATCAGTGATTACGCAATGTCAAATAGCTTACCAGACATTTCGAAAAAATGCCCTGATTACTGTCAGTGACGATTGGATGTATACTCTTTTTATGCACACAATTTTCACATGCAAGCAGGTCGAATTCTCGGAATATAGTGAGTTCCTGTTTTATTTATTGATTTTTTTTGTTCGAAACAGAGCATTTTATAGGCCGCTGTTCAGTCAGTCCGGAGCCTCCCTACATCCATGTTTCAGAGGGACAAAAAGATTTTTTTTCGTAGGATGTGCATCTCTCTTCCGGGTCGAGCGCCCGCCAAGCAGTCGCCATTCGGCATTAGGCCCTGATAATAGAATAACTATTCTGGACGAAAACGCATAGTTATTAGAAATAAAAAACAGTGAGTTTTAACAATATACGAACCAGAAAAATTAACGTGTGTAACTCACAATTGAGTTTAAGACTTTGATTCCCAGCAGTAATAATAATAATAATAATAATAATAATAATAATAATAATAACAACAACAACAATAGCACATAACTTGATAACGTGTTCAATCAAAGAAGGGGTCGGCAATCGCAAGAAACAATTTAATATCGACAGTACTTTAAAAGAATGACAGAGTACTGAGCAATTTGAATAAACAATATTGTACATGTCGGAAATGGCTTTTACCATAAAAGATATATTGGGGAAGGTTTGTCTAAACAGAGTCATTACTACTTCCCGCAGAAGCTTGAATGAGGAAGTGAATGCGAGTTTGTTTAATGGTAAAAATTCATAAAGGCATTCTAGAACGAGAAATTCTGTTTTCTTTAAAAATAGACAGCTTATACTAGAAAATATTCTATGTAACTTCAATATATGTATGTGCAGATGCATTAATTCTCGTAAGAAGCATGGTGACAGACGTTTATATTTTTGAACTGATGTTTTATCTACCTACATGGGCGTATTTAGAGCAAAGTGTCCCTAACTTTCATTCAGCTAAGCGCATTAATTACAGTTTTATTTGTATCAGACATTCAACCTCTCATAACACTTGCGCGTTTAATTTCCTGTGAATAGTCTGAGAAGACTGTATTACGTTAAATGCATATAGCTGAGGTAATTATAAGCTATTAATGTGTATAAGGAAACCATAAATAAAGGGATTGAGGGATAATTATATGCAACATTTATATACGTTAAATATTTAGCTCAGAGACCGAATGTAACCCTAGCACTAAAATGCCTTACACCCCTCTTCTCTCTTCGATCTTAATTATAGTTATACACGGTCAGATGAATATCACTGTTTTTAATAAATCCTTAGATATCCAGACATAATCACCAACACTAAAAACGCGACCAACCGTAGGCAGTCCAACCAAACGAAGCAAGTGGTAGCACCTGTGACTCGCACTCGGGAGATTCTGGGTTCGATCCTCAGCGGTCGCTTTACAACTGTCTTACGTCCTATCTATCGATGAATGTAGGCTTAGCTCCAAGACTCCTCACAGATTAGGTTAGGCTAGGTTTGCTGGGACGATATCGGGAAGCCTGCAGTAGCTCCCATGCCGACTGCTGCGGTGCCTTCAGCGCCGCCCGGTGCATTCACTCCCTCATTCATACTTCTGCGGGGAATAGTAATGACTCTGGATAAAGAAAACTTCCCCAATATATTTTTGTGGTATAAGCCATTTCCAAGATATCCGTTATTATTGACGCGAATTGTTCAATACTCGGTCATTATTTTAAACTCCTGTTGATATTCAGTTGTTTCTCGCGATTGCCGACCCTTTCTTTCATCGGATAAGTTATGGATTATTATTACTATTATTATTGCTGCTGATACTGGGGATCAAAGTCGTAACCCCCGAAATGTGAGTTACGCACGCTAAAACAAAATATGCGTTTCATTGCTAATAAGTATACATTTCTCTCTAAAATAGGTATTCCATTATCAAAGCTTAATGGAGACTGTTTGGCGGGCGCTCGACCCGAAGATAGATGCAATTCTTACAAAACATGCTTTTGTCGCGCTGAAACATAAGAAGGCCCCGGTCTGACTGCAGAGTGGTGTATAAAGGTTCTGTTTCTATAAAAAGAACCTCACTATATTCCGAGAATTCGACATGTTTGCATCGAAAATTGTGTGCATCGAAAGAGTATACATTCAGTCGTCGTTGAAGATCATCAGCGCATTGCTTCGAAATGTCTGGTAAGTTTATAGAACATTGTGTAATCACTGAAGTCATTGCGACATGCTTATACATGTGGCAGGAGTAAAAAAAATGTATTTTATAATTATGATTAATCTGAACCTCGTGAATATAGGTATGCATCCGTTGCTCAATTACACAAATACTTCTGCAGAGATTCTAATGAATCTGGTTAAAGACAACTTCCCCTCCCCAGTCGTGAATCGATACTTGGGGGTCTCTAGGTTAAGAAGCAAAAACGCTCACGAGTCGATCACAGAGGTAGTTGAATAGCCTATGTCAGTGTATATTCACACTTCTAATTTTTTAATTCAAACTAACTAGTTTTCGCATGCTTATTCCTTTCTAAAATTCTTGACCAAACAAAATGTTTGCATTGGAAAGGAGACGGAGATGAGCTATGAGGAGTTTTGTGCTGCGTCATGCATTATCGTCAATCCAAAAGGGAAAGAACAAAGCATACATTATTTTTCCATACGTTAACTAAATCATGTAATATTATTTTAAAAATTTCATAGTTTACGTTACTAGAATATATAGAGTTAATGCGAAACAAATAAAGCATAGAAAAGCTGATTTCTGCTTTCCATTGCGATACATGTTACACTCTTCTTCTTCTGCTCCATGGATAGTAATTCAGAGCTCTTTTTGAGCCACCTCTTCCATTCTTTCCAATGACCATGCCGCAATAATTGCCTAGTTTGTATCCTTTCAAAACTTGGAAAGTATCCCTCTACTTCGTTTTCGAATGTTTGCATTGTTCGCATGTTGTAATTTAGAAATCCCACATGTTCTCCAGAGGATGTGGGCCCAAATGACCTAGCTGTCGACGGGCCCTTAAACTCCACACCACCACCACAATCCAGAGGATGTCCATTTCCACTGTCTCAGTTATCCTTTTATCTTTCCCCGATAATTGCCAACAGTCATTAACGCTAGAAAGGCGGGAAAATTTGGACATTATTGTTCTAAACATAATGGATTATATAATGAAAACTGTTAGACTCAAAAGCGGTGTTCATTATGTAAATATATCAATTTCGCTCATCTATTAAACTATTACACTCCTAGGAATAGAATAACGTTCAAGCGTACAACCATTTTATTTCATTTGAGAGAAACATATTTATAATGGGACTATTTATGATAACTAAGTAAAAAAAATCTAATCGTTAAAACTTATAAATTCACAACTTCTATCATAGATATGCTGTAGACAAAGCAAAATAATAGCGATGTACATTTAAGGAGTTATCTATCTGTAATTTAGACGATTCGTTAATTTAAATTTGAGGGTTATGTAATTTAAAAGAATAAAGTTTGTAATTTAAAATGTTAATAATTTAGCATTTGAAGCAGTTAGCTCTTTTTCTTCTTTCTCATATACTTGTAAACAGCAATTATTATTATTATAATTATTATTATTATTATTATTAATGTTAAAATGCATTGTTCATTGTTATCCTCTGGAAATCTATATCTGTATGTAGTGGGGGTATAGCGTAAAAACTGAAGTAAATAAATTAATACTTTTAAGTTATTAATGCACATTAATAGCTTATAAATATCTCACTTATGTGAATTATACATAATATTGTTTTTCGATTATATAAACATGAAATTATCGTAAAAGTATCTAGTAACTGAGGAAGAAATTATAAATGTGGTGTGAATTAATATTTTTATTAATTTTACTCTTTAATTACGTATTTAAATAGTGATTGTAATTCCCCTTCCTAATCAGCGTATTTACGCGTTCTCAATATATATTAGCACATATTCTCATATCATACAAAGATTAATGTATTTAATTCATATGAAATAGCTAAGTCTTAATCTTTGAAATAGAGTTAAACGTTTTTGTTTAAGAATATAAGAAACATTTTCTATCTTAAAAGTAGTCCGTCTTTTACTTTTCAATATATAATACAACTTGGTTAGTTTGTAGCACTTATCTTTAACTATGCTAAAAAACTGTGTATAATCCATTTACCTTTAGGTATACACATATATAATAACTTGATTAATATGTAACACTTATCTTTAATTATGCTGAAAGGCTGTGTAGAAAGAGAAACGTATTAAATAACTGAATTAATATAATCCGACATCATAGCAGCATGTGTGTATGCACACAAACACACATACACACACACACACACACACACACTGTGGCGATTGTTTCATCCTCACATACAAGAAATTAAGCCAGCAATATGATCGCCACAATACATTACGCAGAAAGAGTGCCATCACTGATTTTGACGTGAGGACTCTGCGTAGTGATGTTGGTCTTGAAGCAGGTTAACGTGCGCTGCATAGCGACACGAGTCAAATGCAGTGTGTATAGCTCTCACCACTATGAGAAGCAGTACAGCAGAGTCTTCATATTCATGCAGAAAAGTGGAGTTTTGGATTGCATGTTATACAGTGGTGTCTACCTCAGTACAGTAAAGTTCAGTCTTCGCCTGCATGCTTCAATGTATTAAACCATAATACATCTGCTGTATATTAGACACAACTGTGGGTTATGATCATCGATGTAGCCTCTCTTCACTATTTCAAATATTTCCCGGAAAAATTTAAAAACAAGAATTTCACCATACAAGCAGCACTGTACACGTCTGGTAGAAGTATAGCATGGCTGCAGGAATCGTCAAATGGTCCTGTATTCCATTTTGAGAAACGACGACCTTTCCGGAACATCGATAGTGAAGGCCAACCAGCTAGGCATCCGACACCGCAAATCATCCGGTACAAACGTTCCTTTTCACTTACTTATTTTGGTTCTCAACTATCAGGCTACTTCAGTTAACCGGTGTATAAAATGGCCAGTAATATTCATTGTGAATTAAATTGGTAGTTAGAAAAGTAAAACATGCTAAGGAACTTTTTGTCAAACTCTGAAACATACGCTTTATATACTCAGTTAGTAAAAGTGTGTACAGTCAAAGAGGAACTTGTGGACATTATAAAGGTAATGAGAACTGAGTGAAGTTAGGGAAATAATATGCTTTAACTTAATCTATCAACTAACTATAGCATGCAAGAAAATTTACATTTGAGTTATCATTTTATGTTGGAAAGTCTAAATGAAGTTTTAAATAAGTTCAAAGATCAAGATATCTATCCCTATTTATATATTGTTATTTATATCTATATTTATATATATTAAATTGTTAAAATTATATGTGTCATGAGTTTCTCTTCAAAAGTCTAAACCCACGTCCGCAGGTAGTAGGGAAAGTGGTAGTGGCTTCAATAAATACACGAGTCGTTAAAAAGGTTTGCCGTTATAATAATGTTGTCTTCCCACCATTCGCCACCAATGTGAAAGCTCGCTACAAATGGTAGCAGAATGTCACAGTTGCTTACGGGAAGTTGCTCAAACCCCTGTGACAACACACACACACACATATACACATAGGGTAGTTAAATTATATTCGAACCCACTCGTGGCCTCTCTCTACTGTGCGAGACATCCAGCAGTCGCCGGGGAAATTACGGACTAAATCCTTACCTTATAATAGATGCTGGAAATGTTGACCTTCTGCTCTCAAACAGGCAGCATATGTCGTGGAAATATTCTCGCTCACACTCCGAAGCGCAGCGGCAGGAATTCCTATGATTTCTTGCACAATGTTTTCTCTAAGTTCCTGTAGTGTGCTAGGATTCGAACGATACACTTTGTCTTTTAAAGAACCCCATGATAAAAATCACAACTTGTTAAGTCAAGAGAATTAGGGGACCACAAATAAACACTAATTATTCTGTCACCAAACACCTCTCTTATTGCATGATTCTGCAACAGTACATACGGCTGCCGTATCATTACATTATATATATGCATTAGGAGTAAATAAGTATATATATAATTGCAAATCTTCTCGCTTTGTGAATATAGATATGCTTCCGCTGGGAGAATTACATAGCATACGGAGGTTTTTTTTGGCAAGCTCAGTGTTTATTATATATCACCTTTTAGACTCCATTTATTCATTTATTTATGTTGATTTTTTGAGTATATATATGTATATATACATTGTGCATTTTAAAAATTATTAAGGAATATAGTAAACCTTCATTTATTTCTTCTTTCTTCCTACTCGATAGTTTTCTAACTCTGGTATAAATAGAAGCATCTTCAAGCTAAGATATTCATTTGGAGGTTTGCATCCAGTGGAATAATTCTGTTCCGCATAGTGACATTAACTTTCAATAGAGTCGAAAAACTGTTCAGAGGAAAGGTATATATCGTTTACTATCCAAGGCCATACTAATCACTATTTATAAGGATTTTACGTTAATTAGCATATCATAGATATGCATTGTTCTACATATCAGGAACTCATTCCTAAAGCTACGACTACAAGCTTAGCAAATGTGGAAGGAGTTCTCTGAGGAATTATCCCAAGAATAGGCATGAAATGGAATGTGGAAAATGTTTCGAATATATGCATTGTGGTGATATTTGCGCTACTGAGCAGCGTGGAGATGCGCATGAAGCCCTTTGTTGTGCTCCTATAGTCATCAAGAAAATCACGACTGACCCTACAAGATATCACTGTTGTTAATAATGGATGAGGGTTGCAACATGACGGAGTATAAGACTGCATTTGATGGACGTCATATATCGTATTTCATTCCTTGTGATTCGCCTAAATATTTGCATACTTTATCTGCCGGAATTGAAGCAGCGCATAATTCAAGTTGTTGACAAAGAAGTAGCCTACAAAAACATTTGAAATTTAATATGCTACCGGAATGTTAATTAGTGAGTGTCTTAGGAGAAACCACTAACAAATGTTTCTTAAAGATCAGCCTGTGTGTTTAGAAACTGATTCAAATGACACGTTGAAAACAGAAATTCAAGAAACTGTCTAGTGAAATGGAAGAATCTCAATTTAAATGGAGCAACTGGGCATTGCTTACTGTTGAAGGAGTTCGACTCCGTATCAATAAATGCAGCCCACATCTGGGGAATAGCTACATACCACTACCACTATCTTTGCAATAGAAAAAAAGCTTGTATAAACTCACAGAACTATACTCATGAGAAACGCTTTATGTATACCGTTCTTGCAAAATCCATACAAAGGATCCTCAACGTGTCATTAAATACAAGGAACTTGAATAAAAATACGATTTCTTTCGCGTTTCACTTCTTAAAACATTGGTTCAAATTCCGAAGTTTGAGGAAAATAACAACATGTCTATAAATGTGATTTTACTGGAGGAAAACAAGAAGTGTTTCCTATATGCTTTGTTGAAACCGAACTAGCTGAGAATCGTGACCTTCTTCTGCTGAGTAATGGTACTGCTAGGCATCACCGTCTGTATAAAGCATTTCGAGAAGCTCGTTTGAGGTCACAAGGCAACATCAAGGAGTAATATACACATGTAAACGTTGCTTCAATCATTTTTATGGCCCACCAGGGCGAATTGGTGCGGAAAATTTGAATGAGAATAGAGAAATATGTGGACAACGTGTGAAATATGTGTGCTATCGCAAGGATAGTTATGCCTGCAAAGGAGAACTCCATTGTACAATAAAAAAGTTGTGAAAGTATGTTGAAACTGCCATGTGTCATATATGCAGATTTTGAGAGGATTCTCGCTCAGTACCATACCTGCTTCTCTAAACCTAAAACATCCTACACAACTCCTTATCAAGGTGATTCTTCGATGAGCATTGCTGTTTACGTCAAATTCTTATCCAGCGTTGAATAACTAGAAATTTCATTTCTTGCAGCATCGTAAGAGGACATAGAACCTCTCTGAATTTCATGGAATACTTAACTTCCTTGCGAAGAAGATTAATGGTTCACTCTCAACATATGGGCCGGTATCATTGGTGATCAGTTTGTTGGACGCCATGTAGTTGTAAGCAGACTTACGGGGCAGGCGTACACAAACTTCCTGGAAAACACGATACTCTATGTGTATAAATTCACTCCAATGAGCATTCGTCAACAACTTCATTTATTGCATGATGGTGCTCCTGCACACTTCAGTCGTACCTCTCGCTGGTACTTGGATCGAAGGTTTATTGTTCGATGACTAGGTAGCACTGGACCAATTGCTTGGCCTCCACACTCACATGGTTTTAATCCTGTCGATTTATACTTGTGGGGCCACTTAAAACCGTTGGTGTATTCGTCTCCGATGGTTGATATGGAATCCCCTTATAATCGAATTGTGGTAGGTTGTGAGATAGTTTAAGTACTGCACTGAGGAAGGATGGCACGTTAGATTGTATTACTTGGAAAATGTTAGCAAGAAGAAAATTTGGTAAATTATATTCATCCTATTGTACGAGTCAAAAGTTATTGTAGAGTAAGTTGTAAGTAAATTGAAAGTGAGGTCACAGTCACGTGGGTAAAACCAAACTTTTAAAGTAGCGGGTATAGCACAAAATTTAAAATAAGTTTGTCACACGTGTTGTAACAAAGGTAGATAAGCCAGTCAGGCACCGGCATAAATTCTTAACGTGTAATTAGACGGGCCTAATATTAGGATCCGAAATATAAGGGTTAAGTGGATAAGCAAGAGAAAAGGTAGATATGCTATCGTAAATGAGCCAGATACAGCCGAAACGTGACTCATTTTTGTTTTATTACGTATGACGCTGCCAGTGGTTTTGCAATGTAACGCTCAGTGTGTTGCAATGGGACAATTCCTCCGGCAACTACAAGTACACAAATTTGAAAACGTTGCAATCCTCACGCAGTTTTGATGTGACACGTGTTAATAATAATTAGTAAAGAAACTAAACTTCCCTTGATCACGCCCTCAATCCCGGTAGAAATCTTCTTGATGTTCTAAAACCCCTTGAAAATACCAACAAAAGGAACTTGGATATCGGCGACCTAAATCAGCTTTTCTCATGTAGGTCATGCACCTTAGTACGCCATATTGTTCTAGCCGCGGAGAATTGGCAACTAAGTGACGTAGATCGTTCCACTCTTCGGTTTCTGGCTCCGGTTATTACTATTTAATTTTCTCTACCAGAATAATTATAATTCAAGTTGCATTTATTATGAACATTTATTTGTAAATTTAACATAATGATGAGTCCAAATTAGATTGTGCATACCGCGATAAGTCCGCATACCAAGTATCTATTATTAATCTTAAAAAAAACTATAAATTCTCTTAAAACTAATCTTATTTAATTCCCCAAATTTCGGCTTCTGAATAAGAAATTATTAATACTACGTAAAATAATGTATTTTTAGTCGAAAGAAAAATTGCAGGGGCATCACACATTTTAAGTTTGCTTTTAGTGAAACCAAGTATCAGAACTTAGACTCCTTGCCCTTGCACCATTGATTTAACCTGATTTTAACCAAGCGAGATGACTCTGCGGTAATGCTTGCACTCAGGAGGTCCCGGGTTCGATTCCTGGAGACCGCCCACTCTGACCATGAGCTTTTCATGGTTTTTCCGGAACGGTAGGCGAATGTTGAGGTGGTTTCTCATTTACCATGATTTCCTTTCCATTACCTCTTCATTTGGTTCCTTTCTTATCTTTCAGATGTGATTCTAGATATTTCGGCGTATAGCGGTTCCGGACAGATAGCGCAGTTGGTTGCTCAAAGGAGACAATACTCCCCGTGGAACTAGACGGCTGCTTGGTCGAAGAGTGGTTGATCGCCTTATGATCTAGACAGCTCCAGTAGTGGAATGGGTCTTCCAGCCCGGAAATATTAGGGATTTCCGTCCGTCTCTGTGGTTAATCTGCCTGCAGCAACTAGCCTCCTGTGGTTCCCTCACATCCTTTCCTCCTCCTGGGGGGGCTGCAGTCACAATGGATCTATGTATGTCTAAGTGGCGAGGTGTCCCTCTCCGTTGTAAAACCCTAATCCTAAGCTGTTTTTAACCCTCTTACCGCTTCATACTTCGCTCAACCAGCAACCTTGTGGTACTTAGCCGGCCGCGAGGACCTTTTTAACTTTATTACCCATCACAGAGAGCAAATAGGAGTCATATTAAAACGCAGTAGAGCTTGCGGACTTATCAGATGCAAACGAAACAAACTACCTGTTTAAAATGTGTATAATTATATTACAGTCCATCTCAGAGTACACAATTGTCATAATGTGAGAAAAACAAAGCAGACTGAACTCTAGAAGACACTAGGAAAGAAGACCGCGTTGCGACGGATATGCACGTCAATATCAATGAAGTATCAATTATTACTTATTATATATAAGTATGGAATTAACATCAAAATTCAATTTAAAATACTATATGTGATTATTAATTATTATATAATTAATATACCAGCTGAGTCAGCTGCCTCTATTTTTTAATTTATGCAACATGCTAAGCGACATATGTGACTTACGCCTTTCTTGAATGTCTTCTAATGTCTGATTTGCATGACATTTTATAGAGGAGCGATAGATAACTCAGTGCATGTGTTTTACGGGACAGAAAGTAATCGCTATGTATGTTGCAAAAAAACATCCCACCCTGACACTGGGAGCCGCAGTACTACTTTCAGCCAATGTTACAAACTTTTATTCTTTAGCATACCTTCATGTACACCTTTGAAGACGCCCCTGAAGGAACAACCTATCACATGCATCGGTTGACAGAACCATTTGAAAACAAAATGACAGATCTACGCAGTGCGACAAATTGGATTTAAGCTGTCAGTCAACGTCGTGCAGCCTTGTCAAAAAATGCGAAGTATTAGTTACATAATTTATCTTCTGTCACAAACTATGGCATATTTCAGTTCATACAGTAACTGTAATGACTAATGCAGTTTCTTTATTTGAGTTAAAACTACCAAACCGAGCTCAAAACACTGTATGAGGCTGCAAAAAGCGTTTAAAGATTCGAGGTGGGGTCTAGTTCTGCGATTACTAATTCGTATAGGAACCTAAGCTCGCAAGGTAGCATTGGCCGAATGGTATTATCATAGTTGCTTTAACACTGTGCCGTATCAGTTCGGGTTTAAATCCTTCGCGTTGGGCATAAACCTTTTATTACCCTTTATTTTATCTCTTTGGGCCTATAATTTGACACTATGATACAAATAACCTTTTTGATAACATTATAAGTGTGTACAAATAGAATAATTGCCATGTTTTCCACCGCAAACCCTAAATCATCTACGGGCACTCATACGTGAAGAATGCAGGTAGATTACACCACACATGTTACAACATGAAAGAAGGTCTCTCCGGCAAAGTGCACAAATGTGCATTGATGAAGGGGGTCGTCATTTTGAACGTTTACTTCGTGGATGAATTCCACGCCCTTTAACGATTTATTATTCTGTTTACCCGTGAACTTAGCACATGTACAACTCCTTTGTGATCAGAAGAAGTAAAACATAAGGTATAAACACGAAAAAAGCTGTTAGATTTAATATCGTCTATATGCGCCCAAAAGAATGAAAGGTAACCACGTCACACGGTTTACAATGCCAGATACGGTACAGATTATTACGGTAAACATGATTCACAATTATTATCTGATTGTAATTCTTGTGTCTTTGTCTCACAGGAGAGCTAATAACAAGAACAAAATAGATTAGTACACTAAAATACATAAAATAAACACAAGGAGAAAGAAAAAAATTACCAAAACGTTTTGATGTTTGAATTAGATTCGAATTTCCGAAGCTAACGTTGCTTTACCACATTCCGGCAGCTAATCCACTCGGCCAGAACCCACGTACTCGGTCCCGCTCTTCGGGAAAACATACCTCTATCTCCTTGTAAGCATTATATCCATGAAAAGCCGCCTTTTTAAGGCTTTCGCAGCTCCTTGGTTCTCATTCTGGCCTTTAATCATTAATGCTGGTTGCCTATAGTACCGAATGGAAGTGCAGAGCTATAATAATAATTTCTTTGCTAAAGGGGTCAACGTTTTCACATTAGACTATAAACTGTGGGTTGCATAGATACCTAGGGGCAGCTGACTCGCCTGGTATATTCCTTCCCGTTTGCTTTCTTTCTCTCTCCTTCTTTTTGGTTATTTCACTTCATGTAGCTTACCACACAAATGCATTTTTACGCGTCCAAGGCTTAAATGAAGTGCATACGTTACAAAGCTATGTCTTTCTAAGTTCCAAGGGTCTTAGAACGTTTTACGAACAACACGCATCATAACAAGTTTTACGACATTAATTTATTGCCAAGACAATATTAAACGTCAGCTGCTGCCAAATCGATAAAGGAACGTATGTGGCATAGCTTAAGGCAGACGATATTCGGAGTCACAAAAGACGTTAACGCTTTCTATGGCTCTTTCAGTACCTTTATATTGTTGCCCTGGTAGTAATGTGATAAAGAGTGTCATAACGCTGTACTGGTTTACGATGCACATTATATCTCCTTCAGAATATAAATCAATGCAAAAAAGATAAACGTCATATGCAACATCAGAAATTAGACATCGGTGAAGCAGTTATATGACACTGATGTTACTGGGTGGAATTTCTGGTACCTACAAAATACAGAATATTTTCATGCAGAATGCGACTTCTTCCTGGTTTATAACGGGTATGAGAATTAATGCATGTTTATATGGAAATTACAACTCTCATATAACTGTAATTTCGTTCCAGCTTAGATTTGAAAAATTACTGAACACATTATATTAGACTATAGCATACATTCGTGCTGAAGTAGAAATGTTTTCAGTATCATCAATACTACCCTTAGTCCAAGGGAATGGTTTATGCATTTTGGGGATATGTTACTCAGACAATTAAAGAAAGGCTACTTGACTTTTGATATCACCATGATAATACTTAATGAACGTAGTGGAAATTAATCCCTACTATAAGGAACGTGAGAGCTCCGGACGCGTAGCTCAAACTCGTTCTATCTATGATAGCAAACAGAGAAGAATCACCAATACCAACAAGACATGCTCCAAAACAGCGCCCACTAAAGCAAATTTCCAAAAAGAAAAGGAAGACGTGTTTGTTTATCTGTGATTATGGACGTTCCTCGTTTCTAGTAATGTAACACTGTAGCGTTGACGTCATAGCAAGTAACTTTCGCTCAGTCAGAGGCACTGCTGACATATGATCCATTGCCAGTGATCGTTAATTCTGTATGCTATATAGGGCAAACAATCGTGCTGTTATTCCTGCAGTATAGATATTTTGTGATCCTTGTTACCAATTTTACTTTTCAATTCCTAAATTTTTCCAGTCCGCCACATTTATGCATTATATGCAGATACTCGACGTAAGTTATTTTTCATTTGTTTGCAGTCCTAATTTGTTTGTGGTCTTTATTTGTCTATGTATTTTCTCCAATAATTTGGAGAATTATAATCGGCACAAACGAACATTAACAAACTATTTTTGATTGTATATGTGTATATATACGTATTCTACCTTTTAAAAAGTATTTAGGAATATCGTAAACCATCATTTATTTCTTTTTTTATTCTTACTGGATAAGTACCTATACCTCTCGTAAAAGTAGAAGCAGCTTCGAGCTTAGATCCTCATTGTGGAAGTTAGCAGCGAGTAGAATAATTCTCTTCCGCATATGGACATTGATTTTGAATAGAGTCGAGAAGTTGTTTAGAGGAAAAGTATGCACCCTTGATTATTTAAGGCTATCCTAATTATTATTTATAAGTATTTTACGTTAGTTAGCATATTATAGAGTTGCAAGTTTTACATATCAGGAAGTCTTTCTTAATACTACTCTAGACTATAGGAATAGCATACGTGGAAAGAGCTTCCTGAGGAATTATTACAATAGGCATAAAATGGGATGTGGATAATTTTCGCAATGCAAGCATTTTGTGATGTTTACGCTACTAAGCAGCGTAGAGATGTGCATGAAGCCCTTTGTGGTGTTCTTGCAGTCAAAAAGAAAATCAACACTAAGCCTACGAGACATCAAGTGTTTTCAATAATGCACGAGGGTTGCAACATGGCAGAATATGAGACTGTGTTTGATGGACGTCTTAAATCGTATTTCATTCGTTCTGTTTCCTCTGAATACTTGATAATTTATCCACAGGAATCGAAGCAGCGCATAATTCAAGTTGTTGAAAGGATTTGAGCATACAAAAATCTCTGAAGTTTAATCTTCTGGCCGAATGACAATTTGTGAATGCCTTAGGAGAAACCTGTGAAAAAACATTTAAAACACGAAATCAGCCTGTGTTTTTAGAAACTGATTTAAACCCCATGTTGGAAGAAAAATTCAAAAAACTCTCTAGTGAAATGGAAGAATCTCAACTTAAAGGGAGAAACTGGCGTTGCTTGTTGTGAAAACTGTTCGACTCCGTATCAATACATGGCGTATTCCAAAATTAAGGTCCGGTGAACAACATTTAACGTATGGTAGGCCTGAATGACGTTTCACGCCTGCAGCGCTGTCTATCGAATCCTGAGTAACCTACCGCAGTATTGGTGTGACGCAGTAGGCGTTTGCCAGTCGGTGAGAGCAGATCGCTATGGCCGCGACAATCGTAGATTGTGATTATATTTTTGGTGGCAAAAAGATCGTTAGCTGCGGACATCCATCATGATCATGTAAGCGGTGAATGCCGAGGAAGGCCACGCAATAAGTGCAATCTCGCTCGCAAAACACCTAATTATATTCCTGTCTTCATGCATAACCTCAGAGGATATGATTCACATTTCATTGTTAAGGTGTTGCAATGTACAAGCGAAAGACTGGAGGTAATTATTAACCTTGAAGAAAGCTATATATCATTCTCCAAATATGTGGGGGGATATAAAGCTCCGGGTTGTTGGTAGCTTTCGTTTCCTGAGTACTAGCTTGGATGAAATTTGAAAAACCTAACAGCAAATCCTAAAACGGAGAAGTACTTTGGTCTTGAGAAGTTGAGTTTTATGACTCATAAGAGCGTATTTCCATATCATTACGTCACTTCTTGGGATGTCTTGAGTGAGAAACAAATGCCATCACTGAAATCTTTCTACAGAAAATTAAACGAAGAAAACATTAATAGAAAACATTTACGGTGTTTGAAGATTTCTATAGCCCCGCGATATAGCCTGGCATGCTAATAAACACGTAGCAACCTTAGTAAGAAAGAATAATTAACTCGATTACATAAACCTTGGTTACCGACATTGAAAAAGCTGCATACAAAACACAAAAACACATACGCTCCAAATGTCAAATTCCAGGCCCGGCAGTGCAGTGTTTATCCGTTCATCCAATCAGGGACAGTGCGGGCTGTACTGTCGCTGCTATAAATATAGGCCGGTTACTGAATAATGAGCAGTGTAGTGATAGAAGTTGATCAGGGTGTCCTCTGAAGATGCCCGCAGGAATGCCGGGCGTACCGTCAGGCGATATTTTATCGTTAAGAACACGGACAAAAACCCGGTTTGTTTTATGAATTTTAATAACAGTTTTTAAAACATAAAGTTGACCCTACGCATTATTTCACATCTCCTGTAGTTAGATGGGATGCCATACTTCTATATACAGGAATTCAGCTTCAATTACTTCTGGATTATGATCAGCTTATCATGGTGGAATCTGGCACAAGAGGAGGTTTATTCCAGGTTTTCCGCCGCTGTGCAGAGCCTAATAATATCTACATGGAGAAGTTTGTTCCTCTGAAACCATCTCAATTTATCATATACGAAGACGCCATTAACCAATATGGTAAGGCAGTGTGCCACACACTTCCTTATGTTGGACTGGAGTGCGTTTCTGCTGAAGATATAGATCTAAACTGTTTAAAAGGAGATGACCTTCAGGGATATATTTTAGAAGTCGATATCGAATATCGGCGGCGCCGTGGCCGAGTGGTTAGACCGCTCGCCTCCCACCGAGGCAGCCCGGGTTCAATCCCAGGGACCTGCATGTGGGATTTGTGGTGGACGAAGCGGCGTCTGGGCGGGTTTTTTCCGGGTTCTCCGGTTTCCCCCGCCATTCATTCCACCAACTGCTCCATCATCACCTTTCCTTTCATCCATTTCACCAACATTTCGTTTCATCTACTTCCTTCATCCCATACCAGGCATCGGGCTGATCACCCATCCTGGATGCTCTGTCTGATCCATGAGTGTCTGCTCCTCGACGGGACACTTAGCCACCTGTAAGTCCTGGGGGTGTAAGTCCTACATAAGAGGAGGGTAAACAGATAATGAATGAATGAATGATATCGAATATCCTGCTGATCGCCACGAATTGCGTGACGATTTGCTCTTCCTACTTGAGTGCATAAAGCCGTATAAGGAAGCTAAGTTTACATCTTGGACCCAGGTGAAGGTATGTAGCACATTATGTGTTATTGAATTAAGCTTTCTCACATGGTTTATGACTTGCAAAAGTGCAACGTGCACTACGATTTTGTAGCCATCTTGGTTAAAGGCATACGTGGAATTTAATTACAGGCTTCGACAACCGGCTGGAAATGCTTTTGAGAAAGATATGTACAAGTTATTTGGAACGATCATGGAGAATTGTAAAGAAGGAAGACTGTAAAAGTTGATAGCTAAACCCAACTTCATTGTTAAAAACATATACGGACCTAACCTTACAGCTATTCGTATGGTTTTTCGATAAGTAGCGTTGAACAATGTATGTGTGTGTTGGACAATTCTAAGGTCTTAAGGTACCAGTACCATTCTTTCATTAATCGAATTACAACTAAAGGTGTACATCAGAAAAAAACTACGTTTTCTTAAGCATCTTGATGCAGCTGATTGTCCTTCATAGCATATCTGCCACTCCACTCAAACAAAAATATATTAGCTAAGTTTAAAGACGAAGCCTCAAGAAAAAACATTCGTCCTTTTGTTGTGGTGGTACCGAAGATGTATGCACTGGATATCCAAGGCTCTACGATTAAAAAGATTAAAGGCATAAAACGTTTTGCTTAAGTAGTACGTCAAGCTTGATAGCTATGTGAATTGTCCTAAAAGCATGGAAGCAATAATAAGTCCAATGAATTTAATTCCGTCTCGCCAGCATAATGTATCGTCTGTAGAACTTAACAAAGCAGCCTCTCACCTCATGATAATAAGAGAGTGGTTGCAAATGATATGATATCTGCATACGCTTGAGGACACTGCTGCGTTGTGAGCGCTCCATAAGTGAATGTAGCTTAGGCCCTCAGATAAGTTAACTACATGAGTCCGTTAGCAGAAAATGGAAATCTACTCACCTGTCCACCGCAAATGTCTATCAGAAGAATGGTGAAGAATGGAGAAGAATAGACGTGGATGGCGATAACTCTACCAATAGGAGTAGCTTCTGTTGCTAGTCTTAAGCGCAGATAGAAGAGAAAAGACGTCTACCCTTGCATTAACATCTAAAATACTTCTGTTAATATCCCTATATGGTCTGAAAAGTGTTCGAATGTTGTCACACTTCATTAGAGGCGTGTTTGGATTGTTCTCTTTATTTGAATATATGTATTGGTGTTTTATGCCATTCTCGGTTTAATAACTTCAGGGATATTAGGTTTTTAATTCTACCAGGATTCAACCCTAAGCACACGACGGGCGCAGCCCGTCTATCTTGTTGTGGACCATTCTAAGTTTCTCCATTTAGGTAGGTGTATGTATGCAAACTTTTCCCATCATTATACGATTAATACACTCCAAGAGATGATTTGTTACTACATCTAGAGGGTTTTCGTCTCTATTTTGCCCAATTTAGCTAGCTTTATTAGCTATCTTGGCAAAATTAGCTCACTTTCGTCACCGTCTTGCCCGATATAGCGGATCATCACCGGCATGCCATGTGGTCCAACTTAACAGAATTTTGCAGGCATCTTGCTGGATTTAGCGCATTACCGCTACCATCTAGCTCGATTTAGAAAATTTTCCACCGTCATATTTTGCAATTTCGATGTAAAATACTATAAAAATGTATGAAATACATCCAAAATGCATAAAACGCGCATAGAAGTCTCCATATTAGCCTAAAACACACCAAAAACTGCTAAATTTGGCTAGAATCAGCTGAAATGACAGCCATCTTAACTATTTTAGCTGTGTGGCGGCTGTCCCCTTTATATCCTACTGTCGGGAAAGCGTATTCTACCCTAGGTGATATCTGATGATACCGACGATGACGGTATGAAAAAGTAGGCTTAAATAATGAAAGTGTTCTAAGTGTGCATTTGATAATTCAAGCTCTAGAAATTACACGGTTTCTATCATCACAAAGCTTAAATCATGACAGGATTTCTGTGATTAGTGCATAAGACCGACTAGTGTATGACTGTGAAGAAATCAAAGAAGCAAAGAAAACTGGCGATGTTTGTAAACCAGTGTAAAGCACCAGTGCTCTGAATTTTGTTAGATTTAAATGTGAGTAGTTATAAGGCTATAAATAATCCAAATAGTGCATTATATCTCATAATTATCTTATATTCCTTAACAGAGAGGCCTCGGTACCGATCCAGTGGGGATATTGTATGTAAGCTCCATGAGGAGGCGTCCCCGGGACGATGGATCAGATGAGAGGAGACACCGGAGCCCGGATCCAGGAGCAACGATACAGCAATGACAGGGTCCCTAGGTTTCCAGAAATAGACACCCCGGCAGATGTATAGGCGGCACAGGGCCCCGCACCACACAGAGGATTTCAACGTCCCTCAAGGGGATTTGGATACCTCGGTAGCTAGCCGAAAGCCGAGAAACGGAGAGAGTTCACAGAGAACATCCTTTTCTCCTGTCACGCTGCAACGAAACACTATCGCCAACAGTTCCGATCCTGAAAGAGACCAATGGGATGAAGAATGAGTGAAATGATGAATGGAACGAAATGGAGTGACAGGAAATCCGGAGCTGAATGAAAACACTATAGCATTCGTCTGACGATCCGGGAAAACCCCTGAAAAACTCATGGGTCAAAGTGGGCGATCGTCGTTGGTCCAGCCGAGAACCTCCAGAATGCGTGCCACAGACGTTGTCACTTGAGACAGCCCACTTGGCATGTTTATCATAAATGCATTTGTTTCATAATTTCCTTTCCTGTATTAAATGATTAATTATTTTAACCTATAATCTAATAAAATATTTTAATTTCCATAAGAAAATTCCCTTTCACGTTTTCTCATACATGGTTATTTTAGTCGTCTCCCTTTGAAAACATATTAGTGAAGTTATGCTTTACTAGAGGAGCCATATGTTGATTTTGATGAAAATTATATTATTAAAAGCGACCATGACAGTGTATCAGAGCAAGAAACATGAGAAAATTTTGAAGGAAATGAGTTCACAAATGTCTTGGAAATAGAGTGTAACAAAACGGATGATCAAAATTCTGCGTCAAAAGGTTAACACAAGCGCACACAGCATCTTCAAAGTGTTACTGGTGATGCTAAAAATGTTTTACATAATAGATTGCTTTCAACGCTTCACGTAGTTCAATACTATTCAAATATTAGAGATGTGCACTCATATGCGGATTGAATCAATGATAGAGCGCTTTGGGCAACAACATATAGAAAAGTCTAAAACAGAGCATAAATTATTGGCCTTAGTGGAACTTCTGTATTTACCAGATATCCATTGAGGTAGTACGCTGAATACTGAGCGGGATGGCTCAGGCGGTAACGGAGGTCATGGTTTAGATTTCTGCGACCGACCTTCCCGACCCAGGTTTTTCGGGAGCCTCCCCTGGTCGCTAGGTGAGTGCTGGGAACGTTCATTGCAACCCCAGAATTTCCTGTCCCTCCATTTCACCTACATTACCATTTCACTTAACCTTTAATCTGTTTGGCAGTTTCAAGGTTGCAAACTGTCGGCGGGGGTCTCGGCGTTGCAAGGCAGAGGAAAACACCTTGTCTCCCGGAATATGGGCGGTCTCCGAATCCTAGGCCCCCCAGGGAATGTGCATTCCTCCTGCGGAGGGGAGCCAGTTGCAACAGCTGCCATCCGGGAGTTTCAATCTGTAGAAGGTAGGGACCCTGCCCTCTTCCAGTCGTGTCTAATGGTCTGGTCACCCTCTGTTTCCTCTAACCTCACCCCTCCATCCAGGGGCTTCAGGCACAAAAGATCTTGTAGGTCGAGGTACTAAGTCCCCCTCCGCAGTTAGTCTTAGTAGGCTAAATAGGGAAGATCTCAGGACGGATGACGATACTGGAATTGTTATTTTCGCATCACTATTCTCTTTCAACAAATTAGGTATTTTTACGATGTTTGGAATTTGGTGACCAACATACAAGGGCAGCCAGGAGAAAATTACTACATAATTTGGCGCACATTACAGAATTATTTCATGTGTTTGTCCAAATCCTAAAAGGTGAAGGTGAATATGTCACCGTATATAACAAGTTAAAAGTATTTATTGAAAACTATCCTTTTAAAATGTTCATGCCAAATAAATCTGCAAAATGTGGTTTGAGAATGTTTGCTTTGGTTTATGCCGGGATGCTTTGTACTGCGAATCTAGAAGTGTATGTACGAGAGCAGAATAGGAGCTACACATACATTAATTAATATGTTACAAGACAGCGTCAAGTTCATTCAAGAATCCTACGTTTCCAGGAAGAAAAGACCTTGGTTTCCCATATTCCAAAAAAACAGAAATAGAAAGAAGCGGAAGATGCAATAACACTGGAAAACTTGAAATTAACGTTTTCCAAAGTGTAAATAAACCTGTTGATGTTTTTGATGAACTTTATGCAACCTATCTGTAACAAGAAATGCATGAGGTGGTTACTGACACTGTTTTTTGCTCATATGAATATTGCAGGTATTAACGCCCAAATTATCTACGAGTCAAAAGCAAAACATACATCGGAAGTGTTTGCAAGATTTGTCTTTGGTCTTGCTCAGATATCAAATGAGGAAAGGCAAAAAGTAAACATTCCGAGGCAATTAGCTGCTTGTATACAATGATACTGGCTACTAATTCCAGAGTCATCAGACAAGGACGCGCCAAACAGAAATCGAAACAAACTGGATCGCTGCATGAAATGCCCACGGTAGAAAGAATGCAAGACAAGTGACTATGACATTTATCTCTGTATGCCCCAAATTGTTGTAAGGTGTGATCTGTACACTAAGGAAGAAGAGGATGATAATAATAAAGAAGGAGAATAATAATAATAATAATAATAATAATAATAAGAAGAAGAAGAAGAAGAAGAAGAAGAAGAAGATCAAGCTGGCTGTGATTAACACTTTGAAATGCCACATGAAGTGCAGACATATTAAATATACAATGAGAAATTTAAGGTTAAGCAGGGAATGATATTTTAATATGTTTTACTTAGCGTAGTTTAGTTAAAGATTTAAAATTCGCCATAAAACATTTGATTTCTTAACTTTGTATTCCCTTTAAATGCAAACTCGCTTTTCTTAAACAAAATTACAAGTTTATCTCACATAAGAGCCAAAAACATGTACATGTAGTAGAAACAGCTAATTCGGTATATTTTTAAATCATTATTGCGATTGTTTTACAAGAATTGTTCTAGCAACACATACTCATAATAATTGCAAAATACTACCTAAATTGTATTATTCAAAGCAGTAATAATACATAAAAACCTAAGGGGTTTGGACACACGCTTCACATCGTTGATGTTACAAGCCACGCAGCAGCAAGGCTAATAATATAAAAGCAGTAGTAAATAGACAAAGGAGTAACTAAAATAGAAATTTTAGGGCACTATATAACAGTTTACAAGCAATTGGCACCTACAACGGCTATTGCTTTGGAAGTTCTTTAACTTTTGTGCAAAATAATCACTGTTTGCCTGTTGAAGTTCATAAAACAGAACCACAGAAGGTTATATCAGTGTTGAGCACAGGTTATACCATCTGAAGTAAAAGTGTCTCTGAAATGCATTGGCAAATTTTCAGATATGCATATTCATAATAAAGGCAGTAACTGTTTAAGCCATATCCTTCCCAGTGCCATTAAAATTTGAAAAAAGTAGAGCAAGTTTTTTAAACAAATTATACGTTTTTATTTACATTATTCACCTATTAGGTTAAATATAAATATATGAAAGCATTTAGTAGTTTTTCATTATTTGTAGTAAAAAGGAATGTTCTCCGGGAAATATCCAAAATTACTTCTGTGATCCAACACAATTTATTCTTCAAGCATGTTTCTTTCAGCAGTAAAAAGAACCAACAAATAATTCCTAACGTGAAAAAAATACCCACGTAGAATCATAAGGTTACAGCGACTCCCATCAAACTTCTTTGCAGTTTTATTCCTAAATTTATACGTTTTAAACCGGACTAGAACAGCAAGTCCTTTGGCAGACCAATAAAAAAAAAGTCTTATGAGCAACACATAAAGCTCCGTTGTGTCGTGACCTAAATTCACATCTGAGCGTCATCTCTCTCATTTCGCTCCGAAATTGCTGCTCTGTTTCACAGAAATAAAAAGTGGCAGGTAAAGTTAAAGTCCCTGGCACAAGCGCGCTTATCTCTGTAATATTATATGTAACTTGGATGCCACGTCATTTGATGATCTTAATCAGAAAATTGCTGCACTGAAGTTGAAGGCTCATTAGTTCCCTTTATGATCCTCTGTGAGCACAAGTACATTATTACTACATCGAATAAAAGGCAAATTACATACTAACTGTAGTTATGACTCCTGAGGAGCAGTGAATGTAAAACGAATGTGTAGTAAACCATAACTGTTTTTGCTACAGGTAGGCAACTGCTGTATTTACATGTCTTCCACACACCCTAAATGAACGGGATGTGTGTAAATTACGGATGTTGTGTCCGTTGGTAGGTACGTACAACTATTACTATACGTGGTTCGTGTCGAGGTCCTTAAATTATATCTGATAGTGCACTGTGATGGTGGTGCTGATTGTGATGGGAATAATGGTGGTGGAACTGCTGGTCAAATGATTCTAGAGCAGAAGCTGTCAATCGTAGAATATTTCTGAGAGGAGGAATTGTGTGTTAGGTAAATGAATGACTTAATAAATATACAGTTATGAACAGAAATTATTTGTCTACACTTTAAAAAATTCTGGTCACCAATTAACCGCCAGAAAATTAATTTAAAATATGCAGAAGTAGCAAACTATATTGTAACTTACGTGCGGGGTTTACCAAAATGTTCCATTTTATTAGTCTTTGTGCTTTATTTAAAATTCCGCCAATTTTTCAACACTTAGTTTGTGCTGTTTACAAAATTATGTTAAATATTTATCTTACCAATTCATACAGTTCTGTCATGCATGACTGGGCACTTGATTTCAAACCTAACTTTTCCAAAACAAATGTGATAAAATGAACAATGAGGCTACTCTGTACCAACCTAATAAATATGTTGCCCGTAGTTTGGTCGATAGAGCTAATGCCTGCTGTGCGAAGGGTGCCGCGTTCGAATCCCCTGGGGGTGGAAATATTTCTCTAGTCAAGATTATTCCTTATCCTCCCCAGAGTCTGTTAGTATGAATGAGAGTGTGAATGTGTTTTTGATCTGATGATTAAAACCCAAAATTTAACAGAACCCCAAAGACAAGCGAATACGAGATAACACCATTACATATAGGCAATAATATGTTCCAAACAAAAGGCGGCGATAAGATCATTGTAGTTAAAGGCGGGGTATATTTGGAACTTAATACACATACCGCGTGAATATTCTCATCCTGCGGATTGCTAACTGCAACCCTTCATTTTACAGACGATGCGAAACGCAGTTGCAAACATCGCATTCACCAGCCCGCTGATTAGGGCTACGGTGGTGTTCGTTATTAACGTGCTATAATAGCGCAATAGTTAACATTCTGGAAAGTCATGGTGAAGGCTGAAAGTTCAGATCACGAGTAAGTGAGAATTTTATTCATTTCTGTTCATGTTTCGAGAACGTTCTAGCAAATCATGATTTCTTTCCAAATGGTAAGTGGATTTGCATATTCTAACAGTAACAACATGTGTTTTAATGAAATCATATAATTAAACTAGTTAAGTGAAACGACTTTTCCATGCCAATCTATCAGTTCTCGTTAAATTTACTAAACATAAAAAGTACCTTCAAGAGGCAGTATTTGAACCTAGGATCTTTACCACTGAAGGCCAACGCACACACTTTTGCGCCTCGAGTGTAAGTCACTGTACGCATAGTGGTGCAAAGAAGTCATTTCGCTGAAATTAATACTACCGATGCAGAGGATAGTGTTTACGGCATAGGCTGTATAACGCCGGGACTGCATAGCTTCTCAATCCCGAGGGTGAGAAGACTGACCTGGTATGTATGTGTGTGTGCGTGTGTGTGTGCGTGTGTGTGTGTGTGTGTTGGAATTGACATCCAGCAGCATCCACATATTCTGTGCACGTATTAACAGGTTTGTATATTCGTACACTCATCTCTTTCAAGTATCCCATCTATGAAGGCCACGTCTTGATGAAAAATCTGAATACTGCGTGGCTACAAGTCTTTCCTCTCAGTCCGTTCAACAGTAAATATCTCGTGAATACAAGTAAGTTATCTCTCAGGTGTATGAATAGTTGCTCCATATTGGTGAAAGAAGTAATAATTACGCTCCTCTTCTGTAAAATGAAGAAAAACAATCATCCAAGAAGGCTAAGTACGCATACCTGTTGATTGCAGTCCAAGACTATTCAACCGGTAATGTATTTCGTAATCAGCGCGCCACACACCTATATTTTTATCGTTAGGAGTTGATCGTACATTAGCTTAGCATTTTCTGTCACCTGATATTTGCTGTTCTGGGAGTACACGAAACCAAGCCGAATCACTCATAATAAAGAACAGGGGTGAAACGGACCACGTATAACTGTAAAACAACCAACGGCAGAAATTTACATGTTCATCCTCATCGGGCTCCTTCAGCTTTTGTACAACTGAATTTGAAAGCCTTCATCACACGTTCGCAAGATCTCCTACTTACGTGTATCTGGTGAGGCAACTTCGGGGTGGACT
This sequence comes from Deroplatys truncata, assembly GCA_030765065.1. Classification (NCBI taxonomy): domain Eukaryota; kingdom Metazoa; phylum Arthropoda; class Insecta; order Mantodea; family Mantidae; genus Deroplatys; species Deroplatys truncata. Next base: position 474,420,686 of record CM060990.1, read on the forward strand.
TTCGAAACTCTTAGGGCTAGGGCTATGAGCGGAGTGAGACTTAACACCTCGACCTACGAAGATATTTCGTGCCTAATCCCCTGAAGGGGCGCCTCCGAGAATGACGACTAATGTAAGAGGAGAGAGAGTGCGGCAGAACCGGGAAGGACGATAGGGCAGAGGGCAAGGTCCCTACATTTTTCCGGATTGAAACTCCCCGTCTGGTAGCTGCCCAGGACTACCATTTCGGGGACGAAATGTTACATAGAGCATCCTTTTCCCTGCTATGCAACTCCTAGATTCCCGTCGACACTTTCAACCCTGAAACAGCCAAGCAGATGAAAGGTGAAGCGAAATGAGCATACATGTGATAGTGTGTATTTAGACGAGCTGACTCAGAGAGCGCTAGTTCGAGCCCTCTCCCATGCATGAAATTTGCATAACACGCCACCTGCATACCTAAGGACAATGGGGTATGTCATAAATCTTGTACTGTTTTTTGAACAAAGAATGACAGTTGAAATTGCCTCCCCTGTATTGTTTGGTAAACAATGGATGCCTTCCCAGAGACAATAACGCCCCTTCTTTTGTTATCCTCTCCGACAAAGGGAGACTGGATTCTATTCACACGTGATCCTGAAGACCTGCATCCGTCTCCCTCGGCATTCCGCAATACCCAAGCACCTATTTGACATGAAATGCGTACATGCGTCCGATGGGGAGCGGGGGGAATCTGCAAAACGGCCCATCGCTTCACTGTCATATGTGACGTAATGAACGGGTTTTCTATCTCGCGCATATAAGCAGTCCATTTGCCACTGTCTGAAATATGATTTGGTGTGTAATTGAGACGATAATACGCTGATGATTTTTGGAACGAGTGCGGAGGAGAGGCACATGATTACACGTATTATCATAAAGAGTCGCGCAACGGCATCATGCATTCCATAGTGTGTAATATACCTTCATATCATGATTAGATGTCTTCTCGCGGCATATGCGGACAACTGTTCCGTCTACAAAAAAAGTATGATGTAAGTACAGATTTTCTTGAATGCCACTTCTAAAAAGGTTTACTTTTGAATAAGGCCTCAATGAATTGCACTTTTAATTTTTTTAGATTGGCTGATTCCGAAAGTGACGCTGAGGTGGAAATCATCGTTTCAAGCCACGCCTCCCTGTGTCAATCAGAGTATTGCAATGGATATACTCACGCGGCCGCATGCAACAAGCCGGACGTGCACGATCAGGTAACCTCATACTTCCCGTGCAATGAGAACTGCAGCGTATACTACTTCAGGCAGAGGAATTGAAATTAAGTAGCAGTGTACAACTAATTGCATATGCATTACTGTCGTACATCGGTATCACTGTATATGTATAAATAACCTTGGAAATCACTAGCGTAAAAATTAATTTCATACCTAATAATATAGTACATTGGTATCTCGATACGTTAGTACTATTGTACATTGGTATCTCAGCATAACTAATCCTGGAAACCATTAGGGCTTTTGCAGAATTCAAATGACGACGTCTGTACCGAAACAATAGATAGATTCGGAGAATAGAGGATCAGAGGATATAGTGGAACATCCTCTGGCAGCACCAGCACAGGCTACTACTCATTAGAGGGCCGTCAGAAGGATTTCAATTCCCAGGTGGACAGGGATCTAATACAGCTAATCCAGAGTCTTCCGCGGTTAGCAGGCAAAACTCAGGAAAATATTAATGTGAGTATTTCGATAACTAGAAGAAAAATAATCGTTGCGTTTTCATTTCCCTGTAACCTAACAATTGTAATTCTTATTCAGGCTACCTCATTTCCAAACACATGCTTTCTAAGACTTTCATTGTGTAATGCTTCATACGTAGAAGGAGAACAACTATGCCGATCTAAAAAGGAGAACGAAGCTCTTGGAGGATAGAATAACCAGCTCCGACACTGCCAAGAAACATGCAGGAAAGAAGCGCGCCCCGAGACGTCTGCATCTTGAGAAGCCACAGCATTAACATAGGCTCTTCTACGACATTCCAGTGATTTTTGTAAAACAAAGAGGATTTTGTATACATGACAATGAAGGACTGGGAGATAATAGGAGAAAGTCTCCCTGTTTTCCGACCATTCCTCAAATCGAGAAAGTAGCCGCGAGTGGTATATAGTAATTTTTTTTTCTCCTATAATGGCATTGCTTATATGGAAAACATCAGATTTGTGAACACTAATTTAAATAACTGTGAAATATTTAGTGATGAAATTTGCCAGTTAAAAAGACCTGAATCATATATACATTGTCATTTAGGTAACCTGACCCTTGCAAGACAAATGAGGAGGGAAGTGCTGAAACTGTATGACAAAAGTAATAAAAATGATTGAATATATGCTTTTTCATCTTTTTGTTGTTCATTTAATATAACACATTTTACATTTCTTAATGAAAAATTCCTTACTTTTCAACGATTCATTTAAAATAAAGATTGCATCACATGAGACAGAGGCTTGCATGCATATACTTTAGTATGAATTAACAGGATATACAAGGAAGTCTGTGCGGGGATGTTTGCCCTAGTTTGAATTTCGAGTCTAATATTGAAAGCGCCATTTACTAACCTCTTCGGGCTGATGTGAGCAGTCTATAACAAATATAAGTGCATATTTAAGATAATCCTTTCCCTTCAATAATGGATAATTTTCTTTTTCATAATATGAGCTTTGAAACTTTCAATACATTCCACACCATGAAGAAAATCTCGAGGTTCATAAGTCCACGTTCATGTCGTGTAGCGATAATATTCACAATTGAGATAAAGGCTCAAATTAGTTATGTTGCAATGACCAAACGGAGAAAAGTCTTTAGATGCATTACTCGATCTTGAAATCTGAGCACCCAAAAGGACAAATCTTGGCTTCTTCATTTTTAATGTAGTTGCGACATTCCAGGTGAATGATTTAGTTTGTGGTACAGACGGCTGAGCTTGCAGATCCATGCTCCTGAAGGGGAGAAACAGCGCTTTGTTCGGCTTGACAATCTGGAAGATTTCAACCTTTTCAGCATCAGGAAGGCGAATCACAGGCACTCTCCTCTGGATTCGCCCAAGTTTAACAGTAACATTCTCTTCCCCTTGAGGCGCTATAATGCAGTTTTTAGAGCCCTGAAATCGAATCAGTACCAACTCAAGCTCGCTATTGAGTATGAGCTCCTTGTAGTCGTCGGCAAATCTCAGTAGCATTCACAGCGGCCCTATAACACTGAAGGCTCCATTTGATGCATGCAGAATGTCCACGTCTTCTCCAGGGTAGCATCACCCAGCATTCAGCAGGCGAGCAGATTCCTTAGGGTTGAATGCAGCATAGTTGTGCCGAGTCGGTGCATTCCCTGGATTTCTGGTTCGATCAGCAGTTGATCCGTTGATGTCCATTTGAATCTCCTCAGACATGAGTTCAATAGAGTTATTGGTAGGCTTTGCAGTAGTAGCTGTTCCATTATGTTTAGTACCACTTCCCTCGATGTATAGATAACTCCGGTTAAGTAAAGCATATAGATTCTCAGCCTAGCAAGCGATTCCAATCTCGTCATTAGCGTCCCTTGCCGATTTATTATATAGCAGAAACACACGCTCCTCTTCTTTGATGATCTCGTCGTCGATTCTCGGTGTTCGGTAACATGTCCATGATTATAGGATTCTGAAGCCCAATGTCTGGAGAAATTCGCGATTGCTTGATGTTATCACTCTGGGTGTCAAATGTAGAACATGATGTGCGCGTCGAATCACTCCATTATTAGATCCTCGGCGACGTTGACTTCTTCTCAAGTCTATTGCCATTGCTGCGAATGTGAAGTCTTATGCTTACATCGTCGTTTCTAAAGTCCATAATATTTTCTAAAATGCATAATATTTCGTTTCTGGTTCACGACTCGAAGACTGATTTGCTCTAAAATGTCGCGAACTATGTTACAGGAGTAAATTGGATTGGATGGTTCTTGAGACATGTGGTATCCAGGCGGATAGAAGGGAAAACATGCACATCGATTGCTCACTTTTACCATCGATGAAAGAGCCTGTTGCAATACTGCCCTCAACTTGTATGATACTCACCTTAAATATGTTTACCACGAAATCAGATTCAGTCAGCTGATTAGCCCGATAACTTTATTGTCACTGAAGCCTAAAAATGATCCTATAGATCACTCATTGGAAAAATCAGCACTTCATGGTATTATTACTAGGTCAAATATAGAAGGCATTCTTACCCAACTTTAGCTTATCTCTGGTGTATTCATTAATACCAGCAATCTCACAAGTTCCACAGGGTAAATGGATGACATTAGATCCATCATTGCAAATGTATTGAAATTGATTATTACTCTAATCAACATTGGGAATAGAATAGAATAGAAGGTTTCAGTAATCAAGAGAGCAGACTCATAATGCTCTTTAGGGTCTATATTCAAAGGAGGAATCATATATGTAGTAATAGGAGATTCGTTGTCCCTGACAGCACGAGTGCAACTCATTGCGATAGAAATTGCAAGCTCGAGCGTCCGCAGATAACCAATCTGAAACTCTGAAACCTCTGGTGTTAAACAAAAACTTAACACCGCTGAGGTATTTTTCTATTTCTTTCGGTACTTCAAGCTTCCACAGGTATCCAAATAAAAAATGTTTTGTCACCGTCCCGCTTTACAGTAACCCAATGCGTGACTTCATTCTCTGAAGTGTAGCGATTGGCGATAACTTTCTCTCTCTCTCTCTCTCTCTCTCTCTCTCTCTGTGAGGGAGCTTTGAAGCGAGCTAGTCAAGCGTATATACAGCTCTAAAGTGATGAATGTTTAAACGTCGAGCATACAAGGCGAGATCAATGTTACTCAAGACCTTTTTCTGCGACAAATATAACTCTCTGCCCCAGCATTTGAATTCCCTTTCTTACTCTTTGCCTTCCTCTTCAGTCGACGACATTTTTCTCTTGCTTCAATCTGCCTCTTATGCCTCATCATTTCTCATCATTTCTGCAACCTTTTTATCTGCAGCCCCTTCTTATTCACTACTGCAGCAATTTGAGCTGCCCCTCCAGCAGCAGCACCTAGAGCTGAAATAATGGGTATGACAGGAAGAAATCCCCACCGTTTCTTCCTCCTGGGTGCAACACCAACAAGTTCCTTTCCGTTCGTAATTGGTGTTACTAGTCTCGCTGCCAACCTTTTGCCTAATTTAGCATTGGACGATTGCACTCTTCTCCACGCCTTTCTAGCCAAGCTGTTATCGGCGATGTTACTTGAGACAAAGTCCTTATGCTTGGCGTAGGCAGTATTGCGAAGTTAGCACGCTTCGTTTAAGGGATTGATTCCGAGTTCGCCTCTGTTTAAAATCTTTTCTAGGTTCATTCCAGACCCGCAATATATGTAACCTGGCAAATGTGCTTTAAATGGCAGCCGATTTTTGAGAGAGTTAATTAACCCCATGACCTCTTGCGAGGTTAACCCTCTTAGCTCTCATGGTATACCAATTTATTTTTTATCATATCTTTGTTCTTTTATACTCTTTCCATCCTTACCCTAGGGTGATTTGCGACTACTTTTACAGCACGGTAGCCAACGAAATATGGACTCGAATATTTAGCACATTTCTATACCAAAGTACCGAGGCATTTTAATTCTGATAATGCGAACATGATTATACTCTTAAGACAATTCAATTTAAACTTGAATCATATATATATATATACATATATATGCTGATTAATTAAGCACGGACATGTAATATACAGAGTTTAAAGGTTTGTGCAAAAGTGTATGGGAGAGCTCTTCAAAAGGAAGACCCTTTACGATGATATTCCACGAATTCTGCCAGTGAATGACGGTCGACATAGGAGCAGCTTTGATGTATATATAAATAGATAATAAAGAAGCTGAACATTCATAGTTCGACACGAGTATTGACAGATTCAGATCACAGAGGACTGCGTCAGTTAAGAGGCCGTTACATCAGTTCATCATCATTAACAGGAATGGAAAATGAAACTACCAATTCAGGAATAAGAGACTGTGCATTGTTCAGGACCCTGAAAAAAGCGGTGATGCAAGTATTAAAATTGACAATACATTAAGGATATGTTCGAACGCTGAACAGCAACAGATATGTTTAAACATACAGGCACACATTTTGTTTAAAAATTTAAGGCTATTTTAAAAAATCAAGATATACGTAACGGCATATGTAGAGTTAGAAACCAATATAAGCCTATGACATAAAGAAAGACATCGTCCACTAAAGGATCATTCATTAGACATCAGAATTCACTATTAATCATGCTATAAACACGGCCATCTCAAAGTTACGAATAATGTCGCTAATCTGGTCCTAAACGTCAGTTTTACCAGCTGCATGGGATATCATTAGGCGACATACTAAGCCGTTAGAATGATTTTATAATATCTCATCAATATTTCCTGTGGATATATCATCTTGACTTGGCAAGTTAACACTAGAATATTTGCTTTCATTTGTGTGCTTATTTAGTCTGCTCATTCGAAAACACTCATCTTCTTGAATCCAGCACGTCAGCTGTTGAAGATATTTCAGGGTCACTTGCGAGGGATCCCAGTACTGCAGGTTCTGATTCTAACACCCTCGGCCTTGAAGAAATTTCAGGATCGCTTCCGGGAGTTACAAGTACTACACATCTTGAATCTAACACTCCAGGTCTTGATGAGATTTCAAGGTCGCTGGGGGAAGTTCCCGACACTACAGAGCTGGAGATCTCTTTACCACATCTTCTGCTATGTTGTTTAAGTCTTGAAAAAGATCAGTTTTTTAAACTGCTATTGCATATGCAACATTTAACCAAGGAATTCCACCTCTCAATGGCAATATATGAAAAAGTAAGATTCTCGTAAGTTGGTTGTAAACGAATGTCTTTATGATGATTCATGTTCAAAGTATATCTCTACAAGGCAATGTATACTATTGAAGTTGAATTCGTATACGTCAAAAGGAGACTGAAATATTATTAGCTTATTTACTCATTTCATTGCGATCTTTCAATATTGATAGCTGTAAACCCTATAGACAAGTTATGGCAATCTACAATATGCAATATTTCCATGTTATTACACAATTATGTTAATTACAACTATTTCATAAATAATATTCAGGTTCGACGATCATGAAATGGAGGCACAGAGATCGAGTATAACTTTGCTGGTTAGATAGCAAAGAGAATGTCCAAGTTGGGCTAGATGCGGGTTAGGTGGTTCAGATAATTACAAAGCTGTAACTCTTGCATGCAAGCATCCTACTTTTTAGTGAAATGGGGATATATATAGAAATGTATTCTATACATTTATAGAAACTTGGTTACAAATTTGCTGGCATTTAGCGAGACAGGGTTAAATGAAGCTACATATTTGCTGGCTTTACCTAAACTGGGTTACATTTTAGTGAAATGGGGTTACACATTTGCTGGAATTTAGCGAGACAGGGTTACATTTTAGTGAAATGAGGTTATACATTTGCTGGCTTTAACGTGACATGGTTACATTTTTAGTGATCCCTGGAATGTTAGAGGCTTGAGTGTGTCTCTAGGGGTCTTCAACTTGCTTATTGCTGCACTACAGTATTCGCTGGCTAATTGGTTTGCGGCATTATAACATGATAAATGGTGAACTATAATGCATAATGAATGATTCTTTATTTGACAACGTCTTTGTCTATATCGTAGGCTTTTAATTTTGTCTAACTTCATGATGTGGCATGTGAGCTGTTAATATGTTTAATTTGGTAATACAGACCGGAATTAGGTCATGATAGTGGGGGTAAACCGGTTCTTCAGTAGCGTCTGACGCTACCTCAGTCTCTTAAAAACATGGGGACCTCTCTGCCGATAGCAAGACAGGTATTCCCTATTTATTCTTAATATATTCAGTCATATAAACTTCTGGCATGTAATTTCTTGAAGTAATTAGATCCTTCTATTCTTCCACATCATGATTTAGATATATGTTTAGGTATTTTCAGGTATTAGGGAACTTAGTTCAGCTCGCCCCTGTCGGACCTCTTGTACATTAATGTTTGATCCTGTTTTCGGTACCGTGCTCTACTTCCCCTTGAGTTAAATAATGTAGAGGTTACGACAATTGGCGTGAGTCGCCGGGTATTTTGAGATTTCGAAGTGTAATTTTTCTTCTTCTTCTAGCCTGAAATGTAGCGTGTTTGCTCCTCCACGTGTTCGTTGGAACATGTAACTCCTTAGTTTTGCGTTAATGGTAAGGGTTTGTATTTGAAAATTGTCGTTTTATGTTATAAATTCCTCTAAAAGTATTTCTTTATAAGTTCAGTCTTTATATCTTTGTTTTGAGCTCACTTTAAAAATTTTCCTTGTCTTGCTTTTGGCGTAGCGTCGGTAATTTTTGGCTTCATTTTCTCCTTACCATTGTTTAAATTCTGCTTGTATGAGAAATTGTTTACACTGTTTTTCTAAATTTCTTGTTTTTTTGTGAATTTTGGAAACAATTGAGTGATATTTGCAACCTTGATAATGTGGTTGCCGCGTGTTAGCTGGTGTTGCTTCATCTATGCGTGGTCTTGCAATTCACTAACAATTCTAAAATGTGAAGCAAATGTTTTACAATACGTGTTTTGTCTCTTAAGTTGCGTGTGTGTATAAAAAGTGAGGTGCATCTATTTAAAAGAAAAAAGAACTTCATATTTGTGCATCGTACTCGTACGTTCGCCGTGGACGCTTAGTAGTAGTACTACGAATAATTTTGCTTCACCGTTGCCATGTTTGGTTTTATCTAGTTACGCAATTATTTTTTGAAAGTATTCCAAATGACTAATTTGAGTGAAAGTTTCAGCTACCACCACCTGTGCCAGTATCTTCACCTATATAGGTTTAACGAGCATCCAATTTGGACCAGCAGGACTTATCCACCCCCATTGGATGTCGATGGTGCAGTTATATGTGTGTTACCAGAATTTGGAAAGTTGCACTGGAATTTTGTGGTAAAAAGAAAAGAAAAGAAAAAGAAGCCAACCTGTAAGTATGTGCACATGGTGTGTTGCAAAGTGTCGTATGTATATTTTGAAAAATTGAAAAGTTTCATAATGAAGTCAGGTATGCTAAATTTGTATTTTGCTTCACTGAAGAATGCCTAATTAAGATTCCCTTTTCAGGAATAAAGTGTGCTATGTATGTCTCTGCTAAATTGAAGGGTTTGTCACCATTTTGTGTGCTGAAAATTCTGGATTTTGTTTTGGGCATTGGAAATTGTTTGGTTATGTTATGCTGCAGTGTAATTGGTTTGATGTGTATTGTGTTAAATTACCTTTGATTTCCAGGAATGATATGTGCAAGTGTTAATTTGGTAATGATGTGCTTTTTTCTGCTGCATTCTTTTGGTTTGATTTTGTGTTTCATTATGATGCTGTGATCTCTCTTTGCAGGAATTTTTGTATGAATTTTGTGTGTTTGTGAGGTTATGTGAGTAGTATATAGTAGATTTGCTTCGGTAGGAGTGCCGAAGAGTAACCCCTGTGGTAGCGAGATGTGATGAGTTAACGTCAGCTTCGATGCGATAGCTACAATGTACCCTTGAAGTGTGAATGTTTGAGTTTTCAGGAGGGCTAACATGTACCTGGAAGTTCGATGTGACGAGTTGAGAAATGTTTTGCTTATTGGTGTTGCTGAAACGGCCCAGTACAGCGTGTGTGATGTGTTCACAAAAGAGAATAAATGCAATGAATTGAATGCAATGAGAATAGTTTTTTTGAGTTTATACAACAAGTGTTAGTACCATCTTATACAACAAACTTTAATACCATCTATTTTCCAGCTTAATCTTGATTTGGTAGATGTGGATGCAACAGTGTAATGCTATGTTATTTGTGTCATTCCTGAAATGTTTATGTGATTTGTTCAGTTTATGCCTATTTAAGGTATCTTTGATTTTGCAGCTAGTTCAATGAGACATGTCAGTGAAGATATATTATTTTCTCAGTAATTACTGTGGATGACGATGATAGAAATGATGATAATGGTCATAACGAAGAGGATATGGTAGTAATGAGAATGAGAATTTGTGTTATTGCAAGTAAAGCATGAGTACTTATAGTTTAAAGCATGTAACGAGGTGTTTATTTTCAAGCATGTAGTAATGGTTACGGTAGCTTTGGTAGTATTCAAGTGAGTGTGTTGTATTATTTGAGCCATGGTTAGTATGAATGATATTGTTTCTCGTGTATGTATGAATGAATGATAAGTGCACTTATTCATTTTGTTTATTAGTTGTACCAGCTGGTCAGATTTAATATTGGGATCCCAAATGTTTCGCTATACTTGTGTTGTGTTATTATGTGTAAAGAATGGATGTAATTGACATACTATTCATGTATTCTGGCCCTTTCGTGTCTCTTTACCTTGATTCTTAAGTAGCTATTGTAAAATTTTGGCTTGTATCAATTTGCAAAATTCAGTATTTATGTCAATGTGTAATCAATTTTTTTCCTTTTCTAAGTACTAAAATTGAATGTCCGTAAATGTTTGCAAAATTTGTGGCATTTTCTGTTCACATTAGTTTAAATGACATACTATTTCTTTACTTCTTCTCTGTATAATCCTTTGGGAGCAAGCTCTTCTGGAAATGCTAAAAGTTTTGCTAGCTATTATCATTATCATTATTATTAGAGTTAGAAACTATGTCCCTTCTAGCAAAAGGATGTCAATGGATTCCATTCCCTCTCCTTTCCACCATTTGCTGTGGTTATGAGAACACTTAATGCGATTTCCTGGTCACTGACATCCCATACAAGACAACCTGCTACCTTCAACTTGGAACGGGGCAGTTACTGCAGGCATAAAGGTACAATGAATATTATGGTACATAAAAACGTATTTTGAATTGACTAAATGCTGAAACATTCTACGAGAGGATTTTCAAATAGCGTAAGACGATAGTATATATTCCTCAATGTACATAAAACAAAAACATCTATTTGGAATACAAAATTATAATGAATAGCATTCTTTGAATGAGTTGCAGTAGCATACTGAATATTCCTGTAACGAATGCTCGGACTCTAGGGAGATATCACTTCACTTTCAATGCACTAAATGCATGTAATCGCATACCTGCACTCCTCTCTCTCACTCACTCTCCCTCTCTCTCAGAGAGAAGTGTTTTTGCATTAAATGAATGCTGTAATGTTTTCCAAGGGGATTTTCAATAACCTTAGATGTCAGAATATTTATCCTACCTAATAAAATATGTTAACTTACAACGACGTTTAGCACTCCAAAATTATGGGCAATAACATTTTTGATCGGACTCTTCCAAAACTGAGCGCGTGGTGAATTCGTTCTCTAGAATGATAAAAATATTTTCAAAGCATTAGATACATGTAATCACATCACTGCGTGTCTCTCCCTCCCCCCCTCTCTCTCTCTCTCTCGGGAGAGATGACTGGCATTGAGTTTTTTCCATTAACCTCGGCTTGCTTGGGGGTAAAAGGAACTCAAATAAGATGCTATTTTCTCTTTCTGTGTCTCTCTGTCTCTCTCGGAGAGAAAAAAAATTGTATTCAACAAATGCTGTAATGTTTTCCGAAAGTGTTTTCAATTTCGCGAGATGTTAGAATATTTATCCAGACGAATAAAGTAGGTTAACTTATAACGGCTTGTTTGCACTCCGAAATTATGAAGGATAACATTCTTCATCGAACTGTACGGTCGTATTTGGTATTACCGTAATGTATACTTATACCAATGTATATATGTGATAGAATTGTTTTGCCTTAAATACATGCATGAGCATTCATTCGTCTCCCCGCCTTTCTCCAACTCCCCCTCTTTCTCTCTCTCTCTCACTCTCATGCGGTGGGAGATGACAGGTTTTTCGGAAGCAGAGAATAGCGCAGATATGCAATAGGCATGTTCTCTTGTAAATCATATATGTATACGACGAAATGTATTTAACTTTTCAAATGAGCACGTGTATAAAAAATGCATTGCCTTTCGCTAGCGTAACATTTGAAACCTTTTTTTCCCTCGACCGATACCCGGTCAATGGTTAGCGTAATGGACTCGGTTTCCCATTAATATACACTGAAGGAGAGAAGCAATTTTGTATGGAATAAATGCCGTAATGTTTTCTGAATGGATTTTCAATAGCACGAGATATTAGAATATTTGTCCAAGCGAATAGAATATGTTATTTTGCAAGGAATTCACATATTCTGAAATTATGGACGATAACATTTTTGATTGGACTTTACGACTGTACCTGGTATCGCCGAAATCCATAACTGCACCGTCGCGATATAAAATGTTTTTGCTTAAACGCATGCACTGACATCCCTACACACTTCTGTCTGGATACTTTCTTTAAACTCAGTATGCCAGTGGAGAAAATAAGTCAAGCAAGTCAAGCACACTTTTCAATGTACTCACCAGGGTGATATATCTCTCATTGATGCACGGAGGGAGGCACACTTCGAGATACTTAGATCTTCTATGTTGTGATAGTATGGAATGAAGGTTTCTATGTGTATAAATATACTGCCGGATGGTATTGAATGAGGGCTACATATTCGTTTAACATAAACGCAAATATTTCTGGAATGGAGATGTTTTCTTCGGGAAATGGCACTGTTTCCATAGATAGCGTTGGAATATAACGTTTTTTGTTCCTTACATAGACAAAATTATTCCGCAATATTTCAATAACCACCGCAGGATTTTTTTCTTTAACTTGTGTGAATATAATGCATGCTTAAAACCTTGTTCGGTTTTTCTTGGGTGTGCGAAACGAAAAGTGGAGTGAGGTGCTAATTGGTATCCATAAGTGTGCCAGCAATCTTTGGGGTGTGCTACACGGATCTTTGTGCAACACGTGAGAATTGCGCTCATTCCAAAGGCCACCATAGTACCCCCATCTCTGACAAAAGTTATCACGTCAAGTGGAGTGTTTTATTAATTAGCATCCATAAGTGTATGACAAACATCATGGAAGTGTTTGGTATGTGCTGCGGGTTTGCCACGTGGGAATGCAATATTTCTCTTGAAAGATGGAATTATCCCAAGGTATCTCATGACACAGGAAATTGGGGTGAGGTATTAATTAGCATACAATGTGTGTTACAAACCGCATAACAGTGTTTGGAATGTGATGTGTTGGGGAGTCTTCGTGAAAATTCCAACCGCTCTAAAGCCACTTGGAGGAATGTTTGGCGTGTGGAATGGGGTTTTTCTTTGGGTGAAGAATAGGAAAGGGGATTGAGGTATTAATTAGTATTCGTAAGTATCCTGACGATGATATTTGTGCAACACCTGAGAATTCCATACACTCTAGGCCAACTGGAGGAATTTTTGGTGTGTGGGAAAGGGATTTTCTTTGGGTGAACCACAAGAAAGTGGGTTGATGAATTAATTAACATTCGTAAGTGTGCTGACGATGTTATTTGTGCAATATGTGAGAATTCCACACAATCTAAGGCCATTTGGGGAAATTTTTATATGTGAGAGTGGGTTTTCCTTTGTGTGGGAGTTTTCTTTGGGAAACAATAGGGAAGTGCAATGAGGTATTAATTAGCATATATAAGTGTACTAGCAATCTTTGGAAATGTGCGGTTTTCGTCACATGGGAATCCCGCGCGTTCCAAAAAGAACACACGCACACATCACCCCCATTATAAATATCCTAACAAAGGATCCTTGGCACTTACGGGACAACAAAACAAGATTAATTACACTCATACCATGACAATAGCAAGCAGGGAGTGGTATAACAACTGGAAATGTCAACTGTCACCCTTCGTTCAACAAACAATACAAGATTTATGACATGTCCCATTGTCTTTGTGAATGCAGGGGGCGTGGTTTGGAAATTTCATGCATAGGACAGGGCTCGAACTAGCGGTCTGTGAGCTAGCTCGCCTAAATATGCGCTATTCAATAAATAAAGGAACAGGACAGTCGGGGGCATGTAATTAACCTACGCAGTATTCGCTTGGATCCCCGGGGAAACCCCGAAAAATCTCATACCAGGAAGGTCGGTCGCGGGAATCGAAACCACGGCCTCCCAAATGCGGGCCACTTTGCCGCCTTAGCCATCCCGCCCGGTTTCGAAACGCCTAGTAAGTAATCACTACATTAATTTGGGCCATAATCTGAGTGAGGAATAGAAGGCGGTCGATTTCTTGTTGCAACTACAATGGATCCAACCGAACACCATTTCGTCACGAAATCTTGAATGCTGTTTTTCGCTGGCATTGGGCAAAGCGGAAATGTGTCCGCGAGTAATTCCAGCATTTCCCTGATAGAGCTGGTACGTACGTTTGCCTGTATTATGAGTCCTCCCCTTGGTTTACTGAATATGTCTAGCATATTCACAAAACATTTCTTTTTACAGCAACACGAATAAACAGCTGAAGAAACGGTAGCACAACTAAATAAATAAACACTTGGCAGTTACAAGTAAGGTAAAAAGAGAGCAATTGAAAGGGAAGAAATGATAGTAACACAACTTTGTTTTAAATCAAGTGAAATGAGACGGACCGGTTATTTGTGCCCAATCTTGAATTTCAGGGCCTCTTTTGTATTTTTCTCAAATCATGTTACTTTAGCCTGGTCTCTTAAATATTGAAGCCGTTCTCGGTGAGACAAATTTGATGCGGCTCCTTACTTCAAGTTTTTATAACATTTAATGTTATCTGATGCTTTGATGAGTTTATGATGTCTCGTAGCCCGTTCTGCGTTGTCTCGTACGCCTGCTGATCTAGTGGTATAGCTACAACCTATTTATCTCAGGGTATGCATGAGTTCATTGTGAAAGGATAACACCAGTTTAGTTAGCTGAGAAATTTTAATGTTGACTAAAATATTCACTTTGAGAAGAGTTACCTACTGTTGAATTTAGGAATTAATTCTATAATGATAGTTAAGCGAAGCGTCAATTGCCGCAAGTCGTGAAAATATTACTCGAAAAGATCCCTCACAATAGGCACTAAATGTTTCTATCGCCGGCGCTTTCATGTGCGCTCCCAGCTTAAAATTACACACGATAGTCAAGAATCTCAGGAGAGTCACGAATATATGACGACTGTATGCACGAATGTGTCTGATTTACAATGCGTGCTATTTTCTTAACTACAGATCCGCCCCAATATCAGTACCCCTACCAACGTTCCTTCTTACCCAGTCCAATATTAAAGCGCTGCGTATGTTTTTCTTAACTTTTGATGTGCTGTTCCTCCTCGAATCTAAGAATTCCAATTCTCTTTCTAATTTATAGAAGTGCTTTCTACGTAACTTTGCAAATGTACTGAGCTAAAACAAGCTGCATTCCAAGAATCTTTAAGCTAATATGTTCTATATTCCGCTGTTACTAATGTCTACCTTACATAACTTTCTTTCCGGGCAAATCCTTCAACTCAGGTTTATTATATTATACATTGATTTAACATACGGAAATTGTTTATTGCAATTATTTTTGTTATTATCATTTCTTTACTCAATTATTTGATACTCCCGTCCATAATCACGTTATCAATGCATAAAGTTTCGACCTCAAACTTATCATCGTCTTGCATTTTATTATGTCCACTGAGAACTATAGCTATGTTAAATTTGCAAACTGCAGAAAACTTCAGTAAAGAAATCCGTGAACTTCAGTGTTACGTGGCACCCAGAGTTTTCGACAAGCCACTCAGCGGTTACCTCTAACCAAGATGTCCCATCCACAACCTAATCACAAAGCCATAACCATTGTTATTAAATGGAACGACGAATCTTTCTGTCGATCAAATACATGGTACGAATTTCTCCAACACCAAAGCACCTGCCGATTAGATTTGCGTACCTTGTGGGTAATATCTCGTATTGAATATGATATCAAATTTTTGATATGTGGGAGATTATAATAAAAGTCCAAAATACCGAAGATTCATTACCAACTTCGAAAGGTAAGTTTTCACTCAACTTTATGTAATAAATACACAGCTATTTGATACACTTGATGTGTGTTAAAGTTGAACATTCTACAGAAACGGAACATTCTATACACCTGCTTACTGAGCACTTGCTGTAATCTTTTCTAACGACGGTGTCCTGGAAGCAAGAAGGCGAGTCCTACTTAACGCTGCAATGTGTATTTTTGTTCAATCAAAAGCTCCAGTGCTTTTCGAATTGCTTTTAAATTACTCGTAACTCTGCTTTAATCAGCTTCGATATACTGTAGGTAGGCAATTAATATCAAATGGGTGGCTCCCTAAGCTTTAAAATTATTGTGATATTTTTATAAGTAATGGAATATAAGCATCGTATATCTATCAGGATAAAAACGTTAACCAAATCTATAATTCAGAAGCTTTCAAATAGTAATTGTATCTGAAGTTTTCCGGCTGCTCATGTCATTATTTGAAATAGTGTACATATGTGTAGAAGTAAAAAGCGTTTGGCATGGAAAACTCAGTATTTGCAGAGCTCAACTTTTATTCCTATTAAAATAGCTTCCAATCAAATACTTGCGTTTTAAGCGGTGGTGTACATGAAAACATTACCGAGTGAGGTGACACAGTGATAACATGTGTAACTCGCATTCGGGAGGTTCCAGCTTCCATTCCCGGCAAGTGCCCACTCTGGCCCATGGGTTTTTCCTGTTTTCCTCAGTTAGGCAGGCGAATGCTGCGGCAGTTCATCTTCTATCACGTCTCTTCTGTTCCTCATTTCATATTCCCATCGTCTTCCTTGACATCTGTTTCAAGGTTGTAGGATCAGGCGACGGTGATCGGCGTGTTGCGGCTGGGCGGTGGCTGTAAGCTCTATGGAGGTTTCTTCCTGACTTCGTTCAGGGATAGCTCGATTGGGACCCGCGTCTATGTGCTTTCGGGCAGGCACTCTTTCAGGAACCACCCGGAGGCTCGGGGCCCAATGTGTGGGCTCGGGCGGCACTGGGGGTTTCAATCTGGAAACATTAGGTACTCCGTCCATGTTTGCGCCTGTTGTCATCCGGATCTGGTCGCCCTTCGGATCTTTCCCCTCATCCCTCCATCGTAGGGGTCACAGTGGAACCACAAGGGGCCGGATGGCCTGCGTGCAGTGCTCTGTCCAGGTTTCGGGGCCCACCGTTCGTCAGTATCTTTACATTTACCTTTTGCACGAAAACTTAATCTCTTGCATAGAATAATGTTAACAGAATGGAGGGAAAATTAATATATGGTACAGTCCTATGTAAGGCATTTCTAATAATAATCTGAGTCATTAGAAATGTTTTATGTCTGGCCTTAATCTATTGTGCACAAATGCACAAAATGGAAATTTATTCTTTATTTGGATAAGAGCAGATTCTATTGGCCTACTAAAATGTAAAATAATGCATATTAAAGCTATGAATATGATAAAGTGTAATTAATTTTGGTGCAATGTTACCATAAGAGTAAGGTTAGTTTTATTTATTAAATCAACGTTTTAAGCCACGATAAATAAGAGCTTTGCTTTTAAATGGTATCGGTTTAACGTGTATTATTACTATTATTATTACATTTATTATTAGTATTATTATTTAATAAGGCGTCCCTACCACTGTAAAACAACATTATGTTTTTCTCACGTTTCGTCATATTATTCACACATGGAGCGATTAAGGCAAGGATAATTGAGGCATACGAATACAACGCAATTAATCAACATTTTATTTAATGTTCACTTTCTTCCTAAGTGGATCGTTTCGCCATAATTTAGCACATTTGCTTTGTATAAATCCTAATTTAAACTAAAGTCACTAACCCGCAAGGGTCGAATAACTGATCACACACATTTGCCTTACATGGTTACGTTATTTCTCGTCCGTTCGGGCTATGTAGCACTCACATATTTGATATAAACGCTGTTACCAATATTCTGCGCTGTTTTAACATCTTCTTTTACTTACTTTGTTGGATGTTTAAATAAAAATTAAAGGTTTTGATAGTATCGTTTATTATAGGTTTAAATAAAAGCATTAACCTTTTATTTTCTACTTTAAATTATTCAGTAAATGTGTCCATTTTACTTTTACCTTTTCTTCAATAAGCTCCCTGAGTTTGCGCGCGTGTGCGTGTATTTGTGTATGTGTAATTTTCACACAATAATAGTCAAACAATGTTAGGAAACCTATTATATAAGATGCCCTAGGTTCCGCTTATAAAATAGACTGTATGACATCCTAATTACTTTGCCAAAAGTGGGAGGTTCCAATGAATAGAAAAACCAAAATACTGAAATACGGTGCTATTAGGTTTTTCTAATGTTATAGTGTAAGGCTTTGTAAGAATAATGCTTTTAACAGGTTTCGTTATTTACAACATTTCAATACGTTGAATTTAGGAAGATACAATAATTATTTAATATTATTCTTGTATGTAAATCCTTTACGTATAGTTTGGTTAGTTAATTAGTAATAGTATTTGGATGGCGGAAAGCATCACCGCCACATTCGGGTTATATATTTATTCATATTCTAGTACAAAAACTAACAGTCAAAGCAATCAGAGAGATAAACACTAGAATTAGAAAAATAGAAATAGTAAACCAAAGAATACAACACTTAAGCAATAGAAAACACACAGAATATTGGAAAACAAGAAACTAGCAAATATGAGCCTACAATACAGTTCTGACACAATTCAAAAGACACTATCATACGATAAACTTCCCGTTAGCTTAAAAATCTGAACACCATAAAATTCAAGAATGGAACAAAAATTAAACATACATAATTATGCATTCAGTTTTTGAAAAATCTCCAATCTAAACGTACACAGGCCTGTCAAGTCCACCATATTTTATTTGGGAGTCAAAGTATCTCTTTCCATCAACACTGCCATCATTCTTTCCCCGAGGTTCACCATACTTGACACTACTGTCCATTCCAAACCAGAGTGCCTCTCACAGTAAACAAACTCTTTGTATTATCCGCGCGAAAGTAGTTCGCAATCCCAGCCCCTAATGGCTGTTGTTCCCCTCAAATGCTTGTTGAACATTGTTTCAATCTGTAAAAAGGCGCCCTGCCTGAGAATCGTAGTTCAAAATACAACCTGAGGTAACAATCGATTTTATAAATATGCGGATATGAACATTTTGCTTACGTTAATCACAATCCATGGGCAAAAGTGCAACACACAAAATCCGAAGCCTCCGAAGATGACTCAGCTGCCACATCGGAATCAGAACTACTCTCCAAAATAATGACAAGCTTATCCACAATTCCATAGCACTGTCACACACAAAACAAGTTCCCACACTTGATTCTCATCTTCTATGTTCTATTATGTCTGTTTATATTCCCTGCGCGCTTTGTTTACACTTCTCACTGAACGCATGTAAAATCGGATATTAGTTTCGTAATGTGCACTAACGCAAGTGTCGGGTATTTTTCTAATAGTGAGTTGAATATATTAAGTATTGTTTGTTTTTCGCAAATTTTTAACCGTTTGCCGCTTTTATGTTTGAACAGTTTATTCGCACCACACACACACACCTTTCTCTGCCATGAAAACTCAAATACCAACGGACTAAATCACATCATTTGACCTGAGCTTAGCATACGTGTGCTAGCGTATTATGAATGCCTGTTCGCTTATGATTTCCTGTGTTACGCAAAGCGTTTATTCGATACTCAGATAGCACCTCCGGGAATTCATTGCTGCATTTCTTGTATAAGCAAGAGAATAGCAGTCATGCATACAGTTGGTATTAACAAGCAAGGTACTCTCGGCGTTAGCGCAATAGCAGACGAAAATCATATTTTGCAATCTCTTAACAGTTAGTATGTATTCATTTACCTTTAGCAATGAGTACTTATAATAACCGCAATAAAATCTGCAGTTCTAAACGTTTCCTGCCCTAATATTTCAATGTACAATACATGTATTAAGGAACTACTTACGTTGGCATAAGAGTGTGTTCTTGGGTTCGCGACGAGCAGAAGCACGTGCTTCTGTTTACATAAGAGGGAACTATGGTTTGGAATGGACAGTAGAGGTCTGCACTCTAATGAAGACGACCTAGCGTGACTCACCGGTCCACCTTCGGTTGTCACATACGGTAGTCGAGACAGCTTTAGCCGAGCGCGTGAAGCCGAACAGAGACAGCCAAGTGGTTACGGCCAAATCTCTTCGCGAACAACCGTAATGCTGTCGTTGCCCTCCGTGCTGTAGTGATTACCACGCTAGCCTTTAGCTCCCGAGGCCGCGGGTTCGAACCCGCGGAGAGCGATGGGTTTTTTCGGGCGCAAAAATCCTTAGCGTGGCTTCCTTCGGAAGGGAAGTAAAGCCGGTGGTCCCGTGTCGTAGATTTACGGCACGTAAAAAACCTTAAGCCTGATAAAGAGGCCTCTGAGAAAAATTTACTGTCTTTCACACCCAATATAGAATGGGAAGCTAAAGACCACAACAGTAGAGAGCGTCCATAAATAAAACTCAAATTTTAGTAACGCTGGCGGGCTCTGGTGCGTCCCAGTTGTAATTCACTGCCGGAGAGTCATTAATCATCAGAAGCAGGTACTAATACCGTACCAAATTTAAAGGCTTCTGCCCTTAGTATTGTACAGTAAAGGGGTTTTAGTTGGGGTAGCAAAATTTGGGGATGGCAAGTTATCAAATAGATTCATTCCTATAAACTTCAACTATTCATTTATTTAAAACACTATTATATATCCAGATTGTTCACTATTACATACCTATTAATCTTTCGTACATCATCTATTGTCTAAATTATTCCGAAGTTCTGCATTTTAATTATTTGTTTCTTATTGTATATTAAGTCCATGAACACGGTAAATGATATCCGACGGGTTTCAGTTTTGTGTACTCTGTAAGAAATTAGTAGTTTCTATTAAAAAACAAGCTTGCAGAAACCACCACTATAATGAAGATGTTCAGGGTATTCAAAATTTGAGCAGATTTCTGTATCATTTTAATGCATTGAAATAAAAAAAAATAGCTTGAACAACAACTTGCCACATCAGGCGGCGCGGAAAGGATTGGTTTTAAAATATAAGTGGCGTTATTAAAGAATGTCATTACATGAAAGTATCCTCATTGTTCCCATTAATATACTTTGTACTTGCAAGGTTTTAAATGAACGTGTTGTACAGTATCTGCACGCTTAATTTTAGTTTTCGGTACAACTTTGTGTTGGTAATATTACCGTATTACTTTTAAAAATAAAGGAAGAATTTATGAATTCGTTATACGAGACTTTAGAATAACCTTAAAAATAATAATAAATCTTGTTACATTCACATGGCTTTCTCTACAGACTCTTCTATAAATTAGTCTTAGAAAAGTTCATGCCTCTATTTGCTTCGTGTTAATCGAGATAAACGTTTGCAGAAGTGGTTTTATTACAGGAAAAAGATAAATACTTTAGGCTTAAGCGATAGTCATATTCATCGCTATGTGAAGGCTTTAAAATTCCGTTCTTTTGCATTACCACTGGAAAACAAATCTGATGTGTTACATTCACATAGCTTTCTCTACCTACTAATCATTTACTCTTATATAGCTTCCACAAACCCTTCTTATGAAAGCTTGTTTTTCTTTTGTTCTTTGTTGTTTTCATGTATAATTCATGTTAATCGAGATAAACCTTTGCAGGAGTTTCATTAGACATTTCGTTGAAATAGCAGGCGCGCAGAACAACTGAATCAATACCCAGATGTTTAAAAACCGGATCGCTATATGTGCCGCAAAAACTACATTCTCGGATATCTCGGAAATGACTGATGTAACTAAAAGGTTCTTTGAAATAAATTATGTGTTTTAAAGAGATCTGCATCTTTTGTGTGGTAGCTTCTCTCTTATGATTTACCAATTACACCAAATTATATAAAATTCCTTCTGAATGAAGAGGGCTTCAGATGCTACTCCCAGAAAATTCAAAATATGCACTTTATTTGTCATGCAAATTTCATAAACATATAGTATTTTAATCAAAATCATTAAGTCATTTTTGAGAAAATCGAGAATTTAATGGAAAATCTTCCATGTCAAGGTCAGTTTGTCTTGTTGCATCCTTGGTAGCTACTGAACTTCAATAACACCTTTGGTATTTCACCCACTTTTCGTTTTTGAGTTATGCTGTTCAAGAACACACACGAACTTTCTTCCAAATTGCTTTTATGGGCTCAGGAGGCCTCAAAACATGTAAGTACATACTGTAAGTACGTAGAACAGAGATTAAAAGTCAGATGTTTACACTTGCAGGACATTCTCTAGTCACTGTTCTACAAACTCTTTTTACGAAAGCTTATTCTTCTATCCACTTGTTAATCTAAATAAACATTCATTACGCATTTCATACACCTTTTACTGTAGTATACAGTAAGTAAAACGACAGTCAGATACTTAAAGAGCTTGTCGCTAAGTGTGGCTTTGAACTGTTATGTTCCTTGCATGACCATGAGGGGAAAAAGCGAATAACAGCTTATCATTTGAGAAAATATAGGTACTTAAAAAGCAAACCAATAACAAGGAATATCTCGGAAACGGTTGACTCCATCATAAAATTTCATTTTACATAAATTGTGGCTTTAGCGAGATGTGTAGTAATATTTAGTCTATCTGTTACAGTTTATCAACTATACAAAAGTCATTCAGAATGAGAAAGACTTCGTAGTCTTCACCGCTACCAACCGCAAATACCGCTACACCATTTCCAGAAAATTCAAGATATACATTTTATTTGTCATGTAAATATATTAAACATGCGGTATTTTAACAAAATTCTCCTCGGTGAAAACCGCCATCATACTATACGTCACCAAAATAACGCCCATAGCCACATAAGGACTGGACATCATATGTCAGAAGCTGAGCCTAGCGGACCTAGGGACACTAGAAGCAGTCAAGTCACGCTTCCTGAAAGTTCCACTGTGGTGTGGTAATATTCCTCATTTACCACAAGAAACAACTGAATATCGACGACACTTTAAATAAATGACAAAGGTATTGATACCTTGGGCGTCATTTTGGTGTAGGATTATTGGATTGGACTCGTTGGTACGGGTTAAAACAAGTCGGGTACTATTGGTGTGGTATTATTGGGTTGCTGGGTTCGTTGTAGGTGCGAGGGCGTGTGTTTTGGTCGTAAGTTCTTAGCCCCTCATGCGTTCGTTTCCCTTTTATTGATAATGTGATGTTGGACCGGGGAAGGATTCTTATCTCAGGTATACAAGCAAAGAAGGCGCAGGTAGCCAGTACTCGACCTTCGGTTGCTGGTCACTTTATTCTTGCAAAAACACACTCCCTTTGTCCCGCACACAAGACACAAGCCAATCGCTACAGTTATGATAATTTATTAAGTCGCTGTCACCTATGTAACGTCCCGATGATGATTTGTCGTTCCTCGCTATAACACGCTAATTTCTATGTTTATTGCTTATTCTCTTGCACAACGCTATACGTGAACTTTTTTAATGTAGACTTAGTTATTTTGCCGACCACTACGCCGGAAATGCCACACTTAGCGTTTTAACATGATGCCGGTCGGAACGAGAGTGTTCCTTCGTTTTCGCAGCCCCTACCTCCTTCTGTCTAGGATATTTTCCTGCTTCACGCCCATTTTTAGGCGACTTGGTTTGGTATCCTAACCACGTGACTTATCACGTCGGTTATTTGCTGCTTTCCCTTCTATGCGTAATTCTTATTGGCGGTTCTCCTACCAAGAGTAGTGCGAAAACTATTTCCAATCTGGGAATATTTTATGGCCTGTCGCTCATTTCTAGCGTTGGTTTGTCCGCTTCAGTGAATTTGGAGACCGATTAAACACGTACGCCTTAGTGCCTTTAAGTCGCGTTGGAATGTTCTGTCTTTGTTCAGAACGCCACATGTTCGGCAGAATTCTTAAAAGGCAGAAGACCTTTCCGGTGTGTCCCGTTATAGCCTCTAGCTATTTTAACAGCTACATGTTCCGGTCTACGCTTCCGCAAACTTTAGCTCTTTTGAAATTTCATTCCTTATGCTATAAGTATGACTAATTTTATGTGTATTTCTTCTACTTATTTATTATATTTACTGTATATGTATGTATGGATAATTGACAGGTGCGTGTTTGTGCTTCATGTGCCCTTCAAAGGGAATTGCGATGTTTTCATTTTTGGGAAATTCGCATTTCGCTTTGAATGTCCCACTGACTCGTGCGTAAGAGTTACATTAAACTGCTATTGACCCTAACATCCGCCTAACGTCTAACATTTTTGTTTGTTAGTTTTTTTGCGAGTGCGATTAACTGTGAGGACATTCGTTAATGTTCTGGCTTGTCTTGCATGTCGGGCGAGAGGGGTTCAAATTACAAAATCATATATACCTAACATGGTTTGTCATGCTTATCCTGTGGCAAACACTGTTATATCGCACTGCTTGATGTGCGAGATTTGAATACATATAGACATATATATATAATGACCCTAAAATGTTACAGATAATATCTAATGGTATAAGTGTACTGGTTGACATAATAATAGCTATACAATCATAATACTTGTAAAGAAAACACTGAAATACATGATTTACAGAAATTCTGACGTAATGTCACCTCAGTATGTTATTTGTAATTGAATGTTTTCCTTGTTACCGTACCAGTTCTGTGTCTAGATAACAATAGCTTACTCAAGCAGGTACGCCTTTACGTTAATTATACTGTTGCCATTTCTTTCCTCTCCACACGCACATGTATAGTTTTATTTTACAGCACTATCACACGTTAGTACACTTCACACGGAACACACATGTTCCTTGTTATGCACATTTTGTGGTGTTTGAAAGAAGACACATTGTTAACATTTTCTGTTTTTAATTTTCTTAATGGCTGACATTTCAAGTTAGAAATTAAATGGCCGGGAGTACACTCATTATAGTTAATGTCTAAGGTACTACATATATTACAATTCTTAATATCTAATTCATTCACAATTACCTATTAATGTCCTGTATGTTTAAAGTATGTTTACAGTAGGGTATAACTATTTACATTTATGCACAGTATTTAGATTTGGAGCAAATTTAATAGTAATATGCTTTTCATTTACATATGAAATATGAAATTTTTTTCTTTTTCTTTTTTTTAAGTTACATTTGTTAGTGGTCGGTGAAACCCCAGGGATGGCATTGTACCCTGTCTCTTTTTGTTTGAATCTGAAAAATATTTTTCTCGATAAAGTCATGGTAACTGCTTAAAAATACATTTACTTGGTTTCTGTACAATTACTTACAACTTGGTAAGATAGTTTTAGTTGCTACCATTTGCTTATCATTCCCATTCACACCACGTGACTTCCTAGAGTGAATATTATCCGAAATTGTTTGTTCATAAAAAATATTCTTTCTTTGTTGCTATAATACTTCCTCAGCTTCACGCGGTGGAGGGAATACCGATGTTTTCCAGTTAGGAATTTTCTATTTCCAGCTGTTTAAATGGTCGTAAGAGGGCCAAATTATACCTGCCGATGACCTGGTTTGTTCTGGTGTCAGCCAGTTCGAAGGCGCAATCACTCAACTCTCTGGTAATAACAGCTGGTCCCTTCCATAAGAGATGTGGTGTGTGCGACGTTTTGTTCAGTAGGGATGACCGATTATGTGCTTTCACTAGAACTGTATCTCCTACTTTTGGATGCCATGACTTCTTATGTATTTTCTTTTTTTTAAATTAGTAAATCATTTTTGTCATTATTATTGTGATTATTATGACAGTTATTACTATTATCATTACTATTATTATTATTGTTATTATTAAAATTATTATTATTACAATTATTGATATTGCGGAGACCCACGAGGTATGTTTTCGATATTAGAGAAGGGCAAAGCACTGACAAATCATACATAATTGTTTGGTCGACGGCCGATCGGAGGTTCAGGGGTACATTTCTGCATCTGTACTGCCATGGGTTTGCCTCTTGTTTTACCTGGAATTCATATTCTAAGGAAATGCACAAGCCTGTTCTTTTGTGAGGGCAGAGTGGTTTTTCTAAAGTACCTCGAAAAGCGTTTGTTGCTGGTTTTCATTCAAGTGAGGTATGGCATCGACTTTGTTTTTAATGGTCTTCCTAATGTCTTCACACCGGGTCGCTACCAGCTCCAGTAGCACAAATGAATCTGTTTGTTCTTCTAAGTCAAGGCTACAATAACATGCAGTAATTATTGTGCTTCGACCAGCGAGGTTTGCTCTGTCATTATCTATAAAATCATATTTTTCTTCCACATACTTATCGCTACATGCAACAGTGTTAAAAACATTGTGTTCCTCGCAGTCATCATTAATATTAATTCCTTTGTTTCGACCGGCGAGGTTTACACTAACATTATCTATAAAATCATATTTTTATTCTGCGTACATAGCACTACCTAAAACAGTGTTGAAAACATTGTGTCCCTCGCATTCGTCGTTAACGTTAGTTACTTGTAGCTTTACTAAGTATATATGTTCATCGATCTGAATTGAACAAACAATTTATCCTGTGCTACACGATTTTCCGCGGCGGTCAATTGTATGGTGTGAGGTGTCGTCTGAATAAAGGGGGCGACTGATTACCTCTCCTCCCTCTCTCTTTACCTCCAGCTGTTTTCTCTCATAATTTACACGAGCTTGAAATGCTTGAAATTGGTCACTACCAAATAAGATTTGTACAACGAGATGGGGTATTATTAAAAATATGAATTCCATGTGCACGCCGTTCAATGTAAACTCAATCATTACTTGCATTCGTATGCGTTGACGGTTTCTCCCCATGGCTAATAAAGTGTATACATTCGTAGTTGGGAGAGTCTGTAGTTTTAAGCCTTTGGCAG
Source organism: Deroplatys truncata (assembly GCA_030765065.1). Taxonomy (NCBI): domain Eukaryota; kingdom Metazoa; phylum Arthropoda; class Insecta; order Mantodea; family Mantidae; genus Deroplatys; species Deroplatys truncata. The sequence continues at coordinate 474,447,485 of CM060990.1, forward strand.
CAAGAGAGTTATAAAATTGCAGACTACAGACTGAGGCCGTGGCTCCGGTGTCCAGCGTCGTGATAAACATTTCATCCTGAATCCTTATTTCTACTTGTGGCGTTTCCACAATTTCTTCGTACTTTTCTTCCAGCTTTAACCCTGCCGCTGTATTGTTGCAATTTTGTGTATTGTCAATGTTTTGGACATTTATCATTGAAAGTTTGGTTGTGTTCCCTTTGTCTGGAACATACCTCGGGGTCGGAATCGGGAACATGGGCCAACCCAATTTCAGTTTCCCTGCGTTTGTGTACCTGCTTGTGGTGCAGGCCCGGTTGCGCCATTGCTTGGGTGATCCTTATTCGGGAGCGCGAATGCCGGTGTGCCAATCCATTTGTGCCTACTTATGGTTCCTTGGCTATGCTCGTGGTGTGCCGATTGTGTTCTTTCGGTATGGGTGTGATGATGATTGTTTTGCCACTGGGGGTTACATGGGCTGCCGCTGTTTTGTCCCTGCGTGGTCTTTATGTCTCCCGTGTATTGCCGGTGATGGTCGCCTTGGTTGGCACTATTCTGGCACTGATGGCCGGCGGGATTTTCTCGGGACGGGCTTTGGTCGTACTGCCTTTGCTGGTCATTATAACTGCGTGCAGTGTTGTAGCGCCGGATTCTGTTATGATGCCGCCGCTGATGTCCCCGTATTTGTAAGTAGTTGAGGTGATGTAACTGGTGGCCCTGTTGCGGGTGCTGGGGATTTTCTCAGGGCGAGCGCTGTTGCTGGACTGGTTGATGGTCATACCGGGAGTCGAACTGTGGTACTTGGTCAGTGTATTGCTCCCGAGTGTGACCTTGATTTTGTCGCCGCGTATTGTGAATGGGTTTGCCCTCATCCCACTAAAGTTGTAGGTATTGCATCTGTTATCAACCCGCGGACCCGGGTTCGATTCTAGCGTGTGTGTCTGCAATGCCGTTATGAGTTCTAAGGTTCCGGCAATCCTCTGTGGGTGAGCCACAATTAAATGGTTGCAGATGTGCTCCAGGAAGTGTCTTATTACAAGCGAAATGAATTTCTGTTCCTCCATGGGTGGGTCGAGCAATTGGCTTTGCTGTGCCAAGTCGAGGAAGTAATCCACCATGGATTTTCCCCTTGCTTCCAAAGATTTTCCATTGTTGATTTTGGTTCTTACCGCGTATTGTGTTGCCTCGTTCCAATATTTGGTTAAGAAGTGTTGTTTGAATTCCTGGTAGTTGGCATCTTTACCAACTGCTAATCGAAACCAGGTCAGAGACCTCCCCTCTAAGCCCTTCTTAACAGTTATCATTTTGAAAGACTCAGGAATACTTTTTAAACGAAAGTACGATTCTAGATCCATTATCTACCGCTTGGCATTGTCTCTACCATCGTTAAACGTGGGCACGGATATTTCATTAAGTAGGTGGTAATGGTTCGGGAAAGCGTTTGGCATGCAGTGGGTGTGTGTACTCTCCGGTCCTATACTACTATTTACTACGGGAGGCGATACAGAAGGCGCGGCTGGTTGCGCGTTCTGCATTTCATCCTGCACCGGTTCGTGGGAATTGGCAGAGTAATTTGACGGAGTTAGATTCCGATTGGAAATATGAATGCCTTTGATGGCCTCTTTGAGCACTGCCATTTCCCGCGAGTAGTGCTCAATCGTGGTTGAATCTTAGCAATATAATTTCCCTGCTCCCTTTGGTGAGCTTGCATATTCTGTGTGAGTGCTAACAACTCGGACTGAGTGTGATTTTCGGCACTTGGTTGCCGTTTCTCTAAGTTGATACAGGTTGAGCGCAGCTCCTCGCTCAGTTGCACATGCAAGGCAGCGTTGTTGGCTGATACACTATTTACTTGGTCTTAGTTTTTCTATGTCCTGCTGGGCGTCATGCACATCTGTGCGGAGGTTAAAAAACTCCGCCTATATTGTCGTCTGACGTAGACTAATCGTTTCCATTACTTGGTTTTGCTTTTCTATTTGTTCTTCTAGTTTGTTCTGGTTTTGCTCAAACTGCTGTGTGAATCTATCATTTATTCTAATTTCCAATTGCTCACCCTGGGCTGCTATCCGGGATTCTAGGTTTCTTTCTTGAGCTACTATCCTGGATTCTAAGTTTCTACTTTGGGCTTCTATCTGTGATTCTAAGTTTTATTTTTGAGCTACTATCCTGGATTCTAAGTTACTCTGAAAGTTTTCTAGCATCTGTTGCATCATACTAGTAATGCTCAATGTCAGAGGTGGCGAAAACATGACTCGCGAGTTATTTTGACTTGCAGGCGCACGTTACCTCTCTGCAACCGTCCGTTTGATTTTCACATGCTGCTGAGTGACGCCGTGCGTGTTGCATATTTGGTGACTCGCGGAAGGAAGTCATTTTCGCCACCCTTGCTCAATGTAGTTGCGGGGGAAATTTCCTGTTCGGGAACGTCTGTTGGTACTGTTTCCGGTTGTTCTTCCATGGTTATGTCTATCACTTTCCCGCTTCTAAGTAGCATGGGCACACTGCCTAGCTGTTGCTTATCCTAGATCGGGGCTGTTGTGTTGCACTGCAGGAAATGTTACACATAGATTACTTACTCGTGCTGGTAAAAGCGTGATGAGCTGGTTACCTCTATAGTTGCTCGTTGTGGAAGTCCAATGTGGCGTCCACCTCGAATTTGTCTGCAGAGCTCGGCGCCGGTGAAGTGTAGGGGACACCGATGTAGCGGTACTCCTTGACGTTGCGTTGCGGTTGCCTCGGACGTTTACACAGGTGCAGGTTACACTGTTTGATGTGGGGTTAAAACGTTGTGCGCCATTTTGGTGTGGTAGTATTTCTTCTTTACCTCAAGAAACAACTGAATAGCGACGGCACTTTAAATAAATAACAAAGGTATTGATACGTTGGGCGTCATTTTGGTGTGGGATTATTGGATTGGACTCGTTGGTAAGGGCTAAAACAAGTTCGGTAATATTGGTGTGGTATTGTTGGGTTGCTGAGTTCCTTGTGGGTGAGGTGGCGTGTGTTTTGGTCGTAAGTTCTTAGCCCCTCATGAGTTCGTTTCCCTTTTATTGCTAATGTGATGTTGGACGGGGGAAGGATTCTTATCTAAGGTATACAAGCAAAGAAGGCGCAGGTAGCCAGTACTCGACCTTCGGTTGCTGGTCACTTTATTCTTGCAAAAAACACTCCCTCTGTCCCGCACACAAGACACAAGCCAATCGCTACAGTTATGATAATTTATTAAGTCGCTGTCACCTATGATGAGTTATCGTTTATCGCTATAGCACGCTAATTTCTATGATTATAGCTTATTCTCTTGCACGACGGTATACGTGAACTTTGTTAATGTAGACTTAGTTATTTTGCAGACCACTACGTCGGAAATGCAACACTTAGCGTTTTAACATGATGCAGGTCGGAACGAGAGTGTTCCTTCGCCTTCGCAGACCCTACCTCGTTCTGTCTAGGATCTTTTCCTATTTCACGCCCATTTTAGGCGACTTGGTTTGGTACCCTAACCACGTGACTTATCACGTCGGTTATTTGCTGCTTTCCTTTCCTTATTAGCGGTTCTCCTACCAAGATTAGTGCGAATTACTATTTTCAATCTGGGAATATTTTATGGCCTGTCGCTCATTTCTAGCGTTGGTTTGTCCACTTCAGTGAATTTGGAGACGGATTAAACATGTACGCCTTGGTGCCTTTAAGTCGCGTTTTAATGTTCTGTCTTTGTTCAGAACGCCACATGTTCGGCAGAATTCTGCCTTTTAAAATGTCTTAAAATGCAGAAGAGCTTTCCGGTGTGTCCCGTTATAACCTAAAGCTATTTTAACAGCTACATGTTCCGGTCTACCCTTCCGCAAACTTTAGCTCTTTTGAAATTTCATTCCTTATGTTATAAGTATGACTAATTTTACGTGTATTTATTCTATTTATTTATTGTATTTATTATATATGTATATAAATAATTGCCAGGCGCGTGTTTGTACTTCATCTGGGAGTCTCGAAACGAACAAAATTCAGGCTAGTCTATGAACTTGCCAAGGAGACATTCTTCCTTGATGACTTGCGGATAGTGCTTGGGCTACCATCCACAGAAGCCTGGGAAAAAACTACTGCAGGACAGATTGAGGAAATGGGAAGAAATCTGGATCGACCTTTACTAAACGGAGGGCATGATGAAAACGACATGGACAGACAGAAACCAAGAACTTCGGCACTTTGTGAGCTCGATGGCGGTACAAGTGTACATAAACTGCAAAAACGAACGTTTCCATGACCTAGGCGAAACCCGTGTGTGCAAACTGTGTGGTGAAAAATGCAGCCGTTACCACGTAACCACATGTAAAACCCGGGAAACATCCCTGGTGAACCTTTGTGAAAGTCCGAAGTGACGAATTAACTATATTAACAACACTATGCACAGCTTGTGCGCTCTATTTTTATTAATTAAGTATTAATTGGATCCGTTTTTTAAGAAAATACAAAAAGAAATTTGCAAAAATGCTCCATATAAGGGGTAGTTGAAAATCTTTACGTCGCGGCTTTGAAAGAAACTGAGCTTAAATACAAAGTTTGGTAGTCATCCAAGTTTTGGTTTTTGACCTATACTGTTCACGGTCACATACATGGCCCTTTTTCTAAAACGGATATTTTGGGTAACAGATACCTCAAAACATGTATTTCCTGTAAAATATCGACATAGTATTTTGGGGCGGAATAAAACATATGTACTTACTGTACGTAGTAGAGAAAGTAAATATGGACAATTGCTTACCACTTGAAAAATCTTTTAAGTGCTTAACAATTCAAGTGAATGACAGTATCTCGAAAACGGTTAACGACACAAACAATTTTATTTGACATAAATTTGTGCTTTACCGAGACCTATAATTGTTGGCTAGTAAGATTTTGTCTACCACGTAACGGTTTACCAGTTATGCAGTTGAGAAAAGTATTACGTATTTGAAACTTCAAACCAATAACAAAGAATATCTGAGAAATTGTTGAAGCCGCAAGAACGTTTGACACAAATTGTTTGCTTTAACGATATCTACATTTTTGTGTAGCACAATTTTGTCTATCTCATGCGGTCTATCTTTTGTGCAACAGTCATTCGGAATGAAGAGGATTTCACAGACTATTCCCAGAAAATTCAAGGTATATACTTTATTTGGCATAAAAATATCTTAAATATATGGTATTTCAATCCACATAGTTAGAGCCACTTTTGAAAGAATCAAAACTTTCAAAAAATGTTCCATATAAAGGATACTTTGGGGTGGGGGAATTTTCTCGAAAACCTTCATGTCGCAGCTAAGATGCGGAACTTAAGCGGAGATTAAAAGATAAATTAGGTCAAAAATGAATTTTTTTATTTTAGAATTATATTATTATTTTACATTTTCTAAACATTTTAATATATAGTGTAGTGTTAGGGGCGCATTATAAATATTTTAATATGTTTCTTAAGATTGCGCTAAACCTGACCCTCATTTGCAACGTTTCAGAAATATATCACAGCTTTGTAGCCAATTAGGTTAAACATATGGCATTTAGCTGATTTTATAGCGGGATTTAAGCTGCAGCTGTTGGCACACTACTATTAAGATGGCTGCTGCCTGTGCGAAGTAAAACTAGTAAACATTGACATTTTATCTTCTAAAAGCGTTATGTTCTTGTATTTTCTTGTTGTAGAGTCATTTTTTGTTAGTGTAGTATATTTTAACTTGTTTATAGTGATTATTAGACATGGGTAGAGCGAAACCACTGTCTAAAATGTAAAAACAAAGGTAATAAGTATTATAGAACATATCCGTTGAAAAATCAAGTACTGAACCTGTTCATAGCAGTTCACCTTCAACATCAACCACTCCAAGCAATTCTAAAGTGAAACTGGCAGGATTTCAAGGTGAATATGCATATGTAAACGGTATGTGAGTAGGTACATTAGAGGAATTCGAGCACAATTTTTTGGGCATATATGGGAAAGGATAGGGAAAACGAGGATAGATGGGGCGGTTAAATTAGGAAAATGGGTTTATATGGGAGAGATAGGGAATACGACGACCGATACTAGGCTAGACAGGGTTGAAGGAGGGAAATACGTTTATATGGAAGAGATAGAGGAGAGGTGTTAGGCTAGACAGAGGCTGAGGAGTAGAGTATGGTTTATATGAAAGGTATAGGAAAACGAGGAGAGCTGTTAGGCTAGACAGAGTTGAAGGGTAGAGTTTGTCTTTTATCTGAGAGAGTTAGGGAACAGGGGTAGGGGTGTTAGGCTAGACAGAGGTCGAGGTATAGAGTATGGTTTATATGAGAGATATAGGAAAACGAGGAGAGATATTAGGCTAAGCAGGTTGAGTATGCGTTTATAAGGAGAGACGAGAAAACAGAGAGATCCTATGCTACGATAGACAAGTGTTAAAGGTAGAATGTGTTGTATATATGTTAGATAGGAAACCAAAGAAATACTCAGCTAGACAGGGGGCAGGAGGGGGAACACGCTTTATGAGAGGTAGGGGATACGGGGAGAGATGCTAGACTAGACAGTGGTTGAGAGTAGAGTATGCGTTTATATGTATGAGAAGTATAGGAACTGGAGGAGGGGTGATAGGCTAGACAGATGTCGAGGAGTAAAATGTGCTTTATATGAGAGCGGTAGGGGATACGGGGAGAGGTGCTAGACTAGACAGATGTTGAGGAGTAGAGTATGGTTTATATGAGAGGTATAGGAAAACGAGGAGAGGTGTTAGGCTAGACAGAGGTTTAGAGTAGAGTATGCTTTTATATGTATGAGAGGTATAGGATCAGGAGGAGATGTATTAGGCTAGACAGATACTGAAGGAGTAACAATATGGGTTTATATACAGGAGAGATAGGGAATAGGAGGTGCTAGACCTTGAAAGCGACTTTAGGCGAGAACTTCGTGGAAAACTGTTTCATGTCAATGTTAGAGCTCTAATTCTAGACATGCCCATTACGTAACCTATTCAGGGAAAAGGTGACTCGTTCAGGGGAAAAAGGTGACTGCTCAGGAAAACAGGTGACCCACAAGGGAAAAGGAGACCAGCAAAGGGAAAACCGTGACCAGCAAAGGGAAAAAGGTGACCAGCAAAGGGAAAAAGGTGACCAGCAAAGGGAAAAAGGTGACCATCAAAGGGAAAAAGGTGACCAGTAAAGTGAAAAATGTAATCAGCAAAGGGAAAAAGGTGACCAGTAAAGGGAAAAATGTGACCAGCAAAGGGAAAAAGGTGACCGGCAAAGGGAAAAGGGAGACCAGCAAAGAGAAAAAGGTGACCAGCAAAGGGAAAAAGGTGACCAGCAAATGGAAGAAGGTTATCAACAAAGGGAAAAGGTGACCAGCAAACGGAAAAAGGTGACCATCAAAGGGAAAAATGTGACCAGCAAAGGGAAAAAGGTGACCAGCAAAGGCAAAAAGGTGATCAGCAAGTTGAAAAACGTGACCGCAAAGGGAAAAAGGTGACCAGCAAAGGTAAAAAAGGTGACCAGCAAAGGGAAAAAGGTGACCAGCAACGGGAAAAAGGTGACCGGTAAAGGGAAAAATGTGAACTGCAACGCGAAAACCTAACCGACTCATAGTAACAGGTAAGTAATTCAGCTAGTATTGCAAGAGGCTGACTGCATCATAGCAGTGTATGATTTCACAGGTAATTCAGCTAGTATCCTAGGTTTTTAGGCTAATTCATCTAGTATCACAGGAGGATAGATTCCAGAGGCTAACTGCATCATGGCTCTGCATGATTTCACAGGTAATTCAGCTAGTATCGTAGCTATTTAGGCTAATTCAGCTAGTATCACAAGAGGATAGATTCTAGGGTTGGGTATAGCTTAGTGTCGTATTTCACAGGTAATTCAGAGAGTATCGTAGGTAGTTAGGTTAACTCAAGTATCACAGGCGTTTAGAGTAATTCAGCTAGCATTACAGGAGGGTAGTTTCCAGGGGTCGGTTATAACATAGCTTCGTATTTCACAGATAGTTCAGGTAATATCGTAAGTATTTGAGGTAATCGACATAGCTTCACAGATATTATTGACAATTTCGATCAGAGATTTGTATCACAGCTATTTAAGTTAAATGCAGGTGATTCAGGTTGTATCAATGGTATTTGAGTCATTTTAATAGGTAATTCAGATAGTATCACAGGTGCTAGTGCTAATTTAGAGCAGGAATTCGCATCAGAGCTAGTTAAGGTAATTTCACATGATTCGGGTAGTATCACAGGTATTTAAGTCATAGCAGCAGCAGCCTGATTACATAACAGCTGTAGTAGAAACAGCAGCAAATCCAACAACTGTAGATTCAGCATCCTCAGCAACAGGAAGAATCACAACAGCAAATACGACAGATGCAGTAGCAGATACAGCATCTATAGCAACAGTAGCTACAATAATACCAGCAATAGATCCTACAGCTACAGAAACATCAGCTGCAGCCTGTACAATAGCCGTAGCAGAAGCAAATACAACAGCTACCGTAGCAGATACGGCAGCTACTCAGCAACAGATGTAACAGATCCTACAGCTGTAGCAACATCTGCTACAATAATAGCAGTGACAACAACCGGTTACATAACAGGTGTAGCAGCAGCAGTCATCACGGCAGCTGTAACATCAAATACGAGAGCTGTAGTAGTAGATACAAGGCTGTAACATCAGTTACAAAAATAACAGCATCAGATCAGGTAGCTGTAGCAGCATTAGGCACAGTCAGCACAATAACTTTAGCAGAAGTAAATACAGCAGTTATCGTAGCAGATACAGAGACTGTACAACTATGGCTAGCAGATCTTACAGCAGCAGCGTCTGCTACAACAATAGCAGCAGCAGTCGCATTACACAACAGCTCTAGATTTAGTATCCTCAGCAACAGCAAGCATCACAACAACAGCAACAGCAAATACGACAGATGTAGAAGCAGATACAGCATCTATAGCAACAGCAGCTACAACGATAGCAGCAATACATCCCGCAGCTACAGAAACAGCCTACAGCCTGCACAATAGCCGTAACAGAAGCAAATACAAGAGCTACCGTAGCAGATACAGCAGCTGTACAAAATAGATGTAACAGATCTTACAGCTGTAGCAACATCTGCTACAATAATAGCAGAGACAACAACCAGTTTGTTCAGCAACAGCAAATACGGCAGATGTAGTAACAAATACAGCATCTATAGCAACAGCATCTACAATGATAGCAGCAATAGATCCTACAGCTACAGAAACATCAACCGCAGCCTGCACAATAGCCGTAGTAGAAGCAAATACAACAGCTACCGTAGCAGATACAGCAGCTGTACAACAATGGATGTAACGGATCTTACAGCTGCAGCAACTTCTGCTACAATAATAGCAGCAACAACAACCAGTTACATAACAGCTGTAGCAGCAACAGCTAATCTAACAGCTATAGATTTAGCACTCTTAGCAATAGCAAGCATCACAGCAATGATATTCCAGCTGTAGGTTCACCCACCACAGCAACAGCAGTCATCAAATACGAGAGCAGTAGTAGTAGATACAATGCTGTAACATCGACTACAACTATAACAGCAATAGATCCTGCAGCTGTAGCAGCATTAGACACAGTCAGCACAAAAGCTGTAGCAGAAGCAAATATTGCAGTTTTCGTAGCAGATGCAGAGCCTGTACAACAATAGCTGTAACAGTTCCTACATCTGTAGCATCTGCTACAACAATAACAGCAGCAGTTGCATTACATAACAGCTGTAGCAGCAGGAACAGCAAGCATCAAAACAACAGCAAATACGACAGATGTAGTAACAGATACAACATTCATAGCAACAGCAGCTACAATGATAGCAGCAATAGATCCTGCAGCTACAGAAACACCAGCCGCAGCCTGCACAATAGCTGTAACAGAAGCAAATACAATAGCTACCGTAGACATACGCAGCTATACAGCAATAGATGTAACAGATCTTACAGCTGTAGCAACATCTGCTACAATAATAGCAGCGACAACAATCAGTTACATAACAGCTGTAGGAGCAGCAGCTAATCCAGCAGCTATAGATTTAGCACTCTTAGCAATAACAGGCATGACAGCAATGATATTCCAGCTGTAGATTCAGCAACAGCGCCCATCGCGGTAGCTCTAACATCAAATATGAGAGCCGAAGTAGTAGATACAACACTGTAACATCAGCTACAACAATAGCAGTATCAGATCAGGTAGCTGTAGCAGCATTACACATACTCAGCACAATAGCTGTAGCAGAAGCAAATACAGCAGCTATCGTAGCAACTACAGAGACTGTACAACAATAGCTGTAACAGATCCTACAGCTGTAGCAGCATCTGCTATAACAATAGCAGCAGTCGCATTACATAACAACTGCAGCAGCAGCTAGAGATTTAGCAGTGTTAGCATAGTAAGCATCACAGCAATGATATTCCAGCTGTAGATTCACCTACCACAGCAACAGCAGTCATCACATCAACATTAAATACGACAGATGTAGTAGCAGATAGAGCATCTATAACAACAGCAGCTACAACGATAGCAGCAATAGATCCTGCAGCTGTAGCAGCATTAGACACAGTCAGCACAGTAGCTGTAGCAAAATCAAATACAATTGCTATCCTAGCAGATACATCAGCTGTACAACAATAGATGTAACAGATCCTACAGCTGTAGCAACATCTGATACAATAATAGCAGCGACAACAACCGGTTACATTACAGCTGTAGCAGCAGCTAATCCATTTCTTTGATCAAATGTAGCAGCTTTATCAGTTAAATCATTGCTTCATTAAACAAGGATTGTAAGGGTAGACGTCTCTTCCCTTTATATAGGCCTGACACTAGCACCAGTATTTGCTCCTAATGACAATGGTTACCGTCTCCCCTTCCATCTTCTCCTTTCTTCACCATTTGTCTGCTATGTGCATACACAGCACATGAGTAAGCTTTAATTTTTTTAACATTGCAGACTCTCGGAGATCATCAAAGGGATTCAATGTAATTTTATTCACTTGCACAGTAGTAACAGCGTGCTTTCATGATAAGATTAGATTCGTAGGCGTTCTGATGATTTCACAGGTTTTAAGACAGTCTGTATAGATGTCAAACGTAATGTACTGCTTAATAGCACTACGTTTTATACCCTTAATCTTTTTTACCATTGACCCATGGACATCTAAGGCATACATCTTAGCTCGTAGTCCGACAAAGCGCGGGAAGATTTTACCATTAGCCTCATCTTTAGATTTCCCAAGCACTTTGTTTAGAGCTGAATAGCATATATAGTTGTAGGATAATCAGCAGTATCCAGATGCTCAAGTAAACGTAACTTGTCATGGTACACATCTCCAGTTGTTACACGATGAATGAATGAATGAATGAATGAATGAATAAGTATCCATGTACATAAGCTTCAGGTTTCCAGCTCCATAATATGGTAACAGCACATAATAATGATGGTGATACATTGTCTTGGAGATGTCCAACACACTCACACCAATGTATATGGGCTTATTGAATGCAATCTGTCGAGAGGTCATATGTACAACAGCTAGAATAGCAGCGTATTTTGTCCTTATCGTTAACCGTAGGCTTGGCGATCAGCTTCTCTAGAGTCTTCTCATTTATCACCAGTCGTATATCCATACGATCTGACAGATTCTAATAGTTTTTCCAAACATGACGTTGTTAAAGAGCTTGTAGAGGTCCTTCTCGAAATCATTTGCAGCTTATTGTAGTAGCCTGTTGTTAAATTCCGCATAAGGTTTTAACCACTGTGACTGTTGGAATTGCAGCACACGATGGATTTTTTTTAGTCGTAGCCCATGATTAAGAGCTTGCTTCAAAGCCATGTAATGTACTACATACATGGTTTAGGTTCAAGACGAGGTATCAGTTTCTTTGTATATGATTCCAATGGTTTCATTCACTCAGGCAGGAAAGGTAGATCGTTGCGTAGATCGTGAAGTTCTATAGGATGCTCGATGTCTATGACGTCACACCCAGAGACAGGATGTTCGGCAGTATCAAACAAGTTTAAACTCGTCTCGTAACTACCTGTATATGCTGTCACAACAACAAGAGAAGTATTCCCACACGTTCATTCAGTCAGGTGTTCCATTCAAAGCCTACCACCACCCATTACACCAAACCTAGCACAATCTGTATTATAACAATGCTTAAAAGTAAAGGCTTAAAAGGTAAGGTATAAGATTTTCTCCATTGTGTAGTTAAATGTGTGTATATACTACATTATTTCACGTTTTCATTCCCTTTTCAATTCTTCCTTTCCATCATCCCACAGAAAAACCATTACATTTCACTACAATCACGAGCAAAGCAATTTTTTCAGAGTTACAGAGATTCTAAGCTTCTATAATCGAACCGGGTAATACTTTTAATGAATGTATTTTAGTAATTTAGCTCCCCCGCATCAGCATCAAGCATTTTATCTTTACTCGAACCTAATGTGATGTATAGGCTTGAAGATATATGAAATCACCCATTCGGGATTCGATCTAAGTACTTTAAAGTAAGTTTTGTTATGATAACGATATTTAGGAACAAGGTAATCTGTTTACTTTATACTTAACGTGCCTATCTAAATTAAATTACGAGTTAATTATATTTGTAAGTAAATCTCATTGATTCGGTTCTCGAACCTAGAATACCAGGAACGAAATTATTTATAATATGCGTTTGCTAATCAGTAGTAGGGAGTTGAGAGTACTGTATCACTTGATATGCAGGAATGTCAATTAATATGCTAATTAGCCCCCTTCCCACTAATTAGCCCCACTCTCATTTCCCTACTACTGATTAATCGCTTATATCTCCTGAATGAAAAGAGATAGAACAATGGGATGAAACTAATCAATGCTTTGGAAGGCGCCGCGTCCTTAAAGATATTATTTCTAGTTGACCGGGATGCCTGGGTTCGAATCCTAGGAGTGATTACAAATTCATTTTCTAATAACTCAGAGAATAATTAAGAAAAAGACGCCAAATAAACCTTATTCCATTTATGTAATTAGGTAGTTTCCTGTGAATTTATATTTGGGTACCTTTTGTCCTGCGTTTGATACTTAATTTTTAAATCACCATTATCTCGGAAACTAAGAAAGGTAGGGGGTTCGCCCAAAGCATGTTTGATAGCTGTTAATTTGTGTAATTAATACCGTATATAATTTCCAATCAGTTGTCCTTAGTTCGAATCCCTATCATTCAATGACTTCCTTAATTTTTCTCTATACACTAGAATTTATCACTTAGATTGATGCTGTAACTGTATCCAGCTCGTTTAAACATATCAAACTAATGTTTTAAATAATTCTGTTTCTGGTGCTCTGGGTTCGAATGCCGATAAAATGTAATTTAATTATAAACTTAATAACTCCTAAACTGATTATGTTAAAGACGACAAATAAACTTTATTGCGTTTATGTTATTAGTTAGTTTCTTGTGAATTCATAGTTAGATACCTGACATGCTAGGATCGATACTTAATTTTTAAACCTTTATTATCTCGGGAACTAAGTAAGGTAGAGGAATGGACCAAAGCATGATTGATAGGTTCTGTACTGGGTGATTAATTCTGTATATAATTGTCAATTAGTTGTGCTTGGTTCGATTCCCCATCTTTTAATGACTTCCTTCATTTTCCTCTGTACACTAGGATATGTCACTTAGATTGATGCTGTAACTGTATACAGCTTTGTTTAACATCGCAAACTCATATTATAAATAATTTCGTTCCTGGTATCCTAAGTTCGAGTACCGATTCAATGAGATTAACTTACAAATATAATTAACTCGTAATTTAATTTAGATAGGTACGTTAAGTATAAAGTAAACAGATTACCTTGTTCCTAAATATCGTTATCATAACAAAACTTACTTTAAAGTACTTAGATCGAATCCCGAAGGGGTGATTTCATATATCTTAAAGCCTATAGATCACATTAGGTTCGAGTAAAGATTAAATGTTGATGCTGATGCGGGGAAGTTAAATTACTATAATACATTTATTAACCCTCCGTCAGTCGGTAGGGGCCAGAGAGACCCCTGGCATTATATAAATGTTATAATTTTCGAACGAACGCACCTATGCAATTGCCTGACTAGGACATCTAACATTACACCTTTGGCGATTATTTGCTGCAGCGATAACCTTATCTGTTTATTTGTTTGGCTGGAGGAATGAATAATCAGCAGTTACGTGTCGCACAGGTCAACCAGGCCCCGCGCGCCTGCTCTCGTTACATATTGTTGACAGATTTGTTTCTTATTAGCTTTTGTGCAATATTGCTTTGCTATGCAAGGAACTGTTACTGCTTCGTCATGAATACGAGTAAAAGGTACGATCTACAAAATCCCAAGGATTTGGAAGAAGTACATCGTCTACTTTGCAATCATGATGCCTTGCCCGTGGATGGCAACTTATATGAATCAGATGACTCTGATTCAGAAGATAAACTCGAAACGAGATCTTTAGATTCAGAAACTGACCATGAAGATGAAGAGGAAGACGATGAAAGCAGCTTGTGTGATAGCATGTATTTTATAGGTAACATCATATGCGTATCATAGTAATTCTTCTTCTTTTCTTCTTCTTCTTCTTCTTCTTCTTCTTATTATTATTATTACTGACAATACATTCTGTTGTTATTTACAGGAAGATATGGAACAAAATGGAAAAAAACACCTTTGAAAATGACACAGACAAGGGCTCACAATATATTGACCAAACTTCCTGGTGTGGTAGGAGCTGCCAAAAATGCGAAAACGGAAATGATTGTTGGAACCTTTTTGTTACCGAAGATATAGTTGATTTGATTGTTGAAAGCTCAAATACCTACATTAGTAGTGTGCAGCACAAATTTGATCGTGAAAGAGACAGCAGGCCTATAGATGTAATAGAAATAAGAACTTTCCTAGTTCTATTGTACCTGGCAGGAATTTTTCGTGGTGGACGCCAGAATATTCACGATTTTTGGAGAACCGATGACCTTGGAATTCCTCTATTCCGAATGGCTATGTCTGAAAAACGATTCAGTTTTCTAATATGCTGTATTCGCTTTGAGGACAAAAGCTCAAGACTGGAACGACGAAGATTGGATAAATTGGCTGCTGTTAGAGAAATGTTTACATTGTTTCTGAACAACTGTCAGAACCATTATTCTCTTGGACAAAATGTAACTGTCGACGAACAGTTGCCGGCATTTCGTGGTCGATGTGGTTTTCGACAATATATACCATCCAAGCCAAACAAGTATGGCATAAAGATATTCTGTTTGAGTGATGCAAAACAGTTTTATACAACTAACATCGAGATTTATTGTGGACAGCAGCCGGATGGACCATATTTGCAAACTAACTCGGCAGAGGCTGTAGTGCTGAGACTAACTGAACCAATTTCTGGCACTGGAAGAAACGTTACTGCAGATAATTGCTTTACCAGTGTATCGCTGGTGAATGAATTGCGCAAAAGACAACTTTCTTTCGTCGGTACAGTGTGAAAGAACAAAAAAGATTTACCCACTAATTTTACTTCTCCAAAAGATCGCAGACAGTACGAAAGCATATTTGGCTTCACAAAAAATGAAACGCTTGTTTCATATGTTCCAAAAAACGGTAAAACAGTAGTTTTGCTCTCAAGTTTACATGTTTCATCCACACAGTTATCAGAAGGTGCTGAGAAAAAGCCTGAAATAATCCTGCATTACAACGACACAAAATCTGGAGTTGATGTAGTAGATAAATTGTGTGCTACATACAATGTAGCCAGAACAACGAGAAGGTGGCCCATGGTAATTTTTTACCATATCTTGAACATTGCAGGTATCAATTCTAGGGTTATCTTCCTTGGAAACCAAAATAAATATTCCAAAAGGCAAGATTATTTGAAAGCACCATCACTAGCTTTACTGTTGCAACAGCTACAAAGGAGAGCAACAGCATCAAATCTACCCGGTGATTTGAAAGGCCTTTTGACAAAATATAAACCTGAAGAATCCGGCGTAGATGAATTGTCAAATACACCACTATGCACATTGAAAAGGAAACGATGTGAACCTTGCAACAAAGACAAAATGAACTGCAAACTAAATATGCATGTGGGAAATGCAACACACCCTGTGTTTGAGTAAACATGATAAAATTATTTGCGAATGTTGCTTAGTCGTGGAAAACACGGGTGAGATAGTCGATGATTCTGAGTAACTGAACATTTGAAATTACAAGTTGTATGTATACCTGGAAATGACAATGTATTTCTTTATACTTACTGTAATACAATTTATAACGTATATGTACTCATATTTTAGCTTGTATTTTTATGTTGTAAGACAATACCTATTAATGAAAGCCTTGTACGCTTAATCTAAATAAAGGTAGAAACAGGGGAAAAAAAAGAAAATAAACGAAATAAAACAAAAATACAAACAATAACAACAAAAATATAGCGCGGGTCTACTAGGCCCTGCGCGACTAACGGCGTTCTACCAAAGCGCGTGCCTGACGGAGGGTTAAAAGTATTACCGGGTTCGATTCTAGAAGCTTAGAATCTCTCTAACTCTGGAAAAATTGCTTTGCTCGTGATTGTAGTGAAATGTAATGGTTTTTCTGTGGGAAGATGGAAAGGAAGAATTGAAAAGGGAATGAAAACGTGAAATATTGTAGTATATACATACATTTAACTACACAATAGAGAAAATCTTATACCTTACCTTTTAAGCCTTTACTTTTAAGCATTGTTATAATACAGATTGTGCTAGGTTTGGTGTAATGGGTGGTGGTAGGCTTTGAATGGAACACCTGACTGAATGAACGTGTGGGAATACTTCTCTTGTTGGTGTGACAGCATATACAGGTAGTTACGAGACGAGTTTAAACGTGTTTGATACTGCCGAACATCCTGTCTCTGGGTGTGACGTCATAGACATCGAGCATCCTATAGAACTTCACGATCTACGCAAAGATCAACCTTACCTGCCTGAGTGTATGAAACCATTGAAATCATATACAAAGAAACTGATACCTCGTCTTGAACCTATACCATGTATGTAGTACATTACATGGCTTTGAAGCAAGCTCTTAATCATGGGCTACGACTAAAAAAAATCCATCGTGTGCTGCAATTCCAACAGTCACAGTTTTTAAAACCTTATGCGGAATTTAACAACAGGCTACTACAATAAGCTGCAAATGATTTCGAGAAGGACCTCTACAAGCTCTTTAACAACGTCATGTTTGGAAAAACTATGGAGAATCTGTCTGATCGTATGGATATACGACTGGTGATAAATGAGAAGACTCTAGAGAAGCTGATCGCCAAGCCTACGGTTATCGATAAGGACAATATACGCTGCTATTCTAGCTGTTGTACATATGACCTCTCGACAGATTGCATTCAATAAGCCCATATACATTGGTGTGAGTGTGTTGGACATCTCCAAGACAATGTATCACCATCATTATTATGTGCTGTTACCATATTATGGAGCTGGAAACCTGAAGCTTATGTACATGGATACTTATTCATTCATTCATTCATTCATCGTGTAACAACTGGAGATGTGTACCATGACAAGTTACGTTTACTTGAGCATCTGGATACTGCTGATTATCCTACAACTATATATGCTATTCAGCTCTAAACAAAGTGCTTGGGAAATCTAAAGATGTGGCTAATGGTAAAATCTTCCCGCGCTTTGTCGGACTACGAGCTAAGATGTATGCCTTAGATATCCATGGCTCAATGGTAAAAAAGATTAAGGGTATAAAACGTAGTGCTATTAAGAAGTACATTACGTTTGACATCTATACAGACTGTCTTAAAACCTGTGAAATAATCAGAACGCCTATGAATCTAATCTTATCACGAAAGCACGCTGTTACTACTGTGCAAGTGAATAAAATTACATTGAATCCCTTTGATGATCTCCAAGAGTCTGTAGTGTTAAAAAAATTAAAGTTTACTCACGTCCTGTGTATGCACATAGCAGACAAATGGTGAAGAAAGGAGAAGATGGAAGAGGAGACGGTAACCATTGTCATTAGGAGCAAATACTGCTACTAGTCTCAGGCCTATATAAAGGGAAGAGACGTCTACCCTTACAATCCTTGTTTAATGAAGCAATGATTTAACTGATAAAGCTGCTACATTTGAGCAAAAATATGGATTAGCTGCTGCTACAGCTGTAATGTAACCGGTTGTTGTCGCTGCTATTATTGTATGAGATGTTGCTACAGCTGTAGGATCTGTTACATCTATAGTTGTACAGATGATGTATCTGCTACGATAGCAATTGTATTTGATTTTGCTACAGCTATTGTGCTGACTGTGTCTAATGCTGCTACAGCTGCACGATCTATTGCTGCTATCGTTGTAGCTGCTGTTTTTATAGAAGCTCTATCTGCTACTACATCTGTCGTATTTAATGTTGATGTGATGACTGCTGTTGCTGTGGTGGGTGAATCTACAGCTGGAATATCACTGCTGTGATGCTTGCTATTGCTAAGAGTGCTAAATCTATAGCTGTTGGATTAGCTGTTGCTGCTACAGCTGTTATGTAACTGGTTGTTGTTGCTACTATTTTTGTAGCAGAAGTTGCTGCAGCTGTAAGATCTGTTACATCCATTGTTGTACAGCTGCTGTATCTGCTACGGTAGCTGTTGTATTTGCTTCTACTACGGCTATTGTGCAGGCTGCGGTTGATGTTTCTGTAGCTGTAGGATCTATTGCTGCTATCATTGTAGATGCTGTTGCTATAGATGCTGTATTTGTTACTACATCTGCCGTATTTGCTGTTGCTGAACAAACCGGTTGTTGTCTCTGCTATTATTGTAGCAGATGTTGCTACAGCTGTAAGATCTGTTACATCTATTGTTGTACAGCTGCTGTATCTGCTACGGTAGCTGATGTATTTGCTTCTGTTACGGCTATTGTGGAGGCTATAAGCTGTTTCTGTAGCTGCGGGATGTATTGCTGCTATCGTTGTAGCTGCTGTTGCTATAGATGCTGTATCTGCTTCTACATCTGTCGTATTTGCTGTTGCTGTTGTTGTGATGCTTGCTGTTGCTGAGGATACTGAATCTAGAGCTGCTATGTAATGCGACTGCTGCTGCTATTGTTGTAGCAGACGCTGCTGCTGTAAGATCTGCTAGTCATAGTTGTACAGTCTCTGTATCTGCTACGATAACTGCTGTATTTGCTTCTGCTACAGTTATTGTGCTGACTGTGTCTAATGCTGCTACAGCTACCTGATCTGATGCTGTTTATTTTGTAACTGATGTTACAGCCTTGTATCTACTACTACAGCTCTCGTATTTGATGTTACAGCTGCCGTGATGACTGCTGCTGCTACACCTGTTATGTAACCGGTTGTTGTCACTGCTATTATTGTAGCAGATGTTGCTACAGCTGTAGGATCTGTTACATCTATTGCTGAATAGCTGCTGTATCTGCTACGGTAGCTGTTGTATTTGCTTCTGCTACGGCTATTGTACAGGCTGCGGCTGATGTTTCTGTAGCTGTAGGATCTATTGCTGGTATCATTGTAGCTGCTGTTGCTATAGATGCTGTATCTGCTACTACATCTGTCGTATTTGCGGTTGTGATTCTTCCTGTTGCTGAGGATGCTGAATCTACAGTTGTTGGATTTGCTGCTGTTTCTGCTACAGCTGTTATGTAATGAGGCTGCTGCTGCTATAACTAAAATACCTGTGATACTACCCGAATCATGTGAAATTACCTTAACTAGCTCTGATGCGAATTCCTGCTCTAAATTAGCACTAGCACCTGCGATACTATCTGAATTACCTGTTAAAATGACTCAAATACCATTGATACAGCCTGAATCACCTGCATTTAGCTTAAATAGCTGTGATACAAATCTCTGATCGAAATTATCAATAATATCTGTGAAGCTATGTCGATTACCTCAAATACTTACGATATTACCTGAACTATCTGTGAAATAGGAAGCTATGTTATAACCGACCCCTGGAACCTACCCTCCTGTAATGCTAGCTGAATTACTCTAAACGCCTGTGATACTAGTTGAATTATCCTAAATACCTACGATACTAGCTGAATTAGCTGTAAAATCATACACTGCTATGATGCAGTCAGCCTCTTGCAATACTAGCTGAATTACTTACCTGTTAGTGTGAGTGGGTTAGCTTTTCCCGTTGCAGTTCACATTTTTCCCTTTACTGGTCACCTTTTTCCCGTTGCTGGTCACCTTTTTCCCTTTGCTGGTCACCTTTTTTACCTTTGCTGGTCACGTTTTTCCCTTTGCTGGTCACTTTTTTCCCTTTGCTGGTCACCTTTTTCCCTTTGCTGGTCACGTTTTTCCCTTTGCTGGTCACCCTTTTTCCTTTGTTGATCACCTTCTTCCATTTGCTGTTCACCTTTTTCCCTTTGCTGGTCACCTTTTTCCCTTTGCTGGTCTCCCTTTTCCCTTTGCTGGTCACCCTTTTCCCTTTGCTGGTCACATTTTTCCCTTTACTGGTCACCTTTTTCCCTTTGCTGGTTACATTTTTCACTTTACTGGTCACCTTTTTCCCTTTGCTGGTCACCTTTTTCCCTTTGCTGGTCACCTTCTTCCCTTTGCTGGTCACGGTTTTCCGTTTGCTGGTCTCCGTTTCCCTTGTGGGTCACCTTTTTCCCTGAGCAGTCGCCTTTTTCCCCTGAACGAGTCACCTTTTCCCTGAATAGGTTACGTGATGGGCATGTCTAGAATTAGAGCCCTAACATTGACATGAAACAGTTTTCCACGAAGTTCTCGCCTAAAGTCGCTTTCAAGGTCTAGCACCTCCTATTCCCTATCTCTCCTGTATATAAACCCATATTGTTACTCCTTCAGTATCTGTCTAGCCTAATACATCTCCTCCTGATCCTATACCTCTCATACATATAAAAGCATACTCTACTCTAAACCTCTGTCTAGCCTAACACCTCTCCTCGTTTTCCTATACCTCTCATATAAACCATACTCTACTCCTCAACATCTGTCTAGTCTAGCACCTCTCCCCGTATCCCCTACCGCTCTCATATAAAGCACATTTTACTCCTCGACATCTGTCTAGCCTATCACCCCTCCTCCAGTTCCTATACTTCTCATACATATAAACGCATACTCTACTCTCAACCACTGTCTACTCTAGCATCTCTCCGCGTAGCCCCTATCTCTCATAAAGCGTGTTCCCCCTCCTGCCCCCTGTCTAGCTGAGTATCTCTTTGGTTTCCTATCTAACATATATACAACACATTCTACCTTTAACACCTGTCTATCGTAGCATAGGATCTCTCCGTTTTCTCTTCTCTCCTTATAAACGCATACTCAACCTGCTTAGCCTAATATCTCTCCTCGTTTTCCTATATCTCTCATATAAACCATACTCTACACCTCGACCTCTGTCTAGCCTAACACCCCTACCCCTTTTCCCTACCTCTCTCATATAAAAGACAAACTCCGCCCTTCAACTCTGTCTAGCCTAACACCTCTCCTTCTGTTTGCTACCTCTCTCACATAAAAGACATACTCTACCCTTCTACTCTGTCTAGCCTAACAGCTCTCCTCGTTTTCCTATACCTTTCATATAAACCATACTCTAC
Organism: Deroplatys truncata; assembly: GCA_030765065.1. Classification (NCBI taxonomy): domain Eukaryota; kingdom Metazoa; phylum Arthropoda; class Insecta; order Mantodea; family Mantidae; genus Deroplatys; species Deroplatys truncata. The sequence continues at coordinate 474,469,095 of CM060990.1, forward strand.
TCCTCAGCCTCTGTCTAGTCTAGCATCTCTCCCCGTATCCCCTACCTCTCATAAAGCGTTTTCCCCCTGCTGCCCCCTGTCTAGCTGAGTATCTCTTTGGTTTCGTATCTAACATATATACAACACATTCTACCTTTAACACTTGTCTATTGTAGCATAGGATCTCTCTGTTTTCTCGTCTCTCCTTAATAACGCATACTCATCCTGCTTAGCCTGATATCTCTCCTCGTTTTCCTATATCTCTCATATAAACCATACTCTATACCTCGACCTGTGTCTAGCCTAACACCCCTACCCCTGCTCCCTAACTCTCTCATATAAAAGACAAACTCTGCCCTTCAACTATGTCTAGCCTAACACCTCTCCTCCTGTTCCCTACCTCTCTCACATAAAAGACATACTCTACCCTTCAACTCTGTCTAGCCTAACAGCTCTCCTCGTTTTCCTATACCTTTCATATAAAACATACTCTACTCCTCAGCCTCTGTCTAGCCTAACTCCTCTCCTCTATCTCTTCCATATAAACGTATTTCCCTCCTTCAACCCTGTCTAGCATAGTATCGGTCGTCGTATTCCCTATCTCTCCCATATAAACCCATTTTCCTAATTGAACCGCCGCATCTATCCTCGTTTTCCCTATCCTTTCCCTTATATGCCCAAAAAACTGTGCTCGAATTCCTCTAATGTACCTACTTATGTGTGACACAAATATTAATTTAATTATTGAGTTTAACATTCCAAGTACAGTTTTATCTGAATTTGTATCTTGCAATTTATGTATTTGGCAGATCAGATAGACAGAAAATGTTACTCAGAGAAATGGTTTAGCCGCCAATTTGAAAATTGAATGTCTTCAATGCAAAGCAACAAAAAATTCCTGGACATCTGTAAAGTGTGAAAGCAATAATTTGTATGATACAAATATAAGATATTGTTATTGACTAAGATGTATTGGCAAAGGGTTTGCTGCTGGGGAAGGTGCTGACAAGAATTTTAAATATTGCAACTCCACATACAAATATTTCTAAGTACAAAGAAATTGTTGGAGGAAGTGTAAAATCTGCAGCTTTGAAATCAATGAAAGAAGCTGCTATAGAAGCTGTAAATACAAATGAAAACCACAGTGATATTGCTGTTACATTCGATGGAACCTGGCAAAAGAGGAGTTTTCAATCGAACCACGGGTGTGATTCTGTAACAGGTATTGATACAGGAAAGGTACTTGATGTAGAAGTCTTATCAAGATATTGTCAGGATTGTACTTTAGCTGGGAAAGATAATAGAAAGCATGAATGTAATAAAAATTACAGTGGGAATAATGGTAGGATGGAGGTCTCTGCAGCAGTATATATTTTTAATCGCTCTAAGGAGCAGCGAGAAGTCACATACTTAAAATTTCTTAGAGATGCTGACTCCTAAGCCTATATGTCCGTTTGTGAGTGTAAGCCTTTTGGAGAAATTCAGATTGCTAAATTAGAGTGTGTTGGATATGTGCAAAAGCGAATGGGGGAGAGACTGAGAAATTTGAAACAGTCGTTTGGAAAAGCGTTGCTTCCCGATGGAAAATTTATCAGGGGTCGCCTTTCAGATGCACTTATAGATGAACTTCAAGTTTACTAAGGTAAAGCTGTAAGAGACAATTCTGAAGACTTGGGGAAAATGACAAGAGGAGTTTGGGCTACATTTTTCCACAAATGGTACACTAATATAGAACCTTTACATAACATGTGCTGGATAGAATGGTGCAAGTACCTGCAAGCTAAAGAGGCTGGTACAGGTGACTATATTCATAAAATCCCCATTCCAAAGGCTGTCGTATTAGCTATTAAACCTATCTATGAAAATCTATCAAACACACAGTTACTAAAAAAAGCGCCTGCATGGAAAACTCAAAACGTGAGCGAGCCATTCAATAATGTAATTTAGACACGAGCACCACAAAATGCCTTTGTAGGACTAAAATCCCTGAAATTGTGTGCCTATGCCTTAGTTTTAACTTTTAATGATGGTAACATAGGTAGGCTTAAAGTGTTGGAAGTTCTTGGCAAGAATAGGTGTTGGAAAATACGCAACAACTATCCTGGAGGGACTGGATCGGATAAGAATCACCAAAGCTAAAACAGCGTTCAGAAATATGAGTAAGGAATCTAGACTCAACAGCTCCAACAGAAGAGCAAGGCTTCTAGCTGATGACGTGTAAGAGGATTCTGATTACTGCCCAGGAGAATTCTACCTGCTTTTTACCTGTAAAAGTGAGTTTTTCTTTCATTTTTTTCTTTTTTAATGTTTCCGTAAAAACATTTTCTGCTGTAAAGATGCAGTTTTCTTAGAAACTATGAAAAATAAAAAATATCACATTTTCAACAAATATCAAGGATACTATAACAGAGTTGTGGATCTAGTTCTGTGCCAATCAGTGAAATATTTAAAAAAAATATTTTTTTAATGAATTAAAGAAAAATATGTTGTAGAAAAGGTTCTAACATTTATATAAATGGAGATTATATTACAAAACAAAATTCAAATATTTTAAAAAATTTCCTGAAACGGCTATAAGAATTTGATATTTCTAGTAGTTTTTGAGAAAAGTGTACCTTAAGTTAGCAATTTTTTAACTTTGGCGGGATAGGGCTTTTAATCTCCCCTTAAATACTAAGTTTAGTATTTATCTGACTGCTCATTTTTAGTTATGCTGTTCACAGACAGACAGACAGACATACACACATTTTTTATAGTAATGTATTTGTTTATTCAGAAAGTCTGAATGTGTGTTTCAGTTGAATTCTCGGTATCGAATTTTTGGATTAATTGCAATATTTCCTGTACTTATAGATAAGTAATAAATGGTGAACATGAACATAAATCGAAGAACAAAATATTATATTTTTATTACTAATTGGCTATATGTACAAGCAAAAACAAACAAGGGGAATGTAACAGAAAAAGCTGAGGCACAAATTTTATTTAGGAAATATTAATGTCAATAATTATAAACACTTCTTATTGTGGAAGGTACTATAACGGGTAGATTTTGTGATTAAATTATGAATAAAATGTACTCTCCAATATGTCAGTGTCCCTCTTATAATTAAGACTGCATTTGTGATCATAAATTATATATATATATATACATAATATGAACTCGCATTTGACTTTCGTGCCAGTGTCTATCGGTTAATCGAGATACCACAGTCAACCGCGGGATCCAAATCAACTGTGAGCTTTCGATAAGGAGAGAATTCTCGGACGGAGGTACAAGGGAGCAATGAAGCTGAGCCTGATAGGTATGCAATCACCTGCGCATACATTTCGACGGTCGACCGTAACAAGTTAAATGAAACACTGAAATGCAGACCTCTACTCGATACCACTCCACCAGCCTGGTTTGAACTCTTTATACTTGACCATATCTCCGTTGGCTGCTCTGGTACCCTAACTTCAAACGTTCTCCAATTTTTGTTACCTTAGCTGCAGCTCATCTACTGCTCTCTCTCTCTCTCTGCTTCTCTTCTCTTTTTTTCTCATTTATTCTGTATTGCATCTTTAACAAGATATGTTTTAAGCGTGTCTTCTCGTTCGGCATATTCTTCTAATGACAATTAGAGCAGTATGATCTGTTTTATCAAGACCCACGTTAAGGAGGTCAAATTATAATAGAGCGTTATTATTTTATCAGATGATTTATTTGCCTTGCGAATAAGAGAGAATTATACGACGACCGCTCTATGTACCCGCTTTGTGATAATAGTGCAGCTTACATCATATTGGGTGTAGTACGAGTTTCGTGTCTTCTTACCTTTTGCTGTTATCTCCGCCGTGGTGGAAGATAAATTCTCTGGTGGCTTCGTTGATTCAACTCTCCTGCTTGTTGCTCTTGCCTCGGCTGCTGTCGGTATATCTGAATGAGCATGAGCTAGTAACGGAGATCTCTAGGTTGTGATCAGTAAGAAAGAATTTACCAAAAGACACGGAGTTAAGTTTGTATGAAAATATCTTAATTATTATTAATTGAATCGAAAAAAAATTATCACTGTATGATTTACAACAAGGGTGGCGAAAATTCCTTTCTCTCTCGAGTCATCAAATATTCAACACGTACTGCACCACTCAGTAGCACATGTAAAACAAATGAATAGACGGCTAGAAAAGGAGTTGCGCCTGCGAGCCACAGTGCCTCGCGAGTCGCGCTTTCGCCACCACTGGTATACAATATGTTGATATTCTTTGTACTACGGCGACGCATTTCCACTGTTTGTTACGTTACTTCTTGCACATGAAAATCTAGCAAATTATTATTTGTTGTCATTGAAGTTACATTATGTTCTAATTGATTACACACGAGTTTTGCTAGACTCGCGAACTCGATTTATAATTTTATTTTAATATATTATAGTTTTCGGCGCGGACTTGCTTAACTGAGTGAAGCAGGTTCGTCACGTAATACACCAAGGGACTGAAGAAATGTTTTTTCCCGCAGCCTATATAGTAGATACCTTTGGCGCTTCGAAAATTATTGAGAACCCTCTGATTGGCTCGTTGTACCCGCAAATTGCAGGTTTAAGAAAATTTGAAGGCCCTTTGCACCCACCTGATTCGTTCTCTCCAAATCACGTGTTTTTATACAATGTAGGAATCCACTTTCTCTGGTTTATTTTTGGGTTTCCTAAAGCGTGTGCTGAATAAGTCTTCTTGCTCTGAACGTTGATAAAATACAATGTCTACCAGTAAGGCTCGCACAGCTTTCTCTCTGCCTTTGTGCGCTTTCAACAAAATTCGTGTGTAGCAGTAGAAATACTATGCGTCTTGTTACATTAGTAGAAAAAAAATATATATTACATAAACATGATATTACATAAACTACATACAGCTTATTTACCAAAACAACATAATTATAACTGATATTAATATGATTGATATAATAAAGTAATGATTGTTATAATGGCGACATATCTCTGAAAGGTGATAAATACTGTTTCATAATTCAAACTTCTCAACTTTTGAAAAACCTTCCATTTCATTACGTAAAACAAACAGTTGTCAATTACATACAGTCACATTCCGTCCTCCACTGGAGAGGATCCACGTGGTTCACTGTCATCATCTAGCTTAGCAACAAGCTAGTTCTCTTTGTTGCACACTTCTATCTTCATTGTTGCCGGATTACTTGCAGTTACAAGTTCTAATTTTCCCTTCAAATCAACGACTGTGGAACTTTTTTGAAAACGTCTGTCCACCCCCAAAGAACGTTGTGGTTTTACGAACAGGCTGACCCTAACCTAACCCCCGAAATCTGGAGGACGTTGGCTTGGGACGCCAGGAGCTACATTCCCGTACTTACCGAAGTAAGCCCTTGGGGAACGTTAGTTTCGATTGCATTGCAATTAAGAAAGGGTAAAAGTTTTTGTGCTCTTAAACCTTTAACATATGCTCTAAGTTTTAACACCCAGAAGCATCAGTTTTAATATCGATTTTTAAAATATTTCCTGGTATGTCAATTGCACAGAAGGAAGAGGGGTGAGGGCGATGGGAGGATAGAATGGGAGAGGGCAGAAAGAGTAATGAGGGAAAGAAGGCACGGTGAGGGGTAAGACGGACAGAAAGTGAGATGGATATGCACGGAGAATGAGAGAGGGAGAAATAATGGGAAAAAACGGGAGAGAGAAAAAGAATCTTCACATTCGATGCAATGACACGAGCAGAGTTGAGGATTCTGCTAGTATGATAATAATTATCAAACTTATCATTGCATATTTCCAATATATGGTGTAAAAATTTAAAAAAGGTAAAAGCCTTGTATGTAACATTTCAACTCCGTATACTAAAAGCTGAACTCTTAGGATGCCACAATAAAATTCACTCTTAATTATGCCTCTATTGCAACTAAGTTTGAATAGTGTGGACAATTTTTCTTCAAACGCTATACATAGAACCTCAGCTCTGGATTTGCAGCTTGGATGATGAGGTGTTCATACCTTCGGTTGCACAAACTGACGCTAATAGATGTTCCATATTAGAGAACGCACCTAAAGTTGACAATTTTTAATATTTTGATTTACTTCTGAGTGAAATAAAATAACGAATGAGGCTTAGCCATACATCAAAGGCGTTGCAGCTTACTTGCGATTATTCCTAACAGACAAAATTATTATTGTTATTATTATTATCGCTAACTAAAATGTCTAGCATCTCTGTCGGTGGTTTAACGAAAGTTTGTAAATGTATGGTTTGATAATTTTTTGCTATTATTCATATTATATTTTAATTGAATTAATGTTTTAGAACTGAAACTAATCTAGAGTGCTTTAGCCGAGCAGGGAAACTATAAATGAAATTAATTCCTTTACGAAACAATTTAATTTCAGCAAATGGATATTATGGAAATGTTTCAGGGAACAGCGAAGCTACTTAAATGTATAGAATCCACGAGATAACTTCTATCTAAACGCCAGCAGCGAGACAAAGCAGGGGTTTGAAAGAAGAATGGGCGACCTGATGCCTCCCTGAAGATGACGTTGTTCGTCACCCCTCACTAAACATATACAGGATACGATTCCCGAAATTCCCCTCTACTTTTCATATTTATAATGGAAGATAGTATCCCCCTTCATGAGGCTACGGAGACCAAGGAGGGAATGCACTCTTTGTTAAATGGATAGCATTTCTTTGGCCTAAAACTGTAATTATCATTAATTTTGTGGAAGTTGTTACCCCTTTGCATTTTCTTTGTCTCATATATGCTACTGCAATTCAATTCACACTCTTCGCATCACAGCCGTTTACGAATGAATTTACGAAAGAAGAGGAAAAGCAGGTTTCACTAAAGCTTCAGGAACAAAATGAATCCACGAAACAGCGCAAGGAGAAGACAATGAGTAGGGGAGGGTAGTGTGGTAGGTAATAATTGTCATAATTGTTCCAGTGTATCAAAGGAAACTAATTTATTGCCATCTCATGACTAGCTCGCACAGAGCTGCGGAACCTATTCATGTCTGTTATTGTAGATGTTACTCACAATGATGAGATGCTATATAATGAGTGCTGGAAAGAATAGAGGATAATGTGGAGGGAAGTAATTGAACCATTAAAGTAAATGTTATAATTTATAGCCTGCTTTATATCATTACCTATTTGTATTAACTGTTAGGCTTTTCGTTTGACAGCATTTAATATTTAAGTTGCCTTTCTCAAACGTTTCTCAGCTTTATTTCTTCTGTTATTAAGAGCATGTTGGTAGACATAGAAAGCCTAATGAGTAGATAACAATAATATTAACTACAAAAAGCTTGATATTGAGGTTATATTTTTAGGCTGAAGCGCGTCCGGAGCAATGACGGAAATGTGTATAACATAAGACGTTATATTTTTAGGTAGTTATTGCAGTACAACTACATTTTAACAATGTAGCAAGAAACATAATCGGCACTTCCACTCTGCTCATCAAAAGTGCCTGTAGACGAAAAATTATCAGATTCCAGACGGTACGGAGAAATGTTTTTGCACTTGGTATACACCACAACCGAAGGCTCAACCTTTGCGGGGTTGAGCACAAAGGAAGGCTAAAATGCCCTTAAGAGAGTGTATAGACATTGTAAAAATAGGCTCTGACCTGACGATGACGAGAAGTGCCTCAGAGACATAATGTGCCTTAATCAAGACTAGGATGCATTTGTGTGACTGTATTAAGTATACTGGGCCTACTAGTCCCGTTAAGTTCCTTACAATAACTTTTCAGTCAATTTTTATTCTTCGCCTCTTATAACCCATTCGAGTTTATCGTGACTATGAGAAAATAAGTGGTATGAGCTGAATTTAGCAGATGTCAATTCACTATGCTATCATGTATAAATGTGAAATGGAAGCATAGGCCAGAGAAAAGTGCGGACAGTGGGTGTATATAATTGGCATAATCTTTTGGAAAGTCTGTGGCATATCTGAGCTTACTAGGCAGAACATATAATTGAAATGGGGTTCACATTTTGAAATTCTAATATGCATCTCACTTTGTAGATACGCCTCCTTGCTTTTCTCTGGATACTCCTCCAGATAGTATTGAAGAAAGCAGCATACTAGTTTTCCCTATGTTGTCCAGGAAATTTTAAGCTGTTACTCTTCTGCTTGGGTGAATTTTGGTCCAGGTCCATCTTGAATGAATTACTTAACCTGTTTATGCCGTTTATCCTAAGGAAAATAGTTTTAAAACTAGAAATGCTGTGAACAGTGTTCTAAAAATACAGATTTTATTTCTTCATTTAATACTTCATCTGCTTCTCTGAGCAACATGCTTAAATTAAGAAAGACCTAACCATTGTTTCCATCATTAATATTTCCCTTCTAAAGGAATAACTTCGCTTTGAAAGTAACAACTTGTCCTATAGTTGTAGATTTGGTGTTCATCTTCTCCCAGAATGTATTCAAGACATTACATTTCTGGAAAATATCAGAAAAATATGACAACCTCTAGACAAAATTAGGATTCTCATACAGCTCCTGAAGTTCCTATCTCACTTCATATATATATATATATATATATATATATATATTATTTGCAGCAAAACAATCAGTGCTATTCGGAGATAATGGGAAGAAAAATTTGTTCAGCTCGCAGTAGAAAAAAGATTTTTAAACCCTTTTATTTCAAAAATATGCACCCGCCGTCCCATATTCATGCAATTTTATGATATAGTTTGTTGCATCCTTTATTTGGATCGCGTGATACAAGAAATAAGGATTTCGTAAATTGGGGGGGGGCTTACGAGGAGTCCAGATACAAAACCTATTAAATGCAATTATTTACAATTTGAGTTAAGAATGGTTTTGTAGAATTTAATACAAACACTACCAAACTACATGGGTATGATTTTATTTTGAACTTCATGCATGCAGTATTTATGGATAAAATATGCCTTGATGACAAAAGGTACCAATGTATACAAACTCCAACTAATGTAGCAACAAAACATACCACTTCGCGCAATGTGTTGATCCGCATGCATTACACATTATCTGCTGCAAGTCTGAGCATGTTTGTCTTAAGTGTGATTTAACCTGTCAGTCCATTGTTAAGTAAGGACCGGAGCATGCTAGTTATTGCTTTGTTCTGTGCGTCGATCCTTAAAAGATTAAAATGAATGCTGCTGTGACAGAGACAAGTTTTAGCACGACAGAATAAGACTATAAAGATAAAACTTGGAAGCGCATCATTATGCTCGACAGAAAGCAAGGTAAAGCATTATTGTATTAAGGAGTAAGGACAGTTGCATTATTTATTATGTGTATATTTTTCTGTAGCAGTTAATCACCATGTACTCCACATTTCGAGAGAGCAGCCATAAGACAAACGCAAAATCTCTGCAACGCTCCAACATTGCACGAGGTGATATTAACAAATGCAATGCTGCCTTCTACAGCATCAAGACAAAGGCACTTCAAGATGTTTTTGTGTTGAAGCATACTAGCGGCAATGATTGTATACGGCGACAACCATTATTACTACGTTGTAGCAATTCTAAGTGCAAGAAAATTTTCAGGTTAATTTATCTGCTTCTCCTATGTAAAGTGAAGGAGGGACATGGCATCCGGAGTATTCTTCTGTATATAATGTTCCACAGCAAAATGCAATAAGTTTCGTTTTCTAGATATGTAACTTTATTGAGTTGGCATCATATCGTACGAAGTACAAATGTTAAGTTCAAGTATGTGTGTTTGTATAAAACTTTGATTCTTGAAGACAACGGCATTTGATTTGCATCATTGAAATATGTTCATATGAAAAAAGCCAGGTTGAAGATGCTTAAACGTGAAGCTGTGAGATTTTTTTTTCTAGTTTGTGTTTTCCCGAAAAATGTGATTCTGTATGTGGTACGTTCTATTTCTAGACCCCGCATGTATAAAAATCACTAAAGATGTGCAGGATACGATTGTACTACCCGCTATCTAAGACACAGTGTCTGTTTTGAAGTATGATATTAATTACAATAGTTCTGGTAACACGCATTGTTTCAGTTTTCCTTTGTGACCTTAATATCGCATATAATAATGGGTTATTTCATAGAGTGTAATTTTATAACATTATCGGAGCATTTATACTTTCAATTCTGTGCCATCACAGAAGCTTGTTTTGAGGCACCTTATTCAGTGAAATAATGTGTTTTTCTACATTTCAAACTCTGAAAATTCGTACTGGTTACGAGGTTACTGCATCATCCTTGAAGAAACGTAGATTTAAAACTGCCGAAAGATTGCTTACCTAAGTAACTAAAGATGATAAAACTACATTCTTGGAATATGAAGTTTGACAAGCTGATCATAAGAACTCTGACCAGGACTCGAGTGGGACGAAGAAATCAATCTCAACCAGTGGTAGGGCCGTATGACGAGTTTTAAAGTCTTAATCTACAGAACTACATAAGAAAAGGTTCTGGGGGATGGGATTAAAGCGTGTTTTGATGTCAATTGGGCAACTCTATAAGAAATTATCGTTTGTTCCAGAAAGCCGGATTCAAAGTCTGGTGTTGTCGCAATGACAGGAAGTTCACTGATGGACTTGGTGAGTTCATACCAATAAGCGAGCGAGGTGGCTCCTCGATGACGTGCGAGACTCCCATTCTGGAGGTCCAGGGTTCAGTTCTCGTTGGGCCGGCAACTCTGACCATTGAGTTTTTCGTGGTTTCCCGCGTATAATAGCGAATACTGGGGTGGTTCCTCTTGTATCACCAATCTGCCATCCATCATTTCCCGTCCATATCATTACCATTCATCTGTTTCAGGATTGAAGGACCAGACGACGGCGTTGGGTGCGTTGCGTTAGTACGGCGAATTGTGCACCTTGGAAAGGTTCCTCCCTAGCCTTTGGTTGATCTGCTGGTACCTTTCCCTTCCTGGGAGCTTGGTTCGGGCCAATGGGATCCTCAGGGGTGCGGGGATCGCGGCATGACGAACCGGCGTGATAATGTGCTCCATTTGTAATGGTTAGGGATCGCGTTCTTGCTTGCGCACATCGTCGTCAGGATCTAATAGTTCTTCGGAGCTCCCCTTCATCCCTCCCTCCCAGAGCCATGTGAGAAGCAAAAAGGACAGTTGCGGCCTATTTACAGTGACTACCCCAGGCTTTGGAGGCCCTCGTGTGTACTCCTACTCCTCCCAAGAAAATGAATGTTCTGTAATGTCAGCCATGAAGGAACTCGGTGAGTATAGTAAGACAAGTTAGTGTTAGCGAAAGACTAGTTGGGTAAGGAAAGTATATTATACCAGGTGGAACATTACGCCGTATTTCACATGTGTAGATATCCCTTCATGCGTTAAAACAGTTGCAGAAATCAACGGGGTTATTCCAAGCAAACACAATTCAGTGAAGAACTGGCGCAATACTATCAGCGACCTCTCTTCTACCTCTTTTGCTAACCAGTGAAGCCGATGTGACGATCGCGCTCATTGAGAGAGTTTCCAGGCTTGCACTAGAGTGCACAGTCAGTGAGGATAGACAAGAACAGTGTAAACAGAACCGAAAACTTCTTAGAATGTTTACTACTTCAGTTACAGAGACTTAATTTTCGAGGAAATAATTTCACTTTTTAGACTGACAGATAACCAGATCCTCTTTATTTGACCTATCAGTACCTACCCATAGCTATTTTGTAAATTGTGTTTACCCTGTTCTTATCTAATATCACGAATGTACCCATTGTAGAGTTAAATCAAGATATTAAAGCACCGTAACGAATACCATCAAACATGAGACCAGGTAATGTGTATCACTGGCATTTGTTCACTTGCTATTATTATTATTATTATTATTATTATTATTATTATTATTATTACGCACTGTACGCATAGTAGAGTAGATCAAGGCATTAAAAGGCCATACCGAAAGCTATAAAAACATGACAGCACGTAATGTGCATAACTGAAATTTGTTCACTTATTATTTATTATTGTTATTATTATTATTATTATTATTATTATTATTAGGAACTATGCGCATAGTAGAGTAAATCAAAACATTAAGGCGCCGTAACAAAAATCATGAAAACATGGGAACTCACAGTGCGTATCACTGGCAGTTGTTCCCCTATTATTGTTCTTTTTGTTCTTGTTACTACTGCTGCTGCTGCTGCTGCTGCTGCTGAACCAGCAATACCACTCATCTGATCACTAGTGTTCTCAACTTAAAGACCGATGCTTTTACTTCGTTTGAAGTAAAACAACCTTTGATGACGTCATGGGCTGTGGTGTGAGGAACACGAAAATTAATGGATTGATCAGACAGTGCTACGTAAGCGTGGTACGACAGTATTCCTCTCTGCATTCTGCTCTGTCAATATGTCAAGTGCCTCTATTGGATGCGATTGACATGTGTACAAAAACCAAGCTCATCAGTAATGAAACAAACAATAGCTCCGTAGCTCTAATAAGGGCCATTAATTCGCCTTGAGTAAAATAAAGCGAAAGAGTTGAGCAAAGCATCGATAACGTTGTTTATATTAGTAAAGCGATGAACTGAGTATGCACTGGTTTGCTTCCTATTCTGTTTAACCTCAGCTTAAGGAGCCGATCTGGTGCTTTAATATTTTGATTTATAGCACTCTACTATGCGTATAGCGCGCAATAATAGTAATAATAGTAAGAATAATATTAATAATAATAATAATAATAATAATAAAAGCTAACAATAATAATAATATTATCCAGCAACCACACCCACAAGAACAATAGAAATAATAGTAGTAGTAATAATAATAATAATAATAATAAATTAACAACTGCTAGGGATACACATTACGTGCTCTCATGTTTGCATGGTTTTCGTTACGGCGCTTTATATTCTGATTTACCCTACTAGCGCTGATGACCCTAGATGTTTAGCGCCCTTAAATTCCAACCCATCACTTTATCCAACTATTCGTACAGTGAATAATAATAATAATAATAATAATAATAATAATAATAATAGTAATAGCAAACGAATCCTAGTTATACATATTATATGCTCTCATATCTGCATGGATTTCGTAATGGCGCTTTAATGTTTTGATTTACTCCACGTTACTATGCATATAGTCCGTAATATTAGACAAGAACAGCGTAAACACAATTTACAAAATAGGTATGGGCTGATACTGACAGGTCAGATTAAGAGTTTTAGTTATTTGTCAATAAAAGAGGTGAAATTAGTCCCTCGAAAATCCAGTCTTTGTAACTAGAGCGGAAAACATTGTAGGACGTTTTTGGTACACTGTACACTGTACACTGTAGTCCAAGCCTGGGACCTGCCTCTCAATGTGCGCGATCTGCTTATTATCTTCGCTGATAAACAAGAGGATTAGAAGGAAGGTCTCTCACGGTATTGCGCTAGTTCCCCACTGAAGTATATTAGTGTGGAATAACCCCATTGATTTCTTTGCAACTGATTTAACGCAAGAAAGGAATATCTACACACGTGAAATACGGCGCTTTTGCTTCAAACTGTGACCGCTGCATGACTGCTCACACGCCGGCAGCCGCAGCTCTGACTTCCTACCGTCGAAAACATGTATATATTAGCAGCCCAATATTCTCATTGATGCAATTCCAATTACAATGATAATAAGGCCATATCTGATCATAAGAGTTGTTGGAAATGTTCCTCTCTATCCTCACATTTCTGGCATCTTCCCAGGAAACTTTAATTCACACTAGAGAGTTCAGTATCCAAAATTGAGTGATTTTCTCGCCTGATATTTTCTCTTAGTTCTTACAGTGCATGGGGTTTTCCTGCATAAACACTATTTTTCATGTGATCATCAGTATCTGGCAAATCTGTGTAACTGGAAGTTACGAAATGATATAGTACTTCACCCACGCTTAATATTCTCCTCTAACGAAGCATTGTTCCATTTATATCTCTATTTCATCTCAAAATAACATATTGGAGTACACAGAAACTACATTTTACACACGAGATTCCCTTGCATGTCACGAAAATTGGTGTGCAGTAAATGCATAAGGAATGATAGGACCTATATTTTTGAACAAACAATAAATGCAGAGAGGTATATGAATGACGTACATGATGCTTTGAACAGCTGACCGACGTGGAATTTCAGTCTGGATTTTTCCAAAAAATTCTTTGCTATCACGCATACAGTTGGTGAGTTATTAAATTTAGTTCGGGAAATATTAATGGTCCTCACGATCCCATGATTTAACTATATGTGATTTTTATCTATGGGGTAACTTGAAAAATAACGTGTGTGCAACAAACGCCGTATATTGCAAGAACTTAAACAAAACTTTGGAGAGAAATTCACTGAACTTCGGACACTGAATTCTTCTGTGTGAATAACAATTTCCCAAGAAGATGCCATAAATATGCGGATGGAGAAGCACAACATTTCCATCTCTTATATTATGGTGTGTGATTAGTATCATTATAATTGTAACTGTAAATATTGTGGCGAGTATGTGTGTGTATTGTCACGCCAGACACATTATTGCGTCGTTGGCGACAGTATTGTTGAAATAATTATTTCGGCTGGGGTTTTGAAGTTCATCTGGCGTGACGACTCGCCACTGGCTAGCTGGCGATCCCTAGCTAGCGGTGGAGAGTGGGGGGGGGAAGTCATCGTTATTTTCTTTGTGTGTTGTGTGTTAGCGTCACTTCTGGTTGAGTGTCTGGTGTGGAAGGTCCTATGTGGATTGTGTGAATGTAACCGCGTGTGTGTAGCATCTCCCTTCAACTTCTTCCTTTTAATCTTTTGGGGGTGATGTAGGGACATCTTGCTTATATTCAATAAACCACAGATAATATGACTAATTTGAAATTATGTGTATTTTTGTTATAACTGTCCCATGCCTTGTCTGGAATGTGTAGTTAAAGTTTCTGGTCCTCTTACTACCTCTGATGCTATGTTTCCCAATGTATATGCTAGGGTAACTAAAATGTAATATCTAGCTGCATATTTTTTGGCTTCTCCCCGGTATATAAAATCTCTTACAGATAGCAAATGTTTGTTTGCTTATTTTTTTATGTACTTTGTTGTAACACTACATTTTGTTTTGGCTGATAAACTAATATGTACTTACCAGGATTCTTTAAAATGACTCTTTGCAGCTTTATGCGGGTAATTTAATGTTGTGAGTCAAAAGGTAACGTTTTCTTTGTTTTGTTTGATATGCTCTTGCTGAGGTGTCGTTGGGTACTTAGCAAGGTGAGATAGTTACTGTGTTTGCTGTATGTCCACAGTAATGTAGGTTTGTTTTTGATGCACTGTTTGAGCTTGCTTACAGTCACCGTGCAAAATTTATCACTGTGCTGGATATCACCCCCGCTTTTCTTTTGGTGGGGCGCTACTGGAGCGAGGAAAATGGTCAAAGAGTCGTCTTTCTGTCCAGCAGCAACGGTATGGCCATTCGCTACAATTTTGTTTATCTGTGTGAGTACTTGTTTAAAAAACTTGCAGGCCGTGTAATTCGTAATGTGTCACAATATTTACCTAAAATAATTTCTTTCTTTTGGTCACTTCTAACTATTTTCATTTTTTTGGGTTTTGTTGTGTCTGTTTTATCAATGTATTTTTCAGAATCTATAGACTGGGACTTGGTTCCGAACTCCTACCATGACAGAATATATGGGACTGTACATATCTATGAAAAAAAAAAGAATTCGAGCCAGTCGCTTGCGCACTGCGCATACAGGGTTGCTTGGGAGGTCCTTATCATATTTGGTGATATTCCCCTATTTATATTTGATCCTGTAGTTAGGATGTCTGTAACTATATTGCAGTTAGTAGTAGATATTACAGCTTATTCAAATGAATTCACGATAATCCTGTCACCAGAGGAGATTAAGCGCTAGTGTCGCCGGATTAACGAAAAAAGGCGGGAAACTTTGACGCCAAAAGCGGCCTTCTTGGAAACTAAGATTTCCCGCCGTTTAGGCCAATCAGGCGACACTAGTGCCAACTCCACCTTGGGGATTATAAAAAAAAAGGGTGTCAGGGATTATTGAAAATCAAATCGATAAGCCGTAACAATTATTTTTTATATATTTTTATTGAAAAGAAATAAAACACAAATGTGGCGACACAAGCGCCAAAACCACCTTGGAGATACAGAAAAAAGGTGGCACAGAATACTGAAAATGAGACCGTTAAGCTGTAATAAATACTTTGCGGCCATCTTCAAAACTAAGACTGCGGCTTTTGAGATCAAGATTTCCGCCGTTTAGGTTAATCCGGCGACACTAATGCCAACTCCACCTTGAATATTAGAGAAAAATTGGCAGGGTTTATTGAAAATCAAACCGTTAAGCTGTAATAAATACTTTGTCTATCTCAATGGGAAAGAAATTAAAATTTCGGCAAAACTAGTGCCAAAATAGGGAAAAAGAAGGTGGCAGGAATAACGAATAACAAAACTGAGAAGCTGTAATAAATATATATCTTTATTGACTAAAAGTTCCCGCCCATTTAAGTTAAACCGACGACACTAGTGCCAGAACCACTTTGGAGATTAAGAAAAAAAAATGAAGGTGACAGGAATAGAGGAAAAACGAAATTCGATAAGATGTAAAAATAATTACATAAACGCCAAAACCATTTGGTGATTTAGAAAGATGGTGGCCGGGATTACTGAAAATGAAACCGTTAAGCTGTTATAAATACTTTGCGCCCATCTTGGAAACTAAGATGGCGGCTGTTGGGATCAAGATTTCCCGCCGTTTAGGATAATCCGGCGACCCTAGGGCCAAGTCCACCTTGGAGATTAGAAAAAAAGGTGGCAGGGATTATTGTAAAACAAGCCATCAAACTGTAATAAATACTTTTACTATCTCAATTGAAAAAAAATAAAAATCGGGCGACACCAGCGCCAAAATTACCTTCGAAATTAGGGAAAAAAGGATGGCAGGAATATCGGAAAAAGAAACCTTAGAAGCTGTAATAAATATATATCATTATTGATAAAATAGTTTGAGATTAAAAGTTCCCGCCATGTATGTTTTACCGGCGACAATAGCGCCAAAACCACTTTCTGGATTAAGTAAAAAAGGAGACAGGAAATAAGGAAAATCAAACCGTTAAGCCGTAATAAATACTTTATATATCCATATTGAAAAAAGGGTTAAAAGTTACAATGTGGATGGTACAATAATTTGGCAGCCTTGATGGAAAAAAAGGCGGAGAAAACATTCCGCCTCAATTGCGGGAAGCATAGACTACACCCTAAAACAATATGGCGCCGAAAACAAAATGAACCTGGTGGTAGGAATAACGTTAAAGCAAACTTTTAAGCCACAAAACTAGAAAGTTATGGTGAAATGGATACAAAGTGAAGATATGATTGCGAAACCGCCGGGGTTAAACCGTGCATCCGGAGGGTGAGGAGGATAGCGATACCCTGGTGGAAAAGAATGTTGGACAGCTTACCTGCGATGAAGGAAAGGACGAAGTGTAAGTGAGCGAGTTAACCTAGCAAAAAAAAAAAAAAAATAAAAAAATAAATAAAAATGTATGTAAACGATAATCTTGCCACAAGGGGGGCTTAAGCGCTAGTGGCGCCGGATTAACGAAAAAAGGCGGGAAATTTTAGCGCCAAAGTCGGCCGTCATGGAAACCAACATGACGGCTGGTGGGATTAAAGATTCCCCGCCGTTTAGGTTAATCCGGCGACACCAATGCCAACTCTACCTTGGTGATTAGAAAAAAAAGTGGCAGGGATTATTGAAAATCGAACCGTTAGGTTTATTGAAAAAAATCCGCGTCACTAGAGCCAAAACAACTTTGGATATTAGAGAAAAAAAGGTGGCAGGGATATTGGAAATCAAACCCGATAAGCTGAAATAAATAATTTATAAATATATAAGTTTATTGATTAAAAACTTTGTGAGTAAAGGTTGCCGCCGTTTATGTTCTTCCGACGACACTAACGCCACGCCCACCTTGAAGATTAGAAAAAAGTGGCAGGTAATATCGAAAACAAACTCTTAAGCCGTAATAGTCCTCCTGATGTGTGGAAAGGTTAAACTACACCGTAAAACAAGATGCTGGCAAAAAATGTACCTTGTGGCAAGAATATCGGTAAAAGGAAAATAAGCCATAAAATAGTTAAAAATGGGAAAACGGATGGTAATCGAAAGCGCCGGGGATAAATCGTTCATCCGGAGGGTGGTGAGGATGGATAGCGATACCCTGATGGAAAAGAATGCTAGACCGCTTAGCTGCGATGAAGGAGGTAGTGCGATATACGAAAGGACCAAGGGAAACTGAGTGAGTGAACTTAGCAAAAAATAAATGAAAACAAGTTGATGCGAGTGACGTCACAAAGAAGCGACAATCCTGTCACCAGGTGGGATTAAGCGCTAGTGGCACCAGATTAACGAAAAGAATGCTGCCAACTTGGAAATCATTCCACCATTTTTGCGGGAAGATATATAGATACGCCCTAAAACAAGATGGCTAGTTTTGGGATTGAAAAATCCGGACCTTTTAGGTTAATCCGGCGACACCAGCACCAAAACCACCATGAAGATTAGAAATAAAGGTGGCAGAGAATATCGAAAATCAAACCGTTAAGCCGTAATAAATACGTAATATGTATAATTGTTTGAAACAAAAATCAATAACCTATCAGCCATGTTGAAAATATTCCGCCTGATGTGTGGAAACGTTAGACCACACCGTAAAAGCAGATGGTGGCAAAAAATGTACCTTGAGGCAGGAATATCCACAAAAGTAAACTTTTAAGCCATAAAATAGTTAATAACAGTAAGTGTTTGTATGAGAGTGCAACCGAAGGGTGAGGAGGTTAGCAATGCTATTGGGTGAAAAGAAGGAATAAGTCTGCGGACTATGACTGTTTAAAACGCTATTGGATTGGCAAAACAAAACGGAATAAAGAAAAGGAAGTAATGGTTAGTTGCGGTAGTGTTGATAGTTGTGAGTGTGAACCAGGTGTCGGGATTCGAATCCAGTGCCAAAGTCTCAACACTGAACGGCACATTGCTACGCTAAGCAGACCTAGAGATACAAGCGGGAAAAATAAGGTTTTTTTGTACTCAACTTTCAGTTATGTTTGTAGGTGTTGTTGTGACACAAAAATGATTCTAAATTGCAAAGCGCAGCGGTCGCGTTGTAAGCTTAGACATGATACGAAAAAAAGAAATTTTTATTGCAAAAAACAATAAAAGAAACTCATTTTCAAAATGCTTAACCAGCGTTAAGAACAACGAACATCACCTAGGCTTGTTAAAGCGGTACAGACGTCCTTTGCACAGACGTAATTTAACTATATTAAAAACCTGGCACTCGACCATCGTAATGGTAGCTAGCGTACTTTGGAGCAGGGTTCTAATTGCCGGTCAAAAGCGGTCAAAGACACGGGACGAACGCACTGACATACATGTTCACAGGAGCTACTCTCGATGCGTATCTAAAGAAATCTTATTGAGCACCTAGACTGAGATGAGTCCGAAGTTGGCATCCCATGAGATACTAAACGTATATCGGAATAAGAAGATGATGACTCGTGGCGCAGGAAAAGACGAAGCAGAAGAAGAAGATGATGATGATGATGTCCCGACTTCAACCGAAGGCGACGTTGAATACGCGCGCGGCGAAAACTGCTGCAGCTCCACTATGTTGAAGGTACAATGTAAGATTGAGCTCTTGTATATACGGGGAATAAAAGCAAAATGGCTGTGTGTGCGATAGCAGAATATTATAAGTTGCTAAGTGGTTGGGACCGGAAGTGCAAAATTCCCACCAGATTCGAGCTCGATAACCACTTGGGTCGTGATGTAGCGATAAGGAAAAGCAGCGCTAATGACATCCGGTTCGAGCTTCCTTGAGCGGACGTAGCGGTGAAGATAAGACGAGAATAAATCAGGACCAATCGCGATAACGCTGCAGTTCAGCACTAGGTGAGTGCTTTAGAGACATACACAAAGCAAAGGTAATAATCCGTGGACCAACCGCTCGCTTCAGTTTTTATCTTCAAAAACTGCTTGAAATAGTCCTCAAACAATACCTTCGTGCCGGTAGAGGGATCCTATTGAACCATATCGTACTCCCACATCTAATACTTTTCCATCACCCGGTACCCCTCCTCCACGGCGACCTCAACTCGTCGACCCCCTAGGTTCCCGAACCGAAATGGAACCACAACCCGGCACTACAGACAGCAGAACGAACCCGAGGAAATTGTAGCGCACGGAGCTAGTTTCGAAGTCAACCCCCGCAGACAGAGAACCCTTTCGAAGTTTTACTCTGGGTTTTCGGAAACCGAAATAGCTGGGCAGCCCATTCCCGAAGATGCAGATCCACAACAATGGCTTCGAACCATGTTTCATGACGTGAAACAATACGTGACAACAGAATTACTAGAAAACGAACCAGGCTATATAGGTCTAACATACACGAAACGCGAAATGCTTTTGTACCTTTTAGCATGAGTGTGCTTAAAGATGATGATGGTAATCCCACCGTATTTTAGCAAAGTATAGAAAAGGTATGAAAAGCAACAAGGAATTTATAATGGGAGGGCCACTAACGCTCAATTGTGTATGGACGAAGTAGGTTTCTGGCAACAGTTATAAATCATGCGAGGCTTGCCGTAGAAACAAGGGCATCATAGAAATTAAAAATAGGGATGCTTTGTGTTTGCCTAGAGCCATAGCGGTGGGGAAGGCCAAGGTGGACAAGGACGACAACTATACTGAAATTACTAACTAGGAGTACTTGCGAAGGGAAAGTACCATGACACTGCACAGAGGAGTAGGGGGTAATGGGTGATGTGCAACACTACGAAAAGGGTTACCGGCATACAGCATTACCGTGTTTGCGATCATACCGGGAAAAACGTGTTGCTTATGACGAGGAACCAAAATGAAAAACACATAGATGTTATATTGCATGATGGAGGCTACAACACCATAGTGAACATAAACATGGCATTTAAGGGCAGATTTTATTGTCGCAAGTGTAATTACCCTTCTGCAAACCCTGGAGAATTCACACATGTGATCAACTTCGTACAAAGTGCCACATGCAATGCCGCCAGCCATATACGCAAAACGTGCGATGTAATTCGTGACATAGGGATTTCAATGAACGACAGTGTTTTACGAATCATCTAAAACCCGGTGGGTTTTATTCAAGGGACCGTACAGTGTGTGAAGTCGAGAAGGTTTGCGTAACTTTCAAAAAAATTTACAACACCAAAAATAGGAGAACAGCACACACGGGTGGGGAACTATACCGCTCGAACTGCAGGACGCATGTTGAAGCCAACCCTTTGTGGTACATAAAACCGTTGCAGACTATAAACTTAATCAACAATTTTCTTCTAATATTTATCGATTTAGAATGTACACAGACTACCATGTTTGAAGGAAGGGTATACGGGTATGAATAAGTACCCAAGCTGTGTGTGTTGTATCAAGCATATGCGCTCTGTGTAGACGAGGACACACCTGCACACAATGCGAAATGAAGGAATGGGTCTTTGTGCAGGATCCGTTCAAACAGTTGAGTGACCACATTATCCATGCTAGGTACGACCGATGGGACGAGACCGTTATTGTACATAACCTAAATGCGAATGACGGACAATATATTTTGAAACAAATGGTGGGGAGTTTGCATTGATGTCCAGAGCTAAATATGAATGGCACGAAAATATTTAGAATAAAACATAAAAATCTAACGTTCCTGGACTCGCTAAACTTTCTGCCAATGCTCTTGTCGAGTTTTTTTTTTAAAAAAGAAAACCATCCAGCTACACGAGAGCCAGGGATATTTTCCGTACCTTTATAATACTGCGGAGAATAGCTATTACATCGGGCTGATTCCGGACCAGAGGTATTACTGTCCGGACGGCAACGAGATGCGAAATTGTACCCTATTGTAGAATGGATATGCCACTGTTGTGTCAGGGTGTGCTAAGGTTTATAAGGGAGTTTCTCGAGGTGAATGGCATTGACCCGTTTAGGGAATGCATAACGATGTCACAGGCATGTATATGGTTTTCTTGACTAGAGCGACAGCATAAGATACCCATAATGTATGGCACGAGGGGGGGTTGTGAGGTGCGCATTGCCGGTCACAAGGTACATGGGTACAGACACAAGATGGTTTGCATTTTTCACGGGTGCCCAAGGTGATTTCCAAATAGGCACCATGTGGTGCACAGTTCGGGAAACGAGACTATGTCCTCTCGGTACCAGAGCATCGCGAAGGTCTCGCAAAGGATTCGCAACGCAGGACTCACCGTGGTCGAAATGTGTGAGTGTAGCTTTAACGCTATTTAAATTTGATCAGGTTAAATCTAATGAATGTTTGCATAACATAGAAAAGGTTATGCCAAGCAACAAGGAATTTATAATGGGAGGAGCGGTAATGCTCAATTGTGTATAGTCGAAGGAGGTTTCCGAAACTGTTATAAACCCGGCGAGGTGTGCCATAGAAACAAGGACATCATAGAAATTACAAATAGAGATGATTTGTGTTTGCCTAGAGCCATATCGGCGGGGAAGGCCAAGGTGGACAAGGACATATACTATACTGCAATTATCAGCTACGAGTACTTGCAAAAGGAAAGGGCCATGGCGCAGCAGAGAGGAGTAGGGGAGCAATAGGTGATGTGCAACGCTACGACGGACTACCGACATACAATATTACTGTGTTTGGCGTTTGGGTGAATGCGGATGTTATGCGCGATGTGGTTCTGCATGATAATGCAAGGTGGTATCGCTGCGGGAAACTCAGTTGGTAGACGATTTTGACACTGTGCACTAGGGTTGCAAGAGACACCGCCAGAGGTCTTCAAAGCAAGTGGGAATAGGAGCTTTTTTCATTTAGCATCATGTTGTACTTTCAGCCGAGTTATATACAGAGTGTTTCATAGTTATGTGGGTGTTCCAAAGGCAACATGGACACAAAAACGGCGTCGCGTCGTGCAGCGGTCAAACCTAAATTGCCCGTAACTGAGGCGAGCGGCGGGGCGCCAAAGGTACCGCGGCAGGACACGGGTGGGCTCGAGAGCTGGGCGCCGGGCGCCGAAGGCGACACGGCGGTGTAGTGGGCGCCCAAGGCACTCGCCGGCGTTGGGGCATTCTTAACACTAGATCTATCCTTCCCACACATCAGGTGGAAGGTTTTCTCCGCCTTTCTTTCCACCCTGGCTGTTAAATTATTGTTTCATTCACCTTGTAATTTGTAAGCTTTTTTTCAATATAGAAACATATAAAGTATTTATTACGGTTTAACGGTTTGATTTTCGTTATTCCCTGCCTTTTTTCATAAGCCAGCAAGTGGCTTTGGCGCTAGTGTCGCCGGTTTAACATAAATGGCGGGAACATTTAAATCCAAAGTTTTTTATCAATAAACACATATATTTATTACAGCTTCTATGGTTTGTTTCCCGATATTCCTGCCACCTTTTTTCCTCTAATTTTTAATGTAATTTTGGCGCCAGTGTCGCCGGATTTTTTTTTCAATTTAGATAGTTAAAGTATTTATTACAGCTTAACGCCTTGTTTTACAACAATCCCTGCCACCTTTTTTCTAATCTCCAAGGTGGATTTGGCCCTAGTGTCGCCGGATTAACCTAAACGGCGGGAAATCATGATCCCAACAGCCACCGTCTTAGTTTCCAAGATGGGCGCAAAGTATTTATTACAGCTTAACGGTTTCATTTTCAATAATTCCTGCCACGTTTTTTCTAAATTTCCAAGGTGATTTTGGCGCTTATACAATTATTTTTACATCTTATCGAATTTTGTCTTTCCTCTATTCCTGCCATATTTTTTTCCCTAATCTCCAAAGTAGCTCTTGCGCTAGTGTCGCCGGCTTAACATAAATGGCAGGAACTTTTAATCAATGAAGATATATACTTATTACAGCTTCCCAGGTTTGTGATCCGTTATTCCTGCCACCTTCTTTTTTCCTATCTTCCAAGGTATTTTGGCGCTAGTTTCGCCGAATTTTTAATTTTTTTCCATGAGGATAGATAAAGTATTTATTACAGCTTAATTGGTTTTTATTTCTTTTCAATAACAATACATAAAAATATTTATTACAACTTATCGGTTTTATTTTCATTAACCCCTGCCGCCTTTTTTTCTAATCCCCAAGGTGGAGTTGGCACTAGTGTCGCCGGAGTGGCCTAAACGGCGGGAAATCTTAATCCCATCAGCCGCCATCTTAGTTTCCAAGATAGCCGCTTTTGGCGCCAAAATTCCCCGCCTTTTTTGTTAATCCGGCGACACTAGCGCTCGAATCTCCACTGGTGGCAGGGTTATCGTTAATCCAATTCGATAAGCTGTAATATCTACTACTGTAGGTTGCTAGTAAATTGATTTAACATTTTTTTCCCTCTGAGGATGATATTTTTAAATTCCTGGCACCAATTTATAAATGTGTTTTGGTCCTTACTTGTATTAATTCTCACAGTAATGCTATTTCTATATTCAGATATCGTAAAGCATTAAGAACTTTAAATTTCATGGTCATGTTAAAACCTTTAAAATTTTGTCATTAAATTTTTCTGTGTGTCCCTACTTTAAATACACTCATGAATAGTTGTTAGTCACATCCAATATTTGGGCGCTCGATCAATGTATTTTTTTTTTTTTTTGCAAGGTCCTGCTTTAGATTTAAGTTTTATTAGTTTTGTTTGTCCCCTGCCTTTTAGTTTTTGTAATATTTGTTCTGTGTATCTTTTCTTGTATATTGTGACCCTGATGCTTTCCCCAAATCTTGTTCCAATCTGCCGGCTAGCCCCAGGAAATACTCCCATATACAGAAAAGGACAGCCCCAGACCATCCGCAGAATGGTTGTTCTTCCCCCGGCCGCTCCCGCACAGGTCTTTCAGCTGCATATCACCAACTCCGACCATACCACCACGGCACGCTACGAGGGTCCATCCCACCACGGCACGCTACGAGGGTCTACTCCCTTTTGGTTTTCTCTCTGCCGACAGGGCCCGTTGGTCACAGACCAACTGTGCAGATATCCAGCTACTTCACTGTGTTTCGCCGTGGTGATTGATTGGTACAGACTATGCGAGCTATAAGTTTCTTCCATCTTTTCTTCGGCGGTTATGTGGTGGGAAAAGTTACCGAAAAAGCTGTTTTCTGCTCCATTCCCAAGCAGCATCTTATAGTTAACTGTATTCTTGCAGAAGAGGATTTACGAGCTGGGGATTCCTGTGGGACTACTTCATTGTTAAGACAGAATCATTATCCCTGTGTGGATTTATCAGGACTTTTTGTAATGTTTGTATATTCAACTTTGTATGTTCATATTTTCTTTGTTTTTTATTTTTATTTTCCTCTATTTTCATCGTGGACGCCTCATTATTGTAAGTGGATGGAAGTGTGGCGTGTACGTGTGTGTATTGTCACGCCAGACACATCATTGCGTCGTTGGCGACAGTATTGTTGGGGTAATTCTTTCGGCTGTGGTTTTGAGGTTCGTCTGGCGTGACGACTCGCCACTGGCTAGCTGGCGATCCCTAGCTAGCGGTGGAGAGTGGGGGGGGGAAGAAGTGAGCGTTATTTTCTTTGTGTGTTGTGTGTTAGCGTCACTTCTGGTCGAGTGTCTGGTGTGGAAGGTCCTATGTGGATTGTGTGAATGTAACCGCGTGTGTTTAGCATCTCCCTTCAACTTCTTGCTTTTAATCTTTTGAGTGTGCTGTAGTGGCACTGTGCTTATATTCAATAAACCACAGGTAATCGGATTAATATGAAATTCTGTTTATTTTTGTGATAACTATCCCATGCCTGTTTCGGAATTTGTAGTTAAAGTTTCTGGTCCTCTCGCTACCTCTGATGCTGTCTCTCAATGTATATGCTGGGGTAGCTGAAATGTAATATCTACCTGGAAATCTTTTGGCCTCACCCCGGTATATAACTATATGAGAACGTTGGGCGATTGCGGAATATTATAACTGCTTCGGCGGGAATCCGAGCTGCGGCGGGCGGCTGATGAGCCGCCGTGCGGTAGTCACAGTTTGAAAGAAAAGCTCTGTGGTTTGAATTTACGTGGTCATAAGTTACAAGCCTGCTCTTGCATACCCTCCACATTCCAAAGAAGAATGCACATTGCACACAGCGACCAAAGCCATATTTGTGTTTTTCATCTTAAACTTCAACTACAGATATCGCCGACGCATGCGAATTACAGGATTTGAATTGGAAGAGGGAGCAGGGAGTTACGTTTTTCAGGCCTCTTCTTCGTGGTCTCTCGTTTGCGTATGAACAGTATGTTATGTGCTAGCCAATTCATGCTATTTCTGTACAGCACGAGGGGGATGCGTGTATGGTTGGATTGAAGGTGTTCTCCAAAATGGGAATACCGCCCATATCCCACTTGGTATGATGTCACAATATGTATAATGAATTCATTCTCCTGAATAATCAATTTCTCTCAAAGTTATATGGCCGTTTGTAGTCAAGTTGGAAAATCCGTATATGAGACATACCATTTCAAATCGTCCGACATAGTTGGAAAATTGAACTCGTATTATTTAAAGAAGCACAACTTTTGGTATTTGGAGACAAACCCAATGCAATGCTATATGCAAACTCATAAAATTCAGAACATCATATTTTGCAATTAAAATTGTTCAAATTTACCCTTTCTTCTTAAAATCCCTAAACTCAAGCTGTTATAACTCTGAAATCTTTAAATCGAATTATTTAAATCGAGCTTTATTTTGATTCCCTAAACTTTAATTTCGTACTGATAAGCGAACATGTTCTTATTTTTGTTAAAGTAAAGAAATTTATTCTGTTTCAAGTGTAGGTGGTTTCGTATTAAGAAAAATAATTTTATTATATATGGTAAGATTCCGTAATTTAAACACAATCAAACGTATATTTTACCGCAAGGGTTACTGATAAGGATTAGACTAAAATAATTAAAGAAGTAAATTACTTCACGCGCTCATGGTCCTCTCATATGTTTGTTTTGAACTTAAGGTCAAGGAAGTTGCTGTGCCTAAGGTTAAACAATGAGTGCGCTCACTAAGCAGTATTATGTATATTAGAGTGCTACCTTAGGACACACTTTAACTTGATATGAGCTTCTTTAGATTTTAATTTTCCTTCCTTGATGAAGGACTCTCAAGAACACATCACTAACTAAAATGTATTTAATAATCACCGGTGTTTAACTCACAACACTTCTATTAACCTTGCTAGCGCACGGAAAGACTGAAGCAAATGGAAATAAACACGAAGTGCTAGTTTGTATTGTGCCAGGTTGTTGTATCACGTACCTTTCCTACATAAAATGTGTTGTCCTACTGCAGAGCGCTTGGTGATCATCGTACAACAAGCGTAAATCGCTGCATATATTCACTTTTTGTGTTATAACTACGAACACCCTAACATAGCCACTTTACCAACATTGCCGCTTCTCTTAATGGCACTATGCATTATTCTCAAACTAATATTTTAATTTTATAAAAATCCGGAGACGCTTAAAATAAGTAAAAACTGTATATAGATTTTTATGGACATTACAAAAATAATTAGTATATGCTGTAATGAAAAGCGAACTTTTATCTACAAAATGAGATTTGGTACAATATTCTGAAATAAAGGGTTCCGGAGCTATGCGCAGTAAAAGTGCGACAAAATGAATTAATACAATACGTTTAGCATTTATTTAGATGTTAATATTTGACACACTGCTTATTAATAGGATAAACTACAAAGCAAACAACAAATGCGAAAATTTTTGCCGTTCGATCTCACATGAAAGGTTCCATATATGTTTGATGTTTCGATTTAGTGTCTCATTTAATATGATTAATATTTACAGAGCCTCACTGCATGAATGGTATACTTCTTAGAGTATTGAACGAATAATACGAATAGAACAAGGCTAATATGGAAGTTAGGGAACGTATTCAATAATTTCAGTAATATAGTTAGAAACAACGGTTGTCTAAACATCATGAAAACCTAAATATTTTTAAAACAGACACTTTATCTAAAAAATGCAAAAATTTTCTACATAGGAATACTCTCAAGTTGTTTTCTAGCTTGACTATTTCTTCAATGAAATCTCATTCAAAACGGAGATCCTCTTTTATTCTGGTTGATCCTCTTTTACGGGGTAGATGGCTAT
Source organism: Deroplatys truncata (assembly GCA_030765065.1). NCBI lineage: Eukaryota > Metazoa > Arthropoda > Insecta > Mantodea > Mantidae > Deroplatys > Deroplatys truncata. The sequence goes on from CM060990.1 coordinate 474,497,208, forward strand.
TATGGATTAATTTTTAATGCAAGGTTATTGAGGGTACGCGTAACAAAGTCCACTATAATCTGTTTCTTCAGTTAAAGGTTTACCCGAAATGTTCTAATTCCTTTTACGTCCAAGTGTTTTAGTACATTTTATCTTTCCATAACGTATTATTGAAAACAGTATCCCAAAGAACAAAGCATTCTCTATTAAATTGTTCATAACTCCCCATTGCCACACTACCCTGAATTAAATTACAAGGATTAAAACAGCAAATAAATACTTCTAAAATCAAATGCATCCACGAGTCATCAATTCTACCTCCTCTATCACTGGTGGAGTAAGTATTGCGTTTTGCTCAAAAATTCAATATTGAGATTTTATCGGAAATACACTATTTGTGTTCCCTGAACCCACGAAATATTTTACAGAAAATCAGGGTGTGCTTGTGTGTGAGCGAGAGAGAAAACTGCATAATACAACTACAACTCGAATAAATACTAAATGTAGTAGCTAATTCCTACTGCATTTAAGAATGTCAGGCGAAAATGTTCCAGAAAAACCCAATGTTAAACCACAACTTACATGCAGAAGCATTTTATATTTTTTATTTTCTCAAAATGATATCAAACGGCTTTTATTAAAATACGGTATGTTCAATATATTAACATGATAAATAAACTGAATATCTCTAATTTTCTCTGAATAGCCTGTGAAATATACTCTCCTCGCATTAAATATAATATACTTTATATTTTGGCAAAGCCATAAGATATGGACTTCCTTCAGGAAGAAATCTATAGAAGTAGTAGGAGAATAAGAAAGCTGGCTCACTTAATATGCATGGAATGTCTATTCATATGCAAATGAGCTCCCCTCCCCTACTTTCCCCCTTCCACCCGCAGCTCCTTGGTACTTTTACTTGCAGCTGTGGGCCATAAATCTTGTTCAGTACAATGGAAGCTTGACAGTTAAGCAATTAAGGGTATCCTTCACCTGTCAAAACAAACAAAGGGGTCATAAATTTTACGCTTCTGTAACAAAGGCGAGATGTTTTTCCTACCCATTCCACATCCGGCCAATTCTGCACCTGTGTCAGACCACCCAAGAGGCTATACATCACTGTCAAAATGAACAATGTGGATGCAGAAAAAAGGAAGAGGTTCTATTGTATTCTCTTTCTATTGTCCGGGACAAGCCTTCTTTAGAAACACCATCTGGCATACTCATTCCACTAGCTTTTAATAAAAGAACAACGCTTGCCATTCAACTGTCAAAATGAACAAAGGCCATGATAAATTAGGGTCGTGACAAAAGAGAACTGAAGCATGTTAACAGAGAAACAAGTTCTATTGTCCGCGGCAAGCCTTCTTTCTGGCATTTCTCATTCCACTGCCCCATAACAAAGCCGGCCCCTTTCCATTGTTTCTCGAACACCTGTTAGCTTAACAGAAGAATCTGAAGGTGGCCTTATGCTAGCCCTGTCCTTGTTCGCGCGAAAGAGAGAGACACACTTCAACAACGTCAGAGTCAGCCATCATGGTTTTTGCCCTGAGAGGCTGTTCTCTCCGATGTTTTACGATATCCTACGAATATATCCGAACATGGTTAAACAAGCTCTCTGTTTATGTAGCTGACTTTTCAATCGCGATATAAAAATGTATTTAACCTATGTCATTACCTGAATTAAACCTCTGTGTGGATATCGATAGATCGGTGTTCGATTCTTACTGTAATCAAAAGTTTATTGCTAATGAGATATTGATAATTGATATTATTATATCATTACTCTAATTAAAAAAAAGGCGTTTAGAGGATTGTAGCTCGAATCTTACCAAGTGAAACTCTAATGCGTAATAACTATTAAACTATGCACGGGCAGATTAAAAATGCATTTAACAAATATAATTTAATTTTTTATATATCATTACTCTAATTAATGAAAGGGTGTTCAGGGGGTTCTAGCTCGAATCTTACCCAGCGAAACTATAATGCTTAATAAATATTAAACTATGCAAGGTCAGATTAAAATGCATTTATCAAATATAATTATTTATATTAAACTATGGGAGTATGTGCGGTCAGATTAACAACTAGTTTAACAAATATAATTATCTATATTAAACACCGATGTATACTTAGGTATCCAAATTGATATACTTTCCTGAGGTAAATCATTATTATATCATTACACTGATTAACGAAAGAGTGGTCAGAGGATCCTAGCTCGAATCTACGAAACTCTAATGCTTAATAAATATGGGAGTATGGGTGGCCAGATTAAAGCGTGTCTAACACATATAATTTAATTTAAATGACATAACAATGTTTAAGGAGCTGTATTCTTATGAACCCGGAAGCTTCTAGTTCGAATCTTACCCAGCGAAACGCTATAATAACTATTAAACTAGGTGAGCATGAGCGGGCGGATTAAAATTGCATTTAGCAAATATAATTATTTATATTAAACCCTGGTGCATACTTAGATATCCCGATGCCTAGACACCATTGTTTCTTCTTCTCTCTTTTTCTTTCTATCTATCTATCTCTTTCTTTCTTCTCGACTTGCGCACATTCAATCGTTCACATATACAGGACCACTTGTATACACATCACCAAACATACACCAGTACACGCACACATGTACATGCAAGCACATACACGTACACACACACGCAAGCACATACACACACGCACATACATACACCACTACAAACACACATACATACACCAGTACACACACGGATTCACGCACCTCATGCGTATACTTACATACACCAGTGCTCTTACACTCACACATACATATACATGGACACACACATTCACGCATACACACGCATACACACTCACGTACATACATACACCGTTACACTTGCACATACACATACGCACACGACCGCGCACACACACACGCAGGCACATACACACGCACACGCACTTACACACCCACACGCACACACACATATGCATGTTCACTTACACCCATCAGCAACCAACCACACACGCACACTCATACACACGCACACACCAACTCACGCGCATGTCCTGAATGAAAAGAGACAAAATGATGCAATAAAACTAATTATAGCTTGGGATGCAAGGCGCCATTTACGAATTGCTCGAAACTGGTCTGGATGCATGGGTTCGAATGCTAGGACTGATTACAAATTCATCTTCTAATAATTCCAAAACTAATTAAGATAAAGACGGTATATAAACTTTATTACTTTTATGTCATTAGCTGGTTTCTTGTGCATGTATATATTAGAGCACAGGTGTCATGGGTTGAATCCTTAATTTTAAAATCTCAATTATCTCAGAAACTAGCAGGTATAGAGGAGCGGACCAGAGCATGATTGTTAGCTCCTGTGATGGTCAATTAATGCCTGTAAATAATTTCCAATCAGTTGTCCGTAGTTCGAATCCCGAACTTTCAATGACTTCCTTAATTTTCCTACGTACTCTAGAATACATCACTTAGATTGATGCTGTAACTGCATGCAGCTTTGTGTAAAGACATTATGGATGTACTCTGTATGAGAGAGAGAAAGAGAGAGACTGAGCGAGAGGAAGTGAAACAAGAAGGGATAGAAGTGCTGAAAGTCTCTGCGCATGCGCAGCAAGAGATGATAATTCCAAGAGTGTAATAATCACGTGATGTGTAAGTATCACAGCCATGATGACGTGCTGGCATCGCCTGGAGGGGGATTTAGATCCTTATATATACAGATATCTAAGCATGTTAGAACTGTTGTGTACTTATTAACTTTACATTCAAGTTTTAAAGAACTTTAAAAGCAACGCGAGGTGGAGGCCATCTGCACATACAGCACATATCAACACGTAACAATGGAAGGTGGGTTTTTTACATAACTATACAAAATCAGTGTTGGCTTTTACAATACATTTAATTTTGCTTAAACGTTACAGTACATGAAACACGATTCGTTCGAGGAGCATCATATTTTCTAATCTGTGCTTTACATTCACATGGATTTCTCTGCGTACTCTTCTCCAGTTCACAGGATTTTTTCTACTCATTCTTCTTCTATAAACATTCACATGATTTTCGCTACACATTCCTCTTACATTAACATTCATAAGATTTTCCCCACTCATTCTTTGTTTCCCTGCAGGTTCATACTCTATTAACATTCATACATTTTCTCTACTCATTATTTGTTTCTCAACGCATTCATACGATCTTCGCTACACATTCTTCTTACATAAACATTCGTACGATTTTTCCCACTCATTCTTTGTTTCACTACATATTCACACGGTTTCCTCTACCGACTCGTCGAGTTCAAGATCTCGAAATAGGACTTAACTATGAGATAAAATCCTTAAAGAGAGTTCAAACAAGATATGGTACCAGGATCGTATCTTCACTGGAGGATTGTCAAGTGTTCTTGCCAGAGCGCTATAATAACGGTATGGCAGAGATGGGGAAATTTAAATCATGTAAATTGTCTTTTTTATATTCAAAGAAGGTGTGTAGAAGTGTTAAACTTAAGTATCACACTCAACATCAAGGTTGAGTGTCATACGAATCTAGCCCAGTAATGCATCAGTCTCCTTCCTCGATAGTGAAAGTGGGCACTCGATCTATCAGTTTTCCCATTTGTTACGCTTGTATTTCACAAGAACCATCAAATCAAATTTTACCTGTTGTTCATAAAAATCCGCTTCATAGAGCACACAGGGGAGAAAACAGCAATATCATTGCCTTTAGAAACAAGGATATAAGCATAATGCCTATAGATTTTAGAAGAAGTCAACGACGTCGAGGATATAATAATGGAATGATTCGACGCACACATGATGCTCTGCCCTTGACGCCCATCGGGTTAGCATCACGCAATCGGCAGTTCCTACAGTTATTGGGCTTCAGAATCCTATAATCATGGGCATCTTCAATGTTACCGGCACCGCAATGACACCGAGATTCGACGACAAGATCACTAAGAAGAGGAACATGTGTTTTCACCATATAATACATCAGCTCTGGACTCTAACAACGAGTTTAGAATACCTTGTCAAGTTGAAAATTTATATACTTTACCCCGTCTAAGGTGAAGAGAATGCCGTTGTTAAACCTGTACTCATCGAGTGGAGAAGATCTGTGATTCGAATTTCTGATGCTGAGATCTTCAAGACTGTTAAGCTGGATAATACTCTGTTTCACCCATTTAGGACCATGGATCTGCATACTCAACCTGCTTTGTTACAGGAATTTACCTGAATAGTGACACCACATCTAAACTGGAGAAGCCGGGATTTGTCATTTTTGGTGCTCTGGCTTTAAGATCGAGTAATGCGTCTAAAGACGGTTCTCTTTTTGATCGTTGTAATATAACTTAAACTAATCATTGTAATGATTTATTTTTCATTAGGAATGTAAGGATTTTTAATGAATAAAAACACTATGTAAAAGCATACCTTAATTCTTTTTATTGTTATTATTTATCTTACATTTCTATCACTTCCTCATCCGACTCATTGTTTCTGTATATGTCATTAAACTTGTAACAGCAGGTTATGTAAATTTCTTTATTATTTAAATAAAAGTGTTTTTATTTTCATAATTTGTATTCCAGCGTGGCAAACAGTCTTAATGCCGTTAATTTATACAGGGCCCATGTCTTTTAGGGTACAAATTTCGTCTCTATTTAAAAGTATTTCACAATCATTTAAATTACTGTTCACAATGCTTAATTTCAGCGAAGATAGGGAGATTCGCTTGACTTAACTATCAGCTATGCATTGAGTTGTATACAAAATAGTCTGTGTTTTTCATAGTATGCCCTGTAATGTTATATAAGTATCCTACTTAGCGTGTTTCGGTGCTGTAGATGTCTCAGCACCCGTTTCTTTCCATCATATTTCTTGGAGGTGTCGATGCTGCTTATGCTATCCTCCAATAGCGTCAGCCTCCATTACATGGCTGCAGGCTATCCCTCTTCTTCTTCCTCTTATTGCACAGTCTGAAACATTGCACAATGGAGGTCTTAGAAAACTGATTTGGACTAGTAAAAGCAACCTGAAAGAATTACATTTTTTGTTATGATATATGTAAAATGAAACACAAAAGATGTGTATAGACATTTGGATATTTATCGTTATTTCAATGCATTAGATATAACTAAATTCAAACATGTGATTTCGTAAATTTTTTTATAAAAAATTCTATAACATTCATCTTTTGTATCGTTGTATGTAATATCAACGAAAAGTTTTATTTATGAATTTTTTCATGTTAAAATAGGGGAACATTCAATACTTAAGTTTAACACTTCTACACACCTTCTCTCAATATAAAAAAGACAATTTACATGACTTAAATTTCCCCATCTCTGCCATACCGTTATTATAGCGCTCTGGCAAGAACACTTGACAATCCTCCAGTGAAGATACGATCCCGGTACCATATCTTGTTTGAACTCTCTTTAAAGACTTTATCTCATAGTTAAGTCCTATTTCGAGATCTTGAACTCGACGAATTGGTAACAAACCACGCTCTTCAACCATCTTGTTAAGTCTATCAGTTAAACCATCTGTAAAAGTCATTGACATGAATTATTATTTTCACTACATTATTCAAGTTGAAGAACAAGTTATACACTTCTTTATATTCGAACTATGCTGTGTGTATGTTTTGTAAGTATGCTTATGAATGTGTAGAGAAACAAAGAATAAGTACAGAAAATCATGTGAATATTTATGGAAGATGAGCCAGCAGAGAACCAAAGAATAAGTAGAAGAAATCGTGTGAATGTATAGTGAAACAAAGAATGAGTGGGGATAATCGTATGAATGTTTATGTAAGAAGAATGTGTAGCGCAGATTGTATGAATGCGTTGAGAAACAAATAATGAGTAGAGAAAATGTATGAATGTTAATAGAGTATGAACCTGCAGGGAAACAAAGAATGATTGGGGAAAATCGTATGAATGTTTATGTAAGAGGAATGTGTAGCGAAAATCATGTGAATGTTTATGGAAGAAGAATGAGTAGAAAAAATCCTGTTAACTGGAGAAGAGTACGCAGAGAAATCCATGTGAATGTAAAGCACAGATTGGAAAATATGATGCTCTTGCAACGAATAGTCTTTCATGTACTGTAACGTTTAAACATATTTAAATGTATTGTAAAAGCCAACACTGATTTTGTATAGTTATGTAAAAAACTCACATTGCATTGTTACGTGTTGATATGTGCTGTATGTGTAGATGGCCTCCACCTCACGTTGCTTTTAAAGTTCTTTAAAACTTGAATGTAAAGTTAATAAGTACACAACAGTTCTAACATGCTTAGATATCTGTATATATAAGGATCTGAACCCCCTCCAGGCGATGCCAGCACGTCATCATGGATGTGATGCTTACACATCACGTGTAAGATGCTTACACCCTTGGAATTATCTTCTCTTGCTGCGCATGCGCAGACTTTCAGCACTTCTATCCCTTCTTGTTTCACTTCCTCTAGCTCATTCTCTCTCTTTCTTTCTCTCTCTCTCTCTCTCACACAGAGTACATCCATAATGGCTTTACACAAAGCTGCATGCAGTTACAGCATCAATCTAAGTGGTGTATTCTAGAGTACAGGGGAAAATTAAGGAAGTCACTGAAAGATTGGGAGTCGAACTAGGGACAACTGATTGGAAATTATATACAGCCATTAATTGTCCATCATAGGAGCTAACAATCATGCTTTGGTCCGCTCCTCTATCCCTGCTAGTTGCTGAGAAGATTGAGATTTTAAAATTAAGGATCCAACCCAGGACACCTGGTACTCTAATATATACATGCACAAGAAACCAGCTAATGACATAAAAGTAATAAAGTTTATTTACCGTCTTTATCTTAATTAGTTTTGGAATTATAAGAAGATGAATTTGTAATCAGTCCTAGCATTCAAACCCATGCATCCAGACCAGTTTCGAGCAATTCGTAAATGGCGCCTTGCATCCCAAGCTATAATTAGTTTTATTGCATCATTTTGTCTCTTTTCATTCAGGACATGCGCGTGAGTTGGTGTGTGCGTGTGCATGTGTGTGCGTATGTGGTTGGTGCTGTTGGGTATAAGTGAACATGCATATGTGTGTGTGCGTGTGGGTGTGTAAGTGCGTATGCGTGTGTATGTGTTTGCGTGTGTGTGTGCGCGCGCGGTCGTGTGCGTATGTGTATGTGCAAGTGTAACGGTGTATGTATGTACGTGAGTGTGTATGCGTGTGTATGCGTGAGTGTGTGTGACCATGTATATGTATGTGTGAGTGTAAGAGCACTGGTGTATGTATGTATACGCATGAGGTGAGTGAGTGCGTGTGTGTACTGGTGTATGTATGTATGTATGTATGTGTGTTTGTACTGGTGTATGTATGTGCGTGTGTGTATGTGCTTGCGTGTGTGTGTATGTGTATGTGCTTGCATGTACATCTGTGCGTGTAGTGGTGTATGTTTGGTGATGTGTATACAAGTGGTCCTGTATATGTGAACGATTGAATGTGCGCAAGTCGAGAAAAAAGAAAGAGATAGATAGATAGAAAGAAAAAGAGAGAAGAAGAAACAATGGTGTCTAGGCATCGGGATATCTAAGTATGCATCAGGGTTTAATATAAATAATTATATTTGTTAAACGCAATTTTAATCCGCCCGCCCATGCTCACCTAGCTTAATAGTTATTATAGCGTTTCGCTGGGTAAGATTCGAACTAGAAGCCTCCGGGTTCATAAGAATACAGCTCCATAATCATTGTAATGTCTTATAAATTAAATTATATTTGTTAAACACGCTTTAATCTGGCCACCCATACTCCCATATTTATAAGCATTAGTTTCGTAGATTCGACCTAGGAACCTCTGACCACTCTTTCATTTATCAGTGTAATGATATAATAATGTTTTACCTAAGCAAAGTATCAATTTGGATACCTAAGTATACATCGGCGTTTAATGTAAATAATTATATTTGTTAAACACGTTTTTAATCTGACCGCACATACTCCCATAGTTTAATATAAATAATTATATTTGATAAATGCATTTTAATCTGACCTTGCATAGTTTAATATTTATTAAGCATTAGAGTTTCGCTGGGTAAGATTCGAGCTACAATCCTCTGAACGCCTTTTTATTAATTAGAGTAATGATATAATAATATCAATCATCAATTTCTCATTAGCAATAAACTTTTGATTACAGTAAGAATCGAACACCGATCTATGGATATCCACGCAGAGGTATAATGCATGTAATGACATAGGTTAAATACATTTTTATATCGCGATTGAAAAGTCAACTACATAAACAGAGAGCTGGTTTCACTATGCTCGATTATATTCGTAGGATCTCGTAAAACATCGGAGAGAACAGCCCCTCAGGGCAAAAACCATGATGGCAGACTCTGACGTTGTTGAAGTGTGTCTCTCTCTTTCGCGCGAACAAGGACAGGGCTAGCATAAGGCCACCTTCAGATTCTTTTTTTAAGCTAACAGGTGTTCGAGAAACAATGGAAAGGGACCGGCTTTGTTATGGGGCAGTAGAATGAGAAATGCCAGAAAGAAGGCTTGCCCCCCGGACAATAGAACTTGTTTCTCTGTTAACATGCTTCAGTTCTCTTTTGTCACGACCCTAATTTATCATGGCCTTTGTTCATTTTGACAGTTGAAGGGCAAGCGTTGTTCTTTTATTAAAAGCTAGTGGAATGAGTATGCCAGATGGTGTTTCTAAAGAAGGCTTGTCCCGGACAATAGAAAGAGAATACAATAGAATCTCTTCCTTTGTCCTGCATCCACATTGTTCATTTTGACAGTGATGAATAGCCTCTTGGGTGTGCTGACACAGGTGCAGAAGTGGCCGGATGTTGAATGGGTAGGAAATACATCTCGCCTTTGTTACATAAGCGTAAAATTTATGACCCCTTTTTTCGTTTTGACAGGTGAAGGATACCCTTAATTGCTTAACTGTCAAGCTTCCATTGTACTCAACAAGATTTATGGCACACAGCTGCAAGTAAAAGTACCAAGGAGCTGCGGGTGGAAGAGGGAAAGTGGGGGAAGGGAGCTCATTTGCATATGAATAGACATTCCATGCATAGTAAGTGAGCCAGCTCTCTTATTCTCCCACTACTATAGAGTACAACTGGTTTAAGTGTTCTCGTTCTGATTTAAATATTCGATGCCTTTTATTTGAGTTTTACAGCATTTTGAGCATTATACATTTTTTCTTTATTTCTCCTAAACTCGTAAATGCAGTATGCAATATCAAGGTAGGTAAAACAATCTATTGCCGTATCGCGCTGAAGTATGCTCTTTTTACAGCTATAAAATATGCATTTAAACCTTTATAACAAAGCCTATCGTCATTGACAGAAAGTAAATAGGGAAAATAAAGCTTTTAGATGAACAATTTGGTACGAAAACAATCGATAACGAATAGGGGATATCATGCGGTTATAATACGTCAGATTTCCTGCACTTAGATTTCTGGCATGGAGCAATGCGAGCTTGCGAAATTCTCACCCGGGCAGAAAGCAGAGAAATTGGACGAACAAGAAAATAATATGGCAGTGCAACAACGACGTTTCACCCTTATTTTTGCGCGTTCTGACCGACATTAAACATACCTATGAATACATTTAAGCACAAAAGGAATAGGATTTGTCAGCCAGAGGGGCCTCAGCCACTGGAACTCGGCACCATAGTAGGTCCTTTGTGCTTCCAACGCGACCCTGGGAAGAAGAGAAGACCCAAAAGGCGAACAGATCCAGACGTCGATACGCGGTAGCAAGACAGCGGTCCAGAATAACACGAATCCCGACGCCGGCACGATCCCGTGTTAGCCATCTTCAACCTGGGGCTCCAGGAATGAAACGAATCAGTCCCAGGAAAGGGTTCCAAACCGCCAGCTAAGCTCCAACAAAGGATCTTTCCACATCAAGAATTCCATCGTGTCGCCAAAACGACCCAGTCGCCGTCGCTTGGTCCTACAGCTCTGAAACATATGAAAATGAAATAAAGCTAATGACAGGAAGTGCTTGGTAGAAGAGGAACCACACCAGAATACGCCTACGGATCTGGGCAAACCATGAAAACACCCAGGGTCAGAATGGTCAGCCCGAAGGGAATCAAATCCGGGGTCTCCTGAATGCGAGCCTCATACTTTACCACAGAGTCATCTCGCTCACCACTTTCAACTAAGGTTTTACATACGAAGATTTTTGTTATTTTTATTTTATAAAATATTTGCTCGAATATTTTTAAAACATATTAACAATGGCATCATGAGGAAAACCTAAAGATGTTCTTGAATCTTCTTTAAATGGCTGATGACAACTTTATTGATCTTTATTCAACTGAGAAACCATAAAAGATGTACACAACCTTTGTCCATGAAAACTGAACTTATTAAAATATACAAGAAATAAGTATTGCGTTCTTATACATTTAGGTATTTTCTGGTTTATGCGTAGCCTATTTTGTTGCGCTTTCAATGTATGTTTAAAACCTGGTGAATCTTTATTGTTTTTGCAAAAGTTCATTCACACTCTTTGTTCAGGCAATGAGATATGGTCAGATAGGTGTCCCCTACTTCTTGCATATTACGGAGTTAGAAACTATTTATAGACACAATATTTAACTTAATTTCTTAAGGAGAATAAGGAAGTTTGTATACGTGCATGTATAGTAGGTATACGTGGGGTACTAGAGAGCATATTAACTTCTGCGACTGTTACAAATAATGTTTTCTGCATGAGCAATTTGTGACCTAGGTTTCTAGGAGCAAAGTATGAAAAGAGCACATATTGAAACTCAGTGTAAGAATACATTCACTTTTCAGCAAAATAAATCATTATTATTACTATTATTATAATTAATTAATAATAATAATGCACGACTAGTTCAATTATCAATTAACAATCAGATAATTGATTTATTTTTCATTTTTGTCAATTATCATTCTCAACAAAATATCGTATGTGTAAAAGTTGCACTCCTTCTTTAGATATTTTCATAGCTAGTCTACAAACTTACCACCACTATGAAATTAGCACACCAGAAAAAGTATATTGCATATATTCCTAGGAAAATATAGCATACACTACCACTGAAAGCCCAATATCGTTCACCACGCATGATCTCTTTGTCATAGTTGGTTTGTGATAAAAAGCTTATAACGCACGCACATTTTACCAGAAAACCAATTTATTAATTTAAATATAAAAAGTTAAATTGTAATTTTTCTTAAAGTAGCTCCAAATCAAATGATATTATGATGAGTTTGGTGAAAATGCCTCCGTTGCCACCCCTCCAACTTACGGCTATTGTTTTATTTACTTTCAGTTCAAATTTCCAAGTAAATCAGCGAACGATGAGGCAACCACTCCTTGCAAGTGCTCTTTATGTCCTTCTTTCATTCTCGGTTGATGCTATCCCATTTGTTCGCCGAAGTGTTCACAATAGGAGTAAAAAGGAAAGAAAGAAAATCCAGAGAGCTGAGCAAGGTGCGAGATATAATGAGCGTGCGGATAATTGAGCAGGTCGTCAAAACGTGAATCTTGGAGCAACAAGAAGTTGACTAGAATTACTGAAGCGTGTGTTACTTCTGGTTTTTCAGTGGTCGTGCTTTCGAAATTTTATGTGTCATAACAATCCAAAGACCTACATGGATGCGCCGTGGAAGCCAGATTGTTATCCAATAAAGGAACGCCTCCATTAACATACTCTGTCATTCAGACTGAGTAACATGCAGAAGCGGCAGACGTGCCGCTTTTCTCTACATGTCCGTCTGTCATGTGACAACCACGCTACTGCAAGGAACATTTGTAGCAGTGGCGTAACGCACATGTGCGCTTAATACCGACGCTTCCAAACACATTAATATCACTAAATGATTAAAATTCTTCTAAAGGCTTAGTTTTCAGTAATTTACCGCAATGAGTGTCGTTGAAGCGATAATCTAGTTCAGCAAGATACAATTAAATAAATCATGAGATAGTAAATAATAGAATGGAAGGAGGTAGAGAAAATGCAAAGAATTGACTCTGCAGTGAAGGATGTGGATGTAGATTTGAATATATCTAGGATGCTTTATTAGAAGATAATACTTCATTTATTTGTACACAAGGAAATGAAATTAAATGTTGAGAGAAAAAACATGGAGATACCTTCTAACAGGTGACGCCAGAGTCCAAAGGTTCTCCAATGCGCATGCGCAAGCAGACAAACGACAGATGCTACCAGTTTTATTGCTTCTCGCATAGGAGCTAGCATGTGCTTCATTTGTAACAATCGTAGCCAACCTTTGAAGAATATTCCCATACAGCTGCACAACAATTTGTATACCATCATCTGGAAGCGATTAGCAACCGGCCAGCTTTGAAAAGTTCTGTCCACGCTTTCTCTAGGGTTTTATTGTTTTACAATCACGGTCATACAGTAGAGTAGTATTAATTGTTGTGCGAGAAGCAAAGTTTGTATGTTCTTGGAGATATTCTTGCAAATAATAAAAGTGTTCGAAATGACTCGTCCGATTAATAAGAAGGATCTGTCGGTTTACCTCAATGATACACAGAACACCTAGAAGTATTTGTAACATGCTGACACCAAGAACCGTTCAGCAGACCCTTCCCATGAACTAATGGAAGACATTAGGCAGGCCTAACCTGTGGTGTAGCGATTAGGTTTAGTTAAAGTTTAGGCTAGGCGTAGTTTAGTTGAGTTAGCGTTTAGTATACATAGCTAGTAGGCGTAATTTAGGGACAATGTATATAATTATACTAGGTGAGACAGCTGCCCCTAGGTATTTGTATCTATGCAACATGCAGTTTATAGTCTAATGTGAAAACATTGACCCTTTTAGCAAACAAACTGTTATTGTAGCTCTCCTCTTCTGTTCGGTACTATACGCAAATACATTAATGATTAATGGCCTGAATGAGAACCAAGGAGCTGCAAAAGGCTTAAAATAGGCGACTCTTCATGGATATAATGCTTGTAACGAGATAGAGGAGTGTTCTCCGAAAGAGTGGGAGAGAGTGATTTAGCCGAGTGGGCTTAGCTGCCGGATTATAGTGTAGCAAAGGTTAGCTTCGGAGGTTCGTATATAATAAAAGCATCAAATCGTTTTGATTCTTGTTTTTTCTTTCTCCTTGTGTTTATTTTCTGTATTTTACTATACTAATTTATATATTTTTGTTATTAGCTCTCCTGTGAGCCAAAGACACAGCAATTGCAATTGTGTATCATGTTTACCGTACTAATCTGTACCTTATCTGGTGTTGTAAACGTGTTATGTAGTTACCTTTCAATCTTTTGGGCGGATATCGACAGTATTAAATGGAACAATTTTTGTTTCATGTTTAAACCTTATGTTTCACTTCTACTGATAAACGAGTTGCAAATGTGCTAAGTTCACGGGTAAACAGAATAATAAGTTGTTAAAAAGCGTGGATTTCATCAACAAAGTAAATGTTCAAAATGACAACACCCTTTATCAATGCAGATTTGTTTACGTTGCCGGATAGACCTTCTTGCATGCTGTAACATGTGCGGTGTAATCTGCCTGCATTCTTCACGTATGAGTGCCCGTAGATGATTTGGACTTTGCGGTGGAAAACATAGTGATTATTCTATTTTGTACACACTTATATTATCAAAAACGTTATTTTTATCATAATATCAAATTATAGGCCCAAAGAGATAAAATAAAGGGTAATAAAAGGTTTATGCTCAACGCGAAGGATTTAAACCCAAACTGATGCGGCACAGTGTTAAAGCAACCATGATAATACCACTCGGCTAATGCTACCTTGCGAGCTTAGGTTCCTATACGAATTAATAATCGCAGAACTAGACCCCACCTCGAATCTTTGCACGCTTTTTGCAGCTTCATACAGTATTTTGAGCTCGGTTTGGTAGTTTTAACTCAAATAAAGAAACTGCATTAGTCATTACAGTTACTGTATAAACTGAAATATGCCATAATTTGTGACAGAAGAGAAATTATCTACCTAATACTTAGCATTTTTTGACAAGGCTGTACAACATTGACTAACGACTTAAATCCAATTCGTCGCATTGCGTAGATATGCCATTTTGTTTTCAAATGGCTTTATCAACCATTCATTTGGTAGGCTCTTCCTTCAGGGGCGTTTTCAAATGGGTGCATGAATGTATGCTAAAGAACAAAAGTTTATATAATTGGCTAAAAGTGCTGCTTCAGCTCCCAGTGTCAGGGTAGGATGTTTTTTGCATCCACATACATAGCGATTACATTCTGTCCCGTAAAACACTTATGCACTGAGTTTTCTATCGCTCCTCTATAAAATGTTAGCAAAGGATCCATTAGAAGGCTTTCAAGAAAGGCGTAATTCACATATGTCGCTTATCACGTTGCATAAATTCAAAAATAATACACGCAGCTGACTCACCTGGTATAGTTGGTGAAATTTAGTGACAAACAAAAGTGTTGGCTGCATTGCTTTGAGTGCTGCAAGATGGAGAATTTGGCTGCCCTGTATTCTTCAATGTGAGTACATGCGCAGTAAGTAAGCAAATAAATAATTATAAGGCTTAAGTTACGTTAATAAAATATTTTTCAACAAGAAATCACACAAATAATTCTAAATACACATTACACAAAATAATGTGAAGCTCTACTTCGAAAAACTATGCCACTTAGGTTGGACTAGAAAAAATCTCGCGTCACATGTTGGAAAGTTGAGCCGAAATGATAATAAGGAAGGTTCTAAAGTGGACATGTTTTTTTTCAGTAGTTCAGGAGGATTTGAAGGGAATTTTGAATAATGCCTTAATAATGTACTACGTTATCTGAATTTTTAAAGCCGCGCGATGGGCAAAAATTTTGAAGCCGGACGTTGGTCGTCACTTTGTAAAGCCGTACCCCTTGATTCAGTGTCTGCTGTTGATTCTGCTGCTGGCTATGGTTGGCTATGGCATATTTCTCTCAGGGTTTGCTTGGGCGGATATGAAAGGATAATACCTGTTTAAATTTACTGAGAAACTTAATGTGTGATCTAATATTTGAACTATTAATGCGAGTTGCCGACTGTTTGAAGGTAAAGAATGAAACTGATTATGAAGTGTAGCACTCGAAACTACAACAATTTAATTATTATACCTGCTAACCTCTGAGGTATGAATTTTACGGTTTGAAATAACTGTTTCCGGAATAAACTAACAGCGTAAATTGCTGTGAGTCGCTAAAATACTTACCAACAAAACCCGTCGCGATTGGCTCTAAATATTATCCACACAAGTGTGTCACTGAGCGCTTTAAATACCACCGAGTAATCGCCAGATTAAGTGAGTAATTCTCAAGAGAAAGTGTTACGAATGTATGCATGAAGGTATGCACGAACGAACATATCTCTGATTAGAATGCACGCCCTCATATTAACTCAAGCTTGGCCTAAATAATACGTTATTTCATATGCGCTCCAGTCTCAAAGCTGCTACGTATGCTTATGTGACACTGTTACTAGGCTCGCTTTATGGACTCTCAGAATTACTTTCCCCTTCTATTATACAGAATTTCTGTCTACGTGATTGTTCAAACCTACTGAATTCACCCCGTAACTGTATTCCAAGAACTTTTATACTAACGCGTTCGCTACTTCGGCTGTTACTAATGACTTTGCTTGCTAATTACCTTTTTCTCGGACAGATTTTCAACTGAAGCTTATTACATTATACGGTGATTCAATATACGGAAATTATTTATTGCAATTGTTTCTTTCTCTTACTAGCATTTCCATATTTAATTATTTATATCTTCCCGTCAATAATTACGGTATCAGTCTATGATATTAACTAGAGCAAAAGGTGAAAGTCAGTGGCTTTTTTTCAAAGAAAATTTGAACATACTGTTCACAGTAGGAAAGTGGGCGAATGTTTCAACACTGGATAAACCGAAATAGTTACGATTAAGAGGAAATGAGAATGTGTAATATAAAAGCTAGCAAGAATGTCCTTTTAACCTAATATATATTTTAGTTAAAGGGTTTCTAGGAACCTGAATTCTCTGTTTTAGATATTTTGGCGTGCCGTGTACGAAATAGTTTCAGAAGGAACTCCGTCATACCACTTGTAATAATTGAGAACCTCTACATTAAGAAGGTCGCTTATTAAAAGATCACTCATTAAAAATCTCATTCTAGTAAAAACAAGTTTGGAGATTTAGTTTTCCTGCTACAAGTATTTTAGCTCTGCAGTGTTTTGTTTATATTTTCTCCACGGTTCTTATATGTCCGTCTTAAAATGAACTTTTATTATGAGGCTTAAATGAATCAGTATGTATTAAATTGACGATACATTTACAAACTATATGTTATGCGAGGAAAATAATCCTAAACTATAACAATAACCCTGATCTGCTTTAGTATTCATTTCTAAATAAATATGCAACTAACACCAAATTATACATAGTGCATATATAATGCATGGTCAGTACATAAGTATTTTGATTGCAATATATACACGCTAAACACCATTCCAATACCCTAAATTGCACTGGCTTAAGCTCTGCGAGAGAACGTGCACTATTTCCATTTTGTCTTATTTCACTTTACACTACACAACACGTGGGTAACAAGCAAACGCTATGGAGAGTCCTTTACAGAGCATGTGCTAGGCTTGGCAGTACCGGCCTGGCAAATTCATCGGATGTGCTGGATAAACTACATTTTAAAAGTACGTCCACTCTCGTAAGACGAAAGTAACAATTGGGTTGCATATAACGTAACTCTCTTATTAGCCAAACATACAGTAGGGACAGTAGTTCTGTGCCGGTGACCTACTTTCCTAGCGCACTGAAGAGAGACTGTGCCTAATGCTAATTACTTTTCTACAGGCTGTCTCCCGAAAGAAGTCGGACTTCGCTGACACGACATAAACACCCATCACCACACCACTGGATGACTGGTTTATTGTCACTATATTCAGGATGTTTTATCGTTCTTTTATATTTACACATTATACACAAACGTTGTCACGAGAATGGATTTTCTTAAACTAGCAGGGGCCTTATTAGTGTGATAAACGCTCTACACCAGAAATATCACCACCGTCGTTTTCTTCTGCAGAATTTTCCCTTTCGTCGTCTTCACTTTTCTTCTCCTTCGCTGTCACTACAGTCTCTACCTTAGATTACAAAACTTTCTATGACATTTTAAAACAGGACTTCTTATTCTTCTTTTTCTTCAATATATTTGTCTTCCTACTTAACAACGAGTTGACAGAAATTTTCTCACTTTTCCACGCTAATGTCGTCAACATGTTAGCTAAGCTTCATATATATAACATCATCTAATTTTAAAGTTGTGTTCTACCAAACTACCCATCGCTTTATATAAGTCTGGATGAGTTATTCTCGGTTAGGACCTGCCAAATAGGGCGGTAATCGGAGAACACTGTGTGGATAGTTTACAAACTGTCAACGTAAATTTTCGGAACAGGCTTTGATCCTTACTTAGGTTGTAAAGCTCCAAATTTAACACCCTTTCGTGGAATGGGGCAAGTCTTGCATCTTATTTTGATATGAAATGCCGGTGCCTGTTCTAGCTGCACACTATGGTACAGTGCGTTATCAATCACCAAAACAGATCTAGGAGGCAAGTTAGGAATTAATTTTTCCATTAGCAATTTTTTGTATTTTACCTATTCATTTTGTGGTGGTATTCACATTTTTATTTTTACATAATAAATTCGCAGAAGGCAAGATCTTCCAATAAACACATCAAAATACCCAATATATACAATCCAAGTTTAACTGCAGAAACACAGGGGCGTCATTTGGGGGGGGCAGGGATCAATTGTCCCCTCCCCCAAGTTACAAGAAACAATTAGCTTACTGGTTATTATTGCTCTACCAAAAGAAAAATTACATCTGTACTTTTAATACAAATAATTCACAATTAAGAAATAAAAAAAATTCTTTTAGGCTAAATATATCGTTAACATCCACATGAAAACTCGGAAACTGCTTGAGGCAATCTTGCCGCCTCCCCATTCAGAAACATATAGGAACTTCACCTCGACGACGAAGACCTTTTGTGCCTAAGACCCTGACGGGGCGTCCGGGAAGGTTAATATGGCAGGAGACAGAGGACGACCGGAGTAGGAGGCACGCCAGAGCAGAGGGTAGGGTCCCTGCCTTCTTCCAGATTGAAACTCACCGCATGCAGCTGGTGCAACTGGCTCCCCTCCCCCTGCAGGCTTGCACATCCCACTGGGGTCCCGGGACTCGGAGACTGCCCCCCTTCCGGAGGACGAAGTGTTATATAGAGCATCCTTTTCCCCTGCCATGTAACGCCGAGACTCCCACTGGTACTTGAAACAGCCAAGCAGATGAAAGTTCAAGTGAAATTTGCACTGTCTCAACCGAACTTTCTCTTCAAAAATATTGTAACAGAAACTCTAACAAGTACGAGGCGTGTTTTTAAGGTAAGCAGCGATAATTTTTTAAAAATAGCAGAATGTTATTAGTCAAATACTCTATTATCATTCGTTATCTTACACATTACACTACTTCTCCACATAGTCACTGTCGTTATTCAGGCAATTGTAACGAGAAACCACTTTTCGTATGCCTTCGAAAAACGAATGATGCGCCTGTGATGAAAGTCAAGTCTGCATTTCTTGTTTCGCAACATCACTTCGTTGAAACGTAATGGAAATTTTAGGGTCAATTTAAATTGGTCCTAATTGTAGGTTCCCATTTAGAAAAATTAAATTGACCCTTAAATGAGCATCATTTACTTTCCCCATAATATCAAGCAACTTGTATTAAAACATTTCTTTCTACAACCCTTAGTTTTGGAGATATTGTACAGTCTCAGCTTAAATGGTCCACCTTGTATATGTTAGTGGGATAACAATGTTCTGTAAGATAGACTTTATAATCTTAATAGATATTTCATCTTAAACAGCTGCTTTTAGTTCTTCTAAGCTATTTAGCGGCATTAGCAAACAATTTCCATTTCTGTAACATGTAAAAGTTGCCTTGATTACGCATTATAACCATCTAAAGTACCTTGGCAATTCAAATTATGCAATCAGTGATTTAATTTATTTGGGACCATACTGAAGAAATGATTAAAATACATATAATAATAACAATAATAATACCTTTTTGTCCAAGAATAGAGAAACTCCCTCATTAAAAGCCTCAGCCAAGCAAATGGACACAACGGGATTCGAATGTCGGTCAACATTATGACGTCAGAAGGAGATGTTTAGCTTTCCATGGTAAGCGCAAAATAAGAGAATTCAATAAACAACTGGTTTATTTAAGCTGCAATAGTAGTGAAAAGTGTAACGATATTTCTGCCTGATTATATATACACAAAAGCAAATTCTTAAATATTCATAATTTATGAATTATTAATTATTAATTAACACGCAATTTCATAATTTTCTATAATTTTAAAGTAATTGGATTAAAAACTACATCAATCAAGAGCCTGTCAAAAGGGGTGTATATTTTCTAAGTTTTACTAATGTTGTCCAAAAAATAAAGCCATAAGAAAATCTGCAAGATTTAGGCGAAATAGACGAGGTTCGCTTTAAAACGTTCATTGTATTTTTCCGAGCGTGGGGTCATAAAAATCCAACGTTTCTTTGTACTTTTAAGGGAAGCATCTGGTTTTAAGAAAAAATAGACGCAGTAGGTAACGGATTTTTCTTACCGTTTAAGCTTCGAATTTTTAATCGGAGAGCCAATAAACATCCGGAGTAATTGTTATAACCAATGAGAAGGGAGGAAGACGTGGTTGCGTGTACAAAAATCCGGAGGCTAGTAGCAAGTTGATATACGTAAAAGTAAGCGTGGATTTCACATAGTCTGTCATGATTCTTCATTAAATGAACACGTAGTACTCCGAGTTAGAAAAGCACGCTAAGTTCCAAAATTTGCTAAGTGCTGCGCAATTATTAACTAAAGTGATATATGTGGAATATTTGTCAATGTGCCAATAGTATTTGTTCAGATAATTTTAGGCAAGCTTATAACGAGTTAAAATTTGTCAAGTGATTACTTCAAGTTCGCGCGAATCTAAAGAACGGTGATAGAGCACCGAGATATTAAACAACTAGCCGGAGCAAACTATAGTGGAACAAGAGACAATAGTTGAAAGACAATGTTAAAATAATCACACATGTTAGGGAATACCAGAGAATCTTGCAGGATTTCTAGCATAAAGTCGCGTGGGGGTGAGAAAAGTGAAAACAATGCTCCTTTCTAGACGATATCCTGGTGTCACCACTCATGTATCCTACCTTGACATAATCACAGTAGGGAATTTTAGATAAATTCACCGACAGATGACCCTGAGGTACGACGACGACGTGCTTCTTGCTGACATCGATGAAATCGATTCCTGAAGACGACCCCCTACGAAGTAGCGACAAGGACGACAACGACTCAAGGTAAGAATCACCTAGCTACGACGGGGAATCGCTACAAAATTTGATATATTTCCCTAGTAATTCCTCTTTCAAATATAAATAACGAATCTTCTCGAAAGAATATGCTTATAAGCTTTTGTAATGCAGTGTTTTTAACGAAGACCAAATATTAATAAACGAGATCTAACATCCCATTATTACACCCCTCCGTTTAGCGAAAGCGAAATATCCTATAACCTAAGGTATATTCTACAACAAAGTTCATAGTTAATGGATACCTTTTCTTTCTGATTGAAATAACATTTAAACATAATTAAACAAATATTAAACAAAATGCTTGATTTTCGATTTTTAGCTTCACGGTTGATAATTATGTATTTAACTGTTTTTTTGCTAAAATCGAAAATGACCAGAAACACTTTACTGAGAATTTTGTTATGCAGCTAGGTGGGATTGAAGCTTTCATAAGGCATACAGTATTTAGATTTGAAGAGCAATAAATACGAAAATATTCGAGAAATTAAGTCCAAGTTCGTTCTTTACTATCATCGACGAGTAGAAGAGATTTTATGCGCATTTTTAACTACAGGAAAATAAGGAGAAAAGTCACTAGAATAGTATACCAACGAAATTAAAAGGAGAAGGGAAAATATCTCGTGTAACAACTTAATAGGAAGCGCAGGAAACACAAAACATCTAATAAAACTCATTAACAAATTACTGTACCTTATTGCATTTCCAGTATGATATTAAAGAGAAATTGATACAATAAAATATCTCGACACGTAAATAAAGTAGTATGAAAATTATGGAATATAGTTTTACTTTGTTCACACCCTCTCCAATATTTAGACCTGATGTGTTTCACTTTAAGCGGAACACTACCTAACCTTTCTTGCTCTTTCCTGCTTACCAGTAACGCCCAACACGCCCATAGCGTACTATTCGATGCAGTAAAATATTTTGATAAGAATTTTACTCTTCATTCTTCATACTCCTACAGATCGGCAAGTAATATATAATCAGCCATGGTCTAATAGGTGAAAGCATTGAAAGTTCACTAGAAATTTTACTTGTTAAACTTGTTGTTCACCTTTCGTTAACAATTGTTGACTAAACAATACCTCTCCCGTCTACTTCTATTAAGTTAGTTGATATTTCATCGACTGGACCACGGCCTACAAGCCTGGAAACTGCCTTCTACTGAACATCTCTCCTCTTCCTCTCTCTGCGCAACTAACAGGGCAAATGTAGTTTTGAAAACAGCAATACTGTAATTTTTGTGTAAATAATTCAAACCACTCCTAATAATACATTTACTCCTTGTGCCAGTTATGAGACAGGTATTATTCTGTTTTCCGTGGTGAGTAATAAATGACACTAGAAGATTCAGGAGTTTATTACGTCTAACTAGCCTATGGACAAGTGTAACAGACAATGGTGCTAACTCCTTAAATATTCATCTCATCGAAATGCTAAAAGTAACGATTCCTGTCAAACACATAAGCTGCATAATGCTTTATTACTAACAGTTTTTACAAAAATGGACAATAAACGGGATATCTTCGGTTTTACTTAGTGTGACCTCGCTCTGCGTTAACTCAGCTTACCCGCCTACAGAGGGCGCCTTATTTGCAATACAGTCTAAGGTTGTTTCGCACGGAGTTGTTATGTAAAACTGTATAGTGATTGTAGTTATCATAGTGTATACTACAGTGTGTTTGTGCTAAAGTTTGTTCAAACGGAGTCACATGTGGACTGCCAGATTGAATTTATACCCCGGTGTCCCGTTCCTAGCACATGCACAATTTAAGGGTTCTTAGAGAAACTTTAAGCACACTAGGTCTCTGTTGGTTAAAAAGAAACATTAAAAGCCAACAGTTCTCTCCGAGGAAAAGTTGATGAGATGGAGCTGTCGTGGAAAGGGGTTCCTAGAAAATTGCTGCTTCTCCTTACAAAGCTTTTATGACAATAACTGACTTACTTGCTCACTCTGCAGATCTGAATATCTGTGATTACATAGGGAAATGCTCAAAATTGAATTTATCATCAAATTTTCACACGCTCTACGAATTAGAAGCGTGCGCTATCCAATATTTCGGTGACAGAAATTGCTCAAGTATTAAGCAGATGTCAGCCTTGTATAGAAGCAGAGGGGCAACATCTCTAACATCGTTATAACAAAAGGCAACAATAATGTACTCATATTGCTTCGCATTGCTTGCATCATCCAGCGGAGAAACGGCGAGCCGGTCCGCCACTACTGCACGGACGGATTCATTAGCAGCGCCGCGGAAGGGAAGGCTGCCAGTCGCGTCATTCAAGAGAGAGCCGGTAAGAAATTCCATAACATCCGGTTCAGCCAGTTTAGTGAAATGTTTACGAACATACGCACATTAACAGATAAAAACAAAAGCTTTTGAAATGCAAGTTTTGGTTGTAGAGAATCCTAGGATACCTACACGTTAACGTTACTTACCTAAGTTGGCTCCGAAGTAACGTGTGAGGCTCGTGAAGTCACGGGCTTGATTCCCCTCAATTGCCCATTATAACCTTGGGTTTTCCATGGTTTTCCCTGGTATGTAGGTGAGTGCTGGGGTGGTTTCTCTTCGACCACCCTCATTTGCCTTTCATTACAGTTCGTACGCATGTGTCAGTTTGCTTCTAGGGTTTCGTGTCATGAGGCGGTGTCGTACATATGGCGCGGATGCTTGTTCCAAGGAAAGAGTATTCCCCGTGGACACCAAAGGGTTGCCTGATTGCAGCGGTCGTTGTTCGCCCTCTATGAGCAGCTTCAGTAGTAGGTCGGGTCTTCGAGCCAGGAAATGTTAGGGACTTCCGCGTGTCTCTGTGGCCTGTGTTTCCTGTGGTTCCTTCCCTTCATCCATTCCTCCTGGGAGTGGCAGCCACAATAGATCTATGTAGGTCGCAGTGCGCGAGGTGCCCCCTCCATTGCATACGGTATACCTAAATTCCAGAAGTCCAGACTTTTCGCTACAGTTTTGTTACATTTAAAGGGAAAACACAGACCTTTTAAGATTTTGACGGCATTGAAATTGAAACAAACATCGGTTAATTTTAGAGTCTCGTTTGAAAAACCCAGAAGCTAATGAATGAAGCCACACATGCTCAACAGTCGAGATAACTTTCCGCCTAACTTATACAGCGAATAAGTTACCACTGTATTCATTAGTATGATTTCTACTATTGACACGCCAGCTTTCTTTGATAAATAATTAAAGTATAGGCCAAGCTACTGGGTGAAAGGAATATAAACTTTATTTTGGAAAGTAATTTTATGCACAGAGACGAATGTAAAATTATTACATCAATTCAGTCTTTGAAAATTCATCGGGGAAAAGTAATCTGTCCTCTTCGTTCCACTGTAGTTCAAATACGAAGCAATTAGGATAAGTCTTATAGATAAGATAGCAGCAGTTGATCGATTTTTTCCCTCACTTTCTACCTTAAATGCATTCTTTCGTCAAAATTTTGCATGCTTATTTTTTAAAATCCCAATACGTAGAACAGTTCGTACATGGCAACCAAACATAAAAGCAGAGCTTTATTAATGTTACACTTTGTTTATGTATATTCTATTTTAATATAAAATAGGATAGTTTAATGCTCACTGTCTCTTATTAATAGAATGGCATTATGTTGTTAATTGAAATTCTATAAATCGTCAAGTAAAAGAGTATTTGCCTTCTATTTTTACACGGAAGGTTTAATTAAACAAATGCACTGTTGTTTGCATTGAATATTTAGAGCTTAACTTGCAAATTTAATTTTACTTTCTCTTCCACTTACACATGTAGGTACAAGAAGTATTGCATTCCACCTAGAATTCGATATTGAGATTTCACGGACATTTACGTTTTAAGCTCCAATTGACCCAAAAATGCCTTTATATGTGCATGTGTGTGTGTGTTTATGTCACTGTTTAAGCATGTCAGCCGAAAGCTTTGTATAGAATTATTCCACCCAAAATTTCGTTTTAGATGGAAACACTTTTCTTTTCATTTCTCCAAAACGGCTAACAATTTTATTTGAAACATATTTGAAATATTTATTTTTCAATGTATTTTTTGAATTTTCTGTAAATAGTCAGTCTCCTTCATACTGATAAAATGCTGATAACTGAGAACTCATATGAGTTAGACAAGTACTTAATACAGGAAAAGTATAAATATAAATGCCATTTAAATCCACTATTCGTGCATAACAAACTCTTTCTTAGCGGGAATATTCATATTACATGTATATAACCTTCGCATGTACGTCATTTGATAGACAGGCTCGAAAGTTCGGATTCTTCATTTTCTTTCCTACACAGTACTTCGGTATCACAACTAAACATTTATGTAAATTCCGTTTCCCAATGTTGTTATTCAACAAAGCATTTATTGATTAAGTAAAGTAAAAATATGTCGTGAAAAGTGTAAAGGCTTTTTTTGTAGTTTTATTTATTGACGCTCTTTAACTGCTGTGGTCCTTAGCGTCCCATTCTATATTGGGCACGACAGACCGGTAATTTTGCTCAGAGGCATTTTTATCACGCTTGAGGTTCTTTTACGTGCCGTAAATCTACGACACGGTACCACCGGCTTTACTTCCCTTCTGAAGGAAGCCATGCTAAGGATTTTTACGTCCGAAAAAATCCATCGCCCTCTGCCGAATTTGAACCCGCGACCTCGGGAACTAGAGGCTAGAATAGCGTAACGTGAATAACAATTACTTTATACGCGCTGTTTCAGAATTCGACCGATTAACTTAAGTACATTATAGAGAAGTGTTGGGGGAACAATTGGAGATAGGGTACTTATGGTCCCACTGCACATGATTCTGTGCAATAAGCCAAAATAAATTTGAGGCAGTGCGCCACTGACACCATCTCATTGTATATGTAAGCATTTGCTGCGTCGCTCAGAAGTGTGCATGTGTAGCTGAGTGGTAAAGTAGGGAATTCTAAAGCAGGGTCACCAAATGACCAGTTCAAGCTTTACCGAATGTCTCTCTTCTTTTTTTCTCTCTTTCTTTTCTGTTTTTCTTCAAATTGTTGATTGTGAAGGATATGGAATACTGCACTGCTCCATTTGTTATTACCGCTGCTGTTAAATGGAATCAAGTAAATCAAATGAATGAATTTTGAACAGAAATGTACAACATTTTATTTTGTTCTAAACTTACGCATGATATATAACCAGAATCCTTTATAGAACTGACTTTAAAAATGGCATTACCATGACCTGGGATTAACGCACTATTGTGCTTATGAATTGAAAGAAAAAGCTGTTAGCTCTGGAAAAGAAATAGCTACTCTGTATTCACTCATAGGTTGATCCGCGCCAAAACAAAGCCCAAGTGAGCAGTGCACCGTTATAAAGTATCCTTCCGTCATTCGCGTCAGAAATACACCCACTTTCATGACCATGTGGCGAATACACGCGGTACATAATGCAAACAGAACAGAGCCCTTATTCCGACAACTTAAACGGTGACCAAATGTTCTGATAGGGGTTAAAGAAGATAAGATTGATAGTTACAACAAAATATACGTTTGCACATATAATGTTAATTTTAATTCTAAAAGAAACAACGAAAAGGAAATTAATAGGTATGCGATAACCTACATTTGTTCGCTCTCTGGAAGCGGCACTTCAGTAACTGTTGACGCCTCATTTAAAAACAAAAAAAAAAAAAAAAAAAATGCGCACTGTTAGGCGAATT
The DNA here is from genome assembly GCA_030765065.1 of Deroplatys truncata. Lineage (NCBI taxonomy): Eukaryota > Metazoa > Arthropoda > Insecta > Mantodea > Mantidae > Deroplatys > Deroplatys truncata. The sequence goes on from CM060990.1 coordinate 474,524,340, forward strand.
GCACTATTCACAAAACCGTCACATTCTTGCATGGCATATTTCATATGCTTTCTTTTTTTCTGGGTGTAACAACTTTTTCCGTTTCAGATTTTTCTTTACGAACACTGTTTATACCTGTACTGAAACATCGGTGCACTCAGAAGTTAATTTATCCACTTCTTTCACGGGAAGTGTTGGATATTTCTCACGTAACTGATAATAAATATTCAACACTATTGTTTTTTACCAGTAGTCATTGGTTTGCCCGGCTTATGCTTTACGTACGTCGACGAAGACGCGAGAGCAAATTTGCCGTCAACCATGATAATATATAGAAAGTTATGATTTCTGGCTGTAGACAATATTCTACGCATACACAAAGCCGGATAGCATACGAATTGCATATTGAGACTTGTAACTCTGTTAAACTGTATAAATCAGCGTTTATTAAACTCTTAGGTATTTGTATAGAGTATTATACCATTTAAGGATAATTTTATTCTCAAATTCAGATTATTAGCATGGGACTACCTTACTGCGCGCATTGCTACGTTATTGCACCGCAGTATGGTGGTCACGTGGATTTATTTTGGCGCGGCTCAACCAAGAGTGAATATAGAAAGTTCAAGGCAAATCACATTCACATTCCTGCTTAAGCTTTATTTATCCACTTCCAGGAACCGTGGAAAAGCGTATAGGTCGATGCACCTCCAGGGATCCAGTTACCTTTAGACGCTGGTGAACAGTTGAGGGTTGTGGATGACGTCAGTTAGGTTAGCTTCCTCTGTAAAGTCGCGCAGCTTCATACGTGTTGCCTTTAGCTTCAAAAGAAAAATACATGTCTGCTACCTCCTCAAAACTGTATTCATTAGCCATTATTCCACTGAATATGATCAATATATTTCAAATGGCACAGCAAGACTATCCGCCATAATAACCTTCATGTGCTTATGTGTTGCAGCTGCATTGTGCGAACAGGAGTATTGTAGGTGTTCCTATGCAATGAATTTAAATACTATAATACACCCTCTTTAGAAATGACTTTATTACACTCAAGCTAAATGTTTTGTCTTCTGGATTATTCAGAAATTACAATTACTATTGCTATTCGTGTATGCATGCAACTCCCATCTTAAACACACGAAGAAAATACAAGTTATTTCATAAATGGAATCGAACACAGCACTGCTTCACCGCTGTTAACGACGTTACCAAATGAGCTATCCGTACAAATGGCAAGAAGTGTTTTCATACGTCTATTTCACTTCTGCAAAAGTATAGGAGCGCTATCTCGTGAGTCACTAGCGCTTCCCAAAGGAAGTATGTATTTCCGAAAATCAGAGTTCACAAATGAGAATACTCACTGTTAGCTGTTTCCGTATATCTGAAGAAGCAATACGCTTTTCTATGGTTTCTGGAGGTGAATAAATAAAGCTTAAGCAGGAATGTGACTGTGATTTGCCTTGCACATTAGTTATTTCTTTTCCATAGCTAACAGCGCATTCTTTCAATTCGTAAGCACAATAGTGTATTAGTCCCAGATCATGGCAATGCCATTTTTAAAGTCACCACCATAAAGGATTCTGATCACATATCATGTGTATGTTTAGAACCTTACGGTATCTTATGTTGTGCATTCCTGTTCAAAATTCCTTCTTTGATTTGCTTGATTACACTTAACAGCAGTGGTAATAACAAATGGAGCAGTGCGGTATTCTATATCCTTCACAATCAACAATTTGAAGAAACAAAGAAGAGAAAAAATAAATAAGAAGGACAAACATTCGGCAGCGCTTGAACTTGAAATCGTGCGCTGTTGTCTTGAGAATTGTCCATTTTATCAATGAGACACGCCTATACGCTTCTGGGTAATGCAGCAAATGCTTCCATATACCTTTGAGGTGGTGTCACTGGCGTACTGGCTCAAATTTATTTTGGCTTATTGCACAAAATCATGCACTCTGGAAACATAAGTGTCCTATCTTCAATTGTTCCCCCAATACCCCTATATAATCTATTTAAATTAAATGGTCAAGTTCCGAATGGATATAACGTAAATATGTGCATTTTCATGCGTAAACAAAGACTGTGATTGTATCACACCAGATTTATTTTTACCTTTCCTTCTTCTTCCTTTTTCTTTCTTTCTTTCTTTCCTTCCTTTTTCCCCTTTATTACTTTAAGTGCGTAAGTAGTAACAAAATGATGGTTTAAAATCACTTAATATGCAGGAATGTCTATTCATATGCAAATGAGCTCCCCTCCCACACTTCCCCCTTCCACCCCCAGCTCCTTGGTAATTTTAGTTGCAGCTGTGGGTCATAAATCTTGTTAAGTACAATGGAAGCTTGACAGTTAAGCAATTAAGGGTATCCTTCACCTGTCAAAACGAACAAAGGGGTCAAAAATTTATGGCTCTGTAGCAAAGGCGAGATGTTTTTCCTACCCATTCCACATCCGGCCACTTAGCAGTTACCCACCCCACCCCCATTGTTTCTCGAACACGTGGAGGAAGCCATCCATCAATGTCAAAATGAACAATGAGATGCAGGACAAAGGAAGAGATTTCTATTGTATTCTCTTTCTATTGTCCGGTTCAAGCCTTCTTTAGAAAGACCATCTGGCATGCTCATTCACTAGCTTTTAATACAAGAACAACGCTTGCCCTTCAACTGTCAAAATGAACAAAGGCCATGATAAAATAGGGTCGTGACAAAAGAGAACCTGAAGCCCGTTAACAGAGAAACAAGTTCTATTGTCCGGGGGGCAAGCCTTCTTTCTGGCATTTCTCATTCCACTGCCCCATAACAAAGCCGGTCCCTTTCCATTGTTTCCCGAACACCTGCTACCTTAACAAAAGAATCCGAGGGTGGCTTTATGCTCGCCCTGTCCTTGTTCGCGTGAAAGAGAGAGAAGCTTGTTTACCAGCTATACGTAAAGACCTTAACAGCGCCAGAGTCAACCATCATGATTTTGCCTTGAGGGGCTGTTCTCCCCGATGTTTTACGAGATCCTGCGAATATACCCGAGCATAGTTAACAAGCATTCTGTTTGGCTCATTTAAAGCAGCGAATCCGAAAAAGCACTTAATTTATATATTTCATTACATGCATTAAACCTCTGCATGGTTATCCATAGATGGGTGCTCGATTCTTACTGTAATCAAAAGTTTATTGCTAATGAGAAATTGATGATTGATATTATTATATCATTACCCTAATTAATAAAAAGGCGTTCAGAGGATTGTAGCTCGAATCTTACCAAGTGAAACTCTAATGCGTAATAACTATTAAACTATGCACCGCCAGATTAAAAATGTATTTAACAAGTATAATTTAATTTTTTATATATCATGACCCTAATTAATGAAAGGGTGTTCAGAGGGTTCTAGCTCGAATCTTACCCGCAAAACTCTAATGCTTAATAAATATTAAACTATGCAAGGTCAGATTAAAGTGCATTTAACAAATATAATTTAATTTTTATATATCATTACCCTAATTAATAAAAGGGTGTTCAGAGGTCCTAGATCGAATCTTACCCAGCGAAACTCTAATGCGTAATAACTATTAAACTATGCACGGCCAGATTAAAATGTATTTAACAAATATAATTTAATTTTTTATACATCATTACCGTAATTAATGAAAGGGTGTTCAGAGGGTTCTAGCTCGAATCTTACCCAGCGAAACTCTAATGCTTAATAAATATTAAACAATGGGAGTATGTGCGGTCAGATTAAAAACGTGTTTAACAAATATAATTATTTATATTAAACACCGATGTATACTTAGGTATCCAAATTGATACTTTGCTAAGGTAAAACATTATTATATCATTACACTGCTTAATGAAAGGGTGTGCAGAGGATCCTAGATCGAATCTTGCCCAGTGAAACTCTAATGCTTAATAAATATTAAACTATGTGAGTATGGGGCGGTCAGATTAAAACGTGTTTAACAAATATAGTTTAATTTATACGACATTACAATGTTTAACGAGCTGTATTCTTATGCACCCCGGAGGCTTCTAGTTCGAATCTTACCCGGCGAAACGCTATAATAACTATTAAACTAGGTGAGCATGGGCGGTCGGATTAAAATTGCATTTAACAAATATAATTGTTTATACCTAACCCCTGCGTATACTTAGATATCCCGATGCCTAGACGCCATTCTTTCTTCTTCTCTCTTTTTCTTTCTATCTATATATCTCTATGTTTCTTCTCGACTTGCACACATTCAATCGTTCACATATACACGAGCACTTGTACACACATCAGCACACATACACCAGTACACGCGCACATGTACATGCAAGCGTTCACATATACACGAGCTCATACGCATACACCAACACACAAGCAATGGTGCACGCACGCACACACATGCAAGCACATACATACACCAGTACACACACGCATATACATACACAGTACACACACGCATGCACGCACCTCATGCGTATACATACATACACCAGTGCTCTTACACTCACACATACATATACATGGACGCACATACACACACGCATACACACACATACACGCACACACACTCACGTACATACATACACCGTTACACTTCCACATACACATACGCACACGACCGCACACACACGCAAGCACATATGCCTGTTCACTTACACCCAACAGCACCAACCCACACACCCACCACACGCATACACACGCACACACCAACTCACGCGCATGTCCTGAATGAAAACAGACAAAATGATGCAATAACAACTAATTATAGCTCGGGATGTAAGGCGCCATTTACGAATTGGTCGAAACTGGTCTGGATGCATGGGTTCGAATTCTAGGACTGATTACAAATTCATCTTTTATACTTCCAAAACTAATTAAGATAAAGACGATAAATAAACGTTATTACTTTCATGACATTAGCTGGTTTCTTGTAAACGTATATTAGAGTACCAGGTGTCATGGGTTCGATCCTTAGTTTTAAAATATCAATTATCTCAGAAACTAGCAGGGATAGAGGAGCGGACCAAAACATGATCGTTAGCTCCTATGATGGACAATTAATGCCTGTATATAATTTCCAATCAGTTGTCAATAGTTCGAATCCCGATCTTTGAAAGGCTCCCTTAATTTTCCTCTGCGCTCTAGAATATATCACTTAGATGAATGTTGTAACTTCATACAGGTCGCTTAAACGCATCAAACTAATATTATAAATAATTTTGTTTCCGGTGTTCTGAGTTCGAATACTGATTCAATGAAATTTACTTATAAATTTAATAACGTAGTAAATAACTAAGATAAAGGCACCTAATAAACCTTATTACGTTTATGTCATCAAATAGTATCTTGCGGGTGTATATTCGGGTACCTAACGTCCAGGGTTCGATCCTTAAGTTTAAATCTCAATTATCCCTGAAACTAGCAGAGATAGAGCCGTGGTCGAAAGCATGTTTGATAGCTCCCACAATGAACAATTAATGCTGTATATAATTTCCAATCAGTTGACCCTAGTTCGAATCCCGATCTTTCAATGACTTCCCTGATTTTCCTCCGTACTCTAGAATACATCACTTAGATTGATACTGTAACTGCATGCAGCTTTGTGTAAAGACATTATGGATGTACTCTGAGAGAGAAAGAGAGAGAGAGTGCGAGCGGAAGTGAAACAAGTAGGGATAGAAGTGCTGAAAGCCTCTGCGCATGCGCAGCAAGAGATGATAATTCCACGGGTGTAATAATCACGTGATATGTAAGCATCACTGCTATGACAACGTGCTGGTATCGCCTGAAGGGGGTTTAGATCCCTATATAAACAGATATCTGCGCATGTTAGAACTGTTGTGTACTTATTAACTTTACATTTAAGTTTTAAAGAACTTTAAAAGCAGCGTGAGGTGCAGACCATCTACACGTACAGCACATATCAACACGTCACAAGGCAATGTGAGTTTTTTTACATAACTATACAAAATCAGTGCTGGCTTTTACAATACATTTAATTTTGTTTAAACGTTACAGTACATGAAAGACGATCCGTTGCAAGAGCATCATATTTTCTAATCTGTGCTTTACATTCACATGGATTTCTCTGCGTACTCTTCTCCAATTCACAGTATTTTTTCAACTCATTCTTCTTCCATAAACATTCACATGATTTTCGCTACGCATTCTTCTTACATAAACATTCATACGATTTTCCACACTCATTCTTTGTTTCACTATACATTCACAGGATTGCCTCTACTCATTCTTTGGTTCTCTGCTGGCTCATCTTCCATAAACATTCACATGATTTTCATTACCTATTCTTTGTTTCTCTACACATTCATACGTCATCATGGCTGTGATGCTTATACATCACGTGATTATTGCAGCCAATGACATCATCTCTTGCTGCGCATGCGCAGAATTTCAGCACTTCTATCCCTACTTGTTTCACTTCCTCTCGCTCTCTCTCTCACAGAGTACATCCATAATGTGTTTACACAAAGCTGCATGCAGTTACAGTATCAATCTAAGTGATGTATTCTAGAGTACGGAGGAAAATCAGGGAAGTCATTGAAAGATCGGGATTCGAACTAGGGTCAACTGATTGGAAATTATATACAGCATTAATTGTTCATTGTGGGAGCTATCAAACATGCTTTCGACCACGGCTCTATCTCTGCTAGTTTCAGGGATAATTGAGATTTAAACTTAAGGATCGAACCCTGGACGTTAGGTACCCGAATATACACCCGCAAGATACTATTTGATGACATAAACGTAATAAGGTTTATTAGGTGCCTTTATCTTAGTTATTTACTACGTTATTAAATTTATAAGTAAATTTCATTGAATCAGTATTCGAACTCAGAACACCGGAAACAAAATTATTTATAATATTAGTTTGATGCGTTTAAGCGACCTGTATGAAGTTACAACATTCATCTAAGTGATATATTCTAGAGCGCAGAGGAAAATTAAGGGAGCCTTTCAAAGATCGGGATTCGAACTATTGACAACTGATTGGAAATTATATACAGGCATTAATTGTCCATCATAAGAGCTAACGATCATGTTTTGGTCCGCTGCTCTATCCTGCTAGTTTCTGAGATATTTGATGTTTTAAAATTAAGGATCGAACCCATGACACCTGGTACTCTAATATACGTTCACAAGAAACCAGCTAATGTCATGAAAGCAATAACGTTTATTTATCGTCTTTATCTTAATTAGTTTTGGAAGTATTAGAGGATGAATTTGTAATCAGTCCTAGGATTCGAACCCACGCATCCAGACCAGTTTCGAGCAATTCGTAAATGACCCCTTGCATCCCGAGCTATAATTAGTTTTTATTGCATCATTTTGTCTGTTTTCGTTCAGGACATGCGCGTGAGTTGAGTGTGCGTGTGTATGCGTGTGCGTGTGTGGGTGCTGTTGGGTGTAAGTGAACGGGCATATGTGCTTGCGTATGTGTGCGGTCGTGTGCGTATGTGTATGTGGAAGTGTAACCGTGTATGTATGTACGTGAGTGTGTGTGCGTGTATGTGTGTATGCGTGTGTGTATGTGCGTCCATGTATATGTATGTGTGAGTGTAAGAGCACTGGTGTATGTATGTATACGCATGAGGTGCGTGCATGCGTGTGTGTACTGGTGTATGTATGTGCGTGTGTGTACTGGTGTATGTATGTGCTTGCATGTGTGTGCGTGCGTGCACCATTGATTGTGTGTTGATGTATGTGTAGGTGCTCGTGTATATGTGTACGCTTGCATCTACACGTGCGCGTGTACTGGTGTATGTGTGCTGATGTTTGTACAAGTGCTCGTGTATATGTGAACGGTTGAATGTGTGCAAGTCGAGAAGAAACAAAGAGATATATAGATAGAAAGAAAAAGAGAGAAGAAGAAAGAATGGCGTCTAGGCATCGGGATATCTAAGTATACGCAGGGGTTAGGTATAAACAATTATATTTGTTAAATGCAATTTTAATCCGACCGCCCATGCTCACCTAGTTTAATAGTTATTATAGCGTTTCGCCGGGTAAGATTCGAACTAGAAGCCTCCGGGGTGCATAAGAATACAGCTCGTTAAACATTGTAATGTCGTATAAATTAAATTATATTTGTTAAACACGTTTTAATCTGACCGCCCCATATTCACATAGTTTAATATTTACTAAGCATTAGAGTTTCACTGGGCAAGATTCGATCTAGGATCCTCTGCACACCCTTTCATTAAGCAGTGTAATGATATAATAATGTTTTACCTTAGCAAAGTATCAATTTGGATACCTAAGTATACATAGGTGTTTAATATAAATAATTATATTTGTTAAACACGTTTTTAATCTGACCGCACATACTCCCATTGTTTAATATTTATTAAGCATTAGAGTTTCGCTGGGTAAGATTCGAGCTAGAACCCTCTGAACACCCTTTCATTATTTACGGTAATGATGTATAAAAAATTAAATTATATTTGTTAAATACATTTTACTCTGGCCGTGCATAGTTTAATAGTTATTACTCATTAGAGTTTCGCTGGGTAAGATTCGATATAGGACCTCTGAACACCCTTTTATTAATTAGGGTAATAATATATAAAATTAAATTATATTTGATAAATGCACTTTAATCTGACCTTGCATAGTTTAATATTTATTAAGCATTAGAGTTTTGCGGGTAAGATTCGAGCTAGAACCCTCTGAACACCCTTTCATTAATTAGGGTCATGATATATAAAAAATTAAATTATACTTGTTAAATACATTTTTAATCTGGCGGTGCATAGTTTAATAGTTATTACGCATTAGAGTTTCACTTGGTAAGATTCGAGCTACAATCCTCTGAACGCCTTTTATTAATTAGGGTAATGATATAATAATATCAATCATCAATTTCTCATTAGCAATAAACTTTTGATTACAGTAGGAATCGAGCACCGATCTATGGATATCCATGCAGAGGTTTAATGCATGTAATGAAATATATAAATTAAGCGCTTTTTCGTAGTCGCTGCTTTAAATGAGCCAAACAGAATGCTTGTTAACTATGCTCGGGTATATTCGCAGGATCTCGTAAAACATCGGGGAGAACACCCCCTCAAGGCAAAAACCATGATGGCTGACTCTGGCGCTTTTAAGGTGTTTACGTATAGCTGGTAAACAAGCTTCTCTCTCTTTCACGCGAACAAGGACAGGGCGAGCATAAAGCCACCATCAGATTCTTTTGTTAAGCTAGCAGGTGTTCGAGAAACAATGGAAAGGAACCGGCTTTGTTATGGGGCAGTGGAATGAGAAATGCCAGAAAGAAGCTTTGCCCCCCGGACAATAGAACTTATTTCTCTTTTAACAGGCTTCAGGTTCTCTTTTGTCTCGACCCTAATTTATCATGGCCTTTGTTCATTTTGACAGTTGAAGGGCAAGCGTTGTTCTTTTATTAAAAGCTAGTGGAATGAGTATGCCAGATGGTCTTTCTAAAGAAGGCTTGAACCGGACAATAGAAAGAGAATACAATAGAAATCTCTTCCTTTGTCCTGCATCCTCATTGTTCATTTTGACATTGATTGATGGCTTCCTCCACGTGTTCGAGAAACAATGGGGGTGGGGTGGGTAACTGCTAAGTTGCCGGATGTGGAATGGGTAGGAAAAACATCTCGCCTTTGTTACAGAGACATAAATTTATGACCCCTTTGTTCGTTTTGACAGGTGAAGGATACCCTTAATTGCTTAACTGTCAAGCTTCCATTGTACTCAACAAGATTTATGACCCACAGCTGCAACTAAAATTACCAAGGAGCTGGGCGTGGAAGGGGGGAAGTGGGAGAGGGGAGCTCATTTGCATATGAATAGACATTCCTGCATATTAAGTGATTTTAAACCATCATTTTGTTACTACTTGCGTATAAATAAATAAAACATTAATGGCTATTCCTTCGATTAACAAGGGTGTTACATTGAATCTTAATTATCCGAAAAAACTGCCCTGGGAATTGCATACAATTAGCAATAGTTAAAACCATTTCTGTAATACATTAAATCACATGCGATCGCATTCGGAAGTTTAGCACGTATTCTGCTGTGAGCTAGACTTACTCTTGAAAGTCAAATGCTCTTATCGACTAGGAGGGAAAACGCGCTTTGCTAAAGATATGTTTTTCAAAAGCGTTTTTTACAAACATGAAATAAAATTCCATACTATTGAGTATACTCATCGATCCCTGTTCCTGTTTTAAATAGAAACATTTAACTTCTTCCACCCATAGTAGTATAGTAATTAGGTATATTGATATAGATTCCCATTCTACATTCACCTCTGTGGCATAATGGGTATTTTGTCTCCCAGAAATACGGTACGCTTGAAATTGAAACCCTAGAGGAAGTGGTTTGCCTAATTAATGGTTTTTACGTGGTTTACTCTTATTCTGTGAAGACATGCTCAATGGACCCCGGCTCATTTGAGCATTCATTATATTCAGTTCTTGTAACATATTTTAGATCTGAGATCTTATGAGAGACGAAACAGTAAAAAATCATGACCTTACCATTGATGGCTTTAACCCGGAGTACAAACGGACCTTAGTAATACACTCCCTGAAGAAATACTAATTAAATACAAGAAGAAAGTGGGCGAATGTGTACAAAGATTATCTTTAGTAACATGTAGTACATTAGAAAACAAGTTAATATTTGTAACCATTATAAAATAGCAATATCACATTTAGATAAAAATGGCAAAACTTCGAAAGGTGCATGTATTCCTTACTCAAAATCCTAAGCAGCGTTATAGAAAAGCGTAATGACTATAATTGCGCTATGAAAGGCAGACTATGGGAGTTCTGATTATTTCTTTCTTGAAACTCGTGTATAGCACCTTTCAAAGTAACCATCTGATTGGATACTGATTCAGTTTCCGCGCTGTGATTGAATTTGGTACAGCAGATTAAGGTTGGTAAGAGGTAAAGGTGAAGGTACATATCACGAAGGGGCCCCCGGAACCGGGCCAGAGCACCGCACGCAGGCCAGTCGGCCCTTTATACTTCCAACGTGACCCCTGGGAGGTAAGGATGAAGGGACATACCCGAGGGATGACCAGATAGGGATGCCGACGGGCGAAGGCATGGACGGGGTCCCTAATGTTTCCAGATAGAACGCATCCGACGCCATAGGTCCCGCCCACAAGCCACCAAACTCCAGGGTCACCTGGAGTGGAGCCTCGCACTGAGGAGAGACCTGACTGAGCGATACCGCAGCAACACCAGGGAAGAAACCTTTACAGAGGGCAAGCCACCGCCCAGCCGCATTCCGCCGAACACCGTCGCCTGGTCCTACAACCTAAAATAGATGACAAAGAAGATGATGGGTACAGAAAATGAGAGGAGGGAGAGTCAATAGAAAATAAACCACCCCAGTATTCTCCTGCTGATCCGGGAAAGGTCACGAAAAACCCATGGGCCAGAGTGGGCGGTCGCCGGTGACGACACCGGGATCTCCTGAATGCGGGATACAGACGTAACCGCCTGAGCCATCCCGCTTGGTGATTAAGGTTACTAACCTTGTCTTGTTAAACAGCTCCTGTGAAAAGTAATCTCTAGTTCATTGGAAGATGCTCCTCATTTACAATTCTCCTTAATTTTATCAACTTGGCGCTCTGGCAGTCTCTTTAAATGCAGCATGAGAAAATACGTTTTGTTAACATCAGTTTGGCTTGAAGTAATCATTATTACTACTTGAAAAGTAACGCTTATGAATTAGTAGTAGCGTACTAATAAAGGCTGGTAAAACACTGCTTCTGCACTGAACTGCCTTCCCCATCTTAATGATCCCGGTCGTCCCAGCAAGGAAATGTGCAGTCTGGGTTTGGCTAATTAGTTTCTCTGAGAATCACCGACGTTTACGCCAGGATGTTAAAGCGAGAGATGCCTAAAACCTTCTAAAGCTTTAATCCAAGAAGGTCTCAAAATTTCGTCCAATCTACAAACTATATGATTAACCACTACAATAGTTAAATGTTCGGTCTTAATGGTGCTGACTTAACATTTAATTAATTTAACCTTATAAAATTAATCTGATAAAACGTTTTAAAAAATGAAAAATAGGTGTGAAGGGTTTCATAATTATAGCACGTAAAACCTCCCAAATGCTTTCTGAATATTCTACTAATCAAAGTCTGGATTATTTTTTGCATTGCAACGTTGTCCGTTCAACAAATACAGAGTTTTGTTATGTAAACTGGTTAGTTTAAGAATGTAACTCCAAAGGAAAAATGGAGAGAAAGATAAATAAAATAATACAGCATCTCCTTCCTACCTTAGACTTGTTTTTTAAAGCTATCCGTTTGTTTAGTGACAAGAAAAGGTGATGGTTAGCAGCATTTTCTATTTGATTAGTTTAAATTTATATGCAAATATAATCTGAAGGAATTAATTAAATCATGAAAGCTGATTATCTATTCGAGACATTCTCCTCTCGATTGTTTAAATATAATGAACGGAAATGCGTGATAGTTAATATTTACGTGACTATATTCATGGATTAAGAAATATGAAGCATACCATTACTGGTACTCTTGCGGACTAAAGCTGAACAGAGCAACCATTGAAGGACCTCTTTATTTTCTTCGCTTTATCTTATAAGCAGGAGTGTAACTTAAACGCCCAATGTATTATGGAATCCAACTTAATGACCGGTAATTTGTAATGTTAAGTGGAGAATAACATAAACAAACTTGAGTAAATTACACTGAAACCACTTTGGCCTTTTAGGATTTTAATGCCAGATAAACGGCCACTTAAATATTGAGTTGGTCTCAAATTATTGTATTGTTCTGAGAAATTCGGTATATTCCCTTACTACAAATATCAAGAGACTAGTCATAGTAATATTTCTTTCCAAGTTAGTTTAAAAATGTAAATATTTCCACGAATACTTGGTGTAGAGAACTGTCCTTTACGACATTTTAAATAACTCGGATAACAGTAAGGACTTACTGCGTTGTAAGCTTTGACTATTGTTATAGAGTTGAAATGTATTTCTTGATGTTTACCAAGGCTGATTAACTAGCACATGTGCAACGGTTATTGAAAAAAATCGACTGTATCGTCCAAAGTGGCCAAAGGTAGAATTAACGTTTCTCAAGTGATAACGCAAGATGACATTTCTTCATGATGCTTTTAGTGTTCATTCCTATTGTCATAAATTAACTATTGCAATCTTGGCTTCATTTGCGTTGCTCATCTATAGCAAGATTATTGAGATATGTTTTTAATGCACGTGAGATCCTTCTTTGGTTAATAGTTGTGCAGTGATACTTATATAATTGTATATATTGTGTTTGAAATTCCATATGTAACATAAATGAAAACGTGCAACATTACCTTGCGGAGCGGTAAGTCTTGCAAGTGCTGCTTATTGCGCAAACTTTTATTAAGTAGAATTCTATTGCCCTGCAGACTAGGAGGCACCTGTGGTACCAACAGCCCATAGTGCACGAAGTACTACAGCTTGTCTTAACGGATTGTTTCCAAATCGTTGGATTGGGCGAAGAGAACCTGTACCTTGGCCGGCCCGTTCACCGGATCTGACACCTTTAGACATTTTTCTGTGGGGAAGGCTGAAAGACACTGTCTACAAGGATGTACCAACTACACTAGACGATATGAAACGACGTATTACTGCTACCTGCTCTGAAATTTCCGCTGAAATGCTAGAACGTGTGCAGCAGTCTTTCCATAGCAGACTGGAAGCGTGTGTTGAAGCTGACGGTGGTCATTTTGAACACAACGTTTGAAGGGCTATGTTCTCTTTACTTGTAAGAATCCACGGAAGTATTGTAATTCCCTTTTGTTTTTCTTTAGTTTGTGCTACCACAGGTTGTACAAGTGTCGGTATGTAAAAGTTTCAAATTGAGATTTCTCGTAAATCACTTGCACTAGAATCTTCCAACAAACGCCACTGACATAGAATTTACCCTGCCTTTATTCTGTTGATATAACTAGGCATTGTTCCATTTAAAAAATTGTATGTTTGCTCAAAAAATACACCTTCTCAGTATTATTAAAATCCGTTTATAGGCTAAATGTACGAGCCCCTGACTACCAATCAATGCTGTGAAAACTGCACATCAATGGCACTTTCCATTTCGGAAATATTTGAGGTGCAAGTTTCAGGTGATTCACACTATATATATATATATATATATATATATATATATACACAAAAACACACTTACACATTGACGTTTGTGAAAATTGCAACACCAAGAAGGAAACGCATGAATTCAATGAATTTAATACCACAGGTTAGGTACATGACAAATAAAAAACGATAAAATATTCATATCTATACATGACCTTTGAGCCCCAATACTCAGTATTTGGTGTGGCCTCCATGCGCTGCAATTAGAGATGCTATACGCCGTGGCATTGAATCAAAAATGTTCTTAATAAGTTCCTGAGGGGTTTCCCTCCACGCAGTTTGTATTCGAGCCCACAAATTCGTGACACTGGTTACTGGAGGACCATGATGCACCAGGTGCCTACCAACTATATCCCAGACATGCTCGATAGGCGACATGTCAGGCGAACGTGCATGCCAGGGAAGTAATGGTGCTCCTCGCTCTTTGAAGAAGGCTTGTACATTCCTCGCAATATTCGACCGGGCATTGTCCTGTTGAAATGTGGCCTGTGGAGATGCCTGAAGCAGGGGAGTACCTCAGACTCTACAATCACCGTTAGGTACCGGTTGCTGTTCAAATTTCCCTCAATTCGTAGGAGGCGAGATCAGTTGTTTTAACCAATGGCGTTCCAAACCATCACACCTGGTGTTTGTCCGCAATGGCGCTCAACAATGCAGCCCTCCAGGTTGCGCTCACCATGGTACCGCCGGACACATCACTGTAGAACACGTTGAAGCGAGACTCGTCCGAAAAAAGCTACATTTTGCCACTCAGCAACCAGTGACGGTGTTCACGTGCACATTGCTGACGGAGGAGCTTTTGGTCTCTGGACAATGGAAGCCGGCGTAATGGCATGCATGCAACCAGTCCAACCTGCAGCAGACGGCGACAAACCGTTGATTGATAAGTTCACACCTGTTGCAGTGCTCCAGCGTCGAGCTAACACTGTGGATGAAGCTGTACGGTCCGTTATGGCCATACGGACAAGATGACGGTCATCCCGTGCTATGGTCATGTTCCGTGGTCCAGTATCCGCTCTTCGCTGCGTAAGACCTTCATCTATCCACTGCTTCTACACACGAATCACTGTCGTAGCAGCATGCCCTGTACGAGCCGAAATGTCACGGAGCCCGATCATTCGAACTCGCTCGTATGCCGATATGCCTCCCTTTGACGTCGACAAGCCATACTTGCACTCACTTTATTATTTCCATCTTGTTTGACAGCTCTGCACTCACTAAATTGGGCGCAATACTGACCTTGTCGGACCAACACGAGAGGGCTCTGCTCGGCCTAGGTGTATTCCATCTCTCTGGAAACCTAATCACTTATTGCTTGCATACAGTTCTACACTTCCACCACTTTTGGAGTTATTCGGGAAATTATTTCTTGGTGTTGCAATTTTCACAAGCGGCAGTGTATAAACTTCTATCAAGAATTAATCCTAGCAATAGCAGTCCAAATTACGGAAATTATACTAGCAACGAGTGGCGATACTGTGTATATGGCCACCATTGAAAAAATATATGTTACACTCACATGGCATTCTTTACCCTCTATTGCTTATTAGCAGGTATACAAATTATTCTTACGAAAGTTTATTTACCTATCTACATCATTTTAATCTAGATAAACCTTCCCGAAAATAGCTGCATTGCACATTTCGTTATAGATAGTGTAAGGTGGTACAATTTCGATATATGTACAATTCCGATCAACATAACGTTTAGTGCAGTTTTTAACTTCGTAGTATTGGTAGAAATTGCCTTAATGTGGCGTTGCAGTGCGGAAGGTCTCTGTAGCTCCTCCCGTCTTTACCACAAATACAGCAGTTTGTGCTACATAGATATGAATTGTTTCTTTTTAACCCTCCGTCAGTCGCTAGGGGCCTGAGAGACCCCTGGCATTATATAAATGTTATAATTTTCGAACGAACGCACCTATGCAATTGCCTGACTAGGACGTCTAATATTACACCTTGCGCGATTATTTGCTGCAGCGATAAGCTTATCTGTTTATTTGTTTGGCTGGAGGAATGAATAATCAGCAGTTACGTGTCGCACAGGTCAATCAGGCCCCGCGCGCCTGCTCTCGTTACATATTGTTGACAGATTTGTTTCTCGTTAGCTTTTGTGCAATATTGCTTTACTATTGCAAGGAGCTGTTAGTGCTTCGTCATGTATACGAGTAAAAGGTTCGATCTACAAAATCCGAATGATTTGGAAGAAGTACATCGCCTACTTTGCGATGATGATGCCTTGCCCGAGGATGATAACTTATATGAATCAGATGACTCTGATTCAGAAGATAAACTCGAAACGAGATCTTTAGATTCAGAAACTGACCATGAAGATTAAGAGGAAGACGATGAAAGCAGCTTGTGTGATAACATGTATTTTATAGGTAACATCATATGCGTATCATAGTAATTCTTTTTCTTCTTTTTCTTCTTCGTCTTCTTATTATTATATTTATTATTATTATTATTATTATTGACAATACATTCTGTTGTTATTCACAGGAAGAGATGGAACAAAATGAAAAAAAACACATTTGAAAATAACACAGAGAAGGGCTCACAATATATTGACCAAACTTCCTGGTGTGGTAGGAGCTGCCAAAAATGAGAAAACGGAAATTGATTGTTGGAACCTTTTTGTTACCAAAGATATAGTTGATTTGATTGTTGAAACCTCAAACACTTACATTAGCAGTGTGCAGCACAAATTTGATTGTGAAAGAGACAGCAGACCTACAGATGTAATAGAAATAAAAGCTTTCCTAGGCTTATTGTACCTGGCAGGAATTTTTCGTGATGGTCGCCAGAATATTCACGAGTTTTGGAGAACCGATCTTCGAATTCCTCTATTCCGAATGACTATGTCCGAAAAACGATTCAGTTTTCTAATACGCTGTATTCGCTTTGATGACAAAAGCTCAAGACTGGAGCGACGAAGATTGGATAAATTGGCTGTTGTTAGAGAAATGTTTACATTGTTTCTGAACAACTGTCAGAACCATTATACTCTTGGACAAAATGTCACTGTCGACGAACAGTTGCCAGCATTTCGTGGTCGATGTGCTTCTAGACAATATATACCATCCAAGCCAAACAAGTATGGCATAAAGATATTCTGTTTGAGTGATGCAAAACTGTTTTATACAACTAACATGGAGATTTATTGTGGACAGCAGCCGGACGGACCCAATTTGCAAACTAACTCGGCAGAGGCTGTAGTGCTGAGACTAACTGAACCAATCTCTGGCATTGGACGAAACGTTACTGCAGATAATTGATTTACCAGTGTATCGCTGGTGAATGAATTGCGCAAAAGACAACTTTCTTTCGTCAGTACAGTGCGAAAGTACAAAAAAGAGTTACCCACTAATTTCACTTCTCCAAAAGATCGCAGACAGTACGAAAGCATATTTGGCTTCACAAAAAATGAAACACTTGTTTCATATGTTCCAAAAAAGGGTAAAACGGTAGTTTTACTCTCAAGTTCACATGTTTCATCCACACAGTTATCAGAAGGTGCTGAGAAAAAGCCTGAAATAATCCTGCATTACGACACTAAATGTGGAGTTGATGCAGTAGATAAATTGTGTGCTACATACAATGTAGCCAGAACAACGAGAAGGTGGCCCATGGTAATTTTTTACCATATCGTGAACATTGCAGGTATTAATTCTAGGGTTATCTTCCTTGGAAACCAAAATAAATATTCCACAAGGCAGGAGTATTTGAAATCACTATCTTTAGCTTTACTGTTGCAACAGCTACAAAGGAGAGCAACAGCATCAAATCTATCCGATGATTTGTAAGGACTTTTGAGAAAATATAAACCTGAAGAATCCGGCGTAGATGAATTGTCAAATACACCACTATGCACATTGAAAAGGAAACGATGTGAACGCAGCAACAAAGACAAAATGAACTGCAAAACTAAATATGCATGTGGGAAATGCAACACCCCCCTGTGTTTGAGCAAACATGCTAAAATTATTTGCGACAGTTGCTTAGTCGGGGAAAACACGGGTGAAATAGTAGATGATTCTGAGTAACTGAACATTTGAAATTACAAATTGTATGTATACCTGGAAATGGCAATGTATTTCTTTATACTTACTGTAATACAATTTATAACGTATATGTACTCATATTTTAGCTTGTATTTTTATGTTGTAAGATAATACGTATTAATGAAAGCCTTGTACGCTTAATCTAAATAAAGGTAAAAACAGGGAAAAAAGAAAATAAACGAAAAAAAAAATACAAACAATAACAACAAAAATATAGCGCGGGTCTACTAGGCCCCGCGCGACTAACGGCGTTCTACCAAAGCGCGCGCCTGACGGAGGGTTAAGAGGTAAGTAGACTTACTTATTTGTAAGCGCTATTATAACATTGCCTGGTTTCTATACGCTTTCAAGTACTATATTAGTGAGGTTAGAGACGTGCTTTCTGTTCCGCGTGTTCTGAAGCAGCTATACAGAATGTGTGACATGTGCTGCCAGCTCTTGGCACAATTCAGTAATATTTACTCGTGATTCCACTCCTACCAATAGTACATTTTCGATCAGAAAAGAGGTACAACTCCCATAGCCTAGTACAATTTCGATCAGTGCAGTTGTTTAGTTTAGTCGGTCACAACTGGTTAACATACATATATTATACACCGTTAATGCAAATATATTCCTTAAACGTATTTCATTTTTTTTTCTTTTCGGGGAATGTTTTCTCATGATATGTTTCCCAAACTTACTGATTATATGCCATATTTTAACTCATACGTATTTTACCGTACTTATTTTAAAGAAAACCTCAATTTGTTATTTTAAATGCCCCGAAAAGACCAGAAAAGAAAATGTACAATAAATAGAGTCCCACTGCAGTAGATGAGGTGATGAGTAGTGTAAGGAATGGACATTTAAGCATACGAGGTGCATCGGAATTATGTGGTATTCCTTTCAGCACTCTGCATGGTAAAGTACAAATTAATAAGAAAATACAAGCTGAATTAACTTCAACTATAGAAAACATAATTGGTCGTCAAATGGCACTCATTCAGAAATGGAAGATGCTTTGATCTAGAGAGCTTTATTTCTAGAACATTCAGGAATGGGTTTTCGTCCCTCCAGTTAACAAGAGCTGCATTTTAGTTGGCTGAGAAAAATAATTTGAAACATACATGGAACTTAGAAAGCAAGGTTGCTGAAATCGACTAGTTTAGAGTATTTTCGTACCTCACATATTACATCACTTAAATTTCTAGATGGTAGACAGAAAGGTACCCGGGAACTTTAAATTTCTCACATTAAACACGAGGCCGACGGCGTGGAGCCTAAAATTCCTTAAAACATCCTTAATAACACTTAAATTAAAAGGATTATGGAGTAAGGTTACCTGTTCCAAAAATCAAACCATTTTTAACTTGGGATGGCCACTATATTACACAGAAATTTACAGATTACTTTGCCTTATTGCTTCAACGTGGACCGTCCATGTTCTAACACGTGTCACCTCTCTAGTTGCCTTACACAAAGAGAGGGGCACTGCTCACCCACGTCACAATTATCAAGTTAACCTCACCCTTTTCGGCACGTCACATCCTGTCCGTGTTACCAACCTACACTGACGTGTTGCTAACACTGGCAACCCCAGTGCTACCAACACGTCACAGTATTTATTAAGAGACACGCTTACCTTAGCCGGCGAAAGCCCGAGTGTCTTTCGCGAGCCTGAGCTGAAGGCTTAAATAAAGCGGAAGGAAGTAAATATTTCAAAACTTTGGAAGAAATGCCTAAAAGAATGTGGTTTGTTTGATAAACCAGAGTGCATTTATAGTACGGACGAGTCCGACTTTCCTCTTAACAACAGACCCCCAAAAATAATGACTGGTAAAGCTGAGCGAGAAGTTGTTTCACTGACACACGTGGAAAGAGGACCAAATGTGACTGCTATTGCGTGGGTAAATGTATCTGGTACGTATGTACCATCAATGGTAATTTTTAAAGGAATAAGGAAACGCCCTGAATTTCAAGATGGGTTACCTCCTGCTTCTACATATTACGTACATGAATGACTAGGGTACATTAATGAAGTGTTTATGATCTGTCTTCGACAGTTCAAGAAATTCAAACAGTGGATAGTACTACAGTTATTATTGACAACCATGGCAGCCATACCAGCTTGGAAGCTATAGAGTAATGTCGGGAAAATGGGATAGAACTTTTGGGATTGCCTCCACACAGTACATCTGTACTGCACCCATTAGACACAACTTTATTCATCGCTCTAAAGACTCAGTATTACAGAAATGCAACTGATTGGGTCCATCGTAACCCCAATAAAAGCATTATAAAACTAAGATTCTGTACTATTTTCTGTGATGACTGGAGTGAATCTGCATCTGTTGAGTCTGCCATCAAGGGGCAAAGACATTGTTCCCGAGAAGAAACTTGCACCTTCAATGTTATTGGAGGTTCCTGCTCCTTCAACCTCCACAAATCAAGCTACTATCAGCATTCTGGGCGTAGAGCGCATATCCTCAAAAGAAGTAACTGAAGAGCAGAGCAAATCCGTAACACCAGCATCCAATAACATTTTTCCACACGATGTTGCTAAAGCCATTTTGCAAATTCCAGAGAAAAAAGTGTCGGCTCGGAAAAGAAAAACATAGACATCAATTCCACTCACTTCAGATGAAAACTTGGAAAATGTCCGCAGCAAGAAATGTCCTTTTCAACAGGGAACAAAGAAAGAAAGAAAGAAATAGACGAAGGCAACAAGAACATTAAAGAGGAATATAACTCTATGAGTAATGATGAGTGAAGTATTAAAAGCTTCGCCAGCTAACAATAACGAGGATCGTGGATTTTGTTTCTTGAATTATTATAGTGCGGAATGAATAGAAAAAAGTGAGTCGATTTGCTGCCAAAAATGTGATTTTTGGTACCAGCAAGTTTGCGTTGGTGCCCAAGGGAAAAAGTGATTTTTATGTGGAAGATGTCAGTGATCAGAATTTTCAAGAAGTAATCACAGTTGTTTCTATTGTGGTACATTTTCGATAAATTTTATAAGTTCTCTTACCTTCTCTTGTGTTTAAACTAACGCTTATAATAGTGCAATATTTGTGTTGTGTATTCATTGAACATAGAAGAATACGTGCCATGGTTGAGGTTATTTCCTACCATAATATTTTTCCAGTTACAATAGCATATGTCCGAAATTGTACCACCCTACCCCACAAGAGGAATAACGATAGTCAAATGTTTTAGAACTGGACGCTATACACTGCCCTCTTCCGCACTCTTTCCATTATATCGCGAGAAGCAACATACAATCGACAGGACTTTAACCCTCCGTCAGTCGCTAGGGGCCAGAGAGACCCCTGGCATTATATAAATGTTATAATTTTCGAACGAACGCACCTATGCAATTGCCTGACTAGGACATCTAACATTACACCTTTGGCGATTATTTGCTGCAGCGATAACCTTATCTGTTTATTTGTTTGGATGGAGGAATGAATAATCAGCAGTTACGTGTCGCACAGGTCAACCAGGCCCCGCGCGCCTGCTCTCGTTACATATTGTTGACAGATTTGTTTCTTATTAGCTTTTGTGCAATATTGCTTTGCTATGCAAGGAACTGTTACTGCTTCGTCATGAATACGAGTAAAAGGTACGATCTACAAAATCCCAAGGATTTGGAAGAAGTACATCGTCTACTTTGCAATCATGATGCCTTGCCCGTGGATGACAACTTATATGAATCAGATGACTCTGACTCAGAAGATAAACTCGAAACGAGATCTTTAGATTCAGAAACTGACCATGAAGATTAAGAGGAAGACGATGAAAGCAGCTTGTGTGATAGCATGTATTTTATAGGTAATATCATATGCGTATCATAGTAATTCTTCTTCTTCTTTTCTTCTTCTTCTTCTTCTTCTTCTTCTTCTTCTTCTTATTATTATTATTATTATTATTATTATTACTGACAATACATTCTGTTGTTATTTACAGGAAGAGATGAAACAAAATGGAAAAAAACACCTTTGAAAATGACACAGACAAGGGCTCACAATATATTGACCAAACTTCCTGGTGTGGTAGGAGCTGCCAAAAATGCGAAAACGGAAATTGATTGTTGGAACCTTTTTGTTACCGAAGATATAGTTGATTTGATTGTTGAAAGCTCAAATACTTACATTAGTAGTGTGCAGCACAAATTTGATCGTGAAAGAGACAGCAGGCCTACAGATGTAATAGAAATAAGAGCTTTCCTAGGCTTATTGTACCTGGCAGGAATTTTTCGTGGTGGACCCCAGAATATTCACGATTTTTGGAGAACCGATGACCTTGGAATTCCTCTATTCCGAATGGCTATGTCTGAAAAACGATTCAGTTTTCTAATACGCTGTATTCGCTTTGATGACAAAAGCTCAAGACTGGAACGACGAAGATTGGATAAATTGGCTGCTGTTAGAGAAATGTTTACATTGTTTCTGAACAACTGTCAGAACCATTATTCTCTTGGACAAAACGTAACTGTCGACGAACAGTTCCCGGCATTTCGTGGTCGATGTGGTTTTCGACAATATATACCATCCAAGCCAAACAAGTATGGCATAAAGATATTCTGTTTGAGTGATGCAAAACTGTTTTATACAACTAACATGGAGATTTATTGTGGACAGCAGCCGGATGGACCATATTTGCAAACTAACTCGGCAGAGGCTGTAGTGCTGAGACTAACTGAACCAATCTCTGGCACTGGACGAAACGTTATTGCAGATAATTGGTTTACCAGTGTATCGCTGGTGAATGAATTGCGCAAAAGACAACTTTCTTTCGTCGGTACAGTGCGAAAGAACAAAAAAGAGTTACCCACTAATTTTACTTCTCCAAAAGGTCGCAGACAGTACGAAAGCATATTTGACTTCACAAAAAATGAAACGCTTGTTTCATATGTTCCAAAAAAGGGTAAAACAGTAGTTTTGCTCTCAAGTCTACATGTTTCATCCACACAGTTATCAGAAGGTGCTGAGAAAAAGCCTGAAATAATCCTGCATTACAACGACACTAAATCTGGAGTTGATGTAGTAGATAAATTGTGTGCTACATGCAATGTAGCCAGAGCAACGAGAAGGTGGCCCATGGTAATTTTTTACCATATCTTGAACATTGCAGGTATCAATTCTAGGGTTATCTTCCTTGGAAACCAAAATAAATATTCCACAAGGCAAGAGTATTTGAAAGCACTATCTTTAGCTTTACTGTTGCAACAGCTACAAAGGAGAGCAACAGCATCAAATCTACCCGGTGATTTGAAAGGCCTTTTGACAAAATATAAACCTGAAGAATCCGGCGTAGATGAATTGTCAAATACACCACTATGCACATTGAAAAGGAAACGATGTGAACGCAGCAACAAAGACAAAATGAACTGCAAAACTAAATATGCATGTGGGAAATGCAACACCCCCCTGTGTTTGAGTAAACATGCTAAAATTATTTGCGATAGTTGCTTAGCCGGGAAAAACACGGGTGAGATAGTAGATGATTCTGAGTAACTGAACATTTGAACTTACAAGTTGTATGTATACCTGGAAATGACAATGTATTTCTTTATACTTATTGTAATACAATTTATAACGTATATGTACCCATATTTTAGCTTGTATTTTTATGTTGTAAGACAATACCTGTTAATGAAAGCCTTGTACGCTTAATCTAAATAAAGGTAAAAACAGGAAAAAAAAAGAAAATAAACGAATTAAAACAAAAATACAAACAATCACAACAAAAATATAGCGCGGGTCTACTAGGCCCTGCGCGACTAACGGCGTTCTACCAAAGCGCGCGCCTGACGGAGGGTTAAAGGAATGACGTTCGAACTATTAATAACGGATATCTTGGAAATGGCTGATAGCACATAAAACGTTATTTGGAATAAATTGTGTGTTTTTGAGAGATAAACTTTTTTGTGCAGTTTGTTTTCGTCAATCGCTTAACGTTTACTAATTATACAAGATTATATAAAATTCCTTCCGAATGAAAAGGAATTCACAGGCTATTTCCCGAAAATTCAAGATATACATTTTAGTTGTCATGTAAATATCATTTCTTAGAAAATAAAACATTTCGAAAAATGTTCCATGTAAAGGGTAGTTGGGGTGGGGATTTTCTTGAAAATTTTCATTTCTGATCTTCGGAAGATATTGAACTTAATTATAAATTTTGGTATTTATCCGACTTTTAGTTTTTCAGTTATGCTGTTCACAGACATACACGCAGAAACGCATACAGACCTTTTTCTAAAATTGCTTTTTGGGTTTAGGGGGGCCACAAAACATATATTTCTGGTGAAATCTCGACATCGAAGTTTTGGTTGAATTGCAATACTTCCCCTACTTGCTATATCTAGTAGAGAAAGTAAAAATATGTCTGAGTAATTTTTAAGACAAGTTTATTTTAAAATTACATATTATACACTGCCATGCTTATAAAGGTAATATTTAACATTGTTTAACATTTTTTTTCATTACCTAATCCCTTTATACATTTAGGCTCAAATTAGTCTATGTTCTAATGCGACTTACATATTTTAAGCAGAAAATATGTGCAAATAAGTGATTAAAGCTTAAGTTAACAAGAAAAATCGTTGCAGGATAATACCCAAATTAAATCTTTGGTGATATAGAAGCTGAATATGGCAGTGTCACCCACAAATCTACTCAGAACCTTCTCTAAGAAGTAATGTTTGCTTGCTGTGTCTACCAAAGCGTACCGGTGACAATTATTGTTGTTTTACTAAAATTGTTTTTTTCTTTCTTAGACCGGTACTCACTTCCATACTAACAGCACATCCCTTACCACCACTTATCCTTCGCATCAATAGATTGCCTAACCTTCCTCTCAAGAATTGCTTCCATGGCTATGATTACGTTTTTCTGTAGTCCTAGATATTTCTTACTCGTTCTTCAATAGCTGGTTTTATCTGACGCAATACTAGTTCTCGTAGGAACAGTTGTCTGTGATTTGGCTTCTTATTCCAGTCAGGAAAATTCAAGATAAATACTGTATAATCATTTATAGGAGCTATATCAATGAGGCTGATGAAAATCTATATCTGATATTCTGGAAGCTCTTTCTGCAGAATATTTCCTTACAATTTAATGGACGGTATCTTTATTGCCATTTGTTTCGTTATAATACAGGTTGATTACAGTTTTTTTTTCTTTCGGGTCAGATTCTGAACTTATTGCATAATCATTTTGATGCGTAGATAACATAAGAACTTCCTTTTAGGTTTTCCACAACAATATATGAAAGAATTATTGTGATTGCAGTCTCTGATTACAGCTCTCTTCCAGAAATGTCTTTGAGTCCTTGAGGAATGTACTTCCTGTTGGATTGTATGGTTCTTACAAGTATTAGCTTGTGATTCTTCCATAGCTCTTCAACCAAATCAACAGAAGTATTGCATATATGTGTAATATTACTTTGTATGAAGATGGGATGCATCAAGGGGTTATTAACAGACGTATCTTAATTTCCTTTTTGAGTTTGGTCATTTTTCTTTCCAGCAAATGGTTTTATGCTAAGAGTGTATATTGCTTTTTAATCATTGAGCATGCATATGAGTATCCCATTTTTTTATAGTTTGTCCGTTATGAGCTCTTTGAATGGACAACGTCCACGAAATAATGTTAGCATTTCATCAACTACTGTATGAACCCCGGCAGTAAAGCATCTTGGCAACGCTTGGTTCATTTTTCTAGCACCTGTTGTATTGCTACAAATGCATCTTCTTCCCTCAGTTCCTTTTGTTACCCCCTGTCATGAAATCTGATTATTTTAGTTAGTTGCAGAACATGGTCCTGCTCATATTTGCAATGTATATGAATCTGCCAAAAATATTGGGCCAGAGATCTGTAATACGGGTACGATTGTCACCATCCGCTCCCATTTATACAAAGCAGCTCTATATAAGTCATAAAATTTGTTTCTGGTATATTTATTCATAATACTTCTTCATTGGTATGTTTTATGATGATGTTATTACTTCTGGAGAAAAGAGTTCTTCCAAAGGATTCTCTAATAGTTTCACTTTATCTTCATTTTGTGCTACACGTCTTGTAGGCCAAGGAGGCTTAGAATTAGATTTGAAAACCTATGCACTAGTTGTAGCATACTGACATCATCTGCAATTACAGTACTATTATGATCCTAATTATCATCATCAGGAGGTGATAAAATTGCTTCATCAACTTGTTCAAGCACAATATTTTTATCTTCTGTTTCACTCACTGTCCCATGCCTATCATCTAATTAAAAATCAGAAATTACTGCCTAGTCAAATATATCCTAATTTATTTGTCAGTTAAGGAACTTTGAAAGACTTTGAAAAAAAATTGTGAATCACACGTATAAATTACTATAACTGTAAAGCAGAGCAATGAATGAGTGAAAAAGTAGGAGTGTTAATAGGAAAAACTGCCAGACCAATGAAGAATAAGGGGATAAAT
Organism: Deroplatys truncata; assembly: GCA_030765065.1. Lineage (NCBI taxonomy): Eukaryota > Metazoa > Arthropoda > Insecta > Mantodea > Mantidae > Deroplatys > Deroplatys truncata. The sequence goes on from CM060990.1 coordinate 474,551,005, forward strand.
TATGTAAGTAAACTCCATTGTCGGTGAAAACAAAATTAGAGACTGAACCTATCATTGTAGATGCCAACGGCATTCCAGGAAAAAGAATTATTTATCCTGCTTTTCTTATGAAGTAACGTACCGCTCCGCCGTGCACGTGGCGAACATATAGAGGAGGTTGCGCCAACCTTGCATTATAATGGTAAGGCGGCAGTCTAACAATGTAATGTCCTGCTCTTCCCGCCGAACGATCCACAACGTACCTTTCACGCGCACTTGTAGCCAAGTTATATATTGAAGCCCGAGAACGTCTAGAGCATATTCGTTGCCAGGAAAGCTTCAACTCTTATTTCACGTTCCTTTACGGGAATGATACCTACCAGGAAATCAAGATTTTTCAAGATCTCCGAGAAAAGAAAGGCAGACTTTTCAGCTCTCTGTCTTTCTTACTTAGATGCAGGGATGAGAACACCACCCGAAGTTCGCCAGAATACGCTACCCAATCAGGAATACCTCTACCACCAAGATCCTCAGACGCGCCAGCACAGCGCTGGTCAGGGAACGCATTCACAACACGCGTTACAAGTTGGACGCCATCGATCGCCTACTACGTGATTGCTTCTGGCTACTCTCCTCCAAACTCTCTCCTTCGGACTGGGGCAGGGTACACCTCTCAACCTTCGCACAAAGTCACACCACGTTCCTCCGGAGCACCAAGCAGCAGACCAGGAAATTTGACCCACTGGCTAAATCTCATGAGGCCGTTCCACCTCTGCCGTCCAGCCGCATCATCATCAATCTATCAGGAGAGGAGATAGACGAGGCCACAACCTCCGTACTGGCCAAAGGTCTTAACTTTGCGCCTACACCGAGAACACTTCCAGTGGCCGATATCATCAGCGGGGTAGAATCCGCCATACAAGAGCTCACCCTAGACAGCGCCGAAGTGATACGCTCTGCGGTGGCCAACGCAGTCACCCACACCTCGCTTCCAAAACCCAACATCAGCCGGGCCGAAAGCCTGGCACTGAAGCAGCTAAGCGCAGATGATAACTTGGTCGTCCTACCGGCCGACAAGCGGAATGCGACGGTCATCCTCTCCACCAACCAGAACTAGGACAAGATGAAGCAACTACTAGATGATCCGGCCTACAGGCTCCTAAATAAGGAGCCCACGGCATCCATACAATGTCGCACCAAACTTCTCATCAATAATTCCAGCCTCACTCCGGATTCTAAGCAGTTACTTTCACCCTCAGGCTCCAGACGCCCAGGATGTATAGGCTGCCCAAGGTTCACAAAGCTGAGGTCCCTCTCCAACCCACTGTGAATGTCATAGGCAGTCCCACATACAGACTAACACGCCACCTAGCCAACTTGCTGCAGCCTTTAGTCGGGAGTTGCCCACATCATGCCAGCAATTCCGCTGAATTTATCCAAACACCTAACACTATCACCGTTGCGCCAATCGATCGTCTCATCAGTTTTGACGTAGTTTCTCTCTTTAACAGAGTTCCCCTTCCAGAAACCACACAACTTTTAACTGAATATTTTCCGATCCACATCACTGAATTGTTCGGACACACCTTGTCTTTCACCTTCTTCCTGTACAACGGCAACTTTTATGATCAAATAGACGGCGTAGCCATGGGCTCTCCACTCTCACCAGTCATAGCGAACTTCTACACGGAGCACCTATAACACGAAATTCTGGCCACCTTTTCACTGAAACCTTCTCACTTCTTCAGATATGTCGACGACACTTTCGTTGTTTGGCCGCATGGCCCTGACACACTACAGGACTTCTTCACACACATCAATAGCCTCCGGCCTCAGATCCAGTTCACCATGGAAGTTGAAAGGGACGGAACTCTGCCATTCTTAGGCATCCTCATATCTAAGAACAGCAACGCTACATTTGGGCACGCTGTTTACCGCAAGCCCACACATACAGACCACTACCTTAATGCCAACAGTTTTCACCACAAATCGCAAAAGATCGGCGTAAGAAACACCTTGGCCCACAGAGCAGTCACCGTCTCGGATCCGAACCATCTCACACAAGAGCTACCGCATTTAAAATACACTCTCCGACAAAATGGCTACTGGGATTATGACGTCACTGCTGCACTCACCAAAGCCAAAAAACAAAGCCTACCACACAGCCAGCCCCAGAGAAACCCACCGCCACAGCCTGCATTCCATATACCGGCAACCTATCCGGCAAAATCACCAGAATCCTGGCCAAATACAACATTAGGACCATACACAAACCTCCTCCGAAGATAAAAAACCTAATCACGGCAGTGAAAGACCAGCTAAGCCTCCGAGTACCGGGAGTCTATCGCATTCCCTGTGAATGTGGTGCCCCGTGCATAGGACAAACAGGCAGGACAATAACTACCAGGGTCAAGGAACATGAGAGGTCTATCCGGCTAATGCAGCCAGAAAATCTGGGCTGATTGAACACTGCTTTGACATGGACCATAGAGCCAACTTTCGCGAGACCACCATTGTTGCCAGGTGTGACGGCTACTGGGAGTGCAGGGTCACGGAGGCGCTGGCCATCGCAACAGAGATGGGCACGCTCAACCGGGATGCCGGTCTACAGCTCAGTTCCTCCTGGAAACCGGCCACCAATATCGAAATTGACAGGCTCAAAAAACACAGAAAACACAAAACACAGATACATTAGCTATCCTACGAAGAAACGTGTTTGCTTCGAGGTCCGCCACTTTGTACACAGTGAAGGCCGGCTCGCGGAACTTCACAGGGGACTACAGCTCGAGATGGCGAAGAGGAAACATCGCAGATACGCCGAGCCTGCTAAGGCAGGAACCTCCTCTTCTGCCTCGGCTTCTGCCGAGGGAACCTCACCGCAGTCGCCACAGCCTGGGCCGTCTTACGCCTCGGCCGCAGCTTCGCCGCCCGCCAGCGCAGCTTCGCCGCGACCGCGCCAGCAGTCGCCGCCTCACTCACCGGCACCCACCCTGCCGATTCTAGGCGCTACCCAGTCACCGCAGTGTCAGCCTGTGCCTCATGGGAGGTACAGCGCTGTTATCAGAGGGGTCCCGAGGGACCTGCCAGTCAGGTTCCTCATCACCGCAGCTCACCAGCAGTGGCCTTCTGCCTTGAAGGCCACAAGGATCATCGGAGCACAGGGACCAACTTCGCTCGTCAGGATGGAGTTTGCAGACCCTGGCGACTACGGAGCGGCCTTGAAGGCGGGCCTGCCCTTATTAGGGCGCTGCTTACGTATTGAGGCTAGCCGAGTAGATCGCCAGGCTCCCTGCAGACGCTGCTGTGCCTACGGGCACTGTGAGACGTCCTGCACAGCACAGCCAAGGTGCCACTATTGTGGCGCCTCCAGCACCACTGCTTCGTGCCAGCAGCACGACCTCCGCCACCGACGCCGCTACTGCACAACTTGTGGAGGAACGAACCACTTCACCGGTCAGGCGCTCTGCCCCCTGTATCCTCGCAGGAAGGCAACGACGAAACCGCCTGTCTCCTCCGCAACACTGCAGATGACACCACAACAGCCACAGCCAACTTTGGGTACATCACCAGTAACCGCAGATTCAACACCAGCACAGACGACACCACTTCAACCACAACCACCATCGACTACATTAATAGACGCCATAGAATCTTCACCATCACACTCAACCAAATCGGCGACGCGGGAAGCCATTCAGGATCTGAACATCGGTGTCCGCTTAGCCGCTCTGGAAGAAACCATAGCAGATATCACAGAGCAACTCAAAGGAATGCCAATTCTCCAAACACTGGCTGATGTCAACCATCAAGCCATCGGCGAGTTTCCGGCCCGGCTGGAGAAAGTCTACGACCGCCTCTACGCCGTGGAGGATAAAGTCGACAACATCACGCTGCCTAACAGAAGGCATCAACGTTACCATCACTAACCTTACCATCACCACCCGGAATCCTCTCTCATACTCACCTTGAATTCGCCGCGGGGGCAGACTGGATCTCGGTCAAGTCTGTCTCCCGGCAATAACTCCTTACTCCACTGGCGACCGCACTGCGGCCCAGCTTCAACCATCACCTTGGACTGCGGGGGTGCTTTAGGCGGTACCGGAGCAAACCTTTTCCTTTCAATCCGGTGGAGTATTTTTTATTGGTTATGCCGACGACTCGGTGAGTCCCACACTCTCAGTCCCGACTCCCATCGGGGCTGGGGTCAGTGATTAAATCATTTTCTCCTCCACTCGTAAAAAAAGAACTTCACACCATCACCACCACCTCAGCCAACACGCAAGCTGAGCAGCTCACGGCAACCAACACCATCATCCTCTCAGCAATTCAAGATCGACAAGCCGAGTTGCTGAACATCTCCACTCGTCTCACTGCACTGGAAGAGAAGTTCACTAATAAATTCACATCCATCACAGAAAAATCATCTCCAAGCACGAGCATGACACTGACGAATTTGACACAACATTCAAACGAACTGTACAACTGGGAAACAAATGGATACATGAAAACATAGACGAACACACAGACAGAGCAATCAGGATCCTTGGGACCAACAAACATCCACAGCACTACCAGAATGCCCGGAGGTAACAGGCCCGGGCTGGGAGACTTCAAGACCTGTTGTTCCAAGTTCCTCCTACACCTTCACTTCCCTATTGCACCCTTCCCAAATTCCTAACCATACAACACACTAACTGCAGACAATCACCACACACATTACTCAACACACAAAACACACACGTACTTCCCTGTCTGGTAATCAGAGCCAAAGCCATGTTTATCACTCAGGAATCATAGAAACAGCACATTCAGCATGACACATTGCTGAAACATTGCACAAAACTATCGAGAGTGCATATCACGGTATCTCCAAACCATTTTCCTTCCAATTCTCCGGTGGAGGAGTTTTTTAGTGGGTATGGCCATCCGTCATGATGGCGAGTCCCACACAGCCCAGCCCCGACTCCCATAGGGACTGGACAGCACGCAAAAGTGTTTTTCTCCTTCACTCGAAAAAAACGTTTTCTACGCAGCTTCGCCGCGACCGCGCCAGCAGTCGCCGCCTCAGTCACCGGCACCCACCCTGCCGATTCTAGGCGCTACCCAGTCACCGCAGTGTCAGCCTGTGCCTCATGGGAGGTACAGCGCTGTTATCAGAGGGGTCCCGAGGGACCTGCCAGTCAGGTTCCTCATCATCGCAGCTCACCAGCAGTGGCCTTCTGCCTTGAAGGCCACAAGGATCATCGGAGCACAGGGACCACCTTCGCTCGTCAGGATGGAGTTTGCAGACCCTGGCGACTACGGAGCGGCCTTGAAGGCGGGCCTGCCCTTATTAGGGCGCTGCTTACGTATTGAGGCTAGCCGAGTAGATCGCCAGGCTCCCTGCAGACGCTGCTGTGCCTACGGGCACTGTGAGACGTCCTGCACAGCACAGCCAAGGTGCCACTATTGTGGCGCCTCCAGCACCACTGCTTCGTGTCAGCAGCACGACCTGCGCCACCGACGCCGCTACTGCGCAACTTGTGGAGGAACGACCCATTTCACTGGCCAGGCGCTCTGCCCCCTGCATCCCCGCAGGAAGGCACCGCCGAAGCCACCAGCACCAACATCGCAGTCATCAGCACCTCCACAGACACCGACACCAGAACAATCAACAGCGCCGACAACAGCATCCTCTACGCAGACCCACGAGGAAATCCAGGGTTCGCGCCACGCCGTTCAGGATCTCCACGCGGAGGTCCTGGACATTGGTGTGCGCATCGCGGCTCTGGACGACTTCATCACCACCACCACCGAGAAGCTCCAGGAATTGCAGTCCGCCATCACTGCTGGTACTACTCAGCAACGAACCACCGCCGCTGACCTGTTGGCCAAACTGCACCACATCTCTACACGGCTGCAAAACCTGGAGACCAGCTTCGAGGAAGGAAGACCTTCACCACCATCACAACCACCAGAGATGACACCGCTGGTCATCTCCGAGAGCCAATGTCGTGCGCTTGTGCAAGACCAGTCCAAACGGTGACGGCCTCCAGCGCCAGTGTAAGTCCACCTCCATCACCATCCCCTCGTATTATCTCCTTTCGAACCCTCTTTTCTATTACCACTTCCTAACCCCTAGGCTGCAGTCAGGGCAATTTGTCATGGCTGTAGGCTAGGACCGCACTTCACGCCGCTCCCGCCCATTGGGCGGCAGGATAGAATCTTTCGTCTGACTAACACGGGTGCTATGCGGGACCGTGCTACCTTTCCCTTGAACTTCCTTTCAAACCCACGACCTAACCGGTGGAGGAGTTTTTAGTGGGTATGCCGACGCTCGGAGATTCCCACACTCTCAGTCCCGACTCCTATCGGGGCTGGGGTTAGTGATTAAATCATTTTCTCCTCCACTCGAAAAAAAAAACCTAACTGTCTCAGACATCGCAGCGAACAGTGAAAGCGGCAAAACGTGCTTCATGTTGTCGCAACATTGAGAGTTTTTTACGGCATTTACCCCGTTTATAACGGACTTACGAGTGTGATATTTGTTCAATGGTATCACTGGTGGTCGTGCATCCGTTCCCACTAGTTTTGTTACCAAACTTTTGTGTTTTTCCGCACAGTAATGTGTTTCAGCTGAGTGCGCGTGGAATCAAAAAACAGTGCCCCGCCTCAGAAATAGCATCTGTGCTATTCTCCCGCGTGCTACACAAGTGCCGTGTGTTGGTGTTGTGATTTGTGTTGTGTTTAGTGCGATTATAACTAAAACAGCACTCACACGCCGTCACCGCGCGCAGCAAGAGCCTATATGCCCTTGTTGCACGCACTCTGACATTTCTGTTCAAGATGGCCGCTACCCGCAGGTTGAGCTGCAAGCTGGCAGCAGCAACATCCCTGTCAAACATGCCGGAAGCCAGCTCTCAAGCCTTCCAACCCAATTTTGCCACCACCCCCACCACAACATGGCCGCCAGCCGTAACAACCCACCAACTTTTGCCGTCACCTCACAGCACGGCATAGTTGATCATGAGTCCATGGTAACTCAAACCATAGTACCTGGAAATTCCACACAACCCAGTCTCCCCGGCCCAGAAGATACGTCAATGTACTATCTAAATGGCGGTTATCTCCGCACATTTCTTCTCACATCTCTGATAGTGGATCCTGCCATACCGCTTTCAAACGAAGTGGCACTACACCTTCAAATGGAAAAGTAAGCCAGGTTAAAATACCTGAATTCAGTAGAGGAGAAAATCACCTCCCTCCTCATGTCTGAAAATAATGGCGCTGGCTCCAGTACCGCCATTTATGAATTCCGCCTTTATTCAGCACACCGTGCTCGAGATGAGGCGATTACTGGGTATCTGCAAAGCACGAACGTCACCTGGCTGGCAACGGTATTTGGCAGCAACCACCACCAAGGCATACCGCCAGGGTCTCTCCACCCTCGACGTCGTTGTGCCCTACAGCTACAAACAACCGCTTCCAGACCCTCGAGGAAGCTGCTCCACCAGAAGAATTTCCTGCGCTGCCTCCAACCAGTCAGAAGAGGAGAAAGTGCTCCGCACCACCACCCCCTCCAGCTCCCGAGTCTATGGAAGACCAAGAGGCTCCTCCTGAACCAACCAACCACCAATCCCAACCAAAACCCGCTCAGACACAACCTGAACCACCCCGGACACGACGCCCTACTCCTATATTTTTAAAAAAAATCCCTCTGACGCTCGCAAGCTCCAGACCTGTGTTCCTGCCGGTTCCCAGGCGAGCTACAGTTGAAAAAATCTCCGGGACACTGTAGCTCTCCTACCGGAAACCCCAGCCGACCACCGTCTCCTGCGTAAGCGCATGGAAGAAAATAAAATCGAAGGAGTCACCACACTTCTCCCAGAGGAGCGCTACTTACACGTAACCATGAAGGACGTACCTGTCTTCGTCAATGAGGACGAATTCAGAGAGGTACTCCTTCAGAAGGGCTACAAGGCGGAGCGAGTAGCCCAGCTCACCTCCAAAGGTCCGAACCCACAACCACTACCTCATTTCCGTGTGGCCCTCCAGAAAACCGACACAGTGCGCAGCATTTACCAGGAGAACAGGATGTTCCACGCCAAGGTGCGCGTGGAGGCCTATAGACCACCATCTCGACCACAACAGTGCACCAACTGCCAGCAGTTCACACACAATGCTGCTGGGTGCCTGCTCCAGCCAGTGTGTGCTTTCTGTGGCGAGGCTGGTCACAAGCGTGCGAGCTGCCAGAGGCTTGCCATCCCAGGCATGTCCCCACGCTGCTATAACTGCGGCGATGCGCACTCGTGCCGATATGCCAATTGCCCGGTGTGGCAGGAGGCACCCCTCGAACTGCTGAGCTCCAAGAACGGGCAAATGTCCAAGTATAATGCCAGGCCCCGGGTTCCTCACAACGTGGATATTCCGCGTGAGGCCTTCTCCGGGACGAGGTACCCTGGTCTGCCCCCACGGCAGCCCATACAGTACCCCAGCTACGCTGCAGCCGCAGCAGCTACTACTCCACAACCAGAGCCGCGAACGGATGTCCCGAACGCCGGGATTGCAGAGCCGCAACACCAAACACCTGCACCACCCACCGGATCTCCCGTGCCCAGAGAGCCCACGGTTCAGCCACAACAGTTTGTTCCTAACCGGGGCACCATCCAGAGACGGGAACCCCGTCAACAACATCCTCCTCGTCAGCAGGACCATCCTCGACAGCAGCAGCCACTTCCCTCTCCTAGGCAAAAAGCGCCACCACCCCTCGCATCCGCAAAACCCACCTCACTTACCCCCATCCCTGATCAGGCCTTCCTTAAAACGATGAGCCAAATCCCCGTCCCCCTTCAGCCCGAGTTCTCAGCATTCCTAGCTGAAGCTCTGCGAACCCGTCCTTCCTACATACATGCCTACACCATCCTTATACACGCCGTAATCAACTTCATGATCCATCATGGCTGTTAGTGCCGGCGGTGTAACAGATCTCCTCTCCCTTAAGGTCTGCTGCTGGAATGCAAATGGCCTCCGTCGAAAACTCCGGGAGACTGCAAACTTCGTGGCAACCAAGGGCGTCCAGGTACTCTTGGTGCAGGAGACGCATCTCTCGCCACCCATCAAAGCAGCAATACCTGGCATGCACTGCTACAGGACAGACAGGGCAGACGGTTATGGAGGCACTGCCATATACATTAGCCGTAGCGTTCCACACCATCAGCTGCACATCGCTCCTACCAACAACATGGAAGCCACCGGAGTACAGTTGGAGACCAACAAGGGGCCTCTTAGGCTCTACTCTGTGTACTTCCCCTGGCAGACCAATCGTCGGCCGAGAGCTGGACGAGGTTTTCACCTCAAACCTCGCCACCATCGCCATGGGGGATTACAACGCCAATAGCCCAGCTTGTAACTCCAATGTGCTCAACCCACGCGGAGCAATCCTGGAACGCTACGTGCACCCCAAAAATCTTGCAGTACTCTCGCCATCCTCTCCTACCATCACTCATATGGATCGCCGTCCCCCGGACTGGCTAGATATTGCTCTAGTTAAAAATGTCCGGTGCCATCCCCAGGTGTTCTCCCTCCCCGAGCTCTCCTCGGACCACTATCCCATCCTCCTGCTGTTTGCTTCCCGACCCTCCCTCAAAACACAGCGCCTCCTTCCCAGCCCTCGGCACGTCCCCTGGCGAGAGTTCACGCGAATCATGGCAGCGACGCCAGCAGCCTTAGAGCCCTGCTTCACGGAGCAGGAGACCGACGCTCTGGCCTCGAAAATAACCGCATCCATAGCCTCTGCAATTCAACAGGCCTCATCACCTACACGACGGCCAGCCCAAACCGTGCGCAAGTTACCTCGCCATCTTCGGCAGCTAATTGCAGCAAAGAACAGGGCTCGTAGACGTGCCCAACACACCGGTTCTCCCCAAGACAAAAGGGAGTATAGCAGGCTGCAACGGTCCCTCAAATTGGAACTTGCTGACAACTCCAACGAGGAGTGGGAGCGTCGCCTCTCGTCCCTCGACACAAAGGACCAGTCCCTTTGGCGTATGTCGAAAGCCATGCTGCGGATTCCCTCGCAGGACAAACTTCTCCTGCTGGACACCCGCCTGGCACAGTCAGCTAGAGAGAAGGTGGAGCTGATGGCGGAGTACCTGGAGACAGCTTTTCACCCGGCAGAAACCTGCAATGTCGACCACATCCACCAGATCGACACAGAGGTCGAGCAGTTCCTGTCCAGGCCATTTCTCCCGGACGCTGTAGCCCCCACGTCGTTGTCAGAGCTCCAACAACTTCTTTCCACCGTCGCCCCATACAAGGCAGCGGGGCATGATAACATCCCTTATGCAGCGCTACAGGCTCTTCCGCGGGAATGGCTGGAGCTCGTTGCCCATCTATTCAATGGCCTGCTTCGTTTGGCGTATTTCCCTGCAAATTGGAAGCACGCCAAAATCATCACCTTGCCGAAGTCCGGGAAGGACGCTTCCTCCCCCGAAGGCTACCGCCCGATCAGCCTCCTCCCGGTCATCGGCAAAATCTTTGAAAAGGTCGTGCATCAAAGGCTCCAGCAAAACCTCGACACTCTACAAGTGCTCCGATCCAAGCAGTTCGGCTTCCGCCGACGTCACTCCACCGTCCACCAACTCCTTCGGCTGGTGGACGAAATCATCAAGAGCTTCAACAACAGGCACTTTGTTGTAGCACTATTTCTGGACATCACGCGCGTCTTTGACACTGTCTGGCACGAGGGCCTCCTGCATCGCCTAATACAATATAATCTCCCATCCCCTCTAATACATCTCATCCACTCCTATCTCCGCAACCGAACCTTCAGTGTAGTTAAAGAAGAAGTAACTTCAGCCCCCCGCCCCATCCATGCAGGTGTCCCCCAAGGCAGTGTCCTCGGCCCGCTTTTATTTTTGGTTTATATAAACACATTGCCATCCTACCTAGGCTGCTCCTTATTTCAATTTGCAGATGACACTGCAATCGCCTCTGCTTCCACAAAACTTCGAACAACAGTTCTCCGGCTCCAGAACTACGCCGATACACTCACCACATGAATTAACCTGTGGCGTTTAAAAGTAAACGCCACGAAATCTCAGGCCGTCACATTCACTCGACGACTCGTGTTGGATGACGTGCCTGACCTGACAATAGCAGGTGAGACAGTAAACTGGACCACACAGGCAAAGTACCTAGGCGTCACCCTGGACGTCAAACTGACATGGAAGCCCTTCATCGAGGAACTAGCCACTAAAATAAATCGTAGGATGGCAATGTTGTATCCCTTATATCATAGAAATTCTGCAATGTCCGTGCGCAACAAAGTGCTCCTGTACAAGCAGGTGCTTCGCCTTACTCACACATACTCCTGCCAAGTCTGGGGAATCGCCGCCAGATCCCATCTCCAACGCCTAAAAACCCTCCAAAACCGCTTCCTCCGTACCGCTGTCAACGCTGACTGGTACATCCCAAACACAGACATCCATCGTGACCTTCAAATCCCCACCCTAAATGACTTCATCCTCTCCCTATCCCAAAGTTTTACGACTCCCTTCCTCACCGCTTCAATTCCCTCATCCGCGGCCTCGGGGAGTATGATATCGACCCCGGGGAACGCTACAAACGCCTCAGACTTGCGCTTGGCAGGCACTAAGTAAAAAAAATCTATTTCCATTTACACTACACAAAATCCTTCCAAAAAACCTGAAACTCCATCCCAGCCACTCAAAAAACACTCCTCCCGCACCTAAGACCTTTCCCAATCCTAAGAAAACCACCGCCCATTACCCTAAACCCATCATCCTACCAGCATAGGACATTTGTCCTGGTATGGTCCGACTCGGGAGACACCACCTGGACATCAGGTGGTTCTTTCTCCCAACGACACCTTTTGAAGTGCTAACTGTCTCCCCTTTAAAAAAAGGGGCCAAAAATACCGATCCAATCATTCAGCATCCTGAAGATCGGAGAGATGTACGCTCCCGAAACGTCGATGTCTCCATATCACTTCTTCACCTGGCTTGAAGCCCGAGAACGTCTAGAGCAAGTTATATATTTTTCTCTCCATGATTTATTTGGGACATGCTCTGATTGTACTGTATGGTATGGCATTGTCAATAATAACGACACAATTTGGCTCTAATTTAGGAAGAATTATTTCTAACCATGATCTGAAAACATCACCAATTATTTCTTCATGGTAGTCCCCACTTTTGGGGGATTCAAAAACTACTCTCCATTTTGCACAAAATCCAAATGCTACCTAGATCGAGGAGAATCAATCGCCTGCCTTCCCCACTTGGAGTATTAAGACCGGTGTTTAGTCGCGTCTAAAATACTGGTTTCCTTTTCTTATAGTTTCTAGTTTTCAACCTTCATTGGCCGTGGTCTCACCTAAATAATGCATTTCATTCTGCTTTTACCTTAATTCTATTTCACGAAAATAACGTCTGCGCCACAGCACAATATTGTCCCTATCAATAGCCACATTTTTACGATTTCAGCGGGAAAATTTATCTCCTATTTCTTTTGATAGATTTTACGGGAAGAATTGTTTCAAGTCTGGCAAACCAGGATCACTGTTTATAGTTATGAACACCCTTCTAGAGCGGGTGGTTCATTATTTGAGTTAAATACGGGCACTTTACGACGCACCTTAGATTTTACAATTTCATCGCAAGTCACATTCACAACCGTTCTCACACGTTTCCTTTTCTTACCAGGAGTACAGACCTTACCTGGAGCAGTATGTTCTTTTCTCGAAATATAAATGCTTGTCTAAGACACACAAGTAAATTCTAAGTTTAATGCCACAATGTCATCTAGGGGGGGTAAGACACTTCTCACATAACTTACTGAATACGTTAGTTATTTTCTCACCACTGTTTAACGTTCTATTGCTCGTGCAATATCAGAGATATGCGGCTGACTATTTTTTGAGACACCAGAATGCGCACAAAGCTGCGGTAATGATCCTCCTTGTATCTTCCTAGCTTAATGAAGGGGATATACAGTTATGGTTCGTAAGTCAAAGAGTGAACACGTTTCGTATCTATGGAATGCAGCAGGACTACTTTTGTAGGTATTGTTTATTGTTACAAAATAAGTTCTTATTTATTTAAATGTTTATTGTGTTGTATAGTAGCTAATCTGTATTATTAACTTTAGTTTTAAAAGATTCAAAGTACGTATAACACCACGATATCTCGGAGATACAGCGCAAGCAGATTAGTGAACTCGCAATACGGTTCTGCTTCATGCTTTTCGTTTCATTATTGCAGGTTAAAATACGGTGAAAAAGGAAGTTTTTGATTTAAACAAAGAAGAAGATATGAACAAGATATGTAAAATATTTTTCGAAAACACTTCCGTTAGCGAAATTAGTGATAATTCTGACAATGAAGATGACCAACTAAGAGTCAGGACTGGCCGTTGACTACAGTCTTCGACGTCGAGAATGAAGATTGTGATACGGACGCATCTGAACAAATTGAACAAATAAGAGAAGATTCCAACACAGAACAGAGTGATACGGATTTAAGCACTGACGAAGAAGATGGGTGGGATTTCTATTTATCCGTGTGAAAGAAGGCAAATAAATTTGTTGAATATTTTTCATGGAAGAAAACTTCCTAGAACAGCCAAAGAAAACTGCACAGCACAATTTGATAGTCAAGTTTCCAGGTGTGACAGGCAAAGCAAAAGACATAAAAAGAGTTTTGGATACATGAACATTACATTATCGTTAAGTACTAAGCATTATGGACATTATTGTTAAGTTCACTAATCAGTACTTTGATTACATAAGAGAGAATTACTCGCGTGCTATATATGTACTGCACGTTGATGCTACAGAGATAAAGACCTTTATTGGTCTTCTGTACTTGGTAGCTCTGCATAAAGAAGGAAAATTGAATCTGGATAATTTGTGGGATAATGACGGATTTGGTGTTGAAATTTTACGACTGACTATTGGATTGAAAAGATTTAGATTTATGTTCCAAGCCATACGATTTGATAACCCAGAGACTAGATTGGAAAGAAGAAAAATAGATCGCTTAGCACCTATTCGAGATATATTTGAACGATTCGTGTCAAACTCCCGTTTTTGTTACTCTCTCGGTGAGGGTGCTAACTTGATGAGAACCTTTAAGCCTTTAGGGGAAGATGTTTCTTTATACATTACATATAATCAAAGTTGGCCAAGTACGCCATATAAATATTTGCTCTAGTTGACTCAAGCCTATTACACCAGCCACCTCGAAATTTACATAGAAAGACAATCAGAAGGGCCGTTTGCAGTGAGCAATAAGAATTTGGATGTTGTCGACCGCATGGTTGGCCCTATTCATAATTATGGTCGCAATGTTACGGCCAACAATTGCTTCAGTGACGTATCTCTTCTCAAGATCCTGGCAAAAAATCAAAAGTTGTCGTATGTGGGAACTCTAAAGAACAGTAAAATAGCAAATTCCACATGAAATGAGAGAGTTAAAGCACAGAGAAACTTTCTCAAGCATGTTTGCCTATCCAAAAGAGGGAATAATTGTTTCTTATGTTCCTAAGAATAAGAGCAATAAAAAACATGTTATTTTGATATCAAGCATGCATTATGATAACGCAATTGATGAAACGGCTGGAGAAAAACAGAAACCAGAGATTGGTTATACATTATAACAAACATAAAGAAAGGGAGTTCATAAATAAAACTCAACTAATTCAGGAGACGATACGGTGGATAAGATGTGCTCGGCCTACAATGTCGCCAGGAACACACGAAGATAGCCTATGGTTATCTTCTTGTCGACTATCAACTTCGCTGGAATCAATCCTTAGGTAATATTTTTGGGAAATGGAAATGATGTTCCTCCTCGTAGGCTGATTCTCAGACGTCTAGGTAGAGAAATCGTTGAAGGTCAATTCATTAAACGATCTTAGTTCAGCTGCCTACCACAATCAATTTGCTACCGAATCAAAGAACTTTAGAAGTGTGAACTAACTAACTCAGAAGGCAACACTAATCCTACTGGCATCTCGGAAGAGCTGTATGCCTTGTCTAAAACTATAAAAACTCGGGTGACGTGATATTTATGCCAAACATGTGGTCAATATCTTTGCTTGCAACATTGTTTGCCCTGATAGATGAGAATCGTAGAATCTTGAAACTGAAGAAGAATGTTTAAATAAAGAATACCACACTAATAAACTGTTAAAGTATACCAAAAACTAAGGACTTAAATTCACAAAAGGTATGAATTTATTTCTTTATAGAATTGAGTATCATGTTTGTTGTTAAATCGTATCAGAAACAAAAGACTGACCATTTCACAATATAGGAATCATTTTTTTGTAAAATATACCAGAAAAGACAGAAGTTTTCAAAATATGGGAATCAATTCCTTTGTAATAATTTAAGTTTACAAGTTTTTTGCTTTTCTAACCTTGAAAAAAGTAAATTATAAATTGCGGCAGGTATATAGAAAATGAAAAAACCTCAAAATTGATCAAAATAGCCAAAATATACTGATTAATATTAAAATGTAGTAATAAATAACATTATATATAAATGAAACAAACTGTGAGTTAAGGTTGAACTGAAATGTAAACATCAGAGGTATGTATAACATTAAATTTATTAACTCCGCGTACACAATATAGGAACAATATACTAACTATGAAATAGCAAACTCATCGGTTTAAGTTCCGGTATGCAATCGTCTGTTTTCGGCAGAAGGCCAGTCCCGACTCCCTACCTTAGTGTTGCTTCCCGGCAGGGGTGGCTTAGCGACCCAAGAGCACAGCTGTTCCTTGTCACTCACTGCTCGGTGTCTGGGAGATACTGCCCTCTGAAGACGTGCCCTCTGAAGCTGCTTCCAAGGGACGGTCAAGTAGCTACTTTCTGTGTGGTGGTTGAGCCGCCACATCACCCCCCTTAGGAGAGAGGTACCTAGGACCTATAATAGTCCGGAAAACAGACATGTCGCCCAGAACGAGTGGTGGTCGATGGTGTTGGTACCGGCATAGCTGTGTGGGATGATGGAGTTTCAGGAATGAAGGCGTCTGTGAGAATGAAAGCACGTTTCACGCGATCAGCTGATACCGGTACTGCTTTGTTCCTGACGGCAATGCGGAAGGTTTTGTCAGTACGGTCAATCACTTTGTAATGTCCAGTGTAAGGTGGTTGTAAGGCACGGCACGGGGAGTCTTGGCGAAGGAAAACATGAGTTGCTGTGGACAGGGATGGGTGCACGAATGTGGATGGTGAGCAATGGTGACTGGCTGGTTTTGGTCGCAGATCTTCCATCCGCCTCCTTAGGTTTGAGAGGAATTGAGAAGTGTCAGTCGGTTGGATGAACTCTTCCGGGATACGTTGCGGTTCACCATACACCAACTCTGCCACCGAAGCCTGGAGATCCTCTTTGAAGGCCGTGCGAGCGCCCAGGAGAATGAGCGGCAGCGCGTCGCTCCAGCTGGCATCTTCATGGCACATCAAGACGGCCTCAAGAGATCGGTGTAATCTCTCCACAAGGCCGTTAGACGTTGAGTGATATGCCGTGGTTCGAATAAGATGGAAACCACAAAGTTTTGATAGTGATTGGAAGAGCTGGGAAGAGAATTGAGTGCCCTGGTCGGTAGTGACCGGTTGTGGACATCCAAAGCGTGCGATCCATCCAGTTAGGAGCGTCCTTGCTATTGTTTCTGTAGTGATGTCCGGAAGAGGAAATGACTGGCCATCGGGTGTATCGATCTATAGCTATCATGCAGTAGTGGTTGCCTGTAGAGATGGGCAGGGGGCCAACAATGTCAATGTGGACATGAAGGAAGCGCCCTGGTGGAGCTGGATACTCTGCAGGTGGTGTTACAGTGTGTCGGTTGATCTTTGACCGTTGGCAGGATTGGCAAGTGTGTGCCCAGAGGCGGCAGTCCTTTCTCGAACTTGGCCATACGAATCGCTGGGAGACAACTTGACAGAAGTTTTTGTTCCCGGTTTTGCTAAGGATATGGAGAGAGACAAAGACTTGCAGGCGAAAAGTTTGGGTTACAAAAGGACGTGGTCTACCAGTAGAGGTGTCACAGTACAAAGATAGTGCAGTACCGGGTAGAGGAATCTTTTGTAAGAGGAAAGAAGAATCATTGTTATGGAGTAGCTGGCAAAGCTCGGCATCCTGCTCCTGAGACTTAGCGAGTGCCACCAAGTCCACGGGGTTAGATAGGGCGTGGATACGAGAAAGGGTGTCGGCAACGACGTTATCTAAACCACATACGTGTTTAATGTTGTTGGACAACTGGCAAATTAGGTCTAGGTATCGCAACTGACGAGGAGAGAAGCTTTCGCTCTTTTGCTGGAAGGCATATGTAATGGGTTTGTGACCGGTGAAGATGGTAAATGTTTGTGCTTTTAACATGTGCTGGAAGTGTTTAACGGCCTCGTAGATAGCCAGAAGCTCTCTGTGATAGGCACTATACTTCTGTTGCTGGGAGGTGAGCTTCTTGGAAAAGGAAGCCCAGTGATTGCCAGTTACCATTTATCGGCTGCTGCAGAACTACTCCAAGTCGGAACCGGAAGCTGTTGTGTCCAGAGCAAGATGGACAGACCTATTTGGATGGGCTAGAAGAGTTTCCTATGAGAGACTCTCCTTGCAGTTCTCAAAAGCCTGAAGCAGCTCAGGTGTCCAGTTCACAGGGTCAGAGCCATTGACTCGAGAGCCTGAGAGAATGGCGTGAAGGGATGCCTGAACGGCAGCAGCATTTGGTAGGAAACGGCAATAAAGTTTATCATTCCCGAAAACATTCAAGATTGTCGGATGGTCTGGAGAGGTGCACAGGATTGCTAGTCAACCACTCGGTTGGGTAAGGGACGAGAACCTTCTTCGGAGACGGTGTAGCCCAGGAAGACAACATCTGGAACTTTAAAATTTGATGATAATTCCGAACTCCCGTAGCCTGGTGAAGAGTTGGCGAAGGTGCTGGAGATGCTGTTCCAAAGTTTGGAAGAAGACTAAGATGTCGTCCAAGTAGGCGAAACAGAAATCCAGTCCACGGAGAAGTTCATCCATAAATCTTTGAAACGTCTGAGCTGCGTTTCTGAGGCCAAATGACATAAACGAAAATTCAAACAGTTCGAAAGGAGTAGTGATGGCTGTTTTGGGGATATCATCGGAGTGTACAGGCATCTGGTTATATGCTTGGACGAGATCGATTCTGGAGAACAGGAAAACAACCGAAAAGGTGATGGGAATAATCGTAGATATGTGGTATAGGATATCAGTCAGGAATGGTGCGGGCATTAAGAGCACGGTAATCGCCACAAGGCCGCCAACCGTTGTCTTTCTTGGGTACCAGGTGTAAGGCCGAAGACCAAGGGCTCTCAGAACGACGGGCTGTAACCTCCTGCAGCATGTTGTCGAACTCGGCCTTAGCTATCTTGAGGCGCTCAGGAGCGAGTCGACGAGAGCGGCAAGAAACAGTTGGGCCGGGCGTTGTTCTGATGTGATGAACAACCTGATGCTGCACAGTTTTTGGCATTCCCGCAGGCCGAGTGAGCTCTGGGAACTCTGCAAGAAGGTCGTCAAGTGGTGTACCAGTGAGGATAGTTTTAACACTAGGAACTGCAGTGTTTGTGGTAAGACCGGGCATTGACAGTTTGGTTGTGCCATCCAGTAAACGTCCATGACGACAATCGACCAAACGATTGCAATGGGACAACAAGTCTATACCAATTATTGGGATGCTGACATCAGCCACCACGAAGCGCCAAACAAATGCTCGCCGAAGTCCAAAATTTAGGTTTAAATGGATGTAGCCGAAAGTGTGGATAGTCGTGCCATTGGCGGCGAACAGTTGGTAATCTAAATGCTCTCTCCTGCCAGGAACTAACCTTTTAGGAAACACGCTGAGATCCGAACCGGTGTCTATTAAGAATCTATGCTTGCTTGTGCTGTCAGTAATGAACAGGCGGCCTGGTGATGAGGTGCAGTCATTTTCCGCCACTAACGGCTGCTGCAGGCGTTTTCCGGGATATGTGTACAGGGTGACGTACACTTCCGGGCAGCGTCGCCGAACCGACGGTGGTACCAACATTGGCCTCGAACTGCCGAGGAGTCGCGCGAGGAATGTGGTGACTGACTTCGTTGTTGTTGGCGGTTTCGCGAATGTGAATACTGTTGTGCTAGACGGGTTGTTAAGGCTGCCACTTGCTTAGATAGCTCTTCAAATCTCTGTAGGAGCATGGTGAATTCGGACGAAGGGTTAACGCTCGCCACGCAGGGGGGGGCGGAGGCGTGAGTTAGCAACTGCCGAACGCGTTGCTCCTTGGAGGTGGACAACCTGCGTACCAACTCCTCCTTGAGTTTTGTGTAGGGACCTTCAGCTGGTGGATTAGTTATTATGTCCTCTACTTCTGCGGCATATCGGTGGTCGAGCTGGAAAAGTGCATGATTGAATTTTGCTCTTTCACTCGTAATACTACTGAGTTCGAATTGCCCAACTGCTTGGGCGAACCATAGCGCGGATTTGTCTGCCCAAAAAGGAGGGAACTTCACCGCCACACGATAAACAGTAGCTGTAGCCGCTTGCTCCGTTCTCATGTTTTTTGTATGTGTATACGCGAACATAACACGAGTTAAATTGTCACTTTTTCACGATCACTTTTTGAGTTTTTCACGATCGTTTTTTCACTATCACGTCGGAGTCAGCAGATGTGGGTTAAGGTTGAACTGAAATGTAAACACCACAGGTATGTATAACATTAAATTTTTTAACTCCGCGTACACAATACAGAAACAATATACGAACTATGAAATAACAAACTCAGCGCTTTAAGTTCCGGTATGCAATCGTCTGTTTTCGGCAGAAGGCCAGTCCCGACTCCCTGCCTTAGTGTTGCTTCCCGGCAGGGGTGGCTTAGGGACCTAAGCGCACAGCTGTTCCTTGTCACTCACTGCTCGGTGTCTGGAAGATGCTGCCCTGTGAAGACGTGCCCACCGTTGGAATCTGCTTCCAAGGGATGGTCAAGTAGCTGCTTTCTGTGTGGTGGTGGAGCCGCCACAAACCCATCTTATGAAAGTCATTTAAGTTGACGTTGAGAGAATATAAGGGTATGCAAATGAAATGAAAGTGCCAAATTATAGAAATTCACTTTGAGCATTGTTGCAGTACTATTTTTATATTTGTTTTATATTTTATAAAAAAATTCTAAAATGCTTATACAGAAACTTTAATCGCATCCCAAGACATAAGTAATTTAGTCTAATAATTTACTCAGAATTATTTAAACTTGTTTCTCAGGGATACTGCGCGAGCATACTTGTTTGACTAGAGACCCGAACAATGGAGTGTTAAAGGTTTTCTTCTTCTGTGTTTTCTAATGCAGAAGAAACACTCTGCTCGTCACACAGTTTTACAGTTACAAGCACCGGACTCATTGGAATGTAGTGTTGACCATACTGTAGCAAAACAGACGGCTTGTGTAGGGAATTGATAACCGTAACTCTCTTACATTTAATGTCCCTTTTCTTCAATCCTAATTCGTACTCTTTAGTATTGTGCCAATATTGTGCTAATGTTCAAACTGTATTACTTATTTAATTACGTATATGTATTTCTGTGCGCGCAACCAAAAAAGAGACCTGATGGCTGATGTGAGTGGTTAGGTTTGTTTTGGTTCACTTCACCTTAGGATTAAACAAGTATAACCACGAGCTACCGGGAGTGGGGGTTACTTCATGGCCTCCTTGGCGGATCTTTTTCTATAAAAAAGACCAACAATGAAAACCTTTCAAAAATGCGCACTTCAATGATAGAGATAATGATTGACAATAACTATTAGCTTCATGCCTCTAGTAAAATCTTAAAAGACAGAATTAAAATAAATACAGAAGGTGGGCATAAACAGCCCTCCCCCCTTAGTAATGCTAGAGTTAAGACAGAGAGCACTAAAACCTTTAACTATTTCATAAACAAAAATGCATATTTAGAGATAAATTTACAGGCACTACAAATATTCTTGCTCCTAGCGTTGTATTTGTTTCGCTTTAATCAAGAACAGCCACGACCCTTGTTAGACGTGTATGTTAAGCTGCTCTTCTTCATTCACCGCTGAAGACTACCTCGTGTTAAGCAGATACAGAACACGCCACTGACGAGAGAAGCTTAATGGGACCACCAACGTAGTCTTGTCATGCTGTGTGGGGGTTGACCAATCCTCTTCCACCGCAAGTATAACTGTCGACTCTATAAATATAAATCCGCGGCAGATATTACGCCATATAATTTTACCCGGTGCAGGCAGCATGTCCATTCTTCGCACAGAAGGTCGTGCTCTGGTATGCTGTGGAATTCTCAGAGCATACTATTAGCTTCAAATCGTTAGTCACTTATTTAACTGCTAGGGTATTCAGTGCCTTCTGAAACACGAAAAGACGTACGTCTTACCAAGTGCGTGGTTCGCCCAGGTCCTTAATATTAATGAGATACGAATGAAATCGTGTAACTCTTATGGATTTACATACCCACACAAGCACATCTTTATGCAACTCGCATCCTTGGAACATGCATTCCACCAAGACGGCGGCGTAGAAAAAAAAGGGAGTTAAGCATTCTAAGCCGGTAAAGTACCATCGACGTGTAAGAAATAACAAAGTAAGTTTTGTGCGATTCAGACATACTGTGCAGTGTGACATCCACTTTCATACAAGCAGTACTAGTGCCTTTTGTATCAAATCTGTTAAGGCTTGTTCTGGTTTCGGACTATGAAAATCGGTGTACTTTTATAACAAAAGCTGTTTGAAATAGATTCATATTCAATTTGCATCACCCAAAATCATGGATATCTTTAGTGAGTAATGTAGAGTCTTTGTCGTAAACGTAGACGATTAAGGGGAAAACAACTGTAAAATACATGAAAATAATTCGCTTATCTTGTTATAGTCTTTAAAATCCCTTAATTGATTCTGTGAGGGACTCACATTTAGGTGCATGCGTTACTAATGTCTTTTGGTGTCACCTTGTCCGTTCATCTATAGCTCACGAATCATTGTATGTACAGAGTCAATATCTGGTAATAAAATATATCGAGACAATTTAAAGTTTTCTTAAATCTATAGAAAAGTATTGATATGACAAGTCTCTAAAGAAACGTAAAAACTTTGTTGCTTGAACCGTTAAGTATATAGATTTAGGATTTTACACGCGCAATTTGTATTTGTTGATACATTTAAAATTTGTTTAAAATCGAAAGGAAAGTAAGGGTTATTTCCTGAAATTGTCCGAGCTTTAGGTCATCCGCTACTATTACGAAGTTGAAGTTTTGCGTATGAGAGGTTAAGCAGCATTTCTTACCTCCGTTCAAATTAAGTTTAAATCCTTACAAATTTAAGTTTAACTTATGCGTAAGATTTTTAGAGTTATTTCCTAAAACATTTGCAATATATATGCCAATGCAGCAGTGATATTTCCACCACGGAATGAACACGCTTAAACTTTAACGCTTTGCAAACATTTACGATCGTATTTAAAACATATATAGCTTATGTAAATATCCACTTATTTACAATTACGGGACCAAGTTAAAGACTTCTATTCCATTCCACCAGTAAAAGAAAGAAACGCAGTATTATCACAATTACAATGACTTGGCAGCCTTGCTAGTAGTAGTCGAAAGCTTTAATACCCCAATGCAGTATTCCCAACTTATCCACAGTTATGGCGGAAGGTCACGACGGAGACAGATACAAATAGGGGAGGACTGAATAGCTGAAACTGACATCTCGGAACCAGCACTCATCACATATCACTTTGATTAGAAGAGGACCCTTCACTTGAAAATAATACAAATGCAGCTTTGCGAAGCTTCTACGCGGAGAAGTTCTCTATTTTACGGTATGAAGCAAGGTTTGGGCAATGTATTCGTTAAATTTTCCGTTCATTTTGCGCGATATTCAATTTTCTTTGGGACTCTAGGGGATTTTAACAATAAAAAGTATACCATGCACCTACTCAAATTCTAGGAGAGTGACGAAAAGAACTGTAGTTTCAAACGCTTAAACTTTGTCAGTTTATATAAAAAATATGGTGTAGAGAAGCAGATTCGCAATTTAAATTAATTAAACTTTTATCATGTTTTGTATTTGTAAGATTCCACGGCTACTTCACAAATAAATATTACAGTGAGATCTTGGGATTGAGAGGGCCATATACCAGCACTAATCACTCTATCGAAAAAAGAAATTCCATGGACATCTCTGCTGTTTGAAAACTGGCGGAATTTTGCTGAACCCGCCTATTGATTTTTCATCTTCCGTCGGGTTAAAAAGTGGGCCCAGAATGTAATTTCAGTATCTCTGTTTGCTATCTGATCGTAAAACGTCGGACCGATTACGCGTCTTTCGCTAATAGTACAGCAAACTTTAGGCCCACAGGCAAAAGCCGAGAGTGGGGAGGTCAGCCGTCTTGGCCGAGACGCAAAACCCCGAACGAGTGGTAAAGATATATTGTGGAAGCTAAATAATTACTGCAGAAGAACGACGAATTAAAGCGTAAAAATCTAGAACTGTGCTGAAACTTATAATATATATGAAACATTATAAAATTTCATAAAGGTTACAGTTTTCACTTCAAAGCAACTGACAATTCACTGGTCTTCCAAATACAGTGACAAGGAATTAAATTGACAGGTAAATCATAGATAACTGACCTACCACGATAATTGTTGTTGTTCTCTAACATTCTTTAGTTCTTATGTATATTCAGTGTGTGTATCTATTCACTAATATGAACACTGACTCTTCTTGTAATTCTGTGAAAAAATTTGAATGCAATTCAGATCGTGAACAAAGAGAAATGTGGAAAATCATCAGTTTTGTGTGAAAAGCGCTGATACCTTAACAATGGAAGCTTCAGTAGATTTTGGTATAAAAGGAATAATACTAATCGGAGGTAAAGGGACACAAAGCGCAATGGTCAGTATGCATTCCATTACTTCTGCATTTATGTAGAAATAAATCATAAAATAAGTATTAATCCTTGCGGTTTATGGTAAGTCCACCCCATATATTTTGTACTTGAGTCATTTACCACTTATTATTTTCTTTTCTACGCGAAGGAGAAAATGTCAAGCGGTTTGTGGGCTTCATAACAAATAATACTAATACAGCACAATAAATGACAAGAGCTATTCTGCGTGTGCTTAAAGTCTCAATGTTTATATCAAGGAATGCATGAGACAATCACATGACAACCCACCATCATGTGCGCTTATTTCAGCGCCCTTTAGTGCTTAACCCAATGGCGATTTGTATACCCTGCGGCGCTCGTTTAATGCAATGAACTTCCCTACAAATGCAGTGGCGTTCTTTGGTAATTTTCAGAAGTTTTAAAACATAGTGCAATTAATGAAAATGTTATAGGAACATAGTGAAATATCAGTGCTTTAAGGTAACACATCTGTGAAATTCGGGAGGAAAGGTTAAAAATTATACATTATATTATTTCGTATAAAATGTATCAAACTTTGTATTTCCAATAAAGCAGAACTTTGGTTCTAGAGGCAGGATAGGACACTAATTTGTCACCTTATTCTCTTACCCTTGGCTGTTGTCTGCCTCTACCTTACACTTTCTTCCTTTTCATTTTTCGATATCTTTAGACGTTAAAAATATTCCACACGACAGATATAAAATCTTGCAAGAAGTTTTCTATTAATTTGAAACAGAAAATGTAAATAGTTTGTTTCTTTGGTGCCTTTCACATTAAAGTTCATTAAAAACTAAAGCATTCTGTGTTAAAATCCCTAATCCTAACTACATTTAACAATAATTTTATGTAATGTTAAAGTCTACAAAATTCTCGATACTTCGGAAGTCATTTTTGGTTTATATGCTAAATAGAAAACTCGAGAACAACTAAGCTGACTTTAAAAGTGGAATAGTGAAGAGTCATTTTAATATTTATTTCACAAATAACTAAAGTTAGCTTTAAAATTTATTGAAATTAGTGAATGTCTGCTATAGATTACATATACCTACACCGAAAACTGAAGGGAAGGCTTTCATACAAGAGTACTGAAATCTATCGGGTTTCATATTTCACAGATGCATTAGAAACATCATGGAGATGTTGAAAGCAAGCAGTGCATCCGCCAGGTGGCTTTTGTTACTCATGATAAGGCCATTAAACTTCCCCGGAATAGAAAATACGGTAAAAATAAATGGGTAAGATTATAGTAATGCTTTTCTATCTTCAATGGTTATTTACATGCTATTTTGCTTTATCAGAATGTATCTCTCTGATCAAAATGCCTGTCATGATACATTTATACAGATTACTAACAGTTATATTTAATACGTTTATAAAACATCCATAATACCAGAGTGTTGTGTTAATAACTAATCTGAGTTTTGAAAAGCAATGGTGATGCCTGATTTAACATGCGTCCCACACACCATAATTGTTTTTGGAAAATAATGTTGAACAGAAGTTAGTGGGAAAACGAAGTTTAAAATTTGCCATAGCTGATGGAAAAAACCGTTTGAAGGTTATGTGGTTGTGAGTTAACATATCCTAAATACCAAAAGTAAAATAATTATTAATTAAGGAAAAGCATCGTATTATTTCAGCTTTTTATTTTAAGCTATGAAAATCTGAAAAACGCATTCCATACCTCGTATATAGAAATTCAAGGCTTAAAACGGACTTGGAACTTTCACTTTGTGGTGTACGGCAATGCTGATGGTTTATAGAAAACAATATTGTGCACAGGAAAGTAATGTTGTGTAGGTACTGCAGTTTCCTGTAAATACGTTGTTTAAGTGCAACAAACGACTTCTGCAGGAGTTGAAAAAAGCAGCCACCTCATCGTGAGCATACTTACATGCCATAACGAGTTTGGTAACTAGAAAACAATTGATCTGTTTGGGCAATAAATAGACTAGCTTTGGTGATTTCGCGCTGTCCTTGTTAAATACATATAACCACAACGACTATACATCTTTTGCACTCTCCGGAGACACAGAGGATTTGTTTCTGTCTCTCGTAGTTTCTTTAATATAAAGGTTTCAAACTCACTCGATTTTTAATAAGCCCTTATATTCCAAAATTTAAAATTCTACTTAATCAAATGGAAGAAACAAACTTTTAGATTTTCGTGTAGTCCTTTTTTAACGATAAAACTTCAAGATACGTCACATTCTCGTTTCCGTTGCCGCTAAAATGGATGTAATTTCTGTATTTGTGTGCCATTTACTAGTACTGGTTTCAAATTAAGGGAAGATGGAACTTATTATTTCGCCGATAAATTAAATTAAGTTTTATTTATGGACGCTCTTTAACTGCTATGGTCATTAGCGTCTCATCCTATATTGGGCGTAAAAGGACGGTAATTCTGCTCAGAGGCCTCTTTATCAGGCTTGAGTTCTTTTATGTGCCATAAATCTACGACACGGAACCACCGGCTTGACTTACCTTCCAAAGGAAGCCCAAAAACATCCATCACCCTCCGCCGGGTTTAAACCCGCGTCCTCGGGAACTAGAGGCTAGCATTGTAACTACTACACCACGGAGGTCGATGATTTTGCCGCTGTTAAACTAAGTATATATAAATGGAACTGAAAGGCTGAAGCTTGTGCGTCTTATTTTGGCATAGTTTTGTGTGCACTCAAGTAGGGTTATAGCGTTTCGTGGTATTGGAATAATTGTCAGATATATTATATAATCTAATTTTTGTTAAAATGTTACTCATAAACAATAATTCACACTTCATGACATTCCTTAATAATTCTGCTTCTTCATTGTCCTCCTTAGAAACTTCACTGAAAGTTTCAAAGCAAATAATCCAGTGGTCTTTTAGCTATGGAAACGTAATCTTGAGAGATTCGTGATTAAAAGCATATTATTCAAAACCAACTTTTAGCCTAGCAATAAATTTAACGTATCATTTACACAGGAGCAAAACCGCAAAATAGTTGTTGGATAAAGCAGCTCTTTCTGGTTGATCTAAATCTATATAACTCTTTTCACAACTCTTTTCGTCTTGTTATGTGTATGACGATGCCGTTTTTCGAAAGGCTAACCAAATTTTTCTAGTTTGTCCTTTTAAGAGATAGTAATTAGGTAGCTCCCAGGTATTTAGACATGGCTTATTTCGGTACGTTAATCATTGTCACTGCATTAATCTGTAAAGTGTTGTTCTCTCACTGGCAAGCATAATAGCATAAATTGTTTCGTAACTATAGTGATAAAAGCGTCAATAATATTTTGGTATGCTCTTCTCGTCCATCACGGGCGGTGAACCGCAGCCATTTGATTTAGGCCTGAAAAAACGTTTACTTACCAAATTTCCTTTCCCAGTTATTCTTACATTTTAGGTATCATCAGTAGAGCCCGGATTATATGTTATTACCAGAGACCGGAAGTTTAGGCATTATAAATCATTAAAATAGGCAGTCAAAAAGGCATTATAAATAGCTAAAATAGGCAGGAAAGAAGGCATTATAAGTAATAAAACAGGCAATAAAAGGCAATTAGAAAAGCCCATTTATTTAATAGATTACACTATTCAATAACTCACTGATTTAACATGCGTCCCATACACCATAATTGTTTTTGGAAAATAATGTTGAACAGAAGTTAGTGGGAAAACGAAGTTTAAAATTTGCCATAGCTGATGGAAAAAACCGTTTGAAGGTCATGTGGTTGTGGGTTAACATATCCTAAATACCAAAAGTAAAATACTTATTAATTAAGGAAAAGCATCGTATTATTTCAGCTTTTTATTTTAAGCTATGAAAATCTGAAAAACGCATTCCATACCTCGTATATAGAAATTCACACTCGTCATATTTTAAAGAACTTCGAAATTTTAAACAAAATGCTAATGTTGTAATTGACACAAAAATGCAATGTTTTTTTAAAAAGGCCTGTGTATTGCAATGCTTTATTCGTTGCACATGACAACCAAATGCTCTTTTAAGTTCTCTGGAGTCATGTTGAGTCTCCTGTCAGATAACATTTTTCATATGAGAAGATGACCTCTCAGCATCGACAGATGTTATTGGAGCAAATCTAAAACATGGCATCATTGTAGGATCCATTTCAACTCCAACAGAATTGTAACCTTGTAGAATTTTTTAAAATGTTTCTATGTTTATCCAGATCACAACTTTTCGATAACGCTTCTTTTTACACTTTTCGCTAACTAATGAACCCCGTTTCCCTGGTACATTGTCCAGTCTTTGCACTGCATCATAAGGTTGTCCTCTTTCTTGAAGCTGGCAGATCACTTGTGGCAGGAACCCAAACTCGGCCGCAATGAAAGTTAAGTCATTTTTCACTTCTGAAGAATTGCGAAGTTTCTTGGCTGTTACAATTGAAGATGTTTCATCCTCCAGAGCGTTCACCACCTCAGTTATACTCTGGAAATTTGAAGTATAGTAAAGTGCTGCTGAGATCCATGTCCCCCATCTCGTTATGATAGGTTGGATGGGGTAGAGGTACATCTGGTGCAATGAATTTAAATGTCAGGATTCTTAATGGGGCTTTCACAAAGATCTTCTTAATACTGGAAAACAATTTGTCAACTTCCGGAAACAAGCATCGTATCTCTTCTGACACCCTGTTAAAGCCATGTGCTACGCAGGTCACGTAAAGCATGTTTAGAAATAGCACTTTTAACGCTATTCCAGCCTTTTTCATATATGGTGCAACATCAATGATGAAAAATAAGACGTTGTCGTATTGAATCTCTTCAGGGCACAGCAACTTCAACGAACTGGTGAATAACTGCGCGATAGTTCAATTGTTACCTTTCTCAAGACACTCTGCTGTAAGCAGGAATGGTTTCACTGATTCATCTTCTGTAGGATCTAATGGTCCAATAACAGCATTGGCAATGAAACGACCCATGGTATCAGTTGACTCATCGATAGAAATCCAGATCTTCTTATTTTTCAGTTTATCTTTAATGATTTTCATTGTGTCGTCGTAACATTCAGTTAAGTAACATTTTCGCAAACTTGACTCGCTAGGCACAGTTTGGTTAGTATACTTCTCCAAAAACTGTGATAATGTAGGATTCTGTAATTTCCACAAAGGGATTCCGGCGCTGAGGAAAGCTTTACATAAGTCGAATGCAAACTGGGATTTTCGATTCGATGTTGCAATTACTGTTGGAAGCAAAGAAATCTTCTTCCAGTAGCCTTGGAAAGTGTATTTTTGTGTTTGATTGTGCCGATATGCTATGATATAAAATAATTCTTTTCGTTGTTCACTGACTGATTGCATATTTTGCATGTGAGTACTTTACCGTCGGTACAAAATACGTCGGATCCAAAAGTATTAACGTAACTTTGTAATTTACTACGTAAAGAAACACTGAATTTCGGCATTAGCAATCATACAAATTCACAATAGGTTTTATTATTCCAGTAGAAGCCCTTAGATAGTGTTTTAATTAGGTAATTTACTTCCCCTTAATTAGTGCTATAACTCTATTAGTGGTATTGTAATTTATCAAGATGTACACATAAACAGTATAATATTTCTTGTTCCTTACATTATTCTGTTAAACTTGCTAGAGCCATCGCTATCAACACTAACTATATTGCAGCAGTCCTTGGCATATTAGCACCTAGTTTCTCCTTAAATTTATTATTTTCTTTTCTACTTCAGTTTCATCAGAACCAAAAACATACAAACAAAAATTACTGACAGCACGGCAACAGCAATTATTACTGAATTAGAGGTGCAGCTTAATAAGCTTATCATACTTACCGATGGTGAGCTTGTGTTACATCAAATAAAGAAAAAGGAGGCAGAAATCCGACATCAGATTGCATTAGAAGAACTGGAACAGCTTCAACATAGCAGGGAAATGGTAAACAAGGAAAAATAAATTAAAATTGCTACAGCTCAGCAAAGATTTATTTTGAAAAAGATTGTTTGAGCTCCAGACAAAATTTGCTTTTGAGAAGCACCAAACTTAGATGGAATTATTATTGAAAAAATGATGATGATTGTGGCTTATGAATCATAATAATGATTGTTTCTTCAGATTAAAAAGCTAATTTTTATCACAGAAATGTATATGTTGTATTTCTATATTAATCCCCTATTCCATTTTTCAGCAATTGGAAATAGGAAATGTTGGAAATTGGAAATATGTAACTATTGATGTCTTTGACAATTTTCCATGTCCCTTGAAAATAGAACACACTATTTCATGTGGTAAATATTGTAGCGGACCCGGAAGAGCTTTGAGAATTGCACATATTTCGTATACCAGGAAGTGTGAAGTTCAGGTTAGCAGAATTCGTCCACGCTGCACTACGCCGAGTCAGCGCTTATGTATGTATTTATACTACAGGGCTTTGACTCGGTCGGGGGAGTTGCTGTGAGAGTGTGAGTTGCCTCGTGGTTGTTGCCAAGAGGTTCTTGTTGCTACGAGAGAGTCGTCAGATTAGGTATCAGTTTCGAGACCCGTCGCCACCAATCAACAGGTAAGCATGCGACTAATCTGAGTTCTGTTAATTCACCCCTAAGTTCTATTGACTTGTCGGGGCTTCACCCCTAACTTCTATTGACTTGTCGGGGCTTCACTCCGATCTAATTGTTCGCACATTTAAAGCAACAATATAATTTATTGGGACAATGCATCCCCTGCGCTTTATTTAAATACCCCTATCCTAGAACGCTACCCTGGCCTGCCTACCATTCCAGTACCAACGCATCCCCTACCTCTGAGCTACCAACCCCGCTGTGTAATCACCTACTGCGGGGGTAACCACCGCCGTGGGGTGTTACAATTTGGTGGAGCGCCGGGCACATGTAGGAGGCACCGACTACAATGTGACGGAGTCTCCGGTTATAATTGGGGAAAACATCCTTACCTCTTCCAGCCAGGGGATGTAATCAAATTTTTTTTTCTCTTCTCTCTTTTCTTTTTGCAAGGTGTAAAACACGCCTCATTTTGGGATAACCTTTTACCTGAGGTTATCTGGTGAAGACCCACCCTCCCACCCTTTGCATCATGAGTTACCTACACAGAATATAGCTTATTTTTTTTAACTTTTCTCAAGTTATGTATATTGTTTTAGTGTAGTACATTTAAGTTATTATGCATGGCTGAACCTGCTCAAAACTCTACTAGTCCTACTACTAAAGAGATTAGAAATCTGTGCGCAGAATTAGCAGCTATACAGGGGGAACAATTTAAATTCCAAGAATTTCTAGTCACAAATTTGAAAGGAATTTCAAACGAGATCGCGGCACACGCTGAGACGGCAAATCAAATACGTCTCCGCTCCGGCAAGATCGTTAACACTTCTAGCCCAAGCACAAGTAGGGTAGAAAAACAGTTAGCCATGAATAAGGGAGACGAACACACAAATACAATGAGTAAAATGGACTCACCTGTTTTAAGTAGAAGGGTAACTGAAGCACCTCAACCCATGCACATTAGTCGTCCACCATTGGATCCGGGTAGCTTCGCGGGGAAACCAGGAGAAGGTGTAAGGGACTATCTCCATAAGTTTGAGTTGATAGCGCGTGCCAATAATTGGGATGACCACCATAAGGCGCAGTATTTACCATGCTACCTTAATGGTACCGCACTAAACTGGTACAAAACCTTTGCCCAGAGAAATAGGGACGCCCAATGGGAAACATTGAAGCAGGGGTTATTAAAAGCCTTCATTCACGCGGCAGAGGAGGAAATGATGGAGGTCAGACTAAGGCAGAGGTTGCAGGACCTTAGTGAGTCCACAGAGCAGTACGCTTATGACATTATAGCTCTGTGTGAGCCAGTCAACCCCGAAATGACAGAGAAGGAACGGGTAAAACACATCGTGAGGGGCCTTAAACCATCACTAATAGAACAGGTACTGCCCTACAACCCACAAACAGTGGACGCTCTCATACAGTTCGTCCGCAGGGTAGAATCAGCCCGCTACCTAGCAGGAAAACGGGTAGACCTAATCGATGCACAGGGAATTCCCCCTAGTATGCCAGACGATACCCTCCAGAAGCAGGTATCAGATATGTCAAAGATGGTGGATGAGTTAGCAAAACAGGTGCAGAACCTGACAATGAACCCCCGCCCTCCACCCCAGAATTACAATCCTCAGCATCAATCCGTTAGGAATTACGGACAGGCCCCCAGCGGCTATAGGACCACATATAGTCAAAGAAGAACGGTGTCCGCGAGGCCTGTGTGCGCCTACTGTAAACGGGTAGGCCACGTAATCGCTAATTGCCAGACACGAAGGAGGAATGCAAATTTTCACGCGCAGCCTCGAGCCAATCACCCCCCATAAGGGCCGCGGTAGCAAGCATAACAGAAAACATCAACCCTGGGAGCACATTGAAAACTATAGGAACATTAGCAGGGACAAGGATCGACATTCTCATAGACACGGGCAGCTCAGTAAGCATAATCAATGACGACCTGGTAGGTACAAGCAAGCAACCAGCACCTCTAAATATGATTTTGCGAACTGCAAATAACAATTTACTTGCTGCACAATACCAAACTAACACTAACTTCCAAGTGGGTGATGTGGAATTCAAAGAACAACTTATAGTAGTAAAACACTTCCCGCATAGTTTATTGCTGGGCATGGACTTCCTTCAGAAACACCAAGCCGTTATAGATCTAGGGAACAACACAATTACACTAACACTGCAAAATTCGAAGGAGGTCACGGTAAGCTGCCAGCGAAAGCAAGAATGTCCTCTCATGCAAATTACACTTGAAGCAGATGCTGAAGAGACAAAAATGAAAGCAACATGTCAGCATGACGTAGAAATCCTTCCATTTGCAACCACACAGATAGACGTCAGAATACCCTCACTCCCTACAAACACATTATTACTGGAACCATGCATTAACACTATGCAGAAAAAACACGTTAACATTATACCGGGTCTGTGCAATAATAATCAAAATCAAAAGATACAAGTCCACAATAATACCGCCGCCCCTCAGAGAATATTTAAAGGGACAACACTAGCACTCGTACACGAAGTTGCATTAGTCCAGGCAGACACTTTCACACGTGAGACAACAAAACAAATAGACATCAAAGACGCCAAATTTAATATTAATTCACGACTAGAACCAGGACAACACGAACAGCTACGAAATTTACTCGACAGGTACAGACATACCTTCGCCACTAGCCTACAAGTGTTAGGGACAACAAACATTGCGGAGTTCAAAATAGAGTTGACAAACACGACGACACCAATTAGACAGAAGCCATACAGGGTGTCCCATAAACAGCGGGAAATAATAAACCAACAAGTGGAAGAAATGAAAGAGGCTGGGATAATAAAAGACTCACAGCTGGTGCTCACCAGTAATTTTGGTCAAAAAGAAATCAGGAGAATATCGGTTTTGTGTAGATTACAGAAAACTCAATGCACAAACAGCTGCATCCGCCTATCCCTTACCACTGATTGACGACCTACTTAGCTATTTAGGAGGTTCAAAATTTTACTGTACGCTTGACCTGCTAAGTGCATACTTCCAAGTACCTCTAGCTCAAGAAAGTAAGAAATATTCGGCCTTTTGTACGTCGGACGGAGAGTACGAATTCCAGACCTTGAGCTTCGGGCTCTCGAATGCCCCTAGAGCATTCACAGAGATCGGAAATAAACTGTTAGGCGACCTGCGATACGAAAAAGCACTCATATATCTAGACGATATAATAGTGTTCGCAAATACATTTCAGGACTTATTGGCAAACCTGGAAGCAGTATTTAAGAAATTAGAACAACATACGTTTAAGCTAAAACCCCAAAAATGTTTTTTCGGTATGGACAAAATAAAACTCCTAGGATACGAAGTATCGGCAGCAGGCATAGAACCTGATAAAGACAAAACTCAAGCTATTACACAGCTCAGAACACCTAGGAACGTCAAAGAAGTAAGGCAGGTCTTAGGTTTATTTTCTTTCTACAGGAGGTTCATTAATAACTTTGCAGCGATCGCGAGGCCACTAAACGAACTAACAAAGGCAGACCAAAAGTTTGTATGGGGCCAAGAACAGCAAGAAACCTTCCAGAAGCTGAAGGATTTAATGGTTAGGGCTCCGGTGTTGGCACATTTTATGCCGGGAGCCAAAACCCAAATGAACTGCGATGCCAGCATGCACGGCATAGCCAGTTGCCTCCTCCAAGAACGAGATGGAAAAATGCACCCAGTAGGCTTTGTGTCTAGAAGTCTAAGCAAAGCTGAAAAGAACTATAGTGTTTCGGAACAAGAGCTGTTAGCAGTTATGTACGGTTTTTCGAAGTTCCGCCAGTACATATATGGTTACCCTGTAACTGTAGTTACAGACCATGCTTGCCTGTGCCATATAAATAGGTTGAGAGATCTAACAGGGAGACTGGCACGTTACAGCTTAATGCTGCAAGAATTTGACTACACAATTCAACATAAATCAGGGATTAAACATAAGGACGCAGATTGTTTGTCTAGAATGCCAATAGACCCCCCTGAACCCGAAACAGCACAAGAGCAGGAAGACAGAATTACCTGTCTCATAGAACCCATAGAATTAGCTAAAAAACAAGAGGAGGATCCCCAGCTAAAACCCCTAATACAAGCCGTAAGACAGCCGGGTACAGCGAATGCTAAACTAGCACGACAAGCTGCAACATACGTGATGAAATCGAATGTCCTGTACCGAAAAAATGCTGGTACTACAGGGAACATGCACTTGTTAGTAGTACCTGATAGTTTAAAGCAGGAAATATTATATAATAGTCATGACGATCCGCTAGGAGGACACTTCGGGTTTTCAAAAACTATTCACAAAATTAATTCACATTACTATTGGATTGGAATGAAGAGGGACATACAAAATTATGTAAGAAGATGCACTTCCTGTCAGCAACGAAAAGGTCCAGTTAATCAGCGACCCGCAGGTTTAATGCAACCCATAAAGGTCAACTATATAGGAGAAAGGTTCTCCATAGATATCCTGGGGCCTTTCCCAAAGTCCTCTAGAGGTAACAGATACATAATTGCGGCTAGTGATTACTTTTCAAAATATTTGGAATTAAGGGCAATCCCAAAAGCTTCTGTTGAGCATGTCACTGAATTTATCTTGGACGACGTCATCTGTCGTCACGGCGCACCAAAATATATTCTTTCGGACAGAGGGTCCGTATTTATGAGCGAAGTGACACAAGAACTGCTTAAGATGATGGGAACAATATCGACTTTCACAACAGCCTACAGACCCCAAACTAATGGCCTAATAGAAAGGGCGAATAGAACTATCGCGCAAGTAATCAGTAACTACGTAAACACACAGCACACAGACTGGGATAATAATTTACATCAAATTCGGTTTGCCATAAACACAAGCAAACAGGGGAGTACTAAGTTCACACCCTTCGAATTACTGTATGCACGGAAACCGGTATCACCCCCAGACGTTCAATTACAGGGCACCTCACAAAACCTATTTGTGCAGCAAACACGGGAGGCAATAATAAAAGCAAGGGCGTTAGCATCCCAAAACATAGTAAAGAGCCAGAGAAAAAATAAAAAGTTATATGATTCAAAGAGGCGGCACGTCGAGTATAAAGTCGGCGATTTGGTGAAGCTATATACCCCTAAAAGGAGGGTAGGTAGAGCCACAAAGCTTTTAATGAACTACACCGGACCCTATAGGATAATGAAAAAACTTAGCCCCCTGAATTACGTAATTAAGGCCAGAAATTCCGTGAAACGCCAGAATGTAGAATTTCGTCTTATTATGCATAATGAGCATACAACACACTTGCGACACTTGCACAGCGGGTAAACACAATTGCCACATATAATTGAAACAAAAAAAATCGCCTACGTATCACTCAATGTCCATCAATACAAAAGTGCTGACATTATTACACGACGGAATGCGGAACCACAAATTCGTCCACGCTGCAGTAAGGCTGCGGCATAAGAACAAACAAACAGGAAACAGAAAGAGGTTAAAACATTAAACATCAGCAATATTTCTCAAATAGGTTAAGTAGTAAGTGATAATGCAAGACGTAGTATATCTTCGGACCTCCAGCTTAAGTTAGGCTAAAAGTGATAATCCACGCGATTCACTTTTACCTTTTAATTTTTTTTTGCTCTCTCTTTCTCGTGATGAAGAGAAAATATATCTGGAAGTGAAACTATAATGGGAAATCCGAGACGCGACCCTGTTATTCACTTAATACAGATATCTTTGTTCAGATACAGAAATTTGAACGATATACATTATTCCCCCCCCCCAGGAGTTCAGAGTAGGGCCGAGGGACACAACAGAGAGCCAATATAAAGAAGTATTCTTGAGGTCGGGAGCAGAGTTGAATATATAGGACATAAGGTTTAGTGGAGGTCAAAAAGTTATTTCATAAGTACTGTTATTCATATAATTGTTAGAATAAGATTAATTTAAGATAGGTATATGATAATGTGTTTTGAGAACTATAGGTTGATGTCAGGAATTCTTTTCTCTCCGCACCTTACACATGCGTTAGCGCATATAGAATAAATAATAGTAGAAAAAAAATCGAATAACGTACACTCTGGTACGACAACCAAGCGCTATTAAATAAATAAATGTCAGTTAACACGCAAGGCGAAGCAAATCATCGTGCAGAATAGATAAATGTAAGGTGGCAAATAAGCAAGTATAAATAAATAAAACAAAATTCTCTCACGACCAGGGCAGATAATATACGAGATGGAGCAGGGACATAGAAATTTTGAAACTCGCATCCTGTTTCAGTCGTCGAAATCATAGAAATAGTATTTATGACTGTTTGCATAGTAGTCATGGCCTTGTTAGCATACAGAATATTGAAGAAATTTTGTAAGGGAAAGGCGAACTCTTCAAACTCGACCACGGCGGAACCACAGCACACGTCACCTCAGGGAATTATAATTCTGGCAACACCAACCGATGCCGTCTCAGAATCAACACTAACATGACGGAGAAATAAATAAGGGAGATAAATAAAATAAATTAATCAAAGGCTCAAAATACACAAGGGGATGAAGGCAGGAAAGGCACAGGTATCCTCCACGAATTACGCAACACAGGATACGTAACACATTCCACATACGCGGAAGGGTACAGCAATTTTGGTTCACAAACTTAGAAACACAGATATTGCTTTCATAAACATACAATTCTGCTTGAACGGTAAGTGTCGAAAGCTAAAGTCTATCATGAATTCCGCTGACGCAAGTATTCGTCGCCTCACGCACAGAGCTTGACTTTGCACTTCTCAGTGGCGTGTAGCACTGCGACAAGTATATGAATAGAAAACGGAGTGTAAATATGGTTGTTTTTTTGTGTTTGTTGTGTTTCATTGGTCGCAACATCTGCAATATTCATATTTCTGTGTACTAATTTCAAAAACTAAGTATGTTTTAGAGGATGCCCTCCAGCAGGCAAGAGAAACCACTGTCTTCAGCAGCCTCAGCGACCCTCTTCCCCGGGTAACAGAAGCGAGGTATCAGCAAAATGCCAAAAACGGACATCTAACCACCGCTGACATACAATGCAACACACACACAAAAAAGTGTAATACAGTTACAGACAAAAAATCATTGTATAATGTACAAATTTAATTTTTTTCGAACGAACATACCTAGTCAAGCAGAACTTATGAGTAGTCGCATCACACCTGGATAACAGAACTTAATGTTTTTTTTCTGTTCTCTTTTTCTTTCCTTTTTTTTCTCAAAATTTGGAGAGGCAAGGAATCGGCAGGGGGACCGACTCACTTTCTAAAGTTACCTTTTCTCTGCTGTGTTTAGTCTCATCACGTAAGTTTTAAACCGCAATATAGTCCTTCCAACCTTATCCTAACAACATCCATCTTTGAAAGACAACCCTGTTGCTGCGCACCATTAGACCACCAAGAAGAGAAGCGCCCGACAAGAAAGGCCCAGGTCGAACGATGCCCACCAGTATGAGCACATCGGTAACTCACCACGGGAGTCGCGCCAGAACACGCAGCATTGGTGCGCCTCGAAGGAACGCCACTGCTTGGCCACAGCAATGCAGCATGCGTGGAAATAAATACTACGTTTCCGAGAAATTCGCTAAGTGTGCAGTCACTCAGCAGTTCTGTCCCAGCACCTTATTCATTCACGGCAGAGTTCACCGGGGAGGTCCGAAGCTACAGGGTAACTCCGCGAGCACAGTCTCAGCTAAACTACACTTCACGTAAAGTAACGATAAGAATACAGCAAAGATTGCGCATACTGCAACACTGGGCCACGGCGCCCAAGCTTGGCAAGATTGCGGTGCGCGGCCGCAACCACCCCTTACGTACTCACCTACCCTTAAAAAAATTTTCCCTGGTATCCGAGTCTTGGACAGCAGAGGACATCGGAGCATTTTCAATTGTATAAGGCTCAAACCATATTTTGTTTTTTTTTCTCTCTCTTTCTATCCACCCTCGTCTAAGTAGACAGTTTTAGTACCCCCTACGATGTTTGTCCTCCTTTTCCATTTTAAATTCCGGGTCGGAATTTGGCGAACCTGGGACCGATGTAGCGGACCAGGAAGAGCTTTGAGAATTGCACATATTTCGTATACCAGGAAGTGTGAAGTTCAGGTTAGCAGAATTCGTCCACGCTGCACTACGCCGAGTCAGCGCTTATGTATGTATTTATACTACAGGACTTTGACTCGGTCGGGGGAGTTGCTGTGAGAGTGTGAGTTGCCTCGTGGTTGTTGCCAAGAGGTTCTTGTTGCTACGAGAGAGTCGTCAGATTAGGTATCAGTTTCGAGACCCGTCGCCACCAATCAACAGGTAAGCATGCGACTAATCTGAGTTCTGTTAATTCACCCCTAAGTTCTATTGACTTGTCGGGGCTTCACCCCTAACTTCTATTGACTTGTCGGAGCTTCATTCCGATCTAATTGTTCGCACATTTAAAGCAACAATATAATTTATTGGGACAATGCATCCCCTGTGCTTTATTTAAATACCCCTATCCTAGAACGCTACCCTGGCCTGCCTACCATTCCAGTACCAACGCATCCCCTACCTCTGAGCTACCAACCCCCCTGTGTAATCACCTACTGCGGGGGTAACCACCCCCGTGCGGTGTTACAATATTATGTTACGGCCCCCAACTCTATCTTCATCCTTTCATTCATTCATTCATTCATTATCTGTTTATCCTCCTCTAATGTAGGACTTACCCCCCCAGGACTTACAAGCGGGTGCCTGGGGTCAGAGGCCCGTCGAGGAGCAGACACTCATGGATCAGACAGAGCATCCAGGATGGGTGATCAGCCCGATGCCTGGTATGGGATGAAGGAAGTAGATGAAACGAAATGTTGGTGAAATGGCTGAAAGGAAAGGTGATGATGGAGCAGTTGGTGGAATGAATGGCGGGGGAAACCGGAGAACCCGGAGAAAACCCGCCCAGACGCCGCTTCGTCCACCACAAATCCCACATGCAGGTCCCTGGGATTGAACCCGGGCTGCCTCGGTGGGCGGCGAGCGGTCTAACCACTCGGCCACGGCGCCGCCTATCTTCATCCTCATTGTTAAAATATGTGTCTGTACATGGCAAGAAGGAAGTAATCATGTGTTTCAATATATTCAGATGAATGTGCTAACCTTGAAAATTACTGTTTACTGAATTACTGAACGATTTGTTTGAAATGTCTGCACTTTTCTATAGCATTTTCTTAGCAACATTTACTTACATAAAACATTAAATTTTGTTTGCATGAATATGCTAATCTCCAGATTAGCAATAGCAATGTGTTATAAATTGAATTTTTTTAACAGTAGCAAATAATAAATACCTATATTAAAATAACACAATTCAGCTGATAAATTATAGGCTTCCAGGGCTACATTTTGCAGCAGCCCACGATAAATATAAAATAAAAGATATCATTTAGAATAATTGCTCTCAAAAAAGCAGATATTTCAATCAGACTAGCATATTCAATAAGATGGCTGTTTTGCAAGGTTAGAAAAACAAACAAAATCTCACAAAACCCAGAGTCCTTTGTCAGCACAGTGGAAATTGAGCTTTACCATTCACAGAAGTACTCAATTTTGCATTATTGTCCATTTCTTTCACATTTTTAAATATTTTAAGTTATTTAGCTTATATCAGCTGACTTACTTACTTTATAATGATATACATATTTAACGTCTTTTTCAAATCTGCACCTGAAGATTCCTTTAAGAAGGAAAATAGAAAATATCTGTTAAATGGGGCGCCATTTAACTGTTGCATATGGGTCCATATGTGTTTTTTGTTTTTCATCATTGCAACTTGTCACCGTGCTGAACTAAATATGCATTAACTGGGCTTATCAAAGATTGATAATGCAAGCACAATCACAATAATCTTAAGCACTTCAAAAACCCATTTTAAAGTGTTTAATATGTTTAAAAATTTTACTGCACCTTCCTAAGAAGAAAGCAATAAAATCAAATGTTAATACATGAAATAAATCTAAGTAATGTGTTGATACCATTCACAATGAAACTGTAAAACATAAAAGCTTTGCTTGTGCTGTTAGAAATGCCCCAAAAATAATTTTATATCCTGCACACTCAGTAACATTAAGCTTCTCAGTACTGGTATCGTAAAATCACAAGTTTCTAGAAGCACCAAACTGCAAATACATTGCAACACATATTGTAGACTGCATTAACATTTCTTTGTGTCATTCATCTCTTGAATGACATAAAATTTGGCTGATATATTAACTAACCTGCCATTCAGTAAGGGACTTCTGTGAAATGAGAGATGATCGCACTCAACAGTTTACATTTTTAAATGAGGTTGCTACTAGCCCAATTTGATGAATGAGAATTGTGTGCTTTATAACCTCAGTAACAGATAAATACTAAGAAATTCCAACACCTTTATATTAAGCATGGCAAGGTGGAAGAAGTAAATGGGATGTGTAGCTCAAGAGAGGGCATGATAACTTGCATTGCAGTTGTACACTGTTTTAAAATATGCAAGTGCAAGCAGAAAGTTTGAAATAAACAAACTTCTATGTTAACAACAGTAGAAAGTTTGTCGTGAAACTAAAAGCTTTTGAGTTTAAAAAATTATAAATTCTTAGCTTTAAACAATGCTATATGAGTTTCTCTGTCCATAAAGGAATTTAATATGGAGGCACCTTATTCCTTTGCCCACATTTATCTTAAATTGCACTTTTCCCCTACTTCTATTTTAGATGCATTTCTTTCTGTAATCCGATAAGGTGCATCGATGAAATTGTCAGTCTAGAAGCTAGCTGTTCTACCTAAACTTATTGAATAAATTGCTAATTATAATTTATCAAAAATTACCAATTTTTAAAAATTGGAATGATTTCTATGCTGCAAATGAAAAATGATTTTCTTTGTTTCTGATCATAAGAAAAACTTTTAGCTGGAATGTTTCAAGGAAGCTATCATAGTTTTCAAAAAGTTCACTCAAAAAACAACATCGTTTATGAGAAATGTGCACCTGAAAATTCTTGCAAAAAATTATTAGGTTCTACGATATAACATGCACAGATCAGCTTACATTGCTTATGTTTGAAAAAATATTTTCTCAAATTAGAATCTATGTTGGCTGTCATAGTCAGAAACTAACATCTGATTATCCAGTACTCTTAAATGTCTTGTTTTAATTAGTGTGACAACACTTAAAACAGTACATGAAGTGAAATGTGTTTTAAGCAACATCTTTATTGCAGTTTTGTGTTACTTTAAAAATCTGTGTGCTAATAAAATTAAAATGTAGAAAACTAAAACTCATCCATATTGTTTAGAACAATAAATGCAGCATGCTTTAAGCCAGTTAATACTGACCTGATGCTTGGTGATGACATAGCATTGTACCCAGAGAACACGTTGACTGACATTGCCTGTAAATAAATGCATATGCAACGTAATACAAAACGTAACATTTATAACATTCCACTGATTAATTTACAGCATTGCCAAAATGGCGCTGAATAGATGTTTGTTTTATCCCTCTACTTCTGTCCGTTTCTCTGACATTAAGTGCTTCTATGGCTAGTTTATCCCAGTCATGCTCATTCCCTTCCACTGGAAAATTTTGGGGCCAATATTGTAGAGAACGGAACATGCAGCAATTATTCGAGTGGTTGTTCTTATTATTTCTAAGCTTCTGGCAGAGGCACGGAAATCTGCGCTTAAGTACACCAAATGTTCTTTCAACAGAAGTCCTGTTTGGTATTAGTGCACCGTTACAGCGCTGCTCAGGAACTGTTTGTGAGTCTTGTACCGATGTATACAGATATTTGGTTTGGCGGTAACCCCCATCAACAAGAAAAAAAGAGTTCCTGAGGTCCCTATCCTAAAGACGTACCTCAACCCCACTATTGTAAAAAATTCTCGAATCGCGTGTTGATCCGGGTCGTCGTATTGCTGTATCAAAAATCTGAAGCTGAGGTACTGTTACAGCTTGGACATCCAACCTTTTCTGATTCGGTAGACCTCTGCATCTTGACCTCCAAGGTTTATAATGGGTATGTGTGTACAGTATATATCCATGGATATTTGGGAAGCGTCTCATATTAAAAAAGTAAACTTTCACTACACTCGCTGAATAAAAAAGAGCATTCTTAAAAAATGATCCGCGTGCGTGTCTGTGAAGAGCATTACTCAAAAACAAAAAGTGCGTTAAATACCAAACTTGGTGTTTAAGTTCGGTATCTTCCAAAGATAAGACACGAAAGTTTTCATGAAAATCCCCCATTCCAAAATACCCCTTACATGGAACACTTTTCGAAATTTTTATTTTCTGAAACATGTCTAACGATTTTGATTAACATACTATATTGTAAGAACATATCTAAATGACAAATAAAACGCATATCTTGAATTTACAGAGAATAGTCTGTTGACACTCCTTTCTGAACGAATTATATATAATCATTCGCTATATTTTATGTTTCAAGCGACAAAATTAAAGAACCTATTTATCGTAAGTTCTTTCCAAAAATTCCCAAAATGCAAGGTCGACTGGCTTCAGCATGATTTGATGTAATACGAGACGTTCTTAGTAACATACATCAACGTATTCAAAGCTCACTACATGCAAATGTTGTTTTGATTTGTAGCTTCAAATTAACGAAATGAGCAAACGGTCCAAATTTTGCATAACCTAATTCACTTTTGTTTATAAGTATTTACTCATATAGATGATTATTGCTTTAATTATACAATAATTTGAAGGTTTATAAGTATTACTTTATTTATCCTCTTGCACTGCCATCTTTGGAGAGCTATGATTACAACATTTTATATCACAATTCTCTCCAGAGATGGCAGGACAAGCAGTTTAGCAAAGAATATTTATAAACCCTTGTTGCTTATAATCCTGAATATGTGCAAACAAATGTGTATTTACTAATTCAAAATTGGACCAATTGCTCATTTTTGTAAAGATTCATTCTTAAGGGTGTTTTAGTTATAAATTAACCAGTTATTCGTAGAAAAATTTGATGTACTAACACACGAAAATGTTAAAAACACACTGTACGGACAGAGACGCTATTAATTTGATTTCTGTCATTTTAAATGTTCTCTAACATCATTCATTACCTTTAATATTCTTTTTAATGTCAGTAGCAATCAGTCTCCAACAGATAGTCCAAACATTAAAGGTTAATAACCATTCATTTTGACGAACCAGTAGGCTAAGTATAATTTTCAAGTTTAGTTTACGTGTGTTGTAGATTATGGTAGTAAGGTGTCATAAAAAGTACACCATTGAAAAATCATGTTGGTTCTCCAAGGCTCGTGGTGAACTCAGTTGTATTTTCAGTGTACCTATATTTGGTAGGACTTAACCTTTAGATAATAAGATTGATGTAGGGTGGCTGTTTATTTTGACATTGAGGTGTAGGGTCATAAGGTGGTAAGACATACTCTCTTCTACCACACCTTGACCATTTTTATGCTTTCAGTTTCAAATTTTCGATTTTTCCTTACAAAGGTAATTTTAACATTAAGAAACAGAAACATATTTCATTGTAGCCAATTTATGGATAACGCCTAATGCATCTGAAACTCAGGTTTGTTATTGCCGAATAACCAGTTGTATTTATCCACTATTTTTGTAACGTATGATATAAGCAAACAAA
Organism: Deroplatys truncata; assembly: GCA_030765065.1. Classification (NCBI taxonomy): domain Eukaryota; kingdom Metazoa; phylum Arthropoda; class Insecta; order Mantodea; family Mantidae; genus Deroplatys; species Deroplatys truncata. Next base: position 474,595,110 of record CM060990.1, read on the forward strand.
ATTAAATGCACCTTTTGTGCCACATAAAATAAAGCTAGTATCCCAAATTGTTAATTTTAAAGCTACTCTGGTAAATGCACATAGTAAAATACAGAGACATCTGCTCTTTAGGGCCACAGAAAAACATAGAAACCAGAGAGCTGAACTTTGTTCAGACTTCGGAAGCCAGATCTGCTCTGGATTTAATATAGGGTAAACATTAGCCTAATGCAAAGGTCTATTAAAATCGCCTTAAAAATGTTATACACATAATGTTAATATATCGGTACCCTATATAATATATATCTTAAATAAAGCACTGCACAGATAAAATCTTATCTCTTTATTGAATTCTACTAGTAGGAGTAGTAGCATTGTGAACAGTTTTATTCTGCTCTTGTAGAATACAACAATCGCATGGGCCTCATTGTCGTACATGTTTTACCTGTTCCTATAATCTAACAATGTGGTATAGCATTAAATATATACTATATGTACATGTACTAGTAAGTACACTATAATGCATACCAACATAGTGATGGAGAAAGAAACAAATAATGAGCATGAATTACAATTATATTACAAATACATACACTGCTGCGACCCTTAAGAACTCACTGTTATGTACCCCTCCCTTTCTGCCGGTCTCCAGGGCAATTAACCTCCTTTGCCGATTCTTAGGGTGGAATTCTTAAACGTTCCAAATACGTCCTTAAAGCTTCCTTCGTTAAGGACGTAATAATGAATGTATCTCCCTTAAATGTGAAATCGTATTCTTGAAGTTTCCTTACAGTTACCCTAAAGAAGGGAAGAACCAAAGGTCTCCTTCTACTGCATGAAATAGTCGGCATCCAAATAAAGATAAATATTCCCACGTGTTAATCGTAAAACTAATACGATGCATAAATTATCACATTGTTATAATAAATATATTCATAGTTTGATGTCATTATGCATTCTAATTAAAATTAATTTTTGATAGCACTCTGCATTTGGATAGAATAGGAATGGAAGTTTAAAGGGAAATTAGTTTATATTGGAAACAAAAGCAACGTGCCAGCAAGGTCCCGCGCTTCTCGCGTGTCTATAAACAGCGTGTTCTTGTAATTGTGATTGAAAATGGAAAAGAAGCGATTTTCAGAGCAATAAAAGCCTTTTGTATTGCATCTTATAGACAAATACAAGAGTGTAGTGGAGAATAAAGAAACAGATGGTGCAACCTTTCAAGAAAAACGCAAAACTTGGACCGAGATACAAGAACGGTTCAATTGCGAATCGGACAATTTGGAAGTTAGTTATCCACTCCTGCTTTTTAATACCACATTAAACAGTTCTTGGTTCCTTTGTTTGGTTTTGTTCGTTAGTGTGACGAGTTAGCTATTACCTTCTGTTGCAGGGAACCGTTACCCAACTTCAAAAATGTTGGGATAACATTAAAACCAAAAGAAAGCTACAGTTGGCCGCTACCAAACGGGCCAGATTGTCAACAGGAGGTGGCCCAATACAAATATCAAAGGATGATGACAATGCAGCGGATGCTATCATCCTAAATGCAACAAATTTAGAGCTTGAGGATGCCTTGGATAGCGATACGGTTATGCTGCTTACATGTAAGTTGCAATAAAGGAAATCCGTTTTTATATTACTTTCTGAAATTTGTTTTGGGTAGAATATAATACACATTAGTACCGAAATCTTCATCTTTGACATATTCTTGCATTTTTATTAATCAGTTTCTGCTCTGAATGGCCCTACAATTTCTCCTGCACACTAATTTAAATGTAACTAATAAAAGCTGCAGGTTTAAATTAACTGAATTCCACAATTAACTAAAATTTATTCCGGTTTTGTAAAGAATGTATTATTGTCTTAGGTGCATCTGAACAGAATCAAAACTACGAGCTCTCTAGTGAAGTGTTTGTGCCTGCACAATCGTTAGCCACAGTGGGAGAGCCTAGAGCTTTTGCAGAAAATGAAGTCCCACAAATTGATCTAAATGGTTAGTTACCTTGTTGTTATTATTATTATTATTATTATTATTATTATTATTATTATTTAAAGGCATTTGTAGCACAATTACTCAGATGATAAGTAGGTAAAATGCAGGACCTAATCTAACAAAATAATAACAGTAACTAATAAATGAAAACTATCAATATTCTAGCATGCATATGTTATCCCAACAGATCCTTTATTACTTAATTACATATTTTAATGTTACATATTTATGAATGAGTATAAGACTAGCTTTTAGGATATACACTTGTAGGAATGTTGTACATAAATTTTATTTTACATTTTTTTACTTCTTTGTTATATGTAGTGTTACATATTTGCAACCATACTACATAATTTCACATATTTTAACATTATTGGTGAATTATTATACATTTTTCGGTTATTCTTGTGCTTCTATTGAATTATTATTATTATTATTATTATTATTATTATTATTATTATTATTATTATTATTATTATTAATTAAATGCCGTAGCAAAAAGGTAAAAATAATTTGAACCTTTATTATTGTGCTATTGATACAATGTTGTCAATCCCATATACTAACGCTACATTCAAAGTTATTATTACACGATTTCACTGAGAACAACAGTGACTCATTTTAATACGCACTGTTGAATTCTTTCGAATTTGAGCGATCTTTCTCTGTAATATAAAAGTATGTTGTCAGAAGGAATATGTGTATGACAAGAGAACATTTGGAAAAGCAAGTATATTATTATTGTTGTTGTTATTGTTGCTGTGCATCCGGTTCCAATGTAACTTGTCTTTTTTGTCTTTCAGTACTTTGTAGCAGAATTAACTGATAATGATGATTAATATAGTAACCTCAATTGACTACCTGTAAGCTTCTGTTTTCTAGCAAGGAAATAAAATGTTTCATTTTACATAGAATTACAACATTACACATTTATTTATATATTTAGCCAATTTGGTTACATATTTATGTGCATATTTCTAAAATTGATGTTACACAAAATCCGGGGCCTAATCATCAGTGTCCACCATTTGTGAAGCCGTAGGTAGTAAGAACGGACGGTAAACACCAGTAAAAGCGCTATTTTGTATGCACTAAGTTACCTGTAAAATATGTGTTACCAAATTGTCGCAACTTGATACTGCCTGAAATATGTGCACTACAGAGCGTTCGCTATATTGTGGGGCCGTGGATCGCGCGTATGCGTGCTCCGCGCACTGTCCATTACATTGGGGGTTTTCCGTTCTAAATCTCCCGCGTTGGTTATTTACGAGTGACAGTAGCTTGCACTATAATGAGTAAAAGGTAGGTAAAGATAAAGGTACGTATCATGGAGGGGCCACCGGAAACGGGACAGAGCACCGCACGCAGGCCAGTCGTTCCTTTATGCTTCCAACGTGACCCCTGGGAGGGAAGGATGAGGTAGGGACACGAAGGGCAACCAGATCCGGATACCGAATGGGCGCAAACATGGACGGGGTCCCTAAAGTTTATAGATATAACGCATACGAAGCCGCACGGTCTCTGCCCACAAGCCACCAACCTCCAGGTTCCCCCGGAGCGGAGCTCCACGCTAAGGAGAGACCTATCTGAGCGGTACCACAGCGACACCAGGGAAGAAGCCTTTACAGAGCGCAAGCCAGCGCCCAGCCCAACACGCCCAATACCATCGCCTGGTTCTACAACCCCGAAACAGATGACAAGGAAGATGATGGGTACAGGAAATGAGAGTAAGGAGAATCATGGTAGAAGATGAACCGCCCCAGCATTCGCCTGTCGACCCTGGGAAACCACGAGAAACCCATGGGTCAGAGTGGGCGATCGCCGGGGATCGATCACGCGTCCTCACAGCAGTAACCGTCTGAGCCATCCCGCTCGGTCACTATAATGAGTACTAACCTTGTTATAAGTGGTGTTGAAAGTGATGCCCAGCCGTATAAATTCTTCTTGCGTAATTCTCATAACTTCTGTTCTTATATTAACCTTAAGTTGTCTAGCTTTACTTTTTAGGGTTCGAATGATGCAGCAATTTCATCAATTTTTTTCTCCATTAGAACATTTGGCTTTTGCTTCTTAGGTTTAGCGTTTAGCGGTGCCGTTGTCCTAATCTTATTAACCAGACGTCTAACAGTTTCTCTGCCTGTAACTGGAATACCAGGAATTTTGTTCTAAAATTGTCCACACACCTGTCTACATGATTCGGGTTTTACGTATGCATCATACATAAACATTCGTTGTTCAAGCGCGAACTTGGGGTAGAACAGCAACAATAGCAAGAACACTCTTAAGCAAATCGCGCATAACACTTGAATAAACTTTCACCTTTGAGATGCACAATGCACAAATACTAGTGCTTAAAGCGCGAACAGGAGGTAGCAACTGACGAAATACGAGTATAACACAGCTGATAAACGTAGCCTTGCGCGAGTCATTCACCAGTATTGCGCAGTAGAAGAACACCGAGGTCACTGCTGGGCAGGCGGAGCATGCATACGCGCGATCTGTGGCCCCACTGTACAGTGACCGCTCTGTATTATCCTCTTTGTGATGCTGACTGCTGACATACTATTTACTTTTGTCACACTGAGGACCACTTTCCTTAAGCTTTGATGCGAGACCTTAGACGGTGGAAGCATCAAGTAGATGGTCAGTTTTTCTGTTTTTTATTGCGGTGAATGAGACTAGTCTATGTTCACTGAAAGAAACTATTGTAGGTGCCGAATTTAAGGTGTATTATTAAGAAAGAAAGCTTAAGCTTGTTGATACACAAATTTGTAGAACTCAAAGAAGTGACTTTCACAAGTCACTTGGTCTTCAATTGTGTGTCAGTAGACTTGTGTGACGTTTGCCTCGGCTGGTGCTTCAGGCTTACGGCAGGTCAAGTATTAATGCCATAGTAAGGGTAACAGGTAATTCGGTCATATATTTTCTTACATGAAACTGTCTCATGTTGGAAGTTTCAGCGAAATATTAGCGATTCACATTACACCAACGACGACCTCGGCAGTATTGCCTCATCTCATTTCTATTTCAATAGAAATTACCCCAGTCATCGTCTCTGTAGAGGAAGATGTTACAAGTAGCTTTAAATTATAAAGAATAATAAGATACTAAGCCATTCATTCTCTAAACTAAGGAAGGAAAGCGGACCGTGGAGACTCTTGATAGGTAATTAGAATATATTTTTAGCGGTAAATATTGGGAATAAATTGCAAATTTACACTTAGTTCAGCTGAACATCACAAGCTCCTTTACTAATATTCTCTGTTTCAAACAGCAAGGCTTATGTTATATGGCAATTGATAGAAATGTAAGTAAGATTCAAGTATGCACTAAGAAATCAATTCCAAAAGATGAAGCAATTGTTAAACTGTATAAGCATTTACAAATTAGTGTAAAATAATTAGGAGTATAAATGACAAAGGGTGTGAACTCAGATTAATATACTTCTCTTACTAAAACTAATGTCAAAACTGGTGTAGCTTTGCTGGAAATTCACTGCAATTACATTAATGCTACACAAAATGTGTTTAATTTTCTGTTGTTTATAAAGCCTTGGAGGCAATTATTTTGTATCTCCATCTGCAAACCAGACGGATTTTAATGACAAAATATTAATTTTTTCAAATTAAAACTAGTGACATATTTCCTATCAAAGTGACCTGGTTACATAATACTAACCAGCAGTGTGTGTATGCATTATATCGAGTTTTTTTGCATATTTGTCACTTATTTTGACATTTTATATGTTTATTGAAGGTTATTGTACACATTTGTAAGAAGATATGGCTTCTTCATAGCCGTAAGTGATATTTTACCCCATCCTAACATTAAGCTCACCCCTCAAAAACGTGGAGCTTACGTGTCAGATATTTCTTCCAGAACGTATTAAAATGTTTAGCAAGAGCAAAATAGGTTCTGGCTATAAATCCTTTGATGACTTGTGCTTATTAAACGAACAGAAATGTATTTTTTTTTAAAAAAAAATATAGAGTCAACTGAAAAATTCAACGCCACAACCGGGATTTGAACACGGTGGCGTTGAATTTTTCAGTTGACTTTATATTAAAAAAAACTTGCCCTACACCAGGCTAAGGTCTATTAAAAGTATAATTAATTTATATAATAACAACAAAAGAAATGTAAATGTTAAATACAAAGTGTTTTGTGAGTAGGAAAATCTGATATCAGGTATAATAAGAGTTTCATTTTTGATCTGGTTACAAAATTCAATCAATTCATAGTACATGAATTACATATTTGCAATAAATTATGGGATTGGGAACCTAAATAGAACAAATAGAAATAGAAAATGCATATCTAACCCTTTTCCAGCCTTAGCTCTGGAGTTGATCTTCTGTAGCTTTAATATTAATATTACATAATAAGAACCATTTACATTCTGTAAATCAGAACATACACAATATTAATAAAATGAGTATTACTAGAATGTGCAACATGTCAAAACTTGGGGGTAATGGAAAAGAGAAATATCTTATATGTTATATTCACATGACCTTCTTTACCCTGTATCATTTATTAACGGGTATGAAAACTTGTTTTGCGAAGGCTTATTTTTCTGTCTAGTTAACTTTAATCGAGATAAACTGTTTTAGAACTAGCTACATTACACGTTTCGTTACAAATGCATTGCCGGCCTTCGTAGCCGTGGTCGCTGGAGTGTGTAGCTTCGGCGCTCCGCCATGCGAAGGGTCGCGGGGTCGAGTCTCGCCATAGGTGTTTTGTTGTGTGTGTGTGTGTGTGTGTGTGTGTGTGTGTGTAATTGCGGTAATAAGCGGTAATGCAAAACATCAAAAGCACAGTAATGATAAACGGGGTAAGTAGTATAGAAATGAGAGAGCTGTATCACTTAATATGCATGGAATTTCTATTCATATGCAAATGAGCTCCCCTCAACCACTTCCCCCATTCCACCCCCACCTCCATGATAGTTTTAGTTGCAGCTGAGGGTCATAAATCTTGTTGAGTACAATGAAAGCTTGACAGTTAAGCAATTAAGGCTGTCAATCAACTGTCAAAACGAACAAAGGGGTTATAAATTTAAGGTTCTGTAACAAAGGGGAGATGTTTTTCCTACCCATTCCACATCCGACCACTTCTGCACCTGTGCCAGTTACCCACCCCCACTTCCATTGTTTCTCGAACACGTGCGGGAACAAAGAGCTTACTGGACAAAGGAAGGGATTTCTATTGTGTGTCTTTCTATTGTCCGGGGCAAGGCTACTTTCTGGCATACTCATTCCACTAGCTTTTAACAAAAGAACAATGCTTACCCTTCAGCTGTCAAAATGAACAAAGCCCATGATGAATTAGGGTCGTGACAAAAGAGAAACAGGTTCTATTGTCCGGGGCAAGCCTTTATTTCTCATTCCACTGCCACATAACAAAGCCGGTCCCTTTCCATTGTTTCTCGAACACTGCTAGCTTAACAAAAGAATCTGATGGTAGTCTTATGCTAGTCCTGTCCATGTTCGCGTGAAAGAGAGAGAAGCTTGTTTACCAGCTCTACGTAAACAACGACAGTCAGCCATCATTATTTTTGCCCTGAGGGGCTGTTCTCTCCGATGTTTTACGAGATCCTACGAATATATCCGTGCATAGTTAAACAAGCTCTCTGTTTATGTAGTTGACTTTTCAATCGCGATATAAAAATGTATTTAACCTATGTCATTACATGCATTAAACCTCTGCGTGGATATCCATAGATCGGTGTTCGATTCTTACTGTAATCAAACGTTTATTGCTAATGAGAAATTTATGATTGATATTATTATATCATTACCTTAATTAATAAAAGGGCGTTCAGAAGATTGTAGCTCGAATCTCACCAAGTGACTCTAACGCGTAATAACTATTAAACTATGCACCGCCAGATTAAAAATGTATTTATCAAATATAATTTAATTTTTATATATCATTACCCTAATTAATGAAAGGGTGTTCAGAGGGTTCCAGCTCGAATCCTACGCAGCAAACTCTAATGCTTAATAAATATTAATCTATGCAAGGTCAGATTAAAATGCATTCAACAAATATAATTTAATTTTTATATATCATTACAATAATTAATGAAAGGCTGTTCAGGGGGTCCTAGATCGAATCTGCGAACTCTAATGCGCAATAACTATTAAACTATGCACGGCAAGATTAAAATGTGTTTAATAAATATAATTTAATTAATGAAAGGGTGTTCAGAGGGTTCTAGCTCGAATCTGCAGAACTCTAATGCTTAATAAATATTACTATGTGAGTATTGGGCGGTCAGATTAAAAACGTGTTTAACAAATATAATTTAATTTATACGACATTACAATGTTTAACGAGCTGTATTCTTAGAAACCCAGAGGCCCCTAGTTCAAAACTTACCCTGCGAAACGCTATAATAACTATTAAATTATTGAAGCAGGGGCGGTCGGATTAAAATTGCATTTAACAAGTATCATTGTTTATATGAAACCACCGCGAATACTTAGATATCCCGATGCCTAGACACCATTTTTTCTTCTCTCTTTTTCTTTCTATCTATCTCTCATATGATTTTCGCTACACGCTCTTCTTGCATAAACATTCACATGATTTATCCTCGCATTCTTCTATTAACATTCATATGATTTCACTACGCGTTCTTCTTCTGAAAACATTCATACGATTTTCTCAACACATTCCTCTATTGACATTCACATGATTTCTCCTCGCATTCTTCTATTAACATTCTTATGATTTCACTACTCGTTCTTCTTCTGAAAACATTCATACGGTTTTCTCAACACATTCCTCTATCGACATTCACATGATTTCTCCTCGCATTCTTCTATTTACATTCATATGAGTTCACTACGCGTTCTTCTTCTGAAAACATTCATATGGTTTTCTCAACACACTCCTCTATTGACATTCACATGATTTCTCCTAGCATTCTTCTATTAACATTCATATGATTTCACTACGCGTTCTTCTTCTGAAAACATTCATATGGTTTTCTCAACACATTCCTCCATTGACATTCACATGATTTCTCCTCGCATTCTTCTATTAACATTCATATGATTTCACTACACGTTCTTCTTCTGCCAACATTCATATGGTTTTTTCAACACATTCCTCTATTAACATTTATATGATTTCTCCTCGAATTCTTCTATTAACATTCATATGGTTTTCACTACACGTTCTTCGAATGAAAAGAGACTGAATGATGCCTAAAAATTAATTATAGCAAGGGATGCAAGACGCCATTTACGATTTGCTCGAAACCGGTCTGGATGCATGGGTTCGAATCCTAGGAGTGATTACAAATTCATCTTCTAATAACTCCAAAACTAATTGAAATAATGACGGTAAATAAACTTTATTACTTTTATGACATTAGCTCGTTTCTTGTGCATGTATATTAGAGTACCAGGTGTCATGGGTTCGAACCTTAATTTTGAAATCTCAATTATCTCAGAAACTAACATGGATAGAGGAGCGGGACAAAGCATGATTTTTAGCTCCTATGATGGACAATTAATGCCTTAATGCGTGGCAAACAGTCTTAATGCTTTTAATTTATACAGGGCTCAAGTCTTTTAGGATACAAATTTCACCATTATTTAAAGTATTTTCACAGTCATTTAAATTATTGCTCACAATGCTTAATTTCAGTGAATATAGGTAGACTCGCTCGAGCTAACTCTCAGCTATGCATTGAATTGTATACAAAATTGTCCGTATTTTTTCATCGTATACCCTGTAATGTTATATAAGGATACTATCTTAACGTGTTTCGGTGATGTAGATGTCTCAGCACCCGCTTCTTGCCGAAATGTTTCTTGTAGGTGCCGATGGTGCTTATTCTACCCTCAATAGCGTCAGCATTCATTGCATGTTTGCAAAACTGTTCCTCTTATTCTTCCTCTTATTGCACAGCCTGAAACGTTGCACAATGAAAGTCTTAGAAAACTATCTTTGTCAACTAAAGGCAACCTGAAAAGAATTACATTTTTTGTTATGATACATGTAAAATGAAGCATATGATACATGTAAAATGAAGCACAAAGATTTGTATAAACATTCGGATATTTAGAGTTATTTCAATGCGCTAGATATAATAAAACTCAAAGCATGTGATATTGTGATTTCGTAAATTTTTTATAAAATTCTATAATATGCATCTTTTTATCTTTATATGTAATATCAATGAGTCAGTTGTTTTATTTATGAATTTTTCATTGTGAAATAGGAGAACATTCAATACTTAAGTTTGACACTTCTACGCACCTTCATTGCATGTAAAAAAGACAATTTACATGTCTTAAATTTCCCCATCCCTGTCATACCGTTATACAGGAGGTATACGTTCCCAGGTATTTCTGCAATCTCTGGATCGGTTAACGAATTATAGCGCTCTGGCAAGAACACTTGGCAGTCCTCCAGCGAAGATACGATGCTGGTACCATATGTTGTTTGAACTCTCTTTAAGGTGTTTATCTCATAGTTCAGACCTATTTCAAGATCTTGAAATCGACGAGTCGGTAGGAAACTACGCTCTTCAACCATCTTGTTAAGTCTATCAGCTAAACAATCTGTAACAGACATTGCCATGAATTATTATTTTCACTACATTATTCAAGTTGAAGAACAAGTTATACACTTCTTTATATTAGAACTAGGGTGTGTGTATGTTTCGTAAGTATGCCTATGAATGTGTAGAGAAACAAAGAACGAATGGAGAAGATCGTGTGAATATTAATAGAAGAATGTGCAGTAAAAATCGTATGAATGTGTAGAGAAACAAAGAATAAGTACAGAAAATCATGTGAATGTTTAGTGAAGATGAGCCAGCAGAGAACCAAAGAATGAGTAGAGCAAATCGCGTGAATGTTAACAGAGCATGAACCTGCAGGGAAACAAAGAATGAATAGAGGAAATCATGTGAGTGTATAGTGAAACAAAGAATGAGGGGGAAAATCGTATGAATGTTTATGTAAGAAGAATGTGCGGCGAAAATCATGTGAACTGGAGAAGAGTACGCAGTGAAATCCATGTGAATGTAAAGCACATATTAGAAAATATGATGCTCTTTGCAACGAATCGTCTTTTATGTACTGTAACGTTTAAACAAAATTAAATGCATTGTAAATGCCAACAGTTATTTTGTATAGTTATGTAAAAAACTTACCTTGCATTGTTATGTGTTGATATGTACTGTACGTGTAGATGGCCTGCACCTCGCGTTGCTTTTAAACTTCTTTAAAACTTAAAGGTAAAGTTAATAAGTACACAACAGTCTAACATGCGCAGATATCTGTTTATATAGGGATCTAAACCCCCTCCAGGCAATGCCGACACGTCATCATGGCTGTGATGCTTACACTCACGTGATTATTGCAGCCAATGACATCATCTCTTGCTGCGCATGCGCAGAGGCTCTCGGCACTTCTATCCCTACTTGTTTCACTTTCTCTCGCTCTGTCTTTCGCTCTCTCTCACTCAGAGTACATCCATAATGCGTTTACTTAAAGCTGCATGCAGTTACATTCTAGTGTACAGAGGAAAATTAAGGAAGTCATTGAAACATCGGGATTCGAACTAGGGGCAACTGATTGGAAATTATATACAGCATTAATTTTTCATTGTAGGAGCTATCAAACATGCTTTCGTCCGCGGCTTTATCTCTGCTAGTTTCTGCGATAATTGAGATTTAAGCTTAAGGATCGAACCCTGGACGTTAGATACCCGAATATACACCCGCAAGATGCTAACTGATGACATAAACGTAATAAGGTTTATTAGATGCCTTTTATCTTAAGTATTTAGTATGTTATTAAATTTATAAGTAAATTTCATTGAATCGGTATTCGAACTCGGAACACCAAAAACAAAATTATTTATAATATTAGTTTGACGTGTTTAAAGACCTATATGCAGTTGCAACATTGATGTAAGTGATATATTCTAGTGTACACTGGAAAATTAAGGAAGTCACTGAAAAATCAGGATTCGAACTAGGGACAACTGTTTGGAAATTATATAAGGCATTAATTGTCCATCATAGGAGGTAAAAATCATGCTTTGGCCCGCTCCTCTATCCATGTTAATTTCTGAGATAATTGAGATTTTAAAATTAAGGTTCGAACCCATGACACCTGGTACTCTAGTATACATGCACAAGAAACGAGCTAATATCATAAAAGTAATAAAGTTTATTTACCGTCATTATTTCAATTAGTTTTGGAGTTATTAGAAGATGAATTTGTAATCACTCCTAGGATTCGAACCCATGCAGCCAGACCGGTTTCGAGCAAATCGTAAATGGCGTCTTGCATCCCTTGCTATAATTAGTTTTTATGCATCTTTCTGTCTCTTTTCATTCGAAGAACGTGTAGTGAAAACCATATGAATGTTAATAGAAGAATTCAAAGAGTAATCATATGAATGTTAATAGAGGAATGTGTTGAGAAAACCATATGAATGTTTGCAGAAGAAGAACGTGTAGTGAAATCATATGAATGTTAATAGAAGAATGCGAGGAGAAATCATGTGAATGTCAATAGAGGAATGTGTTGAGAAAATCATATGAATGTTTTCAGAAGAGGAACGCGTAGTGAAATCATATGAATGTTAATAGAAGAATGCTAGGAGAAATCATGTGAATGTCAATAGAGGAGTGTGTTGAGAAAACCATATGAATGTTTTCAGAAGAAGAACACGTAGTGAAATCATATGAATGTTAATAGAAGAATGCGAGGAGAAATCATGTGAATGTTTATGCAAGAAGAGCGTGTAGCGAAAATCATATGAGGGATAGATAGATAGATAGAAAGAAAAAGAGAAGAAAGAATGGTGTCTAGGCATCGGGATATTTAAGTATACGCGGTGGTTTAATATAAACAATGATAGTTGTTAAATGCAATTTAATCCGACCGCCCCCTGCTTCAATAATTTAATAGTTATTATAGCGTTTCGCAGGGTAAGATTCGAACTAGGGGCCTCTGGGTTCCTAAGAATACAGCTCGTTAAACATTGTAATGTCGTATAAATTAAATTATATTTGTTAAACACGTTTTTAATCTGACCGCCCAATACTCACATAGTAATATTTATGATGCATTAGAGTTTCGCAGATTCGAGCTGGAATCCTCTGAACACTCTTTCATTAATGAAATTATATTTATTAAGTACATTTTAATCTGGCCGTGCATAGTTTAATAGTTATTGCGCATTAGAGTTTCGCAGATTCGATCTAGGACCCCCTGAACAGCCTTTCATTAATTATTGTAATGATATATAAAAATTAAATTATATTTGTTAAATGCATTTTAATCTGACCTTGCATAGTTTAATATTTATTAAGCATTAGAGTTTCGCTGCGTAAGATTCGAGCTAGAACCCTCTGAACACCCTTTCATTAATTAGGGTAATGATATATAAAAAATTAAATTATATTTGTAAATACATTTTTAATCTGGCGGTGCATAGTTTAATAGTTATTACGCGTTAGAGTTTCACTTGGTAAGATTCGAGCTACAATCTTCTGAACGCCCTTTTATTAATTAAGGTAATGAGTTAATAATATCAATCATAAATTTCTCATTAGCAATAAACTTTTGATTACAGTAAGAATCGAACACCGATCTATGGATATCCACACAGAGGTTTAATGCATGTAATGACATAGGTTAAATACATTTTTATATCGCGATTGAAAAGTCAACTACATAAACAGAGAGCTTGTTTAACTATGCTCGGATATATTCGTAGGATCTCGTAAAACATCGGAGAGAACAACCCCTCAGGGCAAAAATAATGATGGCTGACTGTCGTTGTTTACGTAGAGCTGGTAAACAAGCTTCTCTCTCTTTCACGCGAACAAGGACAGGACTAGCATAAGACCACCTTCAGATTCTTTTGTTAAGCTAGCAGTGTTCGAGAATCAACGGAAAGGGACCGGCTTTGTTATGTGGCAGTGGAATGAGAAATAAAGGCTTGCCCCCGGACAATAGAACTTGTTTCTCTTTTGTCACGACCCTAATTCATCATGGGCTTTGTTCATTTTGACAGCTGAAGGGTAAGCATTGTTCTTTTGTTAAAAGCTAGTGGAATGAGTATGCCAGAAAGTAGCCTTGCCCCGGACAATAGAAAGACACACAATAGAAATCCCTTCCTTTGTCCAGTAAGCTCTTTGTTCCAGCACGTTTTCGAGAATCAATGGCAGTGGGGGTGGGTAACTGGCACAGGTGCAGAAGTGGTCGGATGTGGAATGGGTAGGAAAAACATCTCTCCTTTGTTACAGAACCTTAAATTTATGACCCCTTTGTCGTTTTGACAGTTGATTGACAGCCTTAATTGCTTAACTGTCAAGATTCCATTGTACTCAACAAGATTTATGACCCTCAGCTGCAACTAAAACTACCATGGAGGTGTGGGTGGAATGGGGGAAGTGGGGGAGGGGAGCTCATTTGCATATGAATAGAAATTCCATGCATATTAATTGATACAGCTCTCTCATTTATATACTACTGGGGTAAACAAGGAACTTAAAAAAATGCAAAGGAAATAGTGATAGTCAAATGTTTCAGAACTGGACGCTATATGCTGATCTGTGTACTCTTTCCATGCAGCCGCGAGATACAGCTGAATGTCGACAGGAATTTAAAAGAATCACAAAGTATTGAACAATTAAAACTATTAATGTCGTATACCTCGAAAATAGTTCATGCCACAAAAATACTAATTTGAAATAAATTGTGCGTTTTAAAGAGATTTGCATTTCTTTGTAAAAACGTTTTCGTTTAACGTTTACCAGTTATACAAGATTACACAAAATTCCTTCCAAATTGCAGAGGATTTCACAGGCTCTCCCAGAAAAGTCAAATATATATATAACTTTCATGTAAATATCTTTAATATACGGTATTGTAATCAAAATCGTTACAGTCATTTTGAGAAAACTGAAAATGCCGAAAATATTCCATATAAATGGTAGTTCGGGGTGGGGAAATTTTATTGAAAATATTCGTGTCGCATCTTTAGAAGGAACTAACTTAAAAACCAAGTTTGATATTTACCCAACTTTTCGTTTTTGAGTTATGCTGTTCACAGGCGCGCACACAGGCAGACAGACGCGCGCGCGAACCATTTTCTAAAAGTGCTTTTTTGGATTTAGGAGACCTCGAAACATATTTCCAGTGAAATTTCGGTATAGAATTTTTGGGTGGAATACAGTACATCCCCTACATAGTATAGATACGCAATGGAGAAAGTAAAAAGGAACACTAACTATGTGTGGTAAACGATTATTCAATATAAATGAATCTATTTGATAATTACATCACATTTACCATTATATAATATGAGAATATTTAATATGAGCACAAGTACGTTGTATTTGTTTCCTTGGAACTTAAAGATAACGTTCGGGATACGCACTCGAGCTCTCTCCTCCGTACTGTATGAGATGAAGTTAATGGTGACTTCATTCAACATATGTAATAGGAAGCAGATTACCTCAGGTGAATACCGGTATTGCAGTAGCATCGTAATGAAAGACAACAGATTTTCATTATTAGTTTAAGGGGTATGCAAATTGTTAAATTGTTTCTTGGTGTACTATAAACATGTTGGGAATCAATTAAAGCCCATATACCACACCTTAACACCTCATTAGCAGTCCTTTTAATGCAGTTTGTTAGTATCCGGATAGGTTAGATACAACTTCAGAGCTCATTTTATCAGATACAAGAATTTATTTTCTCAACCACTTACCTGTAACAAATAGAGGAAGTACTTACTGTATTTCACCCAAAAATTCCACATAGAGATTTCACCGCAAATACACATTTTGAGGTCCCCAGAACAAAAACTTAGAAGATTTGTGTATTTGTATGTGCATTCGCACAACATAACTCAAAGGCGAAATGTTGGATAAATTTCAAGTTTACATCTTCAGCATCTTCCAAGGATGCGACCCGAAGATTTTCAAGAAAATCCCACCACTCCAAACTGCCTTTACATATAAAACGTTTCGTTAGTTTTCACTTTACCAAAAATATCTGTAGAGATTTTGGTTAAATAACCACATTTTAAGATATTTGCGCGACAAGGACATATATCTTGAATTTTCTGGGAATGGGCTGTGAAACTCTAGTTATTAATTTTAATGCATTTATTTCATTAGTGTATCATAAGAGATAGATTAAAACCTACTTGAAGCAAAATGTAGATCTCGTTAAAGCTAACGATTTATGTAAAATAAATTTTTGTTGAGGAATGAGCGTTTCCGAGATATTCTTTGTTATTGGCTTGAATTTTCAAATGCTTTAGTACGGCATTCGTTTGTTTATCGTGACCATGCAGAAGGTGAAGTTCAAAGCCAGTACAGAGCAACCCGCTGTATAATCATTCGACTACCACTGAGCGTCCTGTATCGCTCTGTACCTATAACGAAACGTGTAATGAAACCGATGTTTATCTTGATTAACGCAAAGTGTATAGATGTATAAGCCTTTTGAAAAAGTTTGAGGCAGTGATACAAAAACAAGAGTGAATACGGAAACTCTTGTGAGTGTATCACATCAGATCCTTTTACATTTTGCATTACAGAAAGTTTTTCAGCTTTTGTGCGTGTTATTAAAACAATAGCATTACTTTATATGTAGTAATTCAGTTATGCCAAAAATACCACGAAAAATGTAATTACAGGAAAATTAAAACGATAGAAATATGCATTTATTCAACAGTATAATATTGACAGGTTTTTCAGTATTTTGAAACTTATAATTGTACAAACCTTTGGTAATCATATCAAGAATGTGCAGTATAAACTTGAATCAATATCTTAAAAGTTTAAGCGACTGAGACATGTGAAAACAAATGAATAAAGTAACGGAAGCATGATTCGTACGAGATACAACCACGAAATTGCACTGAGGCAACATAATTAAATATTCCAAAATGCCTGCAAACAATTAAATTCCTAGCATCAATAGTAAATCGTTTACAAGCCAAAGTTCATTAATAGATGTTTATGTTCTTGGCTTACATCTAAAAATTTTTCGCTATATTTCTGAACACACTGCACACATTTGTGCACCAGAGCACAATAGGAAGGTTCTTCAAGTATGTTCAGAAACAAAAACTATTCTAAACACTATACACATATAATATGTTATTGCTTTAAACGTAATTAATGGATAGCGTGTTCGTCAAAGTAGATTTTTAGGTACTCGTCAAAGTAACCACCTTTGCCTTCAAAAAGCTAAAACAGTATTTTAAAATTTACTCCGACGTACGGTTTTCAACGTGACCGTGAAAGAAAAACGAGGAGCATCTCTTGCCACACAATTTAAGGAAACACAATTTAGCTGTTCCATTTCAGGATCTTAGAAAGGAAACAAAGATGGAGAAACTTCCTGAACCTTCCATTAACGTTGCCTCTTCTTCGGTCTCACAATGCACTGTGCGCTAAAAAGCTTGCAAACGAATTTAGCTCTAAATGAATAACACTGCAAAGATTTTTCCTTCTAAGCCGTTTCAAGAACAAAGTTCACTGCGTTATGTCCTGCCATTCCACAAATACCCACGAACCCCTTTCAGTCGGGCTTCAATTCCTGCTACCGATGCCCAACTTAAAACTTGATCAGAGTGAGTGAAATCCCTTGCCAGTTAATGAATGGGAAAGTTTCCCGAAGACTTATGGTACTCTCCTTCTTTCTTATCTTCTCGTGCCTTTCTCCCCCAAGAGTCCCAGACCTTTAAGTCGCTTTGTAATCTGTTACGGTCTGGATGTAACCGACGGATGGACAATGGGGTTTCCTTATTAATTAATCACGTAGAGTAAGGCCACGCCAAACCTAAACATAAACCGGTAAAGAAAATCCGTATTTCCAGATCATTTCACCAAGTTCTACTTGAACACCAATCTGTCAATGTCGACCAAGGGTCACGGTATGCTAATCTTGCATCAATAGGACTCACTCCCTCTCCCATTTCCAGCCAGTAACAGTCAGTGATTGCCTCTCTCAAGTTTATGTGAAGTGGGTTCTTGGCTGACTCACTCGCGCGTGCTTTGAATACCTCCCTCACGCCCTTCTCATTTTAGCCAATTAACTTTCAGTTAGCACAAAAAGCCAACACCGCTCATTACACTAAAACCATGTATCCTTTTTGGAAGCATAGTGTCTCTTGCTATTAAAGTATAAATACGCACGCAATCAAATAACGTGCACATCCATTGTAGTTTGGCTTACTATCTTAATTGCATTTTAATAAAGACAGCTATGGCGACATTTTAAGCACCCAATCAGATATAAGCCACACAGTCATAAGCAGTCACTTTTGAGACAACTGCAAATAAAGCTTAAAAATAATTTCAAATTATCTGTAATTATTTTGAAACATCTCTTTCTGTACATTTCAAGACTCCCAGATATAATTTTATTTTTATGAATGCATCAAACTTTTATTTTGCGTCTTTGTATATATTTTCTGTTTCTGAAAGCAAGGTAAGCGCCAATATGGCTTATGACTATATCTGCTTGAATGTTTGTGGAATATACAAAGTTGCTTGTATAACTATATTAATGATGTACGCATATATTATATAATTAGTATGAAGTGTATTTATTACTTTTATATAATATTATACTTATATTCTGCTACAAAACGATATATATGTTAAAAACAACCATCAAAAGGAGAAGAAAGCTGTGGAAGGACATGAAAGACCATTGCTGATAGGGAAGAATTGCTTTCAGTATAAAGAAGGTGACAAACTTACATCAAAGCAAGACTTATACTCAGAAATCCCACATTCGGGGGGTCCCGGGTTCAACTTCCGGCGACCGCCCGCTATGACCATGGTGTTTTTCGTGGCTTTTCCCTTGTCAAATTAAATTAAATGTAGTTTTATTTATGGACGTTCTTTAACTGCTATGCTGCTTAGCGTCCCATTCTTTATTGGGCGTGAAAGACTGGAAATTTTGCTGGGAGGCCTCCTTAAAATGCTAAAGGTTCTTTCACGTGCCGTAAATCTACAACACGGGGCCACCGGCTTTACTTCCTTCTCAAAGGAAGCTCTGCTACGGATTTTTATTTTCGAAAAAATCCATAGCCCTCCTCCGGGTTTGAACCCGCGACCTCGAGAACTATAGGCTAACATTTGTACTACAAGGCCACGGAGGACAACTTTTCCTTTGTCGCCTAGGCGAATGCTGGGATGGTATGTTCTACCACGATTTCTCCTTTCTACCATTTTCTCCCATTTCATCTCTCCCTTTCAGGTTTCAGGTGTGTCTTCGGGTCCTGCGGTGTGGGCTGTGTTGGGCAGATAGCTTAGGTGCTTGCGCATTGTAAACATTTCTCCCCGTGAACGCCAGGGTGTTTTGTCCTACCCGTTAGGTTCGCTTCGTCGCCCTCTCTCGGGATTCTTCGCCTCTACTGGTGGGCGGGTGTTCAAACTGGAAATATTAGAGACTTCTGCGCGTCTCTGTGGGTCTGTCTGCCTGCCTGCAGACCTGAAACCTCCTGCGGCTCCTTTACCTTACCCCTGTCTCCCGGGGGGTGTAGCCACAGTAGATCAAGCTGGTCGCAGTGTCGAGGTGTCTCCCTCCGATAAACACACCCTACATCCTACTCTGAAAATGGTTTGTGCATAACATATTCTTACGTACAGTTCTTCTGTCAATCAATAACTGTTGACGATTTCTGCACTACACACACACACACGTTTATGGTGGTTTTCTGATTCATTGTTATGAAAGCCGTGATATAGTTCTTCTCTCTTCTTTTTTTCCATTGAACTCTCCAGTGGCCCAAAAACTGTGGTAGATATTTTTTCTTCATATTCTCCCAGTAATTTAGTGTTAATTTTGTTAGAATAACTACTTGAAGGTACCAAGTAAGCCCCTTAACAATTTTTATCCAGTTTTGGGCTTCGCTGATGATTCTTCAGAATGTCTACTAAATTTGAACTATGAAAATAGAGAAATGCGAAATCAACCAACTGATTTGACAGATAGTCATAATCCATCAAATTTAAGTAGGTTAGGTTAGGTAATTAGACCTACAGTAATCTGATTATTTTTGTGACAATTCATATTTACCACGTTTATTTATCCCATGAAATGTTAAAACAAATGTATTGAAACTTTGAAAACACAAACAGATTATCAAAAATAAAATGAAAATGTACTTATCCAATGGCTCATCTGCACTTGAACTGTAATTCGATGGCTGCCAAAAATCATCACATCACCTTAAAAGGTTTTGAAACACAATTTATACGTTTCTCATAAAAATCTTTCGTTTATAAGACACTGACCTCAGTGCAAACTAAGGTTTATAGGGATCTATGGTGATGTGATATATGACTTATATACCTACTCAGAAGAGCAACAGATGCAGATAGTGTAGAATAACAACTTGTCATATACCACAACCTGTGGGTATAATTCTGAATTTGTTTTACTAAAGTAATAGAGGGAAGTTGGAAAATACTATGCACCAAATAATTAAACATGCGAAAAAATGTGGAAAAAGTCTTATGACTATATTTGACTAACCCCTTCATTTCTAAAACTGTCCAATGGCAAAAGCATGACGGCGCTGGTATTACAAAAGAACATTCATGTCAAGAATGCAACCGCATAAATCCTGTTGTCATTCCGTGGTCTTTGGGTACCATGCTAGCCTCTAGTTACCGAGATTGCGGGTTCAATCCCGACAGAAGGCGATGTACATTTTTCGGGTGTAAAATTCATTAGTATGGCTTTCTCCGGAAGAGAAGCAAAGCTTGTGGTCCTGT
The DNA here is from genome assembly GCA_030765065.1 of Deroplatys truncata. Taxonomy (NCBI): domain Eukaryota; kingdom Metazoa; phylum Arthropoda; class Insecta; order Mantodea; family Mantidae; genus Deroplatys; species Deroplatys truncata. Next base: position 474,615,890 of record CM060990.1, read on the forward strand.
GTCGTAGATGTGCAGTACGCAAAAGAAACTCAATGCTGATAGAGTCCTCTAAGCAAAATTTTCGGTCCTTCACGCCCAATATATAATGGGTCCCTAAGGACCATAGTAGTTAAAGAGTTCCAGAAATAAAACTCAATTTAATTTTTGTGTAATCCTGCAAACTACCTAGACTTATAATAAATACTAACACTAAACCTTGCCTCTTTTCTCTCAATTAACGAACCTCCGCATCGTCTTCCGGAACTTTTATCTTGAATAAACATCCTTCCTCAGCAGTATTACCTATCGACATTCAATATTTATCTTTGTTTCAAGATGGAATTGTCTGTGACAGAAAATAATATACTTGTAATAGCGTTACATAAGTGTCAGAAGGATCCAAAGGCAGCTTTCAGTTTGCTAAGGCCGCTAGGAATTGCAATCAGATTTGTTTATCGGACCATTAAAGGATTCGGCCATCTTTCTAGTATTGATGATAAACTAACATCTGACCGTCCTCATTCGGTTCGAACCCCGGATATCATAAACAGAGTTTGGGAACGTGTCAGAAAAAATCCTGTTAGGAAGAATAATGTCATAGTAGCTTCAAATGTCAAGAATAAGTGTCTCTGGGCTACTTAATCAAGACGTACGATTTCAGGCTTACCACCGATGTACAGGATACATGCTCAAAACCCGTCTTAAGAAGATCAGACTGGAGAGATCACGTAACCTCCTTAGACGGCACGACAAAACTCAACATCGGAGAATCCTTGTTTCCGATGAAAAAATTGTCACAATAGAGCAGAAATTCAATAAACAGAGTAAATTCTCGGAGTCGTGAAGAATCCCGTCAGGTTGCTGTTCGGATTCTTCGTGGTCATCATCCAGCATCAGTGATGTTTTGGTTGGGAGTCTCGTACAAAGGGGCTACCGATATCATTTCTACGAAAACGGGATCAGAACCATTGCCAATGTGTATGTATAGGAAGTCCTGAAACCGTTTAACCAGACAATGTTCGCCGGTGATCACTGGATCTACCAAAAGAACAGCATTCTGGTCCATAAATCTCGAAATATTCAGCAGTGATTCAAGCGCAGCGTTCCAGATTTCATCAGTCATATGGATTGACCGTCGTCCAGTCCAGTAAACTGTGGGACATTTTGGAGACCAAGCTGGCTGTTCAAGTCACAGCAATCTTGAAAGTCTAAAAAAGTCCCCGAGGCGCGCAGTGGCGGAATTGGGCATATACGTGCCCCTATGGACGACTGAGCAAGGCCTTTAAAGGCTTCTGTGAAGGCTGAATTTGGACATTTTGAGTAAAATGACTGCGCAAAGCGTTCATCATAATCTGCTCTATTAAATGGCGTATAATTTTTTAAAAAATGTATTCATTTAACAAATTATTCCTTAAAGCTGTGACAGAGCTTATCAGATGACTAGGTAATTTCCAATTTCTATTTATAAGTTCCAAACAAAGTATTGCTAATATTTAATATAGTAGTTATGAAACATTTCGGTAAACTGCGGCTTATTTGTTTGTTAATAATAATTACCTTTAAATTTGATTTGTTATTAAATGAAAGCATTGGACACTCTTTAAGTATTAGGTTCATTAGTGAAACCCAAGCAAACAATTTTCATAAATTTAACCCAATACATATTATTAAATTTTACCGCAAGCTAGAGTATTGTTTCATAATAACAGAAAGTGCTTTAGTGGTTATTAGTGAGTGAAATGATTGTGGCTAAAGTAGAGTCTTCCATCTGTCAAATTAACACTTTACAATTTTTTTTCTTAAGAGCAGAGGAAAGCTTCTGAAAGGCATTCTGTTTCCATTTTCTCCAACCTTTATACAAGTTTTAAAATCATCACTTCTGTGCTACTGCGAAATTTTTAACACCTAACTTACTTGTATATTCCACATGATATAGGTCTCTTTTCAAATAAATATACGATAGAATATGTAACTCTTTACAATAAATTGAACAAAAGGGGCCTAAAACTACTTTTGGTTTAAAAGTCCGTGTGTTCATACACTAATATTTATCCTCAGGGGTCTATATTTTAAGGTACGGGTTTGACGCACCTGGTCTCGAGCAACTAATCGCCGTGTCATTGCGCATCCTAATTTGTTCCCGCCATGTATGTACCCTTAATATTAATATAGTGACGCAGCGGCTATGGCCCAAGGTTATCGGAAGGTCGGCGCCGGGCGGTCGGAGTAAACAACGATAACTGTCGCTCGCCAGCGTAAACACCGAGCACGTTATTGGCAGCTAACTATAACCTCCTGGAATCTTATTCTTCTCCTCCACCCGAAAGTTTGTCGAAATAGTTCTAGAACGATAGAGAATCTTGTGGAAAGATTCCACTGACTGTATAAGCGAGCGCACAGAAGGCAGTCAGTCAAGTCGAGTGAAAGTTAGTTGGTCAGTTAGGCTGGGTAAGTCAGCGAGCGAGTTGGCGAGTGCGTTTCTGGTGCGACATCAAGAGCGATTCTCCGAGTAAGTTGGTGGCGATTTCTGTGACGCGCAGCGAGTACTACTGCGGAGCGACGGTTTGAAGAAGCTTTTCTTTGAGTTCCCAGAGAGGGAACCACCTCGAAGAAGAGGCTACGTCATGAAGAAGTGAAGTGACGGGGGATGGAACTAGTTCATATTAGTGAAGTGACACTGTGAACGAAGCGAACTCCCAGTGAAGGTGAACTACATAAAACAAAAAAGTGACAGTGACAACAGAGAGAAAAAGTGTAAAAATGTAGAAAGTTACAATATCTTCCTGCTCTAGGTTTATGTTTTTCCTAGATTTAGAACATTTGCATTGTTAACTGATGTATTTGAATTAATAATTACTGTTTTCTGTCTCCGTAGTTCTTTTCCTACGGCTTTCAGAACAGTTCCACCTTGTATGCTCCTAGATGTCTGTAGAATGAAGGTTGAGTGCGCCCTTCTCACTACTACTACCAGATGCAGAGCCCTCCCCTAGCCACACCCAAGTAGCACCAAAGAAATGGGGTCCTCCTGGGCAATTCTCCGACCATGTATCATTTGAATAGATGGAGTATAATAGGTATTACCGCTGGGGACAAGTAAACAACTGCTACACACCTGAATCCACGCCCTTCCTGTTGAGACCACGTAGCTTAAATGAGAAATCACTGGTAGTTGTTCTAGTGGTAGGAGCATAAATTTGGTACTGCCTACGGTGAAAATATTGAATGAAGGCCAGTAGTGATGGATGAAAGGTAACTTCCCTTAAGTATCCTTAGAGGTGGAGCGTGCAATGGCGCAGAAAATTTGTGATGAGGGAGATTGTCATTATGGCTCCTATGCGCTCAATGTCTTCGTCATCAGGAGCTTTTTGTGATGTGTCCTAATTGAAAGAAAAACATTATGAAAAACCTTAGTCATTTTTATATCCAAAGGGACATGAATTGATGTCCTTCCACTGAAAAGCACCACGCGTTGTTGGGACGGGGAGTTATTCAGCAAAACAGCTAATGATCATCAAACTGTGAAGCTGAAGAATGCCACTCCCTTGGGCTCTAACACTGTGCTTGTGAATAAACCTAAGACTCTGAACAGCAGCCACGGAGTAGTAACAACTGCAGTTGGATGACGACTCTAACCAGGAATTCGTGAATGTCTTGTCCGACTAGGGTCTCATCGCGGCGGTAAATCCCTTACTAGGGAAGAGGGACAATAAACTGTTTCCGCAGCACATGTTATTTTTAACCTTTGGAAAGACCGTACTACCACCTTCTATCCCTTGCGGTTAAGGGGACACCTGTTCCTCATTAAATACACAATCCATTCGCTGTTATCGCTGCCAGAGGTTCCGGTATAAGCAGAAACGTATTTTAGTTCACCAGTTTGTCCTCGTTATGGTATGAGGCCACTTTATGGCACGGCATACTCTGAAGACATAACCTGTGCGAATTGTGGGAGTGGGCGATCATCTAACTGGGAATAATGTCCTTGACTTCCAGAGCAGAGTAGATTTAACTGCTAAGGGTCAAGGAATATCTTACTTTTCCGGAGACAGCAAAACGTTACCAGGAGCTTATCCCACATCACTGCGATGTTCTAATACCATCCGTAAGGCCATACCAAAACAGGACAGCAAGGTTGCGAACTTGCTATTCTTAGTTCAGTATATCTGCCAGGATTCAAACCACATTCTCTTGATCCTCATGAGTACTTTTCTACCATTATAGCTATGAATACAACATCTGCCAGCGGTTCTACTGGCCGTTCGAACCGGAAATTTTCTTCTGGTGTTCCTGCAAACCGCTGCCGTTCTCATTCCCGAACTAAATTATCCTATTTGAATACCGGAAGCAGCGATGGTGGAACGGATGACTAAGACGTTCTATGCCTCAATAAATCGGGACGCAGTCCTACACGTAACAAAACGGTTAAGCTCAGTTGACCAAAATCGGCCAAACACGAATGCTTTGTTCTTTATACAGGGTAAATCACCTAAAACTTGCACTGCAAATATTTTGGAAATGGAAAGTGCTATTGATGTGCAGCATTGTTTGGTAGTCAGGTGATCGTACATAACCAGATTTTAATAATACTGAGAAAGTGTACTTTTTGAGCAAACATAGAATTTTTAAATGGAACAATGCCTATTTACATCAACAGAATAAAGGTAGGGTAAATTAGAATGTCAAAGGTCCTTCTTGCAAAATTCTCGTGCAAGTGGTTTATGAGAAATCGTATTTTGAAAAGTTCTCCACCCTGACAATTGTTTGCCCCATTCAACCTGCTTAGTTGCTAGGTACGATGTAGTTATGTTTCTTTGCATTGTGTTTTCTGTTCATTGATTGCATTGCGACTTTCTGGTCAGTTAGCTTGTGACAGTTCAAGCAGTACGCCGTGAGTGGAAGATGGTGTTTACTAATGCAGAAAAAGCCGACCTCATGGTGTATGGAGAGTGTAGGAAGAATGCAGTTTGTTCCTGCACGATGTATGCGGAAATATATCCCTATAGACGTCAACCATCTGGGCAATTATTTATCAACCTCTTCAAACAATTACGTGAAAGTGATACTGTAACACCTAGAAACCGTAACAGAAACAAACAAATGACTGGAGAAGAGGCAGAAATTAATGTTTTGTCTGCCGTTGCAGTAGATCCGCAAATTAGTGCCCGCACAATCGCACTTGGAAGTGGCATACGTCAGGCAAGTGCGCTGCACATTCTTCATCGACATAGGTTCCATTCATATCACATCCCTCTCCATCAACAGCTGCATGGAAACGATTTTGAGAATCGTATTAACTTTTGTACATGGGCATTAAGACATGATACTCCACATTCATCATGTGTGTTGTTTAGTGATGACGCAACATTTACTAATCAGGTAAACCGCAGAAACATGCACTATTGGTCTGTTGACAATCCTCGTTGGCTTCGTCAGGTGGAACGTGAGCGTCCATGGAGTTTAAAGTGTGGTGTGGGATAGTGAACCATCAGCTCATAGGCCCTTTGTTCATAGAAGGAACAATGAACTCGCACAAGTATCGCAGCCTCCTGACAGACCATCTGCCATTAATGATAAAAGACGCTCCTTTGCAGACTAGAAGGAACCTGTGGTACCAAAATGATGGCCGTTCAACCCATAGTGTACGAAGTACTACAGCTTGTCTTAACGGATTGTTTCCAAATCGTTGGATTGGACGAAGAGGACCTGTACCTTGGCCGGCCGGTTCACCAGATCTGACCCCTTTAGACTTTTTTCTGTGGGGAAGGCTGAAAGAGACTGTCTACAAGGATGTACTAACTACACCAGACGATATGAAACGACGTATTGCTGCTGCCTGCTCTGAAAATTCCGCTGAAATGCTAGAACGTGTGCAGCAGTCTTTCCATAGTAGACTGGAAGCGTGTATTGAAGCTGCCGGTGGTCATTTTGAACACAATCTTTGAAGGGCTATGTCCACTTTACTTGTAAGAATTCACAGAAGTTTTGTAATTCCCTTTTGTTTTTCTTTAGTTTGTGCTACCACAGGTTGTACAAGTGTCGGTGCGTAAAATTTTGAAAATAAGATTTCTAATTCTAATTTGCCCTACCTTTATTCTGTTGATATAACTAGGCATTGCTCCATTTAAAAATATTGTATGTTTGCTCAAAATATACACTCTCTCAGTATAATTAAAATTGTTTCTTGGCTAAATGTATGATTCCCTGACTACCAATCAATGCTGTGAAAACTGCACATCAATAGAGTTTTCCAATGCCCAACTATTTGTGGTGCAAGTTTTAGGTGATTCATCCTGTATATTCTTTCCACCCACTGTATTGCTATTCATAATAGGTTTTTTTTCTTATGTTCACCAGTTTACACCAAGAGCACATATTATAAACCCTCAGATGATCCAGTTGAGCTGGAAACATACATTTTAACAAGAGATTTCGCAGATAAACAACACATAAAACACAGCTCCATTTTGGTCTTAGGATAAAATAAGGGAATGTATTTTATTGTCAGAAATTTCACAGCATTGGTTACTGGCTTCATTTACCGCTTGTCTTTGAAATACCTACCTACCTACCTACCTACCTACCTACCTACCTACCTATGTACCTCCCTCCCTGCCTGCCTGACTATCCTACATATCCATTTTCGACTACTTTCAGCATTTTTAGTAAGACATTAATACTTCAAAAGCAAACGTTATCTCGGATCTCAGGCATTCATGCATACATAGTAAGATTATGGACGTGGAGGAATGGTGATCGCTAAAGCATAAAGGTCGACCATGTTCGTTAAATTGAGTAAAAATGACAACATGTATACAAATATATTTTGGGTGCTTTTGTTGACTAGCAATAGCTTTTGAACTCTTGGATTTGCTAAATTCCTAATAAATTCTGAAATATAACTGATAATTGACTTGTAATTCCAAACTGTTATTTGGTATTAAAAACGAGATGAATTTCACTATGTATTTTCACGTTACCTTTATGTTTGCATGCTAAGCACAGGTATTCCCATAACATATCTTACTTAAAATTAATCCCTATAATCGCTCCATTCTAAGAACCCAAGTATATGTAAACGCAAGACAGCATTAACTATCTGGCTATACGCGGGAAACCAAAGTGCACTAAAACATATACGAGTAGTACCTTAAATATGCACGATTATGGGTCAGTTTTCAAGGAGACGTTAATCAAATAGTTCGAAACTTTTGATTAATGTAAAGTATCTATTAATATGAATAGTAAAACTAGAGTAGGTAACAGCTTCCGTTTAATTGTTCGTGGTGTTGTTCATCTCTCTTCTGCATTCATACTATGATGAGCAGTTCGTTGCTAACAGCTGATACAAACATGTACCTAACGCGGAGGGATACAAAGTATTCTGTTTACATCAAGTCCAGATCTAAGGCTGTATTGACTATAAATGTGAATTAAAAATATGGAAGGTGTACTTTTTCTCACCCAAGGCCAGTCGCGTTTCCTCTTCACACCGCTGTTGGTGACCTGATTAACCTTCTCGTCTGTATGTTTGTGTTCTACAGAAAGGGGGCTCATCTCCGGATGGGAGCTTAAATACCGCTAGAGACTATGGATCTTCTTTAATATATCTGAGCAATGATAAAGCCCGATGTGATATTTTAAGATGTTTTGGAAACTGAAGAGCCTCCCGTACGTGATGGGAATTCAAATAGCGAATGATCAAAATTATAAGCAATGTAGCAGCTTTTGTTTCTCGAGAGATAATGCTAATCCGCACTGTGCACATACTATACACCATTATCCAAGCTTGATAAAGGCTCCTGACAGCATCATTCTACTATATTTGTCAATATACAAGCGTTTGTAACTATCAGCGGTCATTACAAGTCATTTCATAAAACTAAAATATTACTTCCTTATTGTAATATCCCTGCTAATGGGTAAATGTTTCTCTAGAATATTTTACGTAAATAGGTATTCGTTTTATTTTCGACTGAAGAGTTTTCAGAGACACCATGTGTTGCTTCGCAATATACACACACTTGAGGAGATCTATTCTTCACGTTCCTCTACGTCCCTTACTCCTCACTATCCTCCTGCAAGGACCAAAAGCACCCGTCCCACCCGATAACGAGACCGAATTTGCATCCAAATGTACATCAATTTGTCAAATGATGCATTCTTCTTGATTACCAGAGGCGCTAAATTGAGAGTAGAGAACAGAAGGGAATACAGCTTGGTGGCCGCCGTTGTGGCGATGGACCAAAACGCATTCTCTGAAACCCGCTGGAAAACGTGAAAGGACGGACAGAAAGAAGCGTGAGAGGGGGACTAAAATGGTAGACCGTTGATGCTCTGGGCGTCCTTCAAATGGCTTTATCCGTAACGCATGGAATGTGTATGTCGATATAAATGGGGTAAGCGTTTCAAAGGCTCCAGGGATATCTTCTTCCTTTTGTCATGGACATTCTCGTTTTGTGGGGTTTTGGCGTCAGCCTTTGGGTTAAAGGGTTTTAAATGCAGCAAATAAAATGTAAACAAAATAAAGCTGTAGCTATCCATAACTGTTACTTCTCATATTGCACGCTTAATGTCTGCTAAATAACAGCTGGAGACAAGAAACTGCGACTGTGAAACATGTCACTTTTTCTAGCCCCGCTTTGAAAGCGGTACCTGAAAAACTGATTCTCACTTTCAATTCTTTTTAAATTTGGGTAACCAAGGAAGGGAATATTCCACTGCAATACCTCCTATTGCTCATTTCATCTATAAAATGAATAAATATGTCAGTACAGTATATTAACTAACGATAAATAAGCGTTTTGCATGTGTAATTTAGAGTGAGTAAAGACTGGCTTAAAAAAACGTTTCCTTTAAATATCAATACCTAAGCCTTTCATTTCCTTTTATTTCTCCTAGATAAATCGTTGTACATCTTAATTACTTTTATTGGATTTTCAGGGTTTTTATGCAGTCAGTCATTTGCTGTCAAAGGGATAACCTAAACCGTTTGTTAGGATGTACATTGATTTATTACTTCTAGCAAATTTCAACTTCTCGGTGGTGAAAGGGTAGTTATGTGCTTTCCAGTCTAACGGACCTGAACTCAGTTATGGTAAGTCACTTGGATAAAACCTTTTCCAGGTATTTTTATATCCTTATGAGATAAATGTTGTGTAACTCTCAGCTTATTGACTCTGGTCCCAATTAAACATCGTCATAGAAGGACCGAGAATCAGGCTTCAGACCTTACATTAGAAGATTAGTAATTTGGCTTACAGTGCCATTAAAATTAGTCATCCAATATAAAACTATCAATATGCTTATATGGAAACTATCTTGAAATTTCGATAATGATATTAACAATTTCTAAACGCTAAAACTATTAGTAAAATAACTGACAAGCGGAATCTCCACGCTTTCATCCTGAAGCTCCATATCAGATTTCAACATCGAAATATCTATTACACTAAATGATTTGTTATGGATGAATTTTCGGATGCATACTCATAGCGTGTATGTAGATAACTACAATATACATATAGGATAATGATAAGGAATTCGGCACTGCGACTAAGGCTAGGCCCATTGCGTCTACTTAACCTTCGGGAGAAAGGTATGAGATGAGAGAGTACAAGGGCGGCCTGTTCTGATGGCGGGAGGCGCGACACAGCGGTGGTTCCTAATGTCTCCACTCTGTGAATCGTGTTTCCGATATCATCCCTTTCACAAGACAGGGGTAGATCGCAAATATTGATGCCAGGGTAGAAAGAGTTATCTCCAGGTACATTTACCGGATTCGCCGCATAATCGTTGAGTCGGAATTCCGCAATCCATGAAACACCACTAGGTAAATGAAATGAGGGACAGGAAACATTGTGGTACATAACAATCCATCCCCGTATTCCCCTAGCGACTAGAGAAAACCACTCAAATATAAAATAAATTTCGACGGGATGTACCGCATCTTCTTGGGGTTTGAAACCGGTACCTCCAGAAAGCGAACCATGTCGATATGTGTCATGTCGAAATCATGCAGATACTTCACACTTTATATTATATAAGATAGAATACAGGAAATGGAGTTGTACAGCCTGAAGGTAGTACTCTACGGATTATTTTGTTCTTCTTTTCTTCCATCGTGGAATATTCTTCTTTTATGGCATAGTCTGTAGACGGTTATGAAGCGGGAGAGTTTAAATTATGAAAGAATTCAATTCTCTTCGGAATTTTATATAACTTTTATTTGTAAAGTTTCCCTAGATAATCCACATATTTGGATATTAAAAATATATTTCAGTTGGCACGGATCCTTTGAAATCTGCAGCCCAACACAAACAATAAAATCGTTACACCTCCATACAAGCGCCCATCATTATTGCATAACAAATGTGGAAAAATAATAGGAGCAATAGCATATACTATAGATGGCTTGCAGATAACAATACACTGCACTATGCAGCAGCTTTCAGTTTATTGAAACTAGAACCACAAGAGATTTTAAACTTGAGAGTGCGGTAAGCGTTCCGTGCTGTAACCAATGGTGGCTGATAAGGCAGTTGTTCGTTATAACCATAACCATATTGTGGTTACTGAGCGGTACTAACCTAGCCTGAATAACAGAATTGTAAGCTTAAGAATGTACGTTCGCGAATGAAGATTATCTGTTTTATTCGTATTTTCCTTTAAAGGAATACATTGACAACAGCTGAATCACCGCTCTTTCTTCGCGTTCTTAAATTCGTGGCATTGTGGTATCTTAAGCGTGCTTCGTTTTGTCTTCTGCTGTTCTGTTTCATGCATTTCCAAATCCTGTGTATAGTAAGAAATACAGCTTAAGTGTGATTTAGTCTTCATCAGCATAAAAATTTACCTAGAATATAAATTATACTATAATAGTGATTTTAACGTCCATGTTTAACTGAAATTCTTTAAAAATCGTAGTAACTTGATAAATTAGGTAGCCTTTGATTATTATCTAGCGTAAGTAGTATAAAAATAAGAGAGCTGTATCACTTAATATGCAGGAATGTCTATTCATATGCAAATAAGGTCCCCCACCTCCTCTCCCGCCCCCCTTCCCCCGGCTCCTTGGTACTTCCAGGTGCAGCTGTGGGTCATAAATCTTGTTGAGTATAATGGAAGCTTGACAGTTAAGCAATTAAGGCTGTCAATCAACTGTCAAAACGAATAAAAGGCGTAGTAAGTTTATGGTTCTGTAACAAAGGCAAGATGTTTTTCCTACCCATTCCACATCCGGCCACTTCTGCACCTGCGGCAGTTTACCCACCCCACTCACATTCTTTAACAACAGCGTGCAAGAGGCTATCCATCAATGTCAAAATGAACAATGAGTATGCTGGACAAAGGAACAGGCGCTATTGTATCCCTTTCTATTGTCCGGGGCAGGACTTCTTTAGAAGGACCATCTGGTATTCCCATCCCACTAGCGTTTAACAAAAGAACAATGCTTGCCCTTCAACTGTCAAAATGAACAAAGGCAATGATAAATTAGGGTCGTGACAAAAGAGAACCCGAAGCCCGTTAACAAAGAAACAAGCTCTATTGTATTCTCTTTCTATTGTCCGGGGCAAGGCTTCTTTAGAAAGACCATCTGGCATTTCCCATCCCACTAGCTTTTAACAAAAGAACAATGCTTTCCCTTCAACTGTCAAAACGAACAAAGGTCATGATAAATTAGGGTCGTGACAAAAGAGAACCTGAAGCCTGCTAACAATGAAACAAGTTCTATTGTATTCTCTTTCTATTGTCCGGAGCAAGGTTTCTTTAGAAAGACATCTGGCATTTCTCATTCCACTGCCCTATAACAAAGCCGGTCCCATTCCATTGTTCGAAAACCTGCTAGCTTTACAAAAGAATCTGAGGGTGACTTTATGCTCGCACTGCCTTTGTCTGTCTGTGGGAAAAGAGAGAGGCTTGGGTTCCCACGAGGCAAGCATCATATAACAGCTAGACCCTATATTCCACCCAATCCCACCCCCGACTTCTTGGCAACACCTGCCTTGCCCGAGGGTTACTTCTCTCTGCGCATGCGCTGCAAGAAATGATGTCATTGAATGCAATAATCACGTGACGTGTAACATCTCCCCCGCCATACCAACGCTTGAAATTGCCTGAGGGGCTTTAGGTCCGTATATAAACAAGCGTTGGTGCATAAGGAAGCCACTGCGAGTTTATTAACTTAGCGATACAGCTTACTGATACGGCTTAATCCACGTCAGCGCTATTGTCTTCTAGACCGCATCCATCGCCATCTATATAATGCAAGGTGAGTGAGCTTTTTTACATCACTAAGTGAAACACGAATCAATGCAAGAATGCCATATTGTTTAACTGAATTTATAATTTCTTTAATAATTAACATCAGAATTGTTAAAAAATGTAGCCCTTTCATTAAAGGTGTAAAAATAGTTCTTTAGATACCGGCATAAACATTCATACTTAATTTCTAATCATTCTTCCTCTATTAACATTCACACGATCTCGCTACACATTTTTCTGTAAACATTCACATGATTTCTCCTGGCATTCTTCTATTAACATTCATATGATTTTCACTACACGTTCTTCTTTCATAAACATTCACATGATCTTCTCAACACATTCTTCTGTAACATTTATATGATTTTCTCTACACCTTCTGTAAAAATTCACATGATTTTCTCAACACATTCTTCTGTAAACATTCACATGATTTCTCCTTGCATTCTTCTATTAACATTCATATGATTTTCACTACACGTTCTTCTGCAAACATTCATATGACTTTCTCATCACATTCTTCTATTAGAATTCATATGATTTTTCTCATACTCTCTTCTATGATTTCTCCTCGCATTCTTCTATTAACATTCATATGATTTTCGCTACAAGTTCTTCTTGCATAAACATTCACATAATATTCTCAACACATTCTTCTGTAAAATTTATATGTTTTTCTCTACACCTTTTTCTGTAAACATTCATATGGTTTACTCAACACATTTCTCTATTGACATTCACATGATTTCTCCTCGCATTCTTCTATAAACATTCATACAATTTCCGCTACAAATTCCTCCTTTCGTAAACCTTCATACAACTTTTTCACAATGCGTTCTATTAACAATCATACGATTTCCTATACTCATTTATGTCATATTACATGTCTTTCTCTACTCATTCATCTTTTATCGGTTATAAAAAACAATTGAATTTACACATTTAAACGTTTTTCACAGGTAATACTGCAAAATCGATGTGGGTCGCCAGATCCGCACTCGTCAGAGGAGCGGGCTCTCGACTTAACCAATTTATGCAAGTTAATAGAGAGCCCATTAATAACAGCGTGCTGTACAACATGCCGATAACCCTGGCGGGGAATCAGATATCAGATGTGGCGCTGCATAGCAGTTACATTTCTAACAGTCCCCGTCACCAATCTGATCGGGGGGGTGATTATATTATTCCACCGCCACCTGGATTTGAGGATGTCACTCCCGTTACAGGGATGAATGCAGGCATGGGCAGCGCTTCAGACCAGTGTTTCACGTGCAATAACTGTGAATACCAATTTGCTGCAATACAGATGATTAACGAAGTGAACGGTGAGTTTATATATATATTATTACACTTAACTTTTTCTAGAAATGTTATCTTTATCATTAATCAATGCATAACCAGAGAACAATTCAGAATTTCAATTATGGAATGAAGCATTCAATTTACTAGCACATTTCCATTAAAAATATTCAATGTGAAGCTAATTCTGCTTTTTGCTTCTTTGTTGTAGTTCCTGAAACAACTTCATTCAGGGCTGTGGAGACGGACGAGGGCTGTAGCATGCCGTCGCTTATATTTTCTCAACACTGCCTGACCCCGCCGCCTCCCGGATTCGAGGATGATGCACCGGTGCCTGTAGGAGATCCATGGGCGATTATTCCTAGCGAGGTGTGCACTTGCGTGAATTGTGCCTACAGGACCGTGTACCTGCATAGGCCTTGTGAATTGAATGGTGAGTTTTTTAACTTCATTTGTTCTAGATCTAGCGCCATTACATAAATAATTATCGTAATGTTAACGCATAACTTTTCTCAATATACTTTTTAATCGTTTTAATTGATTAAAATATACCATTACATAATAGTTATCGTAATGTTAACACATAACTTTTCTCAATCAACTTTTTTAATCATTTTCGTTTATTAAAGTATACAATTATATAAATAACTATCTTAACATTAACACATGGCTTTAAGCGTTTTATTCAATGATTTAATAAACATATTCTCGCATTCCTATTTTAACTGACATTCCAATTAATTCCACTTTGTTATTCTTATAGAACCTTCAATAGTGGTCACGAACCCGGAGCCTGAGTATGCAGACAACTTAGCATTGCTCCGAAGTTCCAAAAGATCTCACAGGCTGAAGAAGAGCACGGTCAAGGAATTAACCCCCTCGCTCATCAAGGATCTTCAATGGCCCATACCAATAACCAGTTACAGGGCCATCAGGCATCGGTCGCAACCAATATGGCACCTCAACCACCACTGCTGACACTGACTCCGATAGTGACGACCTTGAATACAGCAACAACGCTAAGAAGCTGAAGGTTAGTCATACCCAGCTAGAGTGCAACGTTATTGAATCGGCGTTCAAGGGCCGCCTTTTCAATAGCTGCATAGAAAACACTTTAGAGATAGCTGACCCCCGTAAATTTCTGCAGAAATACAGGCGTCTTGTGTTGGGGGAGATGGTTTCTTTACTCGGGAGAAGCTCTTCTGGCTTTAAAGTAAACGCATCTATCGAGATCACATACCTAATACAACCTCCTTTAAAAGAGCATGCAGAAACCATCTTTTTCAATAGCAAGACAAAGCTGGGCCTTCAATCAAATAATCTTGATACCCTATACACTTCTATGGTCAATGAAATTCTAGAAAGCATCTCGAATTGAAGGAGGTACAAGCTCAAAATCTCTGCTCGCTGGCAGTGCTCTTGTTATTGGAACTAGCTTCTATGATCCCTTGAATGCATCGCGATACATAGAGCTACCCAGTGCAATCAAGTCTAAGAAAGCTGTATTAAACATAAAAACAACAATGAATACTGTTTTGCAAGGTGTTTGCTCGCTGCAAAGTATTCAGCGATCCTGAATGCTAATAGAACGAGCAAATATCCTACAGAACAGTTATTCTCTGCATTCAACTACAGTGGGATAGACTTCCCTGTAAGCCTACACCAGATTCCAGACTTTGAGCAGCAAAACACTGGAGTAACAGTATCAGTATTTGGAATATAAACGGAGTGTGCAATTATACCGCTATACCACACCAGCAACAGGAAAGAATTAACTGTTAACCCACTACTAATTGAACAAAACGGAAGATTTCACTACTGCCTGATTAAGGATATGTCAAAACTGGCTTCAAGACAACACAGTAAATATAATGGGAAGCAATGGGTATACGAGCCCTGCCTGAAGCACTTTAATAATGAAAGCGCTTTTAAAAAGCATCAATTGAAGTGCATGCAGAGCCAGGTTCCCAAAATGCCTAAGCAGGGTGAAGTGATTGAGTTCTCATCATACTCGAAGGGTAGCCCTGTACTTTTTGTTGTGTATGCCGATATTGAGAGCGTGCTAGCCGGAGTTCAGTGCTGTGAACCGTCGGCTAATCAGACTTGAATTCGGGCTATCCGGCATCACGAGGCTATATCTATATCGCTTAAGGTCGTATGTCGCCATGACGATTCATTTTAGAGAATTAAGCTATTCAGAGGTCCTGATGCAATCAAGGAGTTCTTCATTGAGCTTAGGTTAATAGCCGATATGGTTATTGAGCAATATAGCCCCAATGAAGAAATGACCTTGACTGCTCAGGACGTGGCTGATTTCGATAATGCTCGTCATTGCCACGTATGTAAGAAGGATTTTGAGGTAGACGGCTTGAAGGTACGTGACCACTGCCATGTGTCCGGTGAATTCCAGGGGGCTGCTCATAATGCATGCAATTTAAATGGAAGGGTACCTAAATTCATACCCAACTTTTTTCATGGCCTTAGCAATTATGACAGTCATTTCCTGATGCAACACCTGGCATATCGTGTGTCCCAAACTCCTCTGAGAGATATATATCATTCAGCAAAAAGTACAGGACTATCTTTTTCAGGTTTCTAAATAGCTTTAAGTTCTTGGACGATAAGCTATCTAGTTTAGCCTGTATGCTGAGTAGTGATGAGTTCAAGATCACGAACTCTGAGTATCCCGATCCCGAACATCAGCAGTTAGTGAGATCTAAGGGAATATTCCCTTACAGCTACGTCGACTCTCCCTCAAGACTAAAAGAAACAGCACTCCCTTCCATTGAAACATTTGGTAATATAACACAAGAAGACTACAATCACGCTCTCAAAGTCTGGGATACCTTCAACATAAGCAATTTGGGCGAATACAGCGACCTGTATCTGAAAACAGATACGCTCTTTTTGGCCGATGCATTCGAGAAGTTTAGGGACCTCTCTCTGGAGGTATATAACTTGGACCCCAGCTGGTATTATACCCTACCAGGACTTGCATTTGATGCAATGTTCAAGGTGACTCAGATCAAGCTTGACCTCATTCATGATGAGGAAATGATTAAATTCTTTGAGGGAGTAATTAGGGACGGAATGTGTACCGTGTCAAAGAGACATGCCAAAGCCAACAACAAATACCTTCCTGGACACAATCAGAAACATAAAAGCTTATATTTGGTCTATCTCGACATCAACAATTTATATGGGGATTCGATGGCCAGCCCCATGCCGCACAAGAACCTCAGATGGCTTTTACCCGAAGAAATTTTAACCATAAACCTCTTTGCTGTTGCTCCTGATTCCCGAACTGGATAATTCCTGAAATTCGACCTTGAGTACCCTGAGCATCTACATGATGAGCACAATAACCTTCCTCTCTGCCCGAAAAGTGAGATACCACCGGGGGCCAATACAAGAAACTGCTGGCAACACTAGAGAACAAAGAGAAGTATACCTTGCACTACAGAAACCTCCAGCAGTGCAAATACTTGGGCATGAAGTTAAAGAAGATCCATAGAGTGGTTGCATATGATCAGTCAGAATGGCTGAAAACCTATAATTAATATAAATACAGAGAGACGTGCAAGGAAAACTTCCAAATTCGGTCAGAATTTATGGAAGAAAATGAACAAATCTGTATGGCAAATTTATTGAGAATGTACGCAAATACAATGACTTCCGTATCGTTACAAGTTGGAAGCAATGCAAGAAATTGACAGCGCGACCAACTTACGTTCGGAGCATTTTATTTGCAGAAAATCTTGTAGGGATAGAACTTGCCAGAGAGGAAGTTTACATGAACAAACCCATCTACATAGGGCAAGCCATCCTTGACATATCAAAACATATCATGTACAGTTTTTATTATAATATACTGAAGCCAGGCCTAGAAGATTTAAATATAAATTACATGGACACAGATTCATTTATTCTGGAAAACTCAAGTGACAGATGCAAATTTATCAGAGAAAATCAGGAACATTTTGACACATCAAACTATGAGACGCAAAAAACCTACGAAATTACACCGCAAAACCAGAAAGTTATCGGCCTGTTCAAGGATGAGCTTGCAGGAATGCCTATGATAGAATATGTTGGGTTAAGGTCCAAGTTATACGCATACAGGCACGAGGACCAAACTATGATGAAAGCAAAGGGCATCAACAAGACCGGTATTCGGAAAATAAATTTTTAGCACTATTTCGGCTGTCTAAACGATATTAGAAAAACAATTTTAACAAAAACAACATTTCAATGTTTCAAACATAAAGTCTCTACCATAGAAACGAATAAGGTCGCTCTCTGTGGTAAAGACGATAAGAGAAAACTCATTGAAGGCTCAGACCAGACAATTGCCTGGGGTCACTATTGTCTGCGTATGACTAACCCTTAGATGTATATATGTATTTACTTTTGTAAATTTTTAGTTGTGTAAATGTTTAAAAAATGTAGTTTTCTCTGTATGTGTGTGTGGGCGGGTAGGGGATGTGTGTGTGTTTATATATGTATATGCATAAATGTAAATATTTAGCTTTTATGATTTGATAACTATTTTCTGTTTATTCATTTATTGGTTTTGAATTTTATAAAATGCATGTAAAATCCAGCCTAGTGAATGAGTGGTCGACTGTTTTTATCTATTCATATATGTATTGTGTGTGTGTGCATGCATGTATGTATATATGATGTGTTAACCATAAAAATGCAAATAATAATGTAGTTGTATATACATGTAACTTTAGTTTATGAATTTTATTAGTTAAACCACTTATTGATTTTAAAAAATGTAAGTAAAACCAGCGATTACAAAAAATCATTAATATTAATCATGTATAATGAAATAAAAAATACTCATTATTGTGGAATGAAAGCCCCTTTATTTTCATTATTATTTTTCTACAATAAATCCTTTCTGTCAATCCATTGAGTATTAGGGAATCTATACCACTTTACAAGAATCCTGTTTCCCTGCCTGCGTAATACTTTCTCTGCCAGAAATGTATTACGGTACAGTGTAGATCGCAGTTCATGACCATAAAAGGAACCCCTTTATCTCATCACTGTCATTACCTTTTAGCATGTATGTAACGGGATTGGTGTGATTCACACGAACAACTTGAAATATTTCAACACTCCAGTTAGCTTCAAAGCCCTTTTCAAAATGTCTCTTGTCCTTTGATATCCTCACATAATCACCAACATTAAACTTTCTTGCCCCTTCCTTCTCTCTTCGATCTTGAGTGTAGTTATATACAGTCAGAAGAAGATCATTGTTCTTTACCTCTATAGGCTTCATTCGATTATTGGAGTGGTAACTGTTGTTATATCTTGAATGGATCTGAGGTAAAAGGACTAGCCACTTGTGTGATCCTTTGGCTAGAAATTCGCGATACATCATATTCTTTAAAGTTCTTATTAACCGTTCAACAGCAGCTGCCTTCACATGTGTATAGGTACTGTAGTGATTGATGTTATATTTTGTCATTAATTTTGTTAAAGTGTTTATTATAAAGTTCTTTTCCATTATCACTTCGTATGTTCTTGGGTGGGGTTACCATTTCTTGCAGTATATCTTCCATAGCCTTTGCAACTTGAAGTCCTGTCTTGTCCATTAGCGGTCTCGCATATGCCATTTTAGAGTAGAAGTTGGTTGCAATGATGATGCACTTGAAATTCTTATTGATTTTTGCATGCGGTATCATCTCCACCAAGTCGAACTGCACCAAGTTGTGGAGCCCCTTGCTGATAATCTTTCGGCGCATGAAGTTTCTCCGGGCTGGAGCATGGAGCTCGCTTGCTATATGCTGCTTCACTGATGTCATGCTATAACCTTTGCCTCTTTTAGTTCTTGAATAATCTCTTCAATTTCTTGAGTATGATTGTTATTGCCTGCGTCTCTGGATGCCACAAGTAGCCTAAGGCGATCCACCAGATCATTAGGGTCGGTCCAGTAGATGTAGTCTTGCCTCGTATTAGGGTGATGTTCTTTCCACTGTAGTCCTAATCCCTTGTGTTTCGTTACTAGAGGACGTATAACGCTTTTATACTTGTAGGAATTACCCGATCTCAGCTGCCCATGCTTGCTGAAGTATCCTCGATAAACATGTGTACTTTAAGTATTTTGCTTTATGTTTCAAGGTCATCTTCAGTGTATGCGTGCGTTTCAGGTATTCTATTGAATATGAGTTCCTTCAATCCAGGCGTGGTTTCATACGTTTCGTCCCCTATTCGAACGTAATTATTGATGAAATCAATAATCTTGTTCCCTAGCATGTAGCTGCCATCCTCATATCGTACTCCATATGATGAATCTATTTCATTTTGTCCTTCTTTCGAACTTTATTAAGGTACCTGTAGAGTTTCTCATCTTTCACGTCTTTCGGTGATTCCTCCTTGCTTGTAGTATTCTTTTTCTGTATTTCAAGTGTTATCTTGAAGCGAATCTGTCAATGGTTGAAGAGCTTCACTCATCATTCTCCTGGTTTCATAATTCTGACCTTTAAGAGAACATAACTTTTCTCTTATAGCCTTCGAGTGCATGGCTACAGATTCTTTAAGTCGTATGCACTCCCTGTCCATCTTGAAATGATGTTGAAATTAGACTTTCGCATTAATATATACCCTATTTATTTAGCAGACTTCAGTTTGTAAGAGATTTTCAGCTCAACATTTAGAAAATGGCCGTCCCTTACACGATTTGCAGGAGCAGTGGAGGTTAGTCTATCACCATTTGCAATTGGTGTAGGCAGAGCTCTAACAGACTTATTATTTATTTCGATTAATGTATCAGGCATTACAGTAGGAGCTGTTGGTAACGTCATATAGCAAGAAACTATCTGGCCGTTTACGCTTGATTTGTAAAATTCTAGACCTGTTGTTAACATGTACCTGTGTGTTTTCCCTCTGAAAGGTAACGACTGCAGTGTAATTACATGTTCCCCTCTCATTTGCTCTACTAATGAATTTATGACTCTCATTTGTGTTTTAAGGGTATTGATATTATCCATTGTAGTTGTCAGATGTCAATCTATTGATTTTTTGCGGTTCGCTATAGTTTCCATGTGTTTTCCCACTGTTTCTGTAACCGTGGTACTTATTGCACCAAGTCTGCTGTTTAAATCTTGACGTATTTCATTCTGTTTCCTTCCCACGTGGAATTTAACAAACTTTTTTGTTGCTCTATCACTGTCATCGACAGGATCTGCTAATTTTATTAGCCTTCCTTTTTTTAAATGAAACGTTACCGTGTGAATCGAGCGGTGGTGTTCTTGCACTTATATATTCTAATACATGCTTCGTATTTGGCACGTCATAGTCTTCTTGAGGTGGCAGCATTATTTTCAATCTTATAGCATCCAGGATAATGTTGTTTCCATCGTCGCGTTTAAGGGTATTTTTATTCAGATATTCCATTAGAGCATCATGTTGCACGTCTAGCGACTTCTGGTTGTGATCCCTAAGCGTAGTTTGAAGTTCGCCCATGCGCTGATATGTCGTTGTGAACACCTGCATTCGATTTCCAGTAGAAGACGTAAGCGTATCCACGTAGCGTTTAGTGCTTGCGTCGGTCCTCCTCAGGATCCTGAACAATGCATAGTCTCTTGTTCCTGAATGGGTAATTTCCTTTTCCCTCTCTGTTTATGACAAATTGATGTAGCGATCTTTTCACTGGAGCAGCACTCTGTGATCCAAACCTGTCAATACTCATGATGAACTATGAATGAGCAATTTCTTTATTAACAATTTTAATATATACATCGAATCCGCACCTATATCGACCGTCATTCATCGGAAATTCGGGAACTATTACCATAAAGGGTCTTCCTTCTGTAGAGCTCTCCAAAACACCTTTGCACAAATCTTTAAATTCAGTATACGTCATATCTGTGTTTACGTAATCTTCATATATATGCTTCAAGTTTAAATTATCTTGCCTGAAGAGTATAATCATGTTCGCATTATCTCTAATTAAATGCTTTGGGACTTTGGCATAGGATTGTGCTAGATATATAGAATCCACATTTCGATGTCTGCCCATACTGTAAAAGAATGCAATCTTTTCTTGCCTTTCAGTGATGACGTCATCAAATATAAAGATTGAATTTTCTTTAATTTCTGATGGGTGCAAGACGCTTTCACGTCTTCATGAGTATACACACCTATACCCTCAATGTTTCTAAGCAGCTTAACAAGATATTGATACTTTGGCTGGTATAGTGACTTTGAATAAATGTACACATTTTCAAATTGTAGTCCATTCTCGTGAAGTACCATATTGAGTAATACATTTGTTTTTCCAGCACTGGAGCTACCTACAATTAGCGCTCTAAAATTGCCTGGAATCAGCTTCCCGTGACGATCGCGTCTAAAGTCACTTTCAAATTCTAGCACCTGGATAGGCAGCGAGCAATCTTCCTTCACCAACTCCATTGTAGCAACTAAAATAAAATAAATCATCCTTAATGTATATATGCCAATGAATGTAAGCAATGGCAGAGTATAAAAGAACTATGTGCCAATAAAATCGATTAGTGTACCATGAGTGCTAAGGGGGTTAAGGTCGCAAGAGGCTCTGGTTTAATTAACTCTCTCATTAACCTGCTGCCATTTGAAGCACATTTGCCTGGTTACAGATACTGTGGACCTGGGAAAAAGCTAGAAAAAAATTAAAGAGAGGAGACCCCGCAATCAATCCTTTAGCCTAAGCGTGAAACCTTCACGACATTGCCTACGCTCAGCATAAGGACTCTGCTTCGAGAAACGTTGCCGATAAAATCTTGGCTGAAAGCGCCTGGAAAAGAGTGCAATCATCTGATGCTACATTAGGTGAAAAGTTGGCAGCACGACTAGTAACAACCATTATGAAGGGTAAGGTAGCTGTTGGCGCGGGATCTAGAAAGAAGAAACGAGGAGGATTTCTACCGCTCATACCAATTATTGCAGCTCTAGTAGCCGCCGCTGGAGGAGCTGCACAAATAGCCTCCGCTGTAAATAAGAAAAAGGCTCCGGATAAACAACTTGCTGAAATGATGAGACATAACAAAGAAATTGAAGCAAGAGGGAAAGACCTACGAGTGAAGAGGAAGAACAATAAGGCGAGGAACACCGAAAGGAAGAGGAGGCAGAGCAAGAAAGGGAATTCAAAAAACTCCGGCAGAAGACTATATTTGTCCCGGAAAAAGCATTGAGTAACATAGACCTCGACTTGTATGCCCGACGTTTAAAGATTCCTCATTTTAGGTGTGTATACATGATCGATCAGCTACCCTCAAGACCTCATTACAGAGAGAGAATTATTGTTAATCTCGATACTTCAGAGAATGAAGGCACTCATTGTGTTGCTATAAAGAAGGATGGCAACGTGTCATTTTATTTCGACAGCTTTGGAAACTTGAAGCCTCCAAAAGAGATAGAAAGGTACCTCAGAGACGTTAAGGTACTGTATAACACTAAGATGTTTCAGAGTTTCAGCTCAGTCATCTGCGGGCACTTGTGCTTGCAATTTCTATTGCAATGAGTTATACTATTGCTGACAGTGCCAACGAGTCTGTGCTTACTACATACCTGAATCCTCCTCTTCAGCTAGATCCAAAGTATCATTATGAGATATCTCTACTAAACTTTGAAACCTTCTATTCAATTCCCAATGTTGATGGAAGTAATAATCGATTTCATTACATGCACAATGATGAAATTAAGATCATTGATATACCTGATGGAACTTATGAGATTACTGATATTAATGAATACTTCAGAGATAAACTAGGTGTGGATGAGAATGTCTTCTTTATAAGACCTAATTATAACACAATGAAGGCTGAAGTTAAATGTTATTTCACTATTGATTTTTCCGGTGATCGTTCTTTAGGTTCGCTATTGGGCTTCAGAGGTAAAGTTATTCCAGCTAATAAGCTGTCCGAATCTGATTTCCTGGTGAATATATTTAAGGTGAGCATCATTCGAATCTAGTGCGGTATTGCAACAGGCTCTTTCATCGACGGTAAAAGCGGACAATCGATCTACTAGTTTTTCCCTTCTGTTCCGCCTGGGTATCATATTTCTCAAGAGCCGTCAAATCCAATTTACCTTCCAATCATAAATACCAATGCTATAGAGCAAATAAGTCTTCGTGTAGTGGACCAAAGTGGTAATATGATTGACTATAGAAACGAAGATATAAGCATAAGGCTTCACATCCGCTGCAATGCCAATAGATTTTAGAAGAAGTCAACGACGTAAAGGAATTAATAAGGGAGTGATTCGACTCACACATCATACTTTACCCTTGACACCCAGCTGTTTAACATCGCGCAATCGACACTTCCTCCAGGTATTGGGATTCAGACTCCTATAATCATGGACACATTCAATGTTACCTGTGCTCCGAGATTCCACAAAAAGGTCAATAAAGAAAAGAAACATGTGTTTTGACCATATAATACATCGGCTCTGGACGCTAATGATGAAATTAGAATCCCTTGCCAAGTTGAGGATTTATATACTTTACCTAATCGAAGTTATCTATACATCGAGGGGAGTATTACTAAACCTAATGGAACAGCTACTTCTGCAAAGCTTACCAATAACGCTATTGCATTCATGTTTGAGGAGATTCGACTGGATATGAATGGCTCAACTATTGTTCGAACCAGGAACCCCGAATTCGCATCAACTTTACGCATCTATGCTGCTCTCAACCCTATGGAATCTATCGATTGCTGAATGCCGGATGGTGCTATCCTGGAGAAGATATGGACATTGTGAATGCAGCAAATGGAGCCTTCAATGCCATAGTACCGCTTTCGATGCTTCTGGGATTTGCTGACGACCACAAGGAACTCATACTCAATAGCAAGTTTGAGCTGGTGCTGATTCGATCCAAGGACTCTAAAAACTGTATAATAGCACCTGAGGGTGCAGAGAATGCAAGCGTTAAACTTGCACGAATCGAGTGGAGAATGCCAGTGATACGACTTTCTGATGCTGAAAAGGTTGAAATTCTCAAGATTGTCAAGTCGACCAAGGCGCTGTATCTCCCATTCAGGACCATGGATCTGCATACTCAGCCTGCTGTGCCGCAAACTAAAACATTCACCTGGAATGTCGCCACCACATCAAAAATGGAGAAACCGAGATTTGTCATTTTGGGTGCTCAAACTTTAAGATCGAGTAATGCATCTAAAGACGGTTCTCTTTCTGATCATTGTAACATAACTAATTTGAGAATTTATATTAATAGCGAATGTTATCCCTATCATGACATGAATTTGGATTTTGGAAACTCGAGATTTGCATCATTGTAGGACATGTACTCAAAGTTTCAAAACTCTTATTATGAAAAAGAGAACTATCCTTTATTGAAGAGAAAAGATTTTCTTAAATTTGCTCCTATAATTGTTATAGATTGCTCACATCAACCAGAGGTAATTGTAAATGGTGCTCTTAACATTAGAATAGAAATTCAAATTAGTGCAAATATTCCTGCACAGACCACATTGTTTTGTTTAATAATTCACGATAAAGTGTTTACATACAAGCCCCTGACTTATGTGATGCAGCTTTTATTTTAAACTAGTCTTTGTAAGGATTTGTTTTTTCATTAGGAATGTAATGCTTTTTAATGAATAAAACACTATGTAAAAGCATACTTTTATTTATGTAAGAACTTTCATACTTTCATTCCTTTTATTGTTATTAATTATCCTGCATTTCCATCACTTTCTTCCTCCAACTCCTCGTTCCAACATATGGCATTATATTTGCAACAGGCAGGTTACCTAAGTGGTAATCTATAAACGGTTCAAGTCTTTTTAGCCTGCAAATTTCATCTCTATTTAAAAATATTTCACAATCATTTAAATTAGTATTCAAAAATTTTGTTTCTGTCTCTTGCATATAAGCAACAATATTATAAGAGAAAACAATATATTCACAATATTCCACACGGGGATACTTTCTCGTTTGGAGGAATGCTTTGAATGTAGGAAGACTTTCTCGAATTATCTCCCAGTCTTGGATTGTCATGTATACAAATTTGTCTGTGTTTTTCACTAAAAGCACTGGAAGATCATAGAAGAATCCTATCTTAATGCTGTGCCTTTTCGAGATGTAGACGTCTCGGCACCCGCTTTTTACCGGCATGTTTCTTGGGTGTTTCGATGTTGCTTATTCTATCCTCCAATAGCGTCAGCCTCCTTTGCAGGTCTGCAAAGATGTCCCTCTTCTTCTTCCCCTTATTGCACTACCTGAAACATTACACAATGAAGGTCTTAGAAACGTTTTTGGGTGAAGTTAAGGTAGCCTGAACGAATTAATTTTTGTTAGGTCACAGAGGAATGAAACAATGATATTTTATATATGTGAAAATACTCACGTCAATGTTTTCCTGAGTTCTGCCGGCTTTCTAGGGGGGCTCGGAGGTCGTCTGTGCTAGATTCCCCGCCTGCCCTGAATTCGACTCCTTCTGTTCCTCATCTATGTGATTAGCATACTGCTGTGCAATGGGATATTCCACTATATCTCCCGCTTCTTTATCATCAGAATCTATCTCGGTTTTAGGCGCTGGTGTCGTCATTTGAATTCTGCAAAAAGTCATTATAATTTCCAGTGTTAGTTGCATACAACAGCTCTTGTACTATAGTACCATTTATGGAAATAGTAATGTATGTTAGCATCGCATACAATTAATGTTTACATTAATGATCTCTGAAGTTACATATATGACGATAGCAATGTACAATAATGATACATACTTAAAGAGGTACTCACTTTAAATTTCTCTGCCTGAAGAGGAATACACTGCAGCTCTCATTGCATGGAAAGTATGACGCCATCTTGTCGTGTACCTTAGGTTTTGCACACAGTACAGAGTGAGTATACCCATTGCAGTACTCTGAATGCCACACAGAGCTGTGATTTGAAATGAGGCTGGCCATTTCACCGTCACTTTCGGAATCAGTTTCCCTGAAAAGAAAGAAAATACAATAGAATGAGCCATTTTAGTTCACTCTTCTTTAGAGAACAATTGCACACTTTTTTAGAGAATGCATTCAATAATAAAAACTATACTTACATCATGCTTCTTTTGTAGACCGGACAGTTGTCTGTGCATATGCCTCGAGAAGTCATCTGGTCATGATAGGAAGGCATGTTACACACTATAGAATGCATGATACCATTACACGACTCGTTATGATAATATGTATAATCGTATGATTATTCTCCGCATTCACTCCAAAAATCGTCCATTGTATTATCGACTCGATTACACCTCGAATAATATTCAGAGCAGTGCGAGAAAGGGCTCCCTATATACAGCGGATAGAAAAACCGGTTCTTCTATCACATGTAATGACTTGCAGAGAGGATCGGTGGGGGAAGCGATCTGTAGGGAGTGGGGGATGAATGTGTTTTTCTATGCAAGAGAATCGATGATTCAGTGAGGGGAAATGAAAACTTTTATTATAGAGAGGCAAGGCACGTAAGGGTTTTTGATATGTCTGTTTGAAAGAGATAATTGCTGTGTTACAGGTGTGTGTGTGCGTGCAGCAGTGTATGTGTGTTGATGTATGCGCATGTGCTCGTGTATATGTGAGCGCCTGGATGTGTACAAGTCGTGGAGAAAGAAAGAGATAGATTGAAAGAGGAAAAAGGAAGAAAGAGAGATAAGAAGAAAGAAAATAAAGAATTGTGTCTAGGCATTGGAATATCTAAGTATACAGCATGGTTTAATGTAAATAATTATATTTGTTAAATATATTTTTTAATCTTATCGTGCAAGCTTCCGTAATTTAATAGTTATTATGCATAGAGTTTGCAGGGTAAGACTCGAACTAGAAACCTCTGAAGGGTCTTTAATCAGGGTAATGATATAATAATGTTTTACCCTAACAAAATATCAATTTGGATATCTAAGTATACACATGTGTTTAATATAGTTTTAACCTGATAGTGCACGCATCCGTAATTTAGTAGTTATTACACATTAGAGTTTGCAGGGTAAGATTCGAACTAGGACCCTCTGAACGGTCTTTCATTAATCAGGGTAATGATATAATAATGTTTTACCTTAGCAAAGTATCAATTTGGATGCCTAAGTATACATCGGTGTTTAGTATAAATAATTTTATTTGTTAAATACATTTTAGTCTGACCTTGCAAAATTTAATAGTTATTACGCATTAGAGTTTCGCGTAGTAAGATTCGAGTTACAAGCCTCTGAACACCCTTTTATTAATTAGGGTAATGATACAATAATATCAATCATCAATTTCTCATTTGCGATAAACATTTGATTCCAGTAAGAATAGAACACCGATCTATGGATAACCAACTATACGCAGAGGTTTAATACATTTAATGACATAGGTGAAATACATTTTTATATCGAGTTTGGAAAGTCAGCTACATAGACAGAGAGCATATTTAACTATGCTCGGGTATAACCCTAAGACCTCCATAAGACATTCGGGGAGAACAGCCATGACGTCAACTCTTGCCGTGCATGCGCAGAGAGAAGTAGCCCTCGGGCAATGCAGGTGACGCCTGAAAGTCGAGGTAGGATGGGGTGGAATTTAGGGTCTAGCTGTTATATGATGCTTGCCTCGTGGGAACTCAAGCCTCTCTCTTTTCCCACAGTCAGACAAAGATAGTGCGAGCATAAAGCCACCCTCAGATTCTTTTGTTAAGCTAGCAGGTGTTCGAACAATGGAAAGGGACCGGCTTTGTTATAGGGTAGTGGAATGAGAAATGCCAGATGTCTTTCTAAAGAAATCTTGCCCCGGACAATAGAAAGAGAATGCAATAGAACTTGTATCTTTGTTAACGGGCTTCACGTTCTCTTTTGTCACGACTCTAATTTATCACTGCCTTTGTTCATTTTGACAGTTGAAGGGCAAGCATTGTTCTTTTGTTAAACTCTAGTAAGATGGGAATACCAGATGGTCCTTCTAAAGAAGGCTTGCCCCGGACAATAGAAAGGGACACAATAGAATCTGTTCCTTTGTCCTGCATCCTCTTTGTTCATTTTGACAGTGATGGATGGCTTCCTGCACGTGTTCGAGAAACAATGGGAGTGGGGGTTTGTGAGCTGCTGCAGGTGCAGAAGTGGCCGGATGTGGAATGGGTAGGGAAAACATCTCGCCTTTGTTACAGAACCATAAATTTACGACCCCCTTTGTTCATCTTGACAGTTGATTGACAGCCTTAATTGCTTAACTGTCAAGCTTCCATTATACTCAACAAGAGTTATGACCCACAGCTGCACCTGGAAGTACCAAGGAGCCGGGGAAGGGGGGCGAGAGAGGAGGTGGGGGACCTCATTTGCATATGAATAGACATTCCTGCATATTAAGTGATACAGCTCTCTTATTTTTATACTACTAGCGTACTTTTCATCCGTTGACACGCAGCAGAAGTAACTTCACCTATATCAATCGTGACGTTGTTATTGTGCACTAGAGAAACATGTCAGCTATGAAAGTTTAATTTGTTAAGTTCTTGCGAATTTGGTCAATGTTTTGCAACAGCCAGCTCTAAGATATATGAGTACAGGGACATTTTTTTAAACTCTGTTATTACACTTAGCCTAGAAGGCATCCATTTGAATTGTATAACTCTTTATTATTCTATACTGTATGGCCGAGATGTCTAAAATGGCGCTCGCAGGCCATTTAAATTCGTTCTCTAGCCGAATCTATTTGTTTTTCCTGTACTACCGAGTGGTATAGTGCGTGTTAAAAATTTGGTGATCGCGAGAGTCTAGTACTGCTGAAAATCTATGAAATTCGGACGGAATTTAGGTGGAAAAAGTAATATTAATCAATTCTGCTTCGATATCCGTAACCAAAAGCAATTGGGCCTCCCTAGAACTAGCAAGGATATGCATCGAAACCATGTGGTAGATGAGGGGTACTTATTTGCATGCTCGTTCTCTGCAATCTATACTGGCGTGTATAAAATGTGGCCCATAATGGAACGGAGATATGTTGGTACTGAAACAATCTAGCCGTACCCCTACCAGCGTGACTACCTCTGTTTTTTGAGCTACCTCTTGCCACTAGATTGGTAGGATACTTTACCTCTCCCAAAGTATGACCGAACATCCTAAGGTTAATGCTACAATTTAAACTTTGTATTTTCATTCTACACTACCGTTTTCTTAATGTCGGTTTTCTTATGCATTTTAGTGGCGGCAACAACTTAGTTTCCATGTCGCTGATGAAAGCTCTCATATATGTAAACGTTCTAGCTGCCGTTCAGTTTAACCACACATGCAACTAATTCTTCATCCCTTTCTCTAGAAGCCAGAATTATTTGTAATTGGTTTAGCGTTTCAGTACCAATCGTAGCGAAACTCTTTCATAGAGGTGGTATCCCTACCATCCCTACATTCCACATTGATTATAAACATCGTTCATTAATTAGTTTGCATGTATTTTTAATATTTTTTAGGCCAGTCACACAGAGAACTGATATCTATGGGTGGAGTCAAAAGTTGGTTACCTGAAGGTGGAGGCCTTGCGGAGGCAAAAACACTATGGCGATCTAGGGGAATGTGCCACGTTTTATGCTCGACAATGTACAACGTGCACCGTTGCCGTCACTTTGTCGTCAGTCGCCGTATTTAGTTCCCAGCTAAAAATACCAGGATTTATGCCGGGAACTTACAGGGTTAAAAAGCCTTAAGATAATTTGCAATTTTAAAATGACTGAAGTAACATTTTACCTAAACTCGTTAGTTATGTTCTAACAAAGAGTTATTGATCAGTTCATCTACACGTCGGTCTGTCGCTTAAGGCGCGTGCATTTATTTGATTTTGTTTTCTAAGTGAAAATGGTACACGCCACATGCTACGTAGTTATTCTCACGGTTTCTGATTCGATCAGAAGTTGCTGAGGCACATAACAGCAGCATGCAAATGCGGTTAGGATGTGAATTGTCAATCAGGTTTATTTAATATTATTGCTCAGGTGCTCAGAGAACGATCAGAGATTTACCATTGGAACCATCCTATTTATGGTTCTTTTGCCGTATAGTTTCTCAATGTATGGCACGGTTGCCATAGTGCACTAAAGCCATTATAGTATGGCACAAAGTGTGTGAACTAATCAGAGAATAACATAGAGGAACACATTGAGAATATAGTCAGAGACTTCAAGGAATATTTCCATGAAAATTTTTGCTTTGGAATGATAGTCCCGCATTACATTGATAACACCTGGCCAGGAACGTTAAGTTGCTCGAAGGAAGATATTATTTTTTATTTTTCTTGGTAGGGAAGTTTAAGATA
Organism: Deroplatys truncata; assembly: GCA_030765065.1. Taxonomy (NCBI): domain Eukaryota; kingdom Metazoa; phylum Arthropoda; class Insecta; order Mantodea; family Mantidae; genus Deroplatys; species Deroplatys truncata. Next base: position 474,646,717 of record CM060990.1, read on the forward strand.
AATGAACACGGGGATAGATTTAACATACTTCATTTGATAAGAGAAATAAATATCCTATGATTTCATAAAAAGCTGCAAAATTTAAAACTTAAATTACCTCAGTTCAAACCAGATATTAAGAAAACGTGTTTAACTAAACGAATATAACCTTCAGAATTAAGCATGTTCTGAGTTCTACAGAATGTTTCAAAAATAGAGGGCATAGTTTCGGGTATGCATTGCCAATATGTAGACAATTAAAGTAGTCCATTTCAACATGTGTCCGAAAGTGGTTGGTTTTTCAGTTATGGCCTTCAAAACAGTGATATTTACCAGAACGTATTTCTTACAGCAGGTAGCTTTCTTTACAGAAGATGTTCAAAGTTTCCACTTCCTGCTCAAATACATTCCTCACATCAACGTTTCATGGCCGTGCGAACACGACCCAAATTCCAGGTGTATTGCATATTTCCTCACAACCTGCCACAATTCGATTCTGAAGAGATTAGTGCCCGGCACCGGAGACGAATACACCAACGCTTTTAAATAGCCCCACAAGTAGAAATCGATAGGGTTCAAATCAGGTGAGCGTGGTGGCCACCTCTACCTATCCATCGATCAGGAAACCTTCGATCCAAGCACAAGCGAGCGGTACGACTGAAGTGAGCAGGAGCGCCACCACGCAAGAAGTGAGTTTGTTGATGAATGCTCAGTGGAGTGTCTTCATACACATGAGGTATCTTTTTTTTCAGGAAGTTTGTGCACGTCTGCCCCTCAGTCTGTTTAGAAGTAGTACATGGGGTCCAACTAATCGATCATCAAAGATGCCGGGAATATGTTGAAAATGAGCCGCACTTGGTGATGAGATGGAGCTATTGATGTGGGCTTTCATACGCCCATACATGCTGATTGTGGAAGTTTGTGATGCCATCTCGTGTGAACCTTGTTTCATTTGTAAATAATACTAAAGCAGGAACATTCGGATTTGTAGCACACTGCTGTACGAAGCACTGGCAGAATATCAATTGAGCAGGATAATCTGCTGGTGACAGGGCCTGTGCAAGTTGCAAATGATAAGGATATAACTGTTGCTCTCGCAGCAGTCTCCATTTCTTCAGCGTCTTGTTATACTTTGTTAAAGTAATTTCTAAATTGCTAAAGTGAAGTAAATGCTTCTCCCAGTAATTTTGCAACGCTGTTTATCTTCATTAGGCGACATCATATTTTTTGACACGATATTGATAGTTTCTGACACTTAACTTCGTTTTAACGTTTTAACCACAAACTCGTAAGTTTCCATTTGTTTTCTTACAGAAGTTGTTTCGTTAGCTCGTTTGAATTTTTAGAGATCACTATTATATAGCTTAAAGCTTTCATGATATTGGATAACTGAAACGGACGGATAACAAAGGGTCATAAGCTGAAGAACCATATTGTTGGACATAGTCTTCTAAGAGTTCGGGTTTTCTTTCCGATTGTCGTTTCTTTTAATAGATGTCATGCTTTAATACTGGAACTGAAAAACCTACATATTCTTTCAATTTTATGATAAACCAGAAGTATTATTTATAGTGATGTTATGTAACATTTAAAGTTTTTTGAGTCGGAAAATGTAAATTCACATCACATATGTGCGCTAGGTGTTATGGCAGGAGCGCTTTCGAGAGATGTTTCTCTCATCTTCAGCTGAGAATCCGACTGACGGATCTCCCTCTCCCCTCTCCCCATGAAGCTTTTCATTAAATGTTATTTCTGCCCTCTGTTGGGAAACCTTGGAACTTAAAGCTGTTGCTGCCCTCTGTGTTGTCTGTTGGTCACTCATCATGATTCTTTCTTCTCTCTTGTGATGTAATTGGTCTGCATTCTGTTGAAAAATCTTGAAAACACTTGATCTTGAGTTTGCTGCCCTCTGTGGAGAACCTTGGGAACTTCTATTTTTTCTTTTGTTGTTTAAATGGATCAACTGCATTAAGTGGTCTGTCGATGGTATCTCAAAATTCAAAACCTTCTCAATGTTGAAATGAATGAAGATCTTTTCCCATATTTCCAAATGTGATGGTATCTGAATAGATTTGAGTAGTTTTATCTCTTGTCCAATCTCATGGTTGCTATTCCAAAAATGATTAGCTACTGCTGATCTATCTATTTGTTTCAATTTTATATTTCTTTGATGTTCACTTAATCTGATTTTTAGATTTCTTTTAGTTATTCCTATGTATAAGCCTTGACAGTCTTGACATGACATCTGGTAAATTCCTGATTTTTTTAATTTGTCAGTTGTATTACTTAAAGGTGTATTTAACATATTTTTCAAACTGAAAACATTCTGAGGTGCTAATTGAATTTGGTATTTTCTGAATAGCTTTTCAAACTTTTTGAACATGACTGGATGATATGTGAACCTCTTATATATCACATCCTTTTTATTTGGGTTTTGTAAAGTGCTACTGCTATGTAAATTTTGTTTCTTTTTGTATTTAGTAAGTAAGTTATTAATAAGTTGAGGTTTAAAACCATTTTCAGTGGCTACATTTTTTATATAATTTAATTTAGTCATCCGTTCCACCATCGCTGCTTCCGGTATTCAAATAGGATAATTTAGTTCGGGAATGAGAACGGCAGCGGTTTGCAGGAACACCAGAAGGAGATTTCCGGTTCAAACGGCCAGTAGAACCGCTGGCAGATGTTGTATTCATAGCTATAATGGTAGAATAGTACTCATGAGGATCCAGAGAATGTGGTTTGAATCCTGGCAGATATACTGAAATAAGAATAGCAAGTCCGCAACCTTGCTGTCCTGTTTTGGTATGGCCTGACGGATGGTATTAGAATATCGCAGTGATGTGGGATAAGCTCCTGGTAACGTTTTGCTGTCTCCGGAAAAGTAAGACATTCCTTGACCCTTAGCAATTAAATCTACTCTGCTCTGGAAGTCAAGGACACTATTTCCAGTTAGATGATCGCCCACTCCCACAATTCGCACAGGTTATGTCTTCAGAGTATGCCGTGCCATAAAGTGGCCTCATACCATAACGAGGACAAACTGGTGAACTAAAATACGTTTCTGCTTATACCGGAACCTCTGGCAGCGATAACAGCGAATGGATTGTGTATTTAATGAGGAACAGGTGTCCCCTTAACCGCAAGGGATAGAAGGTGGTAGTACGGTCTTTCCAAAGGTTAAAAATAACATGTGCTGCGGAAACAGTTTATTGTCCCTCTTCCCTAGTAAGGGATTTACCGCCGCGATGAGACCCTAGTCGGACAAGACATTCACGAATTCCTGGTTAGAGTCGTCATCCAACTGCAGTTGTTACTACTCCGTGGCTGCTGTTCAGAGTCTTAGGTTTATTCACAAGCACAGTGTTAGAGCCCAAGGGAGTGGCATTCTTCAGCTTCACAGTTTGATGATCATTAGCTGTTTTGCTGAATAACTCCCCGTCCCAACAGCGCGTGGTGTTTTCAGTGGAAGGACATCAATTCATGTCCTTTTGGATATAAAAATGACTAAGGTTTTTCATAATGTTTGTCTTTCAATTAGGACACATCACAAAAAGCTCCTGATGACGAGGACATTGAGCGCATAGGAGCCATAATGGCAATGTCCCTCATCACAAATCGTCTGCGCCATTGCACGCTCCACCTCTAAGGATACTTAAGGGAAGTTACCTTTCATCCATCACTACTGGCCTTCATTCAATATTTTCACCGTAGGCAGTACCAAATTTATGCTCCTACCACTAGAACAACTACCAGTGATTTCTCATTTAAGCTACGTGGTCTCAACAGGAAGGGCGTGGATTCAGGTGTGTAGCAGTTGTTTACTTGTCCCCAGCGGTAATACCTATTATACTCCATCTATTCAAATGATACATGGTCGGAGAATTACCCAGGAGGACCCCATATCTTTGGTGCCACTTGGGTGTGGCTAGGGGAGGGCTCTGCATCTGGTAGTAGTAGTGAGAAGGGCGCACTCAACCTTCATTCTACAGACATCTAGGAGCATACAAGGTGGAACTGTTTTGAAAGCCGTAGGAAAAGAACTACGGAGACAGAAAACAGTAATTATTAATTCAAATACATCAGTTAACAATGCAAATGTTCTAAACCTAGGAAAAACATAAACCTAGAGCAGGAAGATATTGTAACTTTCTACACTTTTACACTTTCTCTCTCTCTGTTGTCACTGTCACTTTTTTGTTTTATGTAGTTCACCTTCACTGGGAGTTCGCTTCGTTCACAGTGTCACTTCACTAATATGAACTAGTTCCATCCCCCGCCACTTCACTTCTTCATGACGTAGCCTCTTCTTCGAGGTGGTTCCCTCTCTGGGAACTCAAAGAAAAGCTTCTTCAAACCGTCGCTCCGCAGTAGTACACAGAAATCGCCACCAACTTACTCGGAGAATCGCTCTTGATGTCGCACCAGAAACGCACTCGCCAACTCGCTCGCTGACTTACCCAGCCTAACTCACCAACTAACTTTCACTCGACTTGACTGACTGCCGCGAGTGCGCTCGCTTATACAGTCAGTGGTTTTCCTCCTTGAACCGTCGCATCTACCCTCGTTTTCCCTATCTCCCCCATATAAACGCATTTCTGTGCCAAGAGCGGAGCACAAATTCGGCCTCTTTAACTTCAGCGCTCAAAACACCCGAAATACCCCTTTGAGCCAAAACCGTTTGCATTTCCTAGAACTACGTATATCAGCTCAGCCATCTACCTCTGTAACCTGAACGGAATTACAGTTAGACACGAGCGTAGTGCTGCACTAGTTACATTAATGCTTGCACTATGTAGGTTATCTTCAATACTTCATCGTGACTCCAAGTTCCCAGTTGTTTTAAAGATCTTGAATGAAAAAGGAGTGTTTTTTTTTGTTTACCTTGAAATGATCGATAATGAGAGTTATGGATGTCTGCAAAATTGGTTATTTAAAAAGCCACGCTTCCTAAAGAAACTTCAGAAAAAAGTAAAATGAAAGAAAACGTCGCACCTTTTTGTATAAGTTCTGCTTTACTGTGTAGACTAATCATTTCAGTATTCTTATCACACCCTAAATAAAAGGGACTCCTAGAGGGAAAATGTCTTTGATCCTTGCGAATCTCTGTTCTTTGCTGCTTAGAATCTGCTTTTCGTATGGGTAGATACTTCTCTCCAGAACTCCATATACCACTGGGGGTGATATAACTGAATATTATAAAAGGAAAATATTCTATAGGGTGCTGCATCATAAGAAAACCAAATTTAAAGGAGAGTTTCTGCTTGTTAGAATACTTCTAAGGACATTTAAATTTAATGTAATTCATAGACTTCGATCAATGCCTTAAATTATAAAATGCCAGCTTTCAATCTGATAAAAATCTACTTATTGAGCAAATTATTAGGAGTGTGTAAAGGAAATGATCTCCATTGTACTGAGACTTAAAATTAGCAGTTAGGCCAGTATTACCAGAGCTTATCTTATTTTGCCTAAGGCTTTATTCTGCCAACAAAATCGACTTCTGTTTAAAACATAATTTAACTCTGAACTAAAGTAGGGAATTTATGGAATTCTACCGAGAAATTCGATATCGGTTTTAACTGGAAATGTTTTTCTTAATTCCGTAAATTCCCACACTTTTAGAAAATATCAGTAATATTGGGTGAGAGAGAGAATATTCAAATAATTCGGTCTATCGTTCCTTACCTGGAAAACGTATTATTGCTTACCTTCTCAAACACGTTCTAACGTTGGCTAACGTATAAGCTTGAGATGGTTGCATGTCGAATGAAATTAGTACGTTGGGATTTCGATGAACAGCTTGAAGTTTTCTGTAGTTTTACGGAATTGTGAACTGCAGACAAATGTTATCACAAAAAAGTCTCCTATGGGAGCATGTAATAACAATTTGCGCACAATTTATGTGATATATAGAAATATTGCGACATTAACCATCTCCAAAAAACTTACTGCTCTTGTTTACCTGTTACTTCATTATAGAAAAAAAAACTTCAAAAGTTAAATTGCAAATCTTTTCATATTTTCGTGGCGTTAAATTAATTTTAAAATATGTTGGAAATAATAAATATTTCGGGGTTTGTAACTATCGTAAGGGTCAGCAGCTTATTCAAAATGCAATTCAAAAGAATGTTAAATTTCATTTTCATCGCTATAACATACACAGCGTGTATAGAAAAGCTGCGATGTACCAAGCCAATACGTCTGCCGACAGGTAATTGACGTTACGCTAATTGTCGTCCTCCGTGGTGTAGTGGTTACCATGCTGGCCTCTAGTTCCTGAGGTCGCGGGTTCAAACCCGGCGGGGGGCGATGGATTTCTTCGGGCGTAAAAGACCTTAGCATGGCTTCCTTCGAAAGGGAAGTAAAGCCGGTGGTCCCGTGTCGTAGATTTACGGCACGTAAAAGAACCTCAAGCCTGATAAAGAGGCCCCTGAGCACAATTACCGGTCTTTTACGCCCAATATAGATTGGAACGCTGAGGACCACAGCAGTTAAAGAGCGTCCGTAAATAAAATTCAATTTCAATTTTGTTACCCTAAAGAACCTCAAGTCTGATAAAGAGGCCCCTCTGCACAATTACCGGTCTTTTACGCCCAATATAGAGTGGGACGCTGAGGACGACAGCAGTTAAAGAGCGTCCGTAAATAAAAGTCAATTTCAATTTTGTTACCCTAAATGTCTAAGCTTTTTACCCTAATATGAGGTACAAATTAGGACGTCAACTGTGAAAGGGAAAACATAGCTTAATTAGGAACAAATGACAACTTTTTTGTATATAAAGCTTCTGGAAAGCTATCTCCACCGTCTGTTTCTCTCTGAAGCTTTTGGGAAACGAAAGATTAGCCATCATAGTTGGGGTATGTAACACCTCTAAACCTAGAAACACTTTGCGTAGGTATAGTAGTAAGAACCTAATACATCAAACTTTATCAAGTTATATTAAACAACATTGCGCTGAATTTTCTTAGCTTAATTCGCAAGGTGCCTCGACCAAAATAATACCATACAGAATGTAACCGAATTTCTAAGAAGTTTCTGGATAAATGAAAATATGAAAAAAGTGTACTCAATTAATTATGAAAATAGGCTACACTTCGCTTATTTTTTTAGCTCCACTCAAAGTTTGTGGTCTACTGATGACATTTGCCAAATTACAAATTTTCTTCAGGAAAGCTTCTATAAAAGGTGCTGAAACAGCCATTAGAAGATTTAGTAGAGACTTATATACGTCCTTTCCTTAATTCATTACTCTGTCTCTTATTCTCGGTTTTTTACTTATCTGCCGAAATAGTTTTATCAAGTCTTTGGCAAAAAATCTAACTAAGAATTAGGTCTTGAAAACCTAGTGGTCCTTAAATGATAATTTCAATAAAACGTCAATGCACTGACGTCAATATATGAACACGCCAACATGTCAGACTCCCATGACCTATTCCTTACAAATCACTAACCCAAAATCGCTCTAGCACCAAGAGTGAAATGAGGCGTAGCCCATAATACATGAGCTAAATGAAATGAATCTTGATGCTTCTAATTAGCTGTTTAATAGGTTGTTAGAAATTCGAAGTACAATATTTTTTAAGCACCACGTTAAACAAGGGGGCCCTTAATGTGTAGTCCATTATTCCAGCCCAAACATTAATGTTGAACTGTTATAGATGTCTCGCTTCCGACACTAAATAGAAATTTTGATTAGTATCTAAACAATTATTGTCTTCCGTTCCTGGTAAACTAGGCTCAATGCAGAGAGAAAACGCTCATCCTTCACCAAGCTTTTTCTAACTATTTACAAAGGATTGTTAGAATAGAACGTCAAATTATCTCCGTTGCTGCTACAGAAAATGTCCCCAGTATTACTCAGGATATGTTTTAAGTAAGCTGTCTGGTTCTGGATGACCTTTTATCATATTGAACACGTTTTTCTAAAGAAAAGCATTTTACATGAGACTTTGTGTATTCCTTGTATAAATATTGTGTCGAAGACTGTTCAACATAAAATTGCATTACTTTGTGTGCATCGCAAAAGGTACGTCATTATATTCAGTTAGCATGTTCTGAACATAAGATTGGATTTCGACCCAAGAGTAATTAACTCAAAAATACATACTATTGCAACGACAGTGGTGCCAAAGAGACCCCAGGCTGTTACAGAATGTAGCTAATGGCGGAGCAGCCACCTCAAGTAATGTGGGAGGGATAGACGTGGGGAGAAATCGCCAAATGCTCTAGCAAGATTCCCATGTACTAGGGGCTTTGTTTTGTAAGCCCCGTCTCATGGCACATTACCTAAATGTTCATCACCTTAGCTCTAGGTTTGATAGTTAAATAGCACTCAACTAAATACAATGTCCGGGATACGACTGACGTTGTTTGTGTGCGGACGTTTAAACTCTCGGTATTACTTGCTTATACATCAGCGTGCCTGTAAATTATATAAAACTTTAAGTCAGCGTTTCAACACTTTTCTCTCTCATGCTTAACCCTGGTTTCAGGTTCGTTTTCTTCCGGGATGCTACAGTATCTTTTGAATTACTTACTAAAGCCTCATTCTTTGCATGTGGAATACTCGATTTGTTTTTGTTTTTTTTGTGGATTGTTGGTTTTCGTCAGGTGGTTTTGGACATTCATTCATTCATTATCTGTTTACTCTCCTCTTATGTAGGACTTATACCCCCAGGACTTACAGGCGGGTGCCTGGGGTCAGAGGCCCGTCGAGGAGCAGACACTCATGGATCAGACAGAACATCCAGGATGGGTGATCAGCCCGATGCCTAGTATGGGATGAAGGAAGTAGATGAAGCGAAATGTTGGTGAAATGGATGAAAGGAAAGGTGATGATGGAGCAGTTGGTGGAATGAACGGCGGGGGAAACCGGAGAACCCGGAGAAAACCCGCCCAGACGCCGCTTCGTCCACCACAAATCCCACATGCAGGTCCCTGGGATGAAACCCGGTCCGCCTCGGTGGAAGGCGAGCGGTCTAACCACTCGTCCACGGCGCCGCCGGTTTTGAACATAAATGTGATAAAGAAAAGTGACAGATTAATTCCTAAACAACTTAATTTATTATGCGTATTGCGTTACAATCCCACTTCCCATCTCTGATTCACAAATCGCTCGTAGCTCGCTCGCAACTATGTCGTAAGTGATTCACGTTCATTTTTTTGCTGTCTTTTAGAAGTGCTGTGTTGCTAGGGAGACACACTAGTACAATGTTTTAGAATTTACCAGAATGCAGATGGCGAACTTTCTCGAAGAGTACCCGGTAAACGCCTCTTCCAATGCTTGGCCGACTGTACCGTACGTGTCTGCTTTCTCGAATCTCCCGTGTTCACAGCTTTCATGGATGGCTTGGCCGACTACATCACGCTGGTTTGGCCACACTATTTAAAAAGTTTAGAAGGAGAAAAAGAATTACATTTATCTTACAATAAACACCAATATAGCAAAAATTTTATTAAAGAATTCTATGACGTACGGCTTATTCCTCCTTAGCTCACCACAAACTTTATTTCAAATCTGAAACCAAGAAAGTATTATATACTAATGTGCACCTTTTGCTTGTTTTACCATATTATCACTTCCTTTCAGGCCATTCGACAGTTATATGCAAAAGTTTTAGTTCGTTTGCTAAATTTTCTTCATGCGGAGAGAAATAAAGGTTCTGAATTTCATATTTAATGTCTAAAAAGAAAGAACAAAGGCCTAATCAACTACCAGAATAAACCACTTTCTACAGCTTCGAATGTGCGTGCCTGCGTGTATGCCCGTATACCTTGGAAGAACTTCGAAAAAGAACTGGACTGAATACAAGGCGAAATTATGACATTTTAATGCTTTTTTTGAAAACTTAGTAACTTGTGCTTTTATAGCCAATTTTAATGCAAATATGGGCTACCTAAAGCTAATTTTATACCCTAGATGTAGGGTTGGAATTTTATACTGCCGTGTACCATTATTTCTGTATTTTGGGAAAGAGCAAGGGAAAACACAAACATTGCATAAATGGCTGTTACCAACGTTGCACATCGGCATAAGGTAGCTCATCAAAGTTGGGGCCAAACTCATTAAATTGATGAATGATAAATATTACCAATAAAGTACTTCAGTATTTGTCCAATACGTGAGAATCGCAAATTGGCAATCTGTAGGGACATGGAGAGTATATAATTGCCTCGCCACTTTACTGTGATAAATAGTGCATTAGGAGCATGCAAATAGATAAATTTCTGCTTAAGTCTAGATATTTCAGATCTGAGAGGTCTGTTAATGTGGGAGGAGGGAGTGAATAGAAGTATCTACATTCTGTTGGGTGAGTGTACTGTAATTTTACTATTTTATTTCAAAATTATTCAGGTATAGTATGCTTAAGTCTTTAAAGTTTAGGTAATGCAATAGTAGACAACTATGTTAAATGTTTCCATTTTTAGAACTTGATGATTTTCTAATTAATACGTTTTGGTCTACTATACTGTCTATTTTTTAATACCAGTATTTCTTTTTGTATTAGGTTTCCTGGTTAATTACCTCTGTTATCGAATCACTTAAATCTGTTGACAAATGTGAATAGGAGTTAATCTTCGTATAACAGTAAAAAACTAAGCTCATCCATTATAAGATAAAATACAGATATATTAAAATCCCTTTGGTACTTTGTGTATAATTTTAACTTCTTCACAAATTAAGTTAACTTTGATCAATCGATGAAAGTAATATAACTCAAAGATGTAAACTTATGTTAGATAGTTTAGTTTTCTGCAACAGCTCTCGAACACGTTTAAAGCTATGCTGCAGCTATGTCACACCATACATTTAAGTGTTAATCTGAGCTGATTTGACTAAATAAACTGCTGTGAAACACACGTATGTTTGAGAGTCTACCGAATCCAAAAATAACCTTAAACGGTAGGTACTTCTTTAAATAAACCCAACAACAAAATTTAATTTAAGATTGTCTAAAAAGCGAAAAAATAATATGTGCCTCTTATTTATGCTGAATTCTCTCAAAACTGCTTTTACAACTGCCTTGTTCCCACTGGACAAAGGTCCATCACATGGCCGCTGCATCCTTTGTCTCCTTCCACCCAGAATATAACTGGCAGAAATAAAATTCTCCAGCAAAGAAATAGTAATTTTATTTCTATTTCCCTGACTTTGCCATGCAAATTTTTCAAGTCGGAGTAATAAAATGCCATCTATTAAGTTGAAATTTGGTTCCCCAAGGTAAATATTTTACGGCTTAAGTCGCACCTTAAGGATTAATAAAGTAATATTAAATTTGGAGTGTTTCATCTCTCCTCTTCAGTGAACTGGCACCTGACATTTTCCTGAGGACGCAAAATGAAATTCTCTTGAAACGTTGGATTTTAATTTGTTAATCCTTAAAATGTGACTTAAGCATTAAGATATTTTAATTATAGGAACAGTGATCGCGAAAGTTTATTCCATTGAAATTTGGCTACTAGAAGAACAAAATGCGAATCTGACTGATGGACATCTTTCTAAATGCATTCTAATGCAAATGTATTCTAAATGCAGGTGAAGACGGCTACACATTATAAGAACTGATAGCAATGTGGGATCATGTGCCCATGATGTTGAAATGCGTTGGAAATAGAAAACTATTTGGGTAAAGTTGGAACCATATGATTGATGAAAGTCGGTAAGTAAGATGAAGAACAAAATTAAAATAGTTAATGGATATTAGATTCTAAAGCGCAACTCTGGAATCAAAATATCTCCATAACCCCAGCATTTGAGTTCATTTAGTCATCAAGGAAGTTATCAATTTACAATTACTTGTAAATTAAATGCATATGGGAGTTCTATACCTAATTTCTTAGTTTGTTATATTATAACAAATGGACTATTATATACGCATATTAGCAGTTGAAATAAAAATAAGTCAATAAGGTGCAATTTATCCTGCGTCGTGGCGCTGGGTTAGAGCATCGAACTCCGGTCCCCGGCCACGAAATGCGCCCGCGTTCGAACACACCCATGGGGGTGCTGATTTTAAGTCCTTGGTATAGGACTGGTGTCCACTCAGCATCGTGAGGAAAGTAAAGAGCTGCGATAGGCACCGACCTCGGCCACGGAAGTCAACATTCTATCTGGGGGATGCGTGATGCTGGCCACATTACCTCCCCGTATCTGTTAGATGATCGCTCACCTCTGTCGTGCGTACGTGGGCGTAAGGTCGGCAGTTGGGTTGGCAGGTCTAGGACCTTCTTGGGCTGCAGCGTTACGGGATTATTTTATTATTATTGTTATTATTATTATTATTATTATTATTATTATTATTATTATTATGTAACTTCATAATTTCAATAGTATAGACTCGTAAAAAAGAACATTAATTCCTCGATAAGACTATGGAGCAAATTCAGTAAATCGAAATGGCATAAGTGCATAGGCGACGAATTGTGTTTTTAAACAATCGCAACAGGAGTTATTACTCGAGACTTCAATATTTATACAAAGCAATATAAGAAGGCACTGCTTCTCCGCTTCTCTTCAAGATTGTTGCACCATCCTGAGTAAGATATACAGGATTTTAAATTCTGGTTCCGTTTTACTTTCGTTCTTAGGGATTTCTTAAGAAATCTTCAGTTTAGCGTGGATGACAATAGGAAAATATTAGTATATGTAAGGACGTTTTTATTCTCCAATCCCCGCTTCTTTTCACCTTCCCTTCTAGCAGCGAGCTGTCTTAGGAGGAACAAAAGACACTGCACGGTTTCAATTTCGAAGCTTTAGGGTACTCCAACATGGTGGTTAAAGAAAATTTCCCCATCTGAATAAAAAGATATCAGGTAAGAAAGAAAATAAAAAAATAAAAAGCTACCCATTTACTCGTAATGGTTCCACACAATGCTGAAATACCGCATCGCGAGCTGCTTTAAGTAATCCAGAATGAATTTTTGACAAGGGTTTAAAACTGCAAAACGTTTCATTAAAACGGTATTGTATTTGGATTTTGAAACTTTCTTCTAAAATGAGCTATAAGTTTCAAAGGATAAAGATTCGTGTTATTTAAATTATAACTTAATCAGGAACTTTCTTCCCTTAAGGGATTTCGACCTAAATATTCTAATCATACTTTTATATAGATTTTGGCCCAGAATACTTCAAAAGTGCCACAAACTCCTAAGTTAAAGCGTCTCAAAATTTTACCCAATCGGAAAAGCTGCACAAAACTGCAGAAACTGCATGCACGTTTCCCTGAAATGTGTTTCTTTCTTTTACAAACAGGATTGTCAACATTTCACCGTGGCCCTTAACTGCAATTAATTCAGGGCGTTAGATGTAACAATAAGCAAAATTATTATGTAAAAGTGCTTTGTTTGTCCTGGGTCAAACTCAAACTTCTCTACAATTATAGCGGTTAAGTTGTGTGTAATTTCCGTGTATATTTATTGGAGAAGCAACACCTTAATCCTCCTAATGGTTTGTCCCATGAGTTCGTAGCGTTCAGTGAACGATTTCATCACATTTGTTAGTTCGCGGTAGAACTACTGTGGATTTAAGCGTTAAAAATGTGTTTATTATTCACATGTTCTGAATACGGAGATCCACTCATGTTATATCCGACCTAATTGAAACCAAAAAACCATTTTCTTGCCCTAGTTTCTCCAATAGCACTCTCCCGTAAACGACATTAACGCTAGAAACAATTCCCCCCGACATTTGCTCCGCTATTAAATAAAATATATATATATATATATACAGGAACTTTTGTTATCCGCTTCTGACAATCCATCTTCTTTAGCTCATGCATAACAAATTTCATTCATATTTGCAAAACAGGCCATATTTATAGTCACAAATTTCAAACAACGAATGATACATGATAAAATTAACAATATTCTAGCAACGTAGTGTTGTGCTGAAGTAAAATGTTAAAAATTTAAGCATCAATCTATTAGATAATTTCATTCATTCATTAATTATCTGCTTACCCTCCTCATATGTAGGACTTACACCCCCAGGACTTACAGGCGGGTGCCTGGGGTCAGAGGCCCGTCGAGGAGCAGACACTCATGGATCAGACAGAACATCCAGGATGGGTGATCAGCCCGATGCCTGGTATGGGATGAAGGAAGTAGATAAAGCAAAATGTTGGTGAAATGGATAAAAGGAAAGGTGATGTTGGAGCAGTTGGTGGAATGAATGGCGGGGGAAACCGGAGAACCCGGAGAAAACCCGCCCAGACGCCGCTTCGTCTACCACAAATCCCACATGCAGGTCCCTGGGATGGAACCCGGTCCGCCTCTGTGGGAGGCGAGTGGTCTAACCACTCGGCCACGGTGCCGCCTAATCTATTAGATAAGCTGTTCTTTAAAATTTGAAAGTCTTAAAACCAAAGTAATGTCACTCGTACATAAATGCAATGCAATGTCAGCAGTATAGATAAGACAATACGGAGCCGAAGGGAGATGCCGCCGATTGATAAGATTGTCATCCCATTTACTGTGTAATCACACAGCCCTTTGTTCCACACCGCAGGACCCGCCCTTCTTTGTGTGTTACTCCGAAACGCCGACAACCTTGTTTCTTTCACACAGCCTGCTAGAGAACCGGAACAATACACTATTGTTACCATAGCTAATGGAGGTGTGATGTAGCTGTCAGATTTGATTGTCAAGGGTTTGAGCCACAGAGAGACGCCGCTAATTGATAACCCTTGTAATCCGATTGACTGTGTAATCAGATAACCCATTGTTCCTTTCACACCTACCCATATAACAGAACCGGAACAACACACTATTGTTCCTATATTCCCTCTAGCACTCTCAGTCGCGTGCCACCACCCCCTAAATTGATGTAACAGATTGGGCCACAAAGACTCTGATAATTAAAGTTTAATTGAGCGCCTATATAAACATGTGTGGTTACAAATGTTTTAACAACCTTTGGCGGTATTTTCCCGATACAGGAAGTCGCTTCTTCCATTCCTTTGTGTGGGAGAAGGTTAAAAATATCTGTGTCCATCAATCAGGTAATGTTCGTCCATGTATAACATCATGTAGTCTAATTGAATTCAAAGATTTAAACCGCTAACAAAGGCTATATCGCCCTCTAGCGTCTTGTATTCACTGTATCACGTAACCTAAATGGCTGGACGCAGGCCTATGATAGAGGAATACAATTATCCCAATTAAGTATTTCTGATTGATACAGTATAAAGGGTTGATTCCGATAAAGTAGCCCGCTCGCAATCCGCAAGCACGCCCGCCCACACAAATATTTTTCTAAAACTTAACTAAGCGATTATTAGGAGTGTATAATTATTACACTTAATGCCATTTACTAATTCTGCTTTGAAGGAAATTATCAGGCTTATAAGAAACCTCTTAGATGAATTACAAATGCGTGAAAAAATACAGAGTTAGCGTAAATGCTTACTTCAACAATGCGCAATACACTAACGCATTTAAAAGGGATATTTTCGGAAGCATGAGTGTATAGATCCGCCTTCGTCGGACTTCTCACGCGGACTGGAGAAGGCTCAGATCAGCGAGCTACAGGTATACCAACACTAAACTATAACACCCAGAGAGCGAACCGGATTCAAGAAGATGGGTCTGTCCTCTCATATGCGATCAGCCAGTTAAATCTACTCCCTCTACCGTCACCCCTATGCAATAAAACGTCCATTACAACACGTGTCCAAAATGCTTGGTTTCTGATATATGGCCTTCAAAATAGTGTTGTTCACTGGAACGTTTTTCCTCCCGTTGGTAGTTGCCGCGACAGAAAATATTAAAACGACACTCTGACAGTTCATTCTTAGACGTAGGGTACATTTAGTGTTGTGTTGGCGTTCGAGTGAGTGACAAGTACTCAAACCAGAAGCTTGCAGAAATGCACTTCATCTATAGTCCATTTTATAATTAGACTGATATTGCAACAAAACTGTTCACAGCAGTAGAACGGAAGCAAATCCTACCAAGTGATTTACTCCACGTGAGGAAAGTACTCTAATGGATTTGATTGGCTAAAGTTAGATATGAATGGATTCCTACTTGATGGAGTCGGGGTAGCAGCGACCACTGCTCCAGCCAATAAAAGATGTCGCATTGGCGTAGCTAGCGGCTAGTGGAGTAGCAACCGACCCGCAACCTCCGCAATGCGGGTGGTCCTAAGCGAGAGGAGCCCCAATGTCTCGAAATACGGTATTTTTGCATGTTTAGGCCACGCATGCAGCACCCTGTTTTACGGCTGTAAATTCGGGGAAAACTAGTTTTCTTGGAATTTTAGGAGTATTAGGAAACACGAAATGTTGTGAATTCTCCAATACTGCACTGGCAAAATAACAGTACCGCTCGCGATAATAGGATGGAAAGAGCGGTTGGAATTATTTTCTTCATTGTTACTTGAATTTACTGGTCAACAGGCAATACCAAATTCAAACAGCTTTTCCCTGTTCCTGTGTCGTTCTGATATATAAGGCTAGTGAGCGCAGGAGTAGTGTAGGACTTCTACATCAATTATATTGTAAAAGGTGAGGAAAATGCCTTATTTTGATTATGAAAATTAATTATATGAACCGGTAAAAGATATTAACCTCAGAAGCTGAGTACTCCTTTAATTTGGTACTACGTCGATTGAGCGGGTGTACTAGTCGGCCACAATATGAGTGCGTGAAGTGGGAAGAAGAACTAAACAGTTGCGGAAAAAGTGGTTAGTGTATGATAAGGAGAGTTATGTAAAGGAAACATACACTCTTTGTCGAATTTCTCGAAGACCACTGGTGTGTATCTTCAGAAAAATATTTAAAACGCATATCACATTTATATTTGAAGTCTTCCCAAAGGTTCGATCTCTCTGCTGGAGTAGTCAACATATATTTAGATAGGTAATGCTTTCAAGTCTCCTCCGTATATTATTTACTCCTTTTCACTCACTTATGCATGTTTTGAAAGAAGTCTCATGTAAAATGCTTTTCTTTAGAAAAACGTGTTCAATATGATAAAAGGTCATCCAGAACCAGACAGCTTACTTAAAACATATCCTGAGTAATACTGGGGACATTTTCTGTAGCAGCAACGGAGATAATTTGACGTTCTATTCTAACAATCCTTTGTAAATAGTTAGAAAAAGCTTGGTGAAGGATGAGCGTTTTCTCTCTGCATTGAGCCTAGTTTACCAGGAACGGAAGACAATAATTGTTTAGATACTAATCAAAATTTCTATTTAGTGTCGGAAGCGAGACATCTATAACAGTTCAACATTAATGTTTGGGCTGGAATAATGGACTACACATTAAGGGCCCCCTTGTTTAACGTGGTGCTTAAAAAATATTGTACTTCGAATTTCTAACAACCTATTAAACAGCTAATTAGAAGCATCAAGATTCATTTCATTTAGCTCATGTATTATGGGCTACGCCTCATTTCACTCTTGGTGCTAGAGCGATTTTGGGTTAGTGATTTGTAAGGAATAGGTCATGGGAGTCTGACATGTTGGCGTGTTCATATATTGACGTCAGTGCATTGACGTTTTATTGAAATTATCATTTAAGGACCACTAGGTTTTCAAGACCTAATTCTTAGTTAGATTTTTTGCCAAAGACTTGATAAAACTATTTCGGCAGATAAGTAAAAAACCGAGAATAAGAGACAGAGTAATGAATTAAGGAAAGGACGTATATAAGTCTCTACTAAATCTTCTAATGGCTGTTTCAGCACCTTTTATAGAAGCTTTCCTGAAGAAAATTTGTAATTTGGCAAATGTCATCAGTAGACCACAAACTTTGAGTGGAGCTAAAAAACTAAGCGAAGTGTAGCCTATTTTCATAATTAATTGAGTACACTTTTTTCATATTTTCATTTATCCAGAAACTTCTTAGAAATTCGGTTATATTCTGTATGGTATTATTTTGGTCGAGGCACCTTGCGAAATAAGCTAAGAAAATACAGCGCAATGTTGTTTAATATAACTTGATAAAGTTTGATGTATTAGGTTCTTACTACTATACCTACGCAAAGTGTTTCTAGGTTTAGAGGTGTTACATACCCCAACTATGATGGCTAATCTTTCGTTTCCCAAAAGCTTCAGAGAGAAACAGACGGTGGAGATAGCTTTCCAGAAGCTTTATATACAAAAAAGTTGTCATTTGTTCCTAATTAAGCTATGTTTTCCCTTTCACAGTTGACGTCCTAATTTGTACCTCATATTAGGGTAAAAAGCTTAGACATTTAGGGTAACAAAATTGAAATTGACTTTTATTTACGGACGCTCTTTAACTGCTGTCGTCCTCAGCGTCCCACTCTATATTGGGCGTAAAAGACCGGTAATTGTGCAGAGGGGCCTCTTTATCAGACTTGAGGTTCTTTAGGGTAACAAAATTGAAATTGAATTTTATTTACGGACGCTCTTTAACTGCTGTGGTCCTCAGCGTTCCAATCTATATTGGGCGTAAAAGACCGGTAATTGTGCTCAGGGGCCTCTTTATCAGGCTTGAGGTTCTTTTACGTGCCGTAAATCTACGACACGGGACCACCGGCTTTACTTCCCTTTCGAAGGAAGCCATGCTAAGGTCTTTTACGCCCGAAGAAATCCATCGCCCCCCGCCGGGTTTGAACCCGCGACCTCAGGAACTAGAGGCCAGCATGGTAACCACTACACCACGGAGGACGACAATTAGCGTAACGTCAATTACCTGTCGGCAGACGTATTGGCTTGGTACATCGCAGCTTTTCTATACACGCTGTGTATGTTATAGCGATGAAAATGAAATTTAACATTCTTTTGAATTGCATTTTGAATAAGCTGCTGACCCTTACGATAGTTACAAACCCCGAAATATTTATTATTTCCAACATATTTTAAAATTAATTTAACGCCACGAAAATATGAAAAGATTTGCAATTTAACTTTTGAAGTTTTTTTTTCTATAATGAAGTAACAGGTAAACAAGAGCAGTAAGTTTTTTGGAGATGGTTAATGTCGCAATATTTCTATATATCACATAAATTGTGCGCAAATTGTTATTACATGCTCCCATAGGAGACTTTTTTGTGATAACATTTGTCTGCAGTTCACAATTCCGCAAAACTACAGAAAACTTCAAGCTGTTCATCGAAATCCCAACGTACTAATTTCATTCGTCATGCAACCATCTCAAGCTTATACGTTAGCCAACGTTAGAACGTGTTTGAGAAGGTAAGCAATAATACGTTTTCCAGGTAAGGAACGATAGACCGAATTATTTGAAAATTCTCTCTCTCACCCAATATTACTGATATTTTCTAAAAGTGTGGGAATTTACGGAATTAAGAAAAACATTTCCAGTTAAAACCGATATCGAATTTCTCGGTAGAATTCCATAAATTCCCTACTTTAGTTCAGAGTTAAATTATGTTTTAAACAGAAGTCGATTTTGTTGGCAGAATAAAGCCTTAGGCAAAATAAGATAAGCTCTGGTAATACTGGCCTAACTGCTAATTTTAAGTCTCAGTACAATGGAGATCATTTCCTTTACACACTCCTAATAATTTGCTCAATAAGTAGATTTTTATCAGATTGAAAGCTGGCATTTTATAATTTAAGGCATTGATCGAAGTCTATGAATTACATTAAATTTAAATGTCCTTAGAAGTATTCTAACAAGCAGAAACTCTCCTTTAAATTTGGTTTTCTTATGATGCAGCACCCTATAGAATATTTTCCTTTTATAATATTCAGTTATATCACCCCCAGTGGTATATGGAGTTCTGGAGGGGAGTATCTACCCATACGAAAAGCAGATTCTAAGCAGCAAACAACAGAGATTCGCAAGGATCAAAGACATTTTCCCTCTAGGAGTCCCTTTTATTTAGGGTGTGATAAGAATACTGAAATGATTAGTCTACACAGTAAAGCAGAACTTATACAAAAAGGTGCGACGTTTTCTTTCATTTTGCTTTTTTCTGAAGTTTCTTTAGGAAGCGTGGCTTTTTAAATAACCAATTTTGCAGACATCCATAACTCTCATTATCGATCATTTCAAGGTAAACAAAAAAAACTACTCCTTTTTCATTCAAGATCTTTAAAACAACTGGGAACTTGGAGTCACGATGAAGTATTGAAGATAACCTACATAGTGCAAGCATTAATGTAACTAGTGCAGCACTACGCTCGTGTCTAACTGTAATTCCGTTCAGGTTACAGAGGTAGATGGCTGAGCTGATATACGTAGTTCTAAGAAATGCAAACGGTTTTGGCTCAAAGGGGTATTTCGGGTGTTTTGAGCGCTGAAGTTAAAGCGGCCGAATTTGTGCTCCGCTCTTGGCACAGAAATGCGTTTATATGGGGGAGATAGGGAAAACGAGGGTAGATGCGACGGTTCAAGGAGGAAGATGCGTTCATATGGGAGAGATAGGGACTACGAGGGTCGATGCTAGGTTAGACAGGTGCTGTGCTGTGCGTCAGATGGCAGGTTGAGGGCAACCCGATGGTGTGCTTAGGCGTGTACCCTCCCTAATTAGGGCTTTACCACGTAGTGACGGGATATGGGGGTTACAGGATGGCGGTTGTTCCACACGTCGTCCACACGTGGGGGAGATAGGGAAAACGAGGGTAGATGCGACGGTTCAAGGCTAGACAGGTGCTGAAGGAGCGGAACGTCCTTTATATGAGAGAGGTGGGAAATACGAGAAGTGCTAGACAGAGTTTGAGGTGTGGAGTATGCGTTTATATGGGAAAGATAGGGAAAACGTGAACAGATAAAGGCTAGACAGATGCTGAAAGATGGTGCGATGCGCTTTATGCAGGAGAAATAGGAAATACGAGGAGAGATGCTAGACAAGACAGGACTTGAAGGGTAGAATATGACTTTATATGGCAGTGATAGCAAACCGAGGAGAGGTGATAGGCAAGGAGGGTTTTAGTGACAGAGTATGCGTTTATATGGGGAGACGAGAAAAACGATGGGAGTAGCTAGGTTGGAGGAGCGTTCAAGGAGGAAAATACATTTATATGAGAGAGATAGGGAAGACGAGGCCCGATGCTAGGCTAGGTAGGATCTGGAGGAGGAGAATGCGCTTTGATAGGAGGTAGGGAATACGAGGAGAAGTGCTTGGCTAGACAGAGTTTGAGGTGTGGAGTAGGCGTTTATATGGGAAAGATAGGAAAACGTGGACAGATGATAGGCTAGATAGATGCCGAAGGAGGGAATATGGGCTTATATACAGGAGAGATAGGGAATGCCGGAAGACGTGATAGAATACACAGGGCTTAAAGGATAGAATATGTCTTTTATATGGGGAGCTAGCAAACCGAGGAGAGGTATTACGCTAGGAGGGTTTGAATAATAGAGTACACGTTTATATGGAGAGATGAGGGCAGAATCTAGGTTGAGAGAAACTTCAAGGAGGAAAATGCGTTTATATGGGAGAGATAGGGAAAACGAGGGAGTTCCAAGTTAGAGCAGGGGGTGAAAGAGGAAACGCCTTTTATGTGTTAGAGATAGGGAATACGAGAAGAGGTAGTTAGTTAGACAAAGGTTGAAGAGTAGGGTATGCGTTTATGTGGAGAAGATATGGAAAACGGAGAGAGATCCTATGCTAGGACAGAGTTGAAGGAGGGCAATGCGCTTTATATGAGAGAGGTAGGGAATACGAGGAGAGGTGCTAATCTAGACAGATGTTGAGGAGTAGAGTATTCGTTTATATGGGAAAATATAGGAAAACGGGAAGAGAGGCTAGGGAGGTTAGTGTTGATGTATGTGTAATGTTCATTCATGCATAACATCATTAAGGCTCATGGAATTCAAGATTTAATCGCCAACAAAGATTATATTGCGTTCTAACGTCCAGACATCGGGCTTCTAAAGGGTTGCACGTAGACCCTCGATCGAAGTAACCCGTCGCGTGTATTTTGATTGATTAATGTAATTAAACGCTGCTCGTCGATCAATGAATACAGTTATTTCAATGAAGCATTTTTATTGTTACAGTATAAAGAGAAATTCGTACAGTATCGTGTATATGTAGGGTAAACCGGTTAATGTCACAAATGTTCATGGTAATTCAGAGCAGCGATTCGTACCAGAGCTATTTAAGGTAATTTTCATATGATTCGGGTAGTATGTCGGGTATTTAAGGCATTTTAGCAGGTAATTCAGGTAGTGTCACAGGTATTCACGGTAATATAGAGAGTAATTGGAGTATAAACCTTTCTCATCCTTATATACTTTTTTCTAAATCTTACAAACTTTTTATATGTTAAACAGTTAGTGTGCCAGATGGAGAGGGATAAACTGCATATTGATTTACAGAGAAGGTATATACAAGTATTCTCAACTAACCCAACACCGAACGCCCTAACCTATCCCTATCTAGACTTCTCATCGTCTATTCAATCCTATTATCATCTAAGCAAACCAACGTAACAAGACGTAGCACCACGTAACAACCACGTAGCAAGACGTAACACTGCGTAAAATAACCACTTAACAAGACCAAACGTAACCAACAATAAGCACGTATTCACGTGACAAGGTGTAATATCACGTAACAAGACGTAACACCAAGTATCATAACCTCGTGTCAAGACGTAACACTGCGTAACATAACCACGTAACAAGACGTCACACAAGTTAACATAGCCACGTAACCACGTGACAAGACGTAACACCACGTATCATAACCACGTAACATGACGTAACACTCTGTGTTATGACGTAACCAGAAACGTAACAAGACGTAACGCCACCTAATCTCCCTAACCAGAGATAACCTCGAATTTCGTTTAATGAAATTGCGGCGTTTTATTGAGGTTTTATTATTTGAGAGTCCTGATTGAAAAGCTTTACATCAACATACCTTTATTTTGGTTCGTTGTAAGCGCCTTTCACTTTATCTAGGCTTGAAACTAGCACTAGAATTGCTCCTAATGCCAGGATTAACGCCTCCCCTTTCATCTTCCTACTCTTCTTTATTCATCAGTTCTCTGCTAGGTGTATACACATCACACGGACAAACTTACATTTTTTTAAATTATAGACTCACGGAAAAAATCTTCATCCATGACTTACATCCTCTTAAGCACTGTTTGTAATGCTGTAATGCCCATATGCATATGTCGTTATTCCATCCTCGGCAATAAGTCTTTTGTCATCAAACGGAGACAATGTAATTTTATTCACATGCACTGTGCTAACAGCATGCTCCCGAGACAGGATCAGATTCATGGGCGTTCTGATGATTTCACGGGTTTTAAGACAGTCTATATATCTGTCAAATGTAATATGCTGCTTAATTGTACTACGTTTTATGCATTTAATCTTTTTATCATTGAGCCGTGGATATCTTGTGCATACATCTTAGGTCGTAGTCCGACAAAGCGCTGGAAGATTTTACCATTAGCCTCATTTTTAAATTTTCACAACACCTTTTTGTTTTGAGTAAAGTGACATATATGGTTGACAGGATAATCAGATGTATCCAGGTGTTGGATAAAACGTAGCTTGTCCTAATAAACATCTTGAGGTGCCACACGATGAATGAACGAATCAGTGTCCATATACATAAGCTTCTGGTTTTCAGCTCCATAATACGGTAACCACACATCATAGTGATAGTGATACATTAATGTTTTGGAGATGTCCAACACACTCATACCGGTGTATATAGGCTTGTTGAACACAATCTGTCAGGATGCCATATGAACAGCAGCTAGGTCGGTAGCATATATTGTTCGATCGTTAACATAGGCTTGGCAATTAACTTTTCTAGGGTCTTCTCATTTGTATCCAGTCGTATATCCATACGATTACGCAGGTTCTCCATAGTTTTTCCGAACATACCATTGTTGAACAGTTTGTAGAGGTCCTTCTGAAAATCATTTGCAGGCTGTTGCCGTAGTCTGTTGTTAAATTCCAGATAAGGTTTTAACCACTGTGAACGTCGGAATTGTAGCACACGATGGATTTTTATTAGCCGTAGTCCATGATTAAGAGCCTACTACAAAGTCATGTCATGTACTACTTACTTCTTTAGAGGTCCAAGATGGGGTATCAGTTTCTTTGTACTCGAGTCCTTAGGCTTCATATACTCAGACAGGAAAGGTAGATCGTTCTTTTAGATCGTGAAGTTTTGCAGGATATTCGATGTCGACGTTTAATGTGTATCCATGATAATCATCTACTTGTAGTCTTTCTAAGTCGAGTTTTTCAGATGACGCCCACTCAAATCCACCATAAGGGAAGGCGTGACACATGGCCCAACAATATTGGTTATTGGCGTCCTCATATCTAGAAAATTGGGTTGGTCTCAACGGATCATACTTCTCCATGTCGGCGTTGTTTGCTTCGGCATACCGGTGGGAAACTTGGCATAGACCTCATCTTATGCCGGATTCCACCATGAGTAATTGGTCATAATCCTGTAACAATTCCAGCTGAATTCCAGTATACAGCAACATGGCTTCCCATGTAAGTCCTGGAGAGATGGAATAATGGGCAGGGTCGACTTTTTGTGTTTTGAGGGTTTTATCTCTAAATGTCTCAAAGACATCAGCTAGAAGAAGTACATCAGAGGTTAAGTAAAGGTCGCTGTACTCGCCCAGGTATCTTACATTAAACAGTTCCCATGCGTCTCTTACATGATCGTAGTCAGCATCACTAATTTCGTCTTCAGTTAATCTATTGTAGAAGGACTCCTTAGGTGGTAAGCAGGTTTCGTTCAAAACATCCCATGAAGTGACGTAATCATAGGGAAACACTCCCTTATGAGTCATCAACATCAACTTGTCTTCTCCGAAGTGTTTCAGGGTACGATGTTAGATTTTTTACCAGCTTATCCAAGCTTGTACTGAGAAACAGAAGGCTACTCACAAACTGAAGCTTTATATCTCCTACATACTTGGAGAATCATATATAGTTTTCTTCATAGCTAGGAATTACTTCCACCCGCTCACTTGTACATCCCAGCTCCTTAACTATGAAGTGTGAGTCATACCCACTGAGGTTGTGCATGAAGACTTTAATATATTTAGGTGTTTTGCAGGCTACATTACATTCATTATGTATACTTCCAAGATATTCACCACTGATGTGGTCGTGGTCATTACTTTGCAGTTCTCTTCAGTAAAGTTTTTCCACAAGTAGCATACTGTAGAGGAGTTTAAATCCATCTCCTTTGATCTGTAAGTTTCAGAGATTTGGTAGATTTGTATATATTATTAATTTCCTTTGCAAGGAACGAAGGGTATTCCATAAACTTCTGAGGAGCATCAACAACACGATATACATAGGGATGCTTAGGAAGACCAGTTTCCAGATGTTCTACGTTGGATGACGGTTTAACGTAAACGCAGAAACTCATGGGTACATGCTGCTGATAAGGGGTTGTATATGAAGTTTCAGGAATAGGTATACATGTATGACATGGTGCGAGAAAGCTTTTAAAGTGCGTAGATGACGTAAGGTAGATTCAACATCCTTTCAACATTTTAAAATTTAACAATTGATTTCTCCTTGGTAGGCATAACTACCCTTGCAAAACCATGTTGATTACATATGGACGCATGCTCTTGTAGTTTTTCCAGTCCACGTCGTCCGGTCTGATCATTAAAATGTGTAAAACAACGCTTACAGGTATAAACACGTTCTTTATGCTTAGTTTACTGACGTCGAATAAGTTTTTCAAAGTTCTTTACATAAACGTAGTGATGTTTCCCACTACTGAAACTCAGTACTATGAGGTCACGGTGTTCAGGTAGTTCAGTCTCAGTGACCATTATTGGATACTCTTCACGCTTCTCATCTAGGCCGAAGACTTCGATAGACATTCTGTTAAGCTTCTCAAATTTAGATATTTGAGAAGGTGGAGTTGGATAAGTAACACAGCTGAAGTCATATTCTTGATGCTGACGAATTTAGCTAATACAGAATACATAAAGCATAGCTCATCAGTATAATTATGAATGTTAATGCAGGCTTTTCTTGCTTCAACAGATGGTGGCAGGGGTATGTAGGAACTTCCTCGTAACGGATTGTACTTGTTAATACGAAGGCGAATCCCTTCTACAGCAAGCAGAGCCCAGTTGCTGCGCTTAAGTTGTGATTCCTCCATTTCAGTAACCAACTTCTTCATTTTCGTTTCCAGCAGAGAGTCCAGATCCGTTTCTAGGAAAACAGCTGGATTCCGGGTTTTAAATGTTTTGTCGCAGGTTTCCCCGATACTGTTAACAAATCGACACTTAGCCAGCAGATTAATTTTTACACTCTTGTGAATACCAAGGTCTTTATGTACAGCTCGGATTATCCGCTGTTTTGCCTCTTGCAGGTACATATTCAGGTCCTTAGTTGATTCACAGCGTATAAAATATGATTTCAAGCGTCCATCGATTAAAGTTTCATATTCTTTCATGTCACAGTCCTCCATTGTAGATAATAATCCTTGTTTAATAGGTTCTAATCTACGTTTCTTCTCAGACCTGATTATTTCGCATGTATTCGCCGACACTTATAACTGTCTTTGAAGGCTGCATTACCATATTTACATTTGAAGAGCCCCTTACAGCGTAGCTCATGCCGTCTTTTATCATACCCACGTAGAAATGCCTTTCCACATTTACCACACGAATATCCTGATACACTAGGAATTATATCCTTATATGAGGACTTATTCATCTTTACTTTGATGTAATAACGTATTAACCCTTCTTCAAGGAAATGTACGCCTCTTCACCTTGATAACACTTTAGAAAGCCAATTAGTTTCTGAGAGAACAACGATGTTGACACCTCGGAGTTAATTAGTAGAATGAAGTCCAATGCTCAAGATTGCCCTATTTATAGAGGAGGCACGAATATTTTAAATAAATTATATACTGAATTTAAATGCTAAAAACGGTGATTAATTGTCTAACTCTTATATTTCAATTCGTGTTACACTGATGTTCGGGTGCATCCGTAGGTCTTCGGGCATGCTCGAGTGCTTGGTTGAACTGAATGCGTGTCTTTGTATTCGTAGAGCTTCGTGTACGTTCGGGTGCTTAGAGTGAGTGTTAGTATTGCGATAATGTATGTATTGTCCGGTTGTGCGCGCGTATGTGGGAGGAGACACGGGATAGCTATACACCACTCAGGCATTCAGTGTGAACGAGGTGGAGCATTTCCCTATGATTACGTCACTTCATGGGATGTTTTGAACGAAACCTGCTTGCCTCCTAAGGAGTCCTTATACAATAGGTTAAATGAAGAAGAAATTAGTGATGCAGACTACGATCATGTAAGAAATGTATGGGAGCTGTTTAACGTAAGAAACCTGGGCGATAACAGCGACCTCTACTTAACCTCTGATGTACATATTCTAGCTGATGTCGTTGAGACATTTAGAGATAAAACCCTCAAAACACAAAAAGTCGACCCAAACCATTACTTCAACTCTCCAGGACTTACATGGGACGCCCAGCAGCTGTATACTGGAATTCAGCTGAAATTGATACAGGATTATGACCAATTAAGGTGAAATCCGGCATAAGAGGAGGTTTATGTCACGTTTCCCACCGGTATGCCGAAGCAAACAACGCCTACGTGGAGAAGTATGATTCGTCGAGACCAACCCAATCTATTACATATGAGGACGCCAATAACCAATAGGGTTGGACCAAGTGCCACGCCCTCCCTTATGGAGGATTTGAGCGAGTGTCTTCTGAAAAAATCGACTTAGAAAGACTATAAAAAGATTAAAGGCATAAAACGTAGTGCAATTAAGCAATACATTACAATTGACCGATGTATAGACTGTCTTAAAAACCTGTAAAATCATCAGAATGCCTATTTATCTGATCCTGTCTTGGGAGCATGCTCTTAGCACCGTGCAAGTGAATAAAATTACATTCACTCCGTTTGATGACAAAAGAGTTATTGCCGAGGATGGAATAACGACATTTGCATATGAGTATTACAGCATTACAAATAGTGCTTAAGAGAACGTAAGTCGAGAATGAAGATTTTCTGCGTGAGTCCACAATTTAAAAAATGGAAGTTTGTCCATGTGATGTGTATGCACCTAGGAGACACCTGATGAAGAAGGAAGAGTAAGATGGAAGGGGAGGCGTTAACCTTGCCATTAGGAGCAATCCTAGTGCTAGTCTCAAGCCTAGATAAAGGGGAGAGGTGCTTACAAGGAACTAAAATAAAGTATGTTGATGTAAAGCTTTGCAATTAAGACTCTAAAATAATAAAACCTGAATAAAACGCTGCAATTTCACTAAAAGAAACTCGAGGATATCTCTGGTTAGTGAGATTAGGTGGTGTTACGTCTTGTTACGTTTCTGGTTGCGTCATGTCACTGGGTATTACGTCATGTTACGTGGTTATGATGCATGGTGTTACGTCTTGTTACGTGGTTACGTGTTTATGTTACCTTGTGTGACGTCTTGTTACGTGCATATGTTACGCGGTGTTACGTCTTCTCACGTGGTTACGTGCTTGTGTTACGTCTTGTCACGTGGTTATGATACTTGGTGTTACGTCTTGTTACGTGATGTTACGTGGTTCTACGTATTGTTACGTTGGTTAGGTTAGATGATGATAGGATTAAATAGACGATGAGAAGTCTAGGTAGGGATAGGTTAGGGCGTTCAGTGTGGGGTTAGTTTAGAATACTTCTATATACCTTCACTGTAAACCAATATACAGTTTATCCCTCTCCGTCTCGCACACTAAATGTTTAGCATATAAAAAGTTCGTAAGATTTAGAAAAAAAAGTATATGAAAGTGATGTAACTTTGGATGAGAAATGTTTATAATATAATTACTCTATATTACCTTGAATACCTGTGACGCTACCAGAATTACCTGTTAAAGTGTCTTAAATACCCGACATACTACCCGAATCATATGAAAATTTCCTTAAATAGATCAGGTACGAATCGCTGCTCTTTATTGCCATGAACACTTGTGATACTAACCGGTTTACCCTGCATATCACGATAGTATCCGAATTACTCTTTACACTGTAACAATAAAAAAATGCTTCGTTGCAATAATTGTATTCATCGATCGACGTGCAGCGTTTAATTACATTAATCAATCAAGGTACAGCGTCGATCGAGGGTCTGCGTGCCACCCTTTAGAGGCCCGATGCCCTGACGTTAGAACGCAATATAGCCTTTTTAGCGTATAAATCTTGAAGTCAATGAGTCTAAACGATGTTATGCATGGATGAACATTACACATACATCAACACTAACCTCCCTAGCCTCTCTTCCCGTTTTCCTATATTTTCCCATATAAACGCATACTCTACTCCTCAGTCTCTGTCCAGACTAGCATCTCTCCTCCTATTTTCTACCTCTCTCATATAAAGCGCATTTTCCTCCTTCAGCTCTGTCCTAGCATAGGATCTCTCTCCGTTTTCCATATCTTCCCCACATAAACGCATACCCTACTCTTCAACCTCTGTCTAACTAACTACCTCTTCTCGTATTCCCTATCTCTAACACATAAAAGGCGTTCCCTTCTTCAACCCCTGCTCTAACTCGGAACTCCCCCGTTTTCCCTATCTCTCCCATATAAACGTATTTTCCTCCTTGAAGGTTCTCTCAACCTAGAATCTGCCCTCATCTCTCCACATAAACGTATACTCCATTACTCAAACCCTCCTAGCCTAATACCTCCCCTCGGTTTGCTAGCTCTCCCATATAAAAGCCATATTCTACCCTTCAAGCCCTGTCTACTCTATTCCCTGGTTCAGTATCTATCTAGCCTATCATCTGTCCACGTGTTTCCTATCTTTCCCATATAAACGCCTACTCCACACCTCAAACTCTGTCTAGCCAAGCATTCCTCCTTGTATTCCCTATCTCCCATACAAAGCGTATTCCCCTTCTCTAAGCCCTGTTGGGCCTCGTCTTCCCTATCTCTCTCATATAAACGTGATTTCCTCCTTGAATCCTCCTCCAACCTGGCTACTCCTATCATTTTCCTCGTCTCCCCATATTAACGCATACTCTTGTCATTCAAACCCTCCTAGCCCAACACCTCTCCTCGGTTTGCTATCTTTCCCATATTGTGACGTATGCAAAGATGATAGGATATACGTCTCTGGTCACCGAGATTCGAGATGGCAGTTGGTCTGGGGTGGGGGTAAGTTAGGGATCTTAGAGAGGGGATAGCGTCTCCGACTCTACAGGAAGTGTCGTTTGGGACAAAGCAGTCAGTGGGTAAACTCCGAGTAGGAAGGATGTAGAACTGCCTTCTTCGTGCCAGACCGGCACGATGGCCTTGCTCGGCAGACGTGTGGGCTACAATTGTAACAGCTAAGTATCTGTCTTTATCTCATTAAACTGTGAACCATCCATTTTCTTGTTTGGTTATTTCTGGTAGTGTAGTGTCCTTTCCTACCGTTAAGCCATGTAACGTTTTGGAATAGTAATTATTTTGGTGTTTAACTTAGCTGCGTCCCCGTCGTAGCCTCGCCATGTGAAGATCTTATTAATTTACCGGTAACCTTTTGCAAGCGAGTGTCTCCCCATCATTTTCTGAGCATTATTTGGTAGAGGCTACGACAGTTGGTGGAGGGCCGGGCATAGTTGGTTTTTTTGTGAGATTTTTAAGTACAAAAAAATTTTTTCCCTCTGAATGTAACGGTTTTTGGTCCTCCGCGTGGTCGCTAGAAATGTAAATCTGTTTCTTGGCTTAAGGGTAAGGATTTTGATGGCATAATTTTTTATTTCTATATTCCAAATTTTGTTGCTTTAATTTCTGAAAGTCCCGTGTCTAAATTTTAATTTTGAGGTCATTTTTGTATTTTTCCCATTGTCTGTCGGCGTGACGCTAAAACTCCTGACTCTATTTTCCTCTTATTTTGGCTTCATTTCTATTAAATTATATTGCTGTGCTAGGTGGTTCGTGCTGGTTATTTTGAAATATATATTTTTGTGAATTGTGAAAGGATAATTGTGAAAAGATTCAGAGATATTTGCAACTTTGAAAATGTGCTCGTCACGTGTTGGCCATGTGGGTGAAAATACTGTTTTCTGTGCTTATTAGCAGTGGTTCTGGAAGCTTGTAACTTTATATTGCACTGATTGTGATTTCCAGCTGTTTACTATACTTTTGTGGTGCATTTTTCGTGTAACTTTTATGTACGCACGTGTGTTATGTAATTCCTGCGTGGTCATGCATTTCATCACTAATTCTCGCTTGTGAAACCAGTCTTTATCAGCACGTGTTTTGTGCGTTTATTTGCGTGTGTATATCAGGTCAGATACATCTGTTTTAAAGAAAAAGAGAACGAATTTTTTTGTGCACCGTACATTGCTACGTATAAATTGCAAGTGTGTATTCTGCTCTTTTTGAGATAATGTCAGCGTTGGTCACAGTAGGTGTTACGTGGTTTTTTTTTTAACTTCCAGTTCGAGGTTTCTCACTGAAGATATCATTTTGTTTTTCCTCCATGTGTTCATTCTGTTTAAAATCTTGGTATTGTGTCCAAGTTGTTTGCGTGTCATGCTTGTGTAAACCGTATGTTGGTATAAGTTTCTGATATTTCGCCGTGGGCGCTTAATTGTAATACTCCTGGTACTGTTTTATTTGGCTATGTTCTGAGATTGCTACTTACATTTATGTGATGCTATAAGTGCTTAGTTTGGTGTAATCTGTATTGCTTTTTCATATTGTTTATTTACTGGTTGTGTTATCTTTTGTGCTGCAATCATGCCTAAGCGACGTACTACACAGAAATTTGATGTGGTTATTGCTCCAGTCAGCGAGCATAGTGAAGTGGAATCTATGTCCAGTATTAGTACGCCTGTTGTTATTCAGTTATTATCAGTGTTGACTAACCCGCCCGTGCCGGTGAACACGATGCAGTCAGCTGTGTGTCGCCCGGTCATTGACCCCTCTTACTTTGAGAATTCCAGCAAGTTGTCGGCATACGAATTTTTTTTCAGAACTTTGAAATGGTCGCTACTGCTAATGGCTGCTTTGAGGAAATGATAATGATGATAATTTTGCTTCACCGTTGCCGAATTTGGTTTATTTAATTACGCAATGCGTATTTTTAGGGGAAAATGCTTCACAACTACTCATTTAAGTAAAAGTTTCAGGAGCTACTACCAGCCTTGCCAGTATCTTCACCTAATTAGGTTTGATGTGCCTCTAATATGGACCAGTACGATGTGGATGGTGATGAATCAGCTATATGTGTGTTACCAGATTTTGGAAAATTTGCACTTGAATTTTGTGGTAAAAGAGTAAGAGAAAAAAAAACATCACCTGTAAGTATGTGAACATTGTGAGTGCTAAAGTTTGGACGAATGAAACAGTTTCACGACTCACACAGGTATGCTAAATTTTTATTGTTTCACTGACCGATGCTTAATTAAGCTTTGCTTTTCAGGAATAATGTGCTATGAATGTCTCTGCTAAATTAAAAGTGTATTATTATTTTGGTGTAACTTAAATTTTGAATTATGTTTTGGGAATTGCAAATTATTTGTTTTGTTGTGTTATGCTGCAGAAATGTGCTGAATGTGTACCATGTGCTTAATTGAGCTTTCATTTTCAGGAATGTTCTGTGACAGTATTGTTTTGAGTAATGATGTGATGTTGTTTTGTAGCATGCGATTTGATTTGATTTGATTTTGGGTTTCATAATGATGCTGTGATCTTTATTTGCAGAAAATTGTTGCATGAATAGTGTGTGTATGTATGTGTGTATTTGAGGTTATGTGATATATGTGAGATTTGCCTCGGTGGAAGTGCCAAAGTGTAACCCCGATGGCGTAGTGTGAGGTTATGTGAGAAATATGAGTTGATATTTGCCTCGGTGGATGTGCGTAAGAGTAACCCCGACGGTGCTAATGTGAGAGATGAGATGAGAAGAGATGAGATGATGTCAGCTTCGGTGGAAGTGCCAAAGTGTAACCCCGACAGTTGTTGTATAAATGTGTTGATTTTTCAGGAGGGCTACATGTACCTGGAAAGTTGATGTGATGTGATGATTTGAGAGATTCTGCTTATTGGTGTTGCTGTAACGTGCCCAGTATAGCGTGTGTGATGAATTCACACGAGAGATTAAATGGATGGAAGTGATTGTAATGAGAATAATTTTTTTCCCCTGTTTATGCAACAACTTTAGTACCACCTTATATAGCAAAGTTTAATACCATCTTAGATAGCAAATTTTACTACCACCTCTTTTCCACCTTAATTTTGATTCGGAGGATGTGGATGCAACAGTATAATATCATGTTATTTGTGTCATTCCGGAAATGTTAATGCACTTTCTTTAAGGTTCTGCCTATGTTAGATATTTTTGACTTTGCAGCATGGTAAATTAGATACGTCAGTGAAGATGTTTTGTTTTCCAAGAGAAAATTGAAAGTTGAGATAAAGATGATGGTGACGGAAGTAATAATGATGATTGAAATACTGATGATGATGATGATGATTATGATTGAGATGATGATAATAATGAGATGAGGAAGATAGTAATGTAGAGGAGAAATGGTATTACTGACAAGAGTATGATAATCGTAGTTGAAAGCATGTCACGTGGTGTAGTTTGGAGATGCATTGTGGATTTATTTTGTAGTTTGTAGCAATATATACTATAGTTTGAGTAACTAGTTAAGGAGTGTTGGGTGTAATTTGGGCCATGGTCAGTATGAATGCTTCCATTTCATTGTCATGTGTGAATGTCTTGTAAGTGCACTTATTTTCTTTTGTTAGTGGTACAAGCTAGTCATTAAGAATTAATATGGGGATCCCAAATAAGGTTATGTTTTTTTTCCTGTCATGTTATTGTACGAAAAAGTCACTGTTACTGATATCATGTTAATGTATTCCGAGTCTGTTCTAATGTTCTATTTGGATTGTGAAGCATTGTGAGTTAAATTTTGGATAGCAACCCTCTATAAAATTTAGTTCTTATGTCAATATGTAGTTATTTTTTTTCTCTTTCTTTGCCCCATGTCAAAAGAATTTTGAGTGTAAACCTTTAAACGTTTCAAATATTTGATTGTACATGACATACTGTTCTTTTTTATGTGTGATTGTTTGTTGGAGCACCCTTTCTACTGTTTCGTGGTGTTTGTTGTAGTATTTTGCTGATGGCGGAGCTCGAGAGGATCAGACGAGCATCCCCACGGGTCGCACCAGAAGTTCCAGAAACACCACAGGGAAGCTGTTGGGCAGCCACTACACTGCCGTGGCATGAGGAGCCACTATTTTGGGGGGAAGTCCAAGCCAGCGACTGCCCACCCCGTTGTCATCGCCAAAGACCTGCAGTAACAACAACACTACAGCCAGGATAAGTCGTCGTTGTGGGTACACTGCAAATTCACCCACAAACAGTTTCATCGGACCATCACTCTCAGGTGCAGTGTAGTGTGCGTGTGAACAGAGGCAGCGTGGTGTGTGTGCGTGTGCGGGGTGCTCGAGCATAAGTGCTCTAACAATATGATCCGATAAGACTCGAGACTCTCGAACAAGCCATCTAAAAAAAACAAAAAGCAACAAATTTATGTGGGTGTTTATCACACATGTTTTTTTCTCTCTCTCTTTTTGTATGTCATTTTTGTTCTTTTATTGTCTTTTTTGTGTTTGTTTGCCTTGTGTCGACGAGGGCGTCGATCTCGGTGGCCAGGGGGAGATGTGACGTATGCAAAGATGATAGGATATACGTCTCTGGTCACCGAGATTCGAGATGGCAGTTGGTCTGGGGTGGGGGTAAGTTAGGGATCTTAGAGAGGGGATAGCGTCTCCGACGCTACAGGAAGTGTCGTTTGGGACAAAGCAGTCAGTGGGTAAACTCCCAGTAGGAAGGATGCAGAACTGCCTTCTTCGTGCCAGACCGGCACGATGGCCTCGCTCGGCAGACATGTGGGCTGCAATTGTAACAGCTAAGTATCTGTCTTTATCTAATTAAACTGTGAACCATCCATTTTCTTGTTTGGTTATTTATGGTAGTGTAGTGTCCTTTCCTTCCCTTAAGCCATGTAACGTTTTGGAATAGTAATTATTTTGGTGTTTAACTTAGCTGCGTCCCCGTCGTAGCCTCGCCATGTGAAGATCTTATTAATTTACCGGTAACCTTTTGCAAGCGAGTGTCTCCCCATCATTTTCTGAGTATTATTTAGTAGAGGCTACGACAATATAAAGTCATATTTTACCATTCAAGCCCTGTCTTGTCTCGCATCTCTCCTCGTATTCACTATCTCTCCCGTATAAGGCATATTGCACCCTCCTTCAGCATCTGTCTAGCCTATTATCTGTTCGCGTTTTGTCTATCTTTCCCGTATAAGTGCATACTCCACTCCTCAAACTCTGACTAGCACTTCTCCTCGTATTTCCCACCTCTCTCATATAAAGGACGTTCCCCTCCGTCAGCACCTGTCTAGCCTAGCATCGACCCTTTTAGTCCCTATCTCTCCCATATAAACGCATTTTCCTCCTTGAACCGTCGCATCTACCCTCGTTTTCCCTATCTCCCTCATATTAACGCATTTTCCTGCTTGAAACGTCGCATTTGCCCTCGTTTTCCCTATCTCCCCATATAAACGCATTTCTGGGCCAGGTCTGTCCTATATATTCAACTTATGTATCGTACATAAAAAAACGTTTTGTTCAAGTGTGAAATTTTTTATAGGTATTTCAGTGGATTAATAGCAAGAAAACACAGCAACAATAATAAGAATACCCTAAATCAACTCTCGCACAACCCAGATGTTTGAATAAGCTCTCACTTTTGGGATGTTCAAGGAATAAACTCTAGCCCTCTAGCCGGGCCACAAAACGAATGCTGTATGTAATTTATATCCTATACCAAGAGGTAAACAATTTCGTTCACGCAAAGGAGCGCCAGTACATGATTCACACTGTTAGCCCCATTGGCTAAGAAACTTCCGAGTCGTAATCAGAACCGGTCGCTTAAGGCCAGAATTGCCTCAAATAGTAGGCGTAAGTGTAATAGTGCCATAACCTCTAAGGTAGCCCGATGCTAAAGCCCAAGGTCCGGGAATACTTCTTCATAAATTTCAACACAAAAGGGCCGACTTTGGGAGCGAAGCCTAAAACATTTCATAATTATCCAGCTATAAAGAATTCATACAAAAAACTTAGAAGATATTTACTACAAGAACTGAAATGGAAGAGTCTGCATTCTTAAAAGATACACATGTAGTAAGCTTATTATAAATGAAGGTTATGAACCAATTTACCCTTTATTCCGATGAGGACTGCTTCCCCACCCCATGTTGATCCATTGACCCACTGCGCTCAAAAGAGAAAGAATGCTGTATGGAATTCAGTATCCATTTAATTGCTCCACCCATAAAGTCTCCGTCACTACCGGCACAAGCTCTGCCAACGTGTGAATATCTAATTATTACAGGTATACTAAAATAATCCCAAAAACATACTAAATGCCACACCTCCCCGGGCCACTAATGTGGACATCCTCGTCGAAGCAAAAGAGAAACACATAATTCACAAAAAGTTTCACAACAGCTGGAGTAGTTCTTGTACGTATAAGAATCCATCACATAAGTTAAAATGTTTAAAGCTAAACAAAAATAAAAGTGGTATTTATATGAATGAATTCAGGAAATGTCTGTCACTGTAAATTCATACAAATGTAACTTTTAGTTGCTGAGACTTTACATATAAGTAATAATTAAATTAATTTGCAATGGGGGCCTGAGTGCAATAAAAATTCAAAGATGCTTTTATAAAGATCTCAAACGTTTTAGGGTGAGCACCGCTTACGCAAAATATAAGATACTGCTGCACAGAAAACGTAAATGATGTACACTCACTACACTGCACCGAAGTTTTTAAGTTAAGCACATGGTTTGTTAATACCTCCGTCATCACCACACTAATTCACAACACTGAACGATGTGATGTCTGTGGAGTCCACATCTCACTGCATTTATACTGTTGAAAATATTAAAATGTAAAAACCTACAAAAAATTAAGTAAATTTTACAACAATTAATACAATTTGCAGAAAAAATTATTGCACAATGACATGGGCAATGAATTTAAAAGCAGCTTAAAAGCAAAACTTTAACAGAAAATGCTTAAGAAACATGAGAAATATGTATAACAGTAGTAGAATATATGGTTTTTGTGCAACTAACTCAAATCAATTGAACACAAAAGCAAAATATAAGCATTGCAATCACAAGTAAAACATGAAAAATATTTGGGATCCCAAAACTTAACCTAACCAGTTGGTACTATCTTACAATACAAACCTGTTTTATTGACAAAAGAAGTGCATCTATCATTCACACATCTTCATACCGAGGAAAAACCAACAGCTACTTAACATTATTATAGTTC
The DNA here is from genome assembly GCA_030765065.1 of Deroplatys truncata. Taxonomy (NCBI): domain Eukaryota; kingdom Metazoa; phylum Arthropoda; class Insecta; order Mantodea; family Mantidae; genus Deroplatys; species Deroplatys truncata. Next base: position 474,683,993 of record CM060990.1, read on the forward strand.
ACAAAAGATGCAAAACCATACCCATAACTATCAGCATCACTACCACTAAAAATATTCAATACTACAGCATGAAACAAAAAGCACTGCATGCAATACAAATGTAACTACACATGCAAATGTTTGGAATTAATGAAAAAGAGCAATCCTATGCAAGAAATATTAAGTAATTCTTTCATAGCGTATACCTATAGAAATAACATCTGAAACACAGCTCATACAAAAGACAACGTTATAGCTGACGCATACTTGTACTCATTAAATCATATCAAAATGCAGAGATAAATAAAATCAGTAACACATCTGGAGTAGAAACCATGTAGTACCATTACACTGCTGTATCAATAATTATACTCGGTGTCAGAATGAATCTGTGAAAGAAAGCGTGCTTATAGCACAAGAAATGTTGCATTAAAGCTCAATAAAAGTCATCTCTATACATCAAAATCTCACTGCCAAAAAACAAAGCCATGATGGGCACATTGCGCCTACACCATCCAGCCATATCTCATGCATCATTTACATCGCATTTAATTGATAGGCTCATACAGCAACCTTGCAAATTAACCATAGAAAAAACACTAAAAACGCCTCGAGAGTACATTGTAGCAATCCCCTCGAAGCAACATTGTAAGAGAAAACAGTGCACGCAAACATCTATAGACACTAACACTACCACCATCGGGGGTACTCTGTCGCAATCCCACTGAGACAAAACTTACATCAACACAATGCTCACAAAAATTATGTAACAGCTCTGCAAAAGAAAATAATCACAGCACCACAATGAAACATAAAAGAAACAAAATATAGTAGTACAACAGTACACACCACAACATCATAAGCAAAAGCATTTTCTTATCTCATTATTCCTGAAAATCAAGCACAATTAAACCCCAATTAATGATCAAAGCAGCAAACTTTGAGAATGGTATAACACATAAGCAAAAATAATACTGAAAGAAAACAGACTTGGAAAATCACAAAGAAGCCACTGCTATAAAAAAATGCATAGTCTCTGTTTAACGCCAATGGAATTAACTGCATTAAAAAGGAACACCGCATTTAGCATAATAACCTGAAAAACACACCCCAGGAAAACCAAGAGTACTATTACAGACGATATTGAGCTGTAAAATATAACCAATAAGTAATATGTCAACAGGGAATTTTACTTTAGAAACATTAACGCGGAAAATCACATGGCTTTAGGTGCATAGTTACCAACATAGAAAAAAGAAACATGACTTCTTGATTTAATACAAAATTTGAAGATTTATCATGTTTTATGTCCTTACTTCATTGAACTACAGTGTAATCAAATATGTTTAAAATCCTTCTTTGACGCACAATAAAAAACCAAAACTTTGCAACTTTCAAATTCTTAATGGGAATATGAAATATACAAGCTAAACACCAACATAACTACTACAAAACTATAACCTGAAGTGGAATCAAACACACCAAAAGAAATCGGCAGGTGAAAGAACACTTGACATAACTCTTTCTACTACAAGTTATAAAAATAAGACGGAAACAACCACTTTTATTAAAACTAAGCGCCCACTGCCAGAATATGAAAGGGGGTTGAGCACAATGCTACATATTCACAAACATAAAACATAAGCCACCTCATTTTATACATCAGGATTTCTAAGCAGAACGAACACGTAGAAATAAAAAAATTGCAACATTGATGTCTTCACAAATAATGCTTCAAGTGAAGTTAAAAAAAATAAGTCATGCATACCGCGACAAACTCAATGAACACATGAGAACCACACACTATTACATGTACCTTGGTAACACCAAATTACGAATTACTGCTTGAGATAGCACACAAGGGATATTAACAGCTTCATTACACGTTTATCACATTTCCACTGCACATTGGTGTAACTTTCATTTTCATCTCACAAAGTAGAAGCACGTATTTCAGCATCACATTGACTACATTTTTCTGGTACATGAAGCTAAAATGATTCTTCAAATAACCTACACTTTTTAGTGCTGTGTTAAATCACTATGACCAACATTGAGCACATAATCACGTTTCTACTTTACAAGCACTGCACTTTCCTTCTGAGCACATGAAAAGCATTACATGAAATTATTTAATCCCGTTTTACTCACAACAAAGAAAGAGAAAAAACAAAATAAAGTACAGTAGAAATCACCAAAACTAATTACCTAGCACTTGTAACACGAAAATACACAACATTACGTTGTATCAACAAAATTAAAACACTGACATAAAAAATGCAACACAAATGTCGACGAACAATTGGAATTAATTAGCAAAAGTCGAAATTAAAAGCAACACTTTAGAAAATACATCAAAATTTGGAAGCGTAGGTCAACAAGTGGAGATGCATTAAGTACAAATTTTAGGAAGTAAATACTGATGAAATTCACACCAGCAAGAAAAATGCACCATAAAAAGCAAATAAACACTGAAATGCACTGAAAAGCCTGTAATTTAAATTAACTAAAGCCATTATAACCAAAAGCAATGCCAACATTATGATAGAATTTCACGCCAGCTAGAACAAAGCAAATCACTAAAAGTTCATAATACGCTCAAAACAACAGTAGAAAAACAGGAATTTCGCCCATATACTTTCAGAGTTGATCACATTGTAATAAAGAAGCTATACTGAAAACATTAACAATCACATAGGTACTTAAAATTAAGCTAGAATATTACCTTATTAAGCACATGTTGGCACAAAACACATCAACACGTTGAATTTAAGGAGGATAAAGAAATTTCCAACAAATATTCAAACCAAAATCTTGCCCGGCGTATAAACATAAAATATGTCATAAGCCCTTAGGAAACCCGATGGTGGAGCCTAAGGTCCGGGAATACTTCTTCATAAATTTTAACACAAAAGGGCCGATACTGGGAGCGAAGTCTAAATCATTTCAGAATTATTACCCAGCTATAAAGAACCCATCCCAAGAATTTAGAGGATATCTACTACAGCACTTGAAGGGGAAGAGTCTGTAAGTTTATTCTAAATGAAAAGTTATGAACCAATTTATGTTTTATTCCTATCAGGACTGCTTCCCCACCCCATGTTAACCCACTGACCCACTGCGCTCAAAAGAGAAAGAACGCTGTATGCACTTCAGCATCTACGTATGTAATAGCTCCGCCCATAAAATCTCCCTCACTGCCGGCACAAGCTGCCAACATGTGAATATCTAATTACTACAGGTATACCAAAATAATCCCCAAAAACACACTAAATGCCACAATAGTAGATGGCTACTTTGGTCTTTCTACTTACCACTTACCACTACCAATTCGCGTGCATACCGTATGCATTTGAACATTCACTAAAAAGTTTCTTCTATTCACGTTATGTTACTCGCGATTCATTATTGTCTAGAAATAAGTTATTAAACAATAAGTACTTACATAACAGGTACAACGTTCAAATTTGTATCCGGAGCACAGACGACTAAATTCAGAAGTCGTAGTTATGGAGAAAACCAATACTCCTTCTTGGTTGCAGTAACGAGCTGCTGCGAAGGACAAAGAAGGAATAAAATCGGAAATTTCAAGTATCTTCCGACACATGAAGCACATATTTTGTGAAAATGTAATCAATCCACAACGAATTTTTCGAAAACGGCTAACACTACCAAAAAGTTGCAACAAATTATATGTTTTATTGAGTTCTACATTTTTCTGAGCTAATTTTTTTCTGTATCCCTTATTGTTTCATAATTATACAAATTAAATTAGAATTAGGCGACTACACGGCTATTAATAGAAAATACACTTCATTTCCAGTGTCAGTATGTCAAACATAGGGAAACTCGTTGCAGTCACTTTCGAGAAAATAACCAAATAGGGAATATTTCTCTAGTAAAGTGTAGTTGGAGTGGGGCGAATTTCTTGAATATCTTCGTATCGTATTATTGAAAGATACTGGGTCGAATTCCTAAATTTTCTATTCATTCGATTCTTTATTTCTGAGTTACGCTTTTAACACACACACTATTGGATGACTTTTTTCCCAAAAAAATTTTTGAGGTGGTTCAGTGAGCCTCGATACCACCCTTTTATTCCAAATCGAATTTTTGGATGGAATACAGTACATTCACTTCCTATGTTAGATAAGCGATAACGAGAGTAAAAATAAAAAAAGGATGAATTTCGACCAGTAGACGTGATTTCAACCTATGTCCTCCAGAATCCCAGACGCATACGCTACCGTCAGAGCCATATCGCTCACATGTAAAGCTATTGCTGAAGCCATGAGAATTGTAATTATTTTAGGTATCACTATTGTTTTCTGAAAATTACATTTTTTTCTATGCGCCCACTAATTCGTGCACTAAATCTCCGTATTCTACGGAACAATTGGAGACAAACTTTTTACGGAAGGTACGTTTTAAATGTAGCTATCATCATACTATACTCGTAAAAATTTGACTACAATTGCGCGATATCGTATTCACAGCTTAACCCTAGAACAGATACGTGATAAATGCACACATTAGAGCATGCATAGTGTTAGTAGTAACTGCATTATTTTTTTCTACAAAATTAATGACTTTGTAAACAAATCTTTATTGGTTTAAGAAAGAGGGTTTCACAACACTTTTACCTACAACTTTATTAAGTTTTTGTTTTCGTTTTACACACTGAAAAGAGACATCTTTGTGATGATCAGAGTAAACTGGCATTTTGCATTTCAAACAGAATGTTTTTGTTTTGCGGACCCTGTTTCTGCCACAAAAAGCACATCTCGTCTGCTTAATCAATTTGGGTAGTGATACAAAGCTTTCTTCCTCTTCTGGCTTCCCCAAAAGCTCCAAAATGGATTTTCGAATCTCCGTACACAAAGTTTTGGGAAGGCGGTTTTCGAGATGGTCTCAAATCATTTGCATTACCAGTTGCATGAGGTATTTACATATCTTTACTTTCTCTGTTCTTGAGAAGTCATGAATAAGATAAAGGAATTTATGCCAGCTTGGACAAGCATTCCAAACAAATACCTCATAGGCATTCTCTGGTCTTGCGAACCACTGAGTAGGTATGCATCAACTGATCGAAGGTATCAACTCCGCCTTTGGTAGAATTTATAAAATTCGATGAACTCAGGTTTATTTGTGAATGCATAGTTGACAGCAGTAACACTGATTTTTACTTTTTAGGGGTGAAGGGCACCAAACTCATGTTTTCAGGAAAGCAAATTGAGAAGACAAAACTTCTTTATTTTTATTTGATAGAAATACTGCAGGGATTTCTGGCTTATTATGCATAACGGTTCCCACCATTGTGAGTTTCTAATATTCACTAAGTTTCTCCTAGCTGAATTGGCATAAACCAGTTGTCCATTGTTAGATCTCTATTCGTTCCATGAATAGTTTCTGAAAGTTTCTTCACGTATTGCAATGCAAGTGATTCGTTTGTCTCAGGTGATTCCATACCAATGTAAGGATATTTCACTGACTATATAAAATGTTATGGCAGCACACCTTGTTATAATTTTAATGCCATATTTGCCGGGTTTTCAGCTAATGTAGACCCGAAATGGACAGTGTCTACGAACCCAAATAACTGTTCATCTATTGCAGAAAATTCATGAGGTGCGTAACTAGCATTGCAGTTGGAAATGAAGCAGGACTAACTTCACGAATTGGAATAAATTTCTCAGTTGAATCTCTCTGTGTTTTATAGTCAAGACCACTTACGTCTTTTATACCACAGTGCTAAAGGAGTGCCGTCAACATCCACAAACATTAATAATTATTTAAGTAAGACCACCCGTGCGTCACCATGGAATTGGTGGCGGCGCAGGAATACAAAGAGCTTCTGACTCCAAACACTATCCTTAACTAACTAGGCTATAGACCCGCGAACAGGAGGTAATAGTTTTAAGAGCACAATTACTCGCCCAATGTCGTCAAGTTTCGTAAACCAATTTTGACCTACGATTGGATTGCACTGTGTAGCAGAGGGGATTCGGCACCGATCCGGGAATGAGGATGTTGTGCCGACTTCGCACGAGGGGGTGTCCCTGGGAGGGAGGGATGAGGTGAATGGAGACACCAGGCGGCCGGAACCAGCAGTGGTTGCACAGCAATGACAGGGTCCCTGCACTTTTCCAATTGAAACGCCCGGACAGTTGGACAACCAGGCCTGGACGCCCGTCTCACAGAGGGTACAACGCCCCCCAGGGGGCGGTCCTTATACCCCGACAACCAGCCGAAGGCCGAGGGAGGGGAAAGTTCACAGAGAGCATCCTTTTCCCCTGTCACACTGCATTGAAACAACATCGGCGACACTGTCAACCCTGAAACAGACAAAACGGGGTGATGAATGAATGAAATTATCAGTGTAACGAAATGGAGGGACAAGAAATTCGGGAGATGAAAGAAAACACTCCAGCATTCGCCTGACGACCCGTAAAAACCCCCAAAAAGCATCGGTCAGAGTTGCCGATCGCCAGGAATCAAACCCGGGAACTCCCGAATGCGATTCGAAAACGTTACTGCCTGAGCCATCTCGCTCGGTTAATTTTGAGCTAAGTATATCAGATATAATAATCTCATGTATATTACTTTTTATTTACAATGTGAAAATTAGATGTAGCTATTCCAAACAGTTAGAGCCCTATAATATGATAGCTATCCCTGTGCTAGGAAGGGAGCATGGGAACTGTTTCTGAGTGGTGGATTTTGCAACATGTTTTTGTAATAAAAATATATTTGCTGAAATCACCACAGTAAATACGTCACTGAGTTCTGATTGATAGACCATATGAAGCCATAACCACAATGAAGTGGAACCTTTTACATATTTTAAAAAAGAACTTATAGGGGACGGCCCACAAAATAGAATAACGCCGCCAATCCCCGATTACCCTCTCCTTCGAAGGATTTACACTCTCAAGACTTACAAGCCAATGTCTCTGGTCAGATACCTGTCGGGGAGTTAAGGATCTATGTATCTATGTATCAGAGAGTGGCAACCAGGTGTAGGATCAACCCGACGCCCGGAAAGAGAGCGAAGAAGGAGATGATAAATGAGATGCGAGGGATGAACGACAGGAAAGGTGAAGATGGAGCACCGGTGGAATGGTTAATGGCAGGGGAAACCGGAGAACACGGAGAAAACCCGCTCATATGCCGCTTTGACCACCACAAATTCCACATGTGGTTCCCTGGGATTGAACCCGGCCCGCCTTGGTGAGAGGCGAATGGTCTAACCACTTGACCACCTGAATCCAAAGGAATTGAAGGAAAATATTGGTTCTGCTGTCGAAGCAGAACTTTTCTTTTGCAATATAAGAAAAGATGTACAGTTCAACAAAACTATAATTATTATTATTGTTGTTGTTGGCTCACTATTGTCTTCATTGCAATGTAGTTTCTCGAAAGCTAAACCTTAAAGGAAATTACAAAGAAAGATTAAGAACTTTTGTTAAAAGTCACATTACTTTAATTAAAAGTATTAGTGCAATAATTGCATCTCCGATAATATTTGAGGTGGATAGTGGTGGTAGTAAAAGAACTTTTATTTTCGAACAATTTCAATCCACACTTGAAAAATGTTTTGTCCCGAAAGACACGTTTTGAGGTCAACTGAACCCTAAAAATGGTATTTTAGAAGAGGGTCCGTGCATGTGCTTGTACACAACATAACTAAAAAACGAAAAGCCAGATGAATGTTAAACTTGGTATATAAAAGCGGTATCTTCCAAAGATAGGATATAAAGATTTTCCAGAAAACTATCATTTACGTGGAAAGTTAAATTCTTTTCGTTTTCTCAAAAGTAGTTCGAACAATTTGAATTAAAGTACCACATAATTAACATACTTAGTTGACTAATAAAATCTATATCTTACATCTTCTGCGAATAACTATCATGTGCTTTTCTTCCTGAAGATATTTTCTATAATTTTACATAAAAGCTACACCATAGGATATAGAAAAATCCTACTACAGGACTGCTGTGTGGTCTGGTGTTTAGCATGCTGGGCTTAAAATCCGGAGGTCTCGGATTCCATTTCCGGCTGGAGGATGTTAAGTTTGATTTATCCAGGATTATTCCCTATCCTCCCTAGAAACTTAAAGTACGAAAGAGAGTCTAAGTGTGTTTGAATTAAAAGACAACCCAAAGTAATACGAACTAAACAATTAACACAACAGTAAACGAGTGAGCATCATTGCCAATGAACAGTTGTTCCAAAAGACAAAGTCGTCCATATGACCTGAATGTTGGAGGCGACGTATAAATGAAGAAAACAAGAATATATCTCTTCAAAAAAGCACTTTTAGCACTGTACAACAACATTTACAAGTAATAATTGGGTTGAATTTTTATAAATCAGTATTAGATCATTACCAAGTTTCTGCCCGTGTATTTTTACAAATAGCACGTACACACATACAACTGGTCAGGTTTAGCTTGTTCGAGTCTAATTTTACCAACGATGACACTCGGAGCAAGTTTCACGCGTTTCAACAGTGTCTGGAGGTAAAATTAAGTTATTTTACTATTTTAAATAATTGCTTCTATACCATTAAAATAATTGCACCTAAAGTACAGAATGATGATAAATTATGGTTATTATTATTATTATTATGATTATTATTATTATTATTATTATTATTATTATTATTTGTTGTTGTGGTCATAACATACATGGAAAAATAAGCTTTGTCAAATACCAGATTTCTTCTGAATGACGCGACTGGCAGTCCCATAGTACAGCTGTACGTATCCGTTCCTATAGTAGAGAAGATACGGCCTGTCATGTTTCCCCTAAATAATCCTAACGATCCCAAACAATATGACGTTTTGGCATAAATTATGCCGCTCTGCGTCGTATACAAGCCTGGCGCATTTTGAACACTTAATTAAATGCTCACTCAATCTGTGCATCCGAAATATAGGTACATGTACCACCGATATGTCTTCTACTTTGTTGAACGTACGAGGATTTGGGTCGTAAACTTTATCTTCAAGCATTTTCCCAGATGACAATCATATTCTGTTATCAAAAACAAGTAATGCAAGTAGCGATTTCCTTGGACTTATTTTCACGACAGTCCCTATTTCGCCTAGTTGTTCATCGTTATAACTGTTAGCTGTTTGTGTTGTTTTTGTCTTAACATGCACCCAATCTGTTTAAAATTTTCTAACGACGTATACATTTAGAATTCCTTAGGAACGGTCCACAGTTTACATATGAATTTGTTCCAGTAAACTAACACAATGAACAGAAGATGTACTATTGTACACCTACACCGTGGTAACTACACACAGGGAACACAAACAAGAAACAGTTTCACATAACGTTATTCCCAGTATGCGCCATACTAAATAAACAATGAACTGTAAATGCCATTACTCTCCATAGAAGCGTTGAGCTAGGCTACCACAGAGCGAGGCAACTCAAACCGATACCTTGTATGAGTCAGTCGGAGTGGTCGCATCATTAAATATTACACAATAAAAATCACGGTTCATATAATCAGCGAGATTAAAGGGTAGTTGTAGAAAAGTCATTTCTTCATATGTGATATAAACAAAAAATCACTTACTTCATTAGTCTGAGTCAACAGCTGTTGCGTTACTGTAAAATGTGTTACTGTAACGATGTGGCTGTATCCTAACATGCTAATCACGTGTGGAGTACTTACAGTTTGCTAATATTTCTGGAACCACAAGCATTAAAACTATTTGTAGTAAGCAGTTTTATACCGTAGTTATTGACAAGGAGATATAAATGGTTAAATAAAGAAATGATAGTAAGATAGATAAAAATAATTCCAATAAATAATTTTTGTGTATTAAATAAATGTATAATATAATAAGATTGAGTTGAAAAGATTTGTCCGGAGGAAAAGGTAATTAGCGAGCCATATTAAGCAAAGTCATTATCAACAGTCGAAGTAGCGAAATAGTTAGTATAAAGATTCTTGGAACGCAGTTAGAGTTATAGTTCAGTACGTTTCACAAGTCACGTAGACTAGAGTTCTGCAAAAGAGAAAGGGAAGACAATCCTTAAATTTGGGGGAAGTAACCAATAGCAACAGGGTAACAGACGCACTTATTAGAGTTTTGAGATTGTCCACGCGCGAGAAGTAACGTTGGTGGCAGGGGGGGTCTCTTCCCGCACCGTTTTCGCTTGTACTGCTTTCGGTCCGCCTGCTGGATGACGTCATCGAGAGTGAAGTTTTAGCTAGCCAGTATTCTGCACCGTACTTTTCGGCATGAAAGTTCATATAATATTCTCGTTATACGATCTGTTTCGACCCTACACTACTTGAAATGAAATCGCATCTATAACTAGACTTAGTCTTGGAAGTAATGAACACAAACCTGTCTTTTTACAGCTAAATACCCAACTGGCGCCAATTTCATTTCTCCTTGAAATATTCACTAAAACGCTGTCGATATATGAAATTTGGTCTTGAGGGATGACTTACAGCATATATGTTATTCAAAGAAAGAGAGATATGTAGATATAAAGCAGATATTTGTTATATTAAAGTTGTTCAGAAGCTCTAAGTTGCAAGCTTTAAAACCATTTTCTTAGTTTATGCTATTGCTTGACTTTAATTATATTATGTTAAAGAAAACCAATAACACATTATTCGGCCAATTTTAGCAACGAAAATAAAATACGTTATACGCTATATAAAATTCAACGTTATACGCTATCGGGTCTTAAACTTTGATTCGAAATTAAATTGTATTGTTTGTTTATGGATTGTGAAAAACGCAGCTTAATGAGAGAAACTGTATGTTGATCATTCTATTATGTAATATGACTTAAACATAGCAGTTTTAAAAGTCATAGTAGTTGAAAACTTGATATATATGCATGTTTTCCAGACTTTTTTTTTCGCGTCTAGGTAAAAGCATGAATAATCGACAAGCATATTTAAAATAATTTTTTTAAAAAGAATTTTTTAATATAACTATTTTGGCAGAAGAGAGTAACTCCACAAAATGAATTAAATTCACATAACATTCGACTACTTGAAGTAGATAATGGACACATGCTGAAAAACAGTTATCTGCACAGCAAGTCTTGCAAATATCCTCCAATTTTCAAATAAACCGAATTTACAGATTAGTGTACATTCGAATGATGTGTTCAGAATTTGGATATTTTGGCTTCATTATTTAGTCTGAGAATGTGCTTATATAAACCTAGTTTCTTAATTATTTCTAGTATAAAGTTGTTTTAATTCTTTAATTAATGAATAATTAATTTACATAGTTCCCATTTGATCCTTCCTACTTGAAAGAGTAAGAACAAGGATGCGTCTAGCCTTAATATTTTGGAGATATTAATTTTAGAACAACCTTTCCTGTATGCTTTAGTATACGCTCGCAACCAATACCCTTAAAAGCACACATATGTAATTCTTTCACCCACGGGAAAGTGGGTGTTGTTAAAAGGAAGTGTATTAGTGTATTGCACTGGCGATCATTGAAACATATTACACTGATCTTTTTAAAAGGAGGTAGATCTAAGGAACTTGCCAATTGTAATTAGGTGCCTATATTATTTAGTATTTATGCAAGGAAAGTGCAATAACTTACTCGTATCTTAGTTTTCGTTATTTTGTATAAAACATGGACACATTTCACGCCAAACTGGCAGGAGAGGCTTTACGAAACAAATCAACATTATGTGAGCAAATACAGGGGAGATGAACGTAAATACATGAGAGAAAATGTCAGAGCGGTGTTTTATAAGCAGGGCGCGGATTTTGATGACTAATTTTTTTTAAAATGACTACATTTGTTTCAAAATGACTTTGTAATTACAAAAAATTATCTAAAATGGGATTTATTTGATTTACTAAAATTAGTGTACAGAAAGTTATAAATTAGTTTATATATTGATATAACTCCTACACAAGAAGAAAAAATAAGTAAAAGAATAGTGAAAATGTTCTTGTTCAAAGAATCTGAAAAGAAAAGAAAATTTTCTTACTTTCCTTTTCAGATTCTTCAAACAAGTAAGAACATTATTTTCTTTGCTTTTCAGATTCTTCAAACAAGAACATAGAACAAATATATTTTCAATTAATTTTCTAACTTATTGTGTTTTTAAACAGGTCTTACAAAAGTGTAGCATTAACTCTTTTGAGAACTCAGAATATGCAATGTTCATTGCAAATGAAGAGGATTTCACAGTCCATGTCATACATAAATAAGAGCAATACGCACTTATTAAGCAAAAAAGGGAAAACTGACCTCCTCATCCCTAATTTTGAACATGAATTCATAACAGTAGTTATACCTGTTTCCACAAGCAACTCTTTCCAGACCAACCAATAATCTTTATATACTCTATACTTATGCAAGGAAGTTACCAAATAAAGCGGCAAAGGACAAAGAAATTACAAATTATGATGTAATATCGTAAAAAACATTATCCAAAATAGAAAACTTAAAACTACCAAAATGACCTAATATATATATATATATATATATATATATATATTTCTTAATATGGGACCCATGATAAGGATTTATGTACACTTAAGCAATACCTTTATTGCAAGAATTAAAAGATGGCATGTCATCTGAATCCGGATCATGCTTATATGATACTTGGTCTTCAAATAGCTTCTGCTCACAATAATATACTGTTTAATACGCATTCCTGAGGAATATAAAGAACTTACTTTTTGGCAGGTAGGCCGACTCATAACATGAAAACAGATGTAATGCGGGCCAAAGGTATTGTTCCCTGAAAATGGCAAGCTTTTCCAGGTATATAATCCTTTACAGAACCACAGTGAACGGAAAAAGGTTGTTAAACTTTGGCTGTAAGAGCAAACAGCATTTCCGTTGAAATAATTATGCCGCTCAGCTGCGTAAAAGGCAACAGATATTAATCTGAGCTTCTCTTCGCTTTAAAAGTCACGTACAATTATCCTACTTTATCTCGCTATGTTGGCGGAAACTTCACAACTTAACAACAGATGTACGAAAGTACATTGTTCCTTATCACTCAGTCATATATCCCCCCGCTTCAACAAATAAGTTGCACACACATATTTAAACTAGAATCTTGAGTATAGTTTCAGTTTTCTCTGCTTCGGTGTGCAATGAGTAAGAACGTTAAGAGTAGAATGTATTGTGCTGTAGCACAATACCGTAATTACGGTTTTAAAACGGTTGGTGTGAATTATCACACATTTCCAAAAAAAATTAGCACTTAAAGCGCGTATGGGTGTCTCACTGTAAGCGTACTGACAAATTTAACGCTGATAATTCACGTGTATGTTCAGTGCACTTTCTTCCTAGTAACTATAAACGAGATTTGAAGAGTGAACTTTTAGGTTTGCCGGTTAAGAAAATTCTGCTCCCAGATGCAGTTCCGTAGCACTTCATTCCCGATTGGCATGGATATGCACTTAGTGAAGGTCCAAGTACAAGTGGAATGTTGCAGGTATGTCTTTTTCATTGTTACATCCTGTAACAGAATAATGCATTCTGGAATTATTGTTTTCATTTCTTACGGTAAAAAAAAAATACACCAGCATATCCATTTAGCGATTCCTTTAGAGTAGTTGTAAATTTTCCTTTAGTGCTAAAGTAATGTATGTTTGAATTTCTTGTAGCGCCTACAGTTTACGTTGAAGTCCTGGATATGTTCCAGTAGTTTTGTTTATACGTAAATATATTACTAATGTAATGCAGTTTCCATTCGTTTTGCTTTATGTCTAGCCCACAATGTTTGTAGAATGCCCTTAAATAGTATACCTTTTAAAAAAAACTGGATGAAGTGCTAATAATAAACAATTGGGAGTTAATCGGGAGGAATTTAGTGTGTTCACTGCGCTGTGTTTGTATTCCGCGCGCTCGTCTTCACTCTCACTTACGTCACAGGCGGGCAGCCAATGGCAGCTCCCACCCCGGAGTGTCTCACCTTAGTTATCTAGCCACATTGAGTTGGTGGGGCAATAATATGTAGGCGGAGCTTGAGTTAACACCACAATCAGAGACACATTCGTTTGTACACAAATTCGTGCATACATTCGTGGCCCTCTCTCTTACTAATTAGTCACTTAATCTGGTGATTACTCGTGTGTTATTTTAAGGGCTTATTGGCGCGCCTGTGTGAATAAAATTTAGCGGCTATCGCGGGGGATTTTGTCGGTAAGCATTTTAGCGACTGATGGCAAGTTACGCTTCTAGTTTCTTTTATTGCGGAAACAGTTCAAACCATAAGGCTCATGCTGCAGAAGCTAGCAGGTATACTGATTCAGTTGTAACAGTTTCGATTGCTAAGATTGATAATCAGTTCCATTTTTTATCTTCAAACAGTCGGCACCTCGGCAATAGCTCAATTGTTAGGTCACTTTAAATCACTCAATCAGTTTAAACTGGTGTTATCCTTTCACTAATCCCACACTTACCACGAGAGAAATATCTCATAACTATACTACTAGAGCAACTGGAGCACGAGATAACAGAACGAGCTACGAGACAAGATCGGGGAGCTCAACAACGAAGTGGATAAAGTAAACGGGTTTGAAAATTTTCGCACCATTCAGCGGCTTTAAAAATTAGATAGCGAATGCATTATCAAGCTATAGAAGTTTTAAGCATTAAAACCAGGACGAAACAAAATAAGATTAAACTGTTACTGGACTTTAGGCAGGGACGTCGCAGGTAAGAAACCAAACCCCATCCCCATATGATCCGTTGGCATTTGCAGACAGCACTCACCAGTGCTTTCTACCTGCCGTCGGTGACGCAGGCCGCTGTACGCTCCTTGTAATGGCATATGTTTTGAGTGTAGATAACTTGAAGCCAAATGCTTAAGAATTCCAATGCCTGGTCATAAGTAATTCACTAACACTTACTAAAAACTCAAGTATACCTATATAACAGTAAAGTACTGTTGGAATCCCTTGCCGTTTAAAAAGAGGCTTACATGTTGCCTTGGAAATACTTCCCTTATCACAGAAATGGCCTTTATCTATATAAATGGAATTCCATTTAGTTTGGTGCTATTGCCATAAAATAATAATCTATAACTAAAAACACACTCGGTGCATGGCACATCTGTCCCACGTAACATACAGAACGTTAGTAATTAAGATTTCTCAGTACTTAGCTTAACACTTTTGTAGGAATATCCTATATGAGAATGGCAAGCCAGTTTTGAATCTAGGAGCATTCCTAATAATTTTAAATCAGCGTTACCTTAGTTGATGAAATAAACGCTTAAGAATAATATTTTAATCTTGTATACACAACTAAGAACCTATTACTTGAAAGCCATGTGTTCATGTTATTCATAACATAACTACTTGTACGATTAAAATATCAATATTGACGTAGTCAAAACCAAACCCCAATCATTTAGCGGTTGCGTTTTAAGGTAAATTGTTTATCGTAACAGCAAACAAAAAGATCCCAATATAAACTTTTGCAAAACTCCACATTTAATACATGCTAACGTAGTTATTGCTTTAATAACATCGGCATGCTTTCCAAAAATTAGATATTACAGTAGGAAATTATACCTATAATTTAAATTTACCTCAGTACCTGTCTTAACTTTCGAAAGAGTAAACATGTAATATTCAGTCAAAAGCCTTACTTCGGTTGAATAACATAGACAAGACATATTCTTCATTTCCAAAGTCACTGTAAGCTGCCCTTAGTAGGTCACATGATACTCGGAGAGTGCTCAGTTGCTGGCGGTGTGTATCTGAAGTAGCTGTAAGAAGGCTGTGTTTTCTTATGTAAACATGAAAGTTGAAAAAGATTCAGTTGCATCTACCTCAAGCAGGGACAGTATATCTGGGTGTGTTAGGAGTTTGCAATAGGCATTATTAAAGTAGACGCAAAAATTAAAGTAAAACACCAAAAACTGAAACACCAGTCTGTTTAGAGTGAAATAAACAGAAAAGCTTTCTTGACGATATAGACGCTATCGCTCACCCCTGGAGCACATAATAATAATAATAATAATAATAATAATAATAATAATAATAATAATAATAATAATAATAATAATAGTAAACTTCATCGTTGCATTAAAGAAGGAAATAATACTTAGAAATAATTACGATAGTTAATTTCTTATAAGACATTACTTAAAAAATGCTGGCGTAAATCCATAACATGAAAAAAAAATCTGATGTGATACATTCGCATGACTTTCTCTGCCCTCTACGAATACAAAAGGAGAAGCAACAGACAGGTGTTTAATGACAGTATTCTATATACTAACCTTTGTATTATCTGGAGTGTTCGATTTCCATTTATGCTGTTTACACGTTTCTGATGTAATACATTCGCATGACTTTCTTTATACTCTATAGTGTATTAGAGGGTACTCAAATTATCCCTACTCGTCTAGTTTTTTCTGCTGTATTAGAAATCCACGAGATACAACAGTGAATAGTAGAAGCGTTCCGGATTTGATTATGCGTTTTTCGAGGTAATGGTAATCCTGTCTTTCTCTTGTAGTTGTAAACACTTTTTGAGCTAATATTCATTAAAGCGCAAAAATACAGGGTTTTTTCCATGTATGAAATTTCTCTTCTGAAGGATACCATATCAGAAATATTTCTCTAAGAATTTCGAATCCTCGTAGCTTGTCTAAACCTGCATGAACCTGCTTGAATGGATATTATTGAAAAACAAACATCTCCTTTTAAATTATTTATAATCGAGTCATGCGTGAAATGACACGGAGCCTCCATCTGCTAACAATAATATTTTTCTAAGGATTTCAGATCCTCGCGGCGTGCCATGCAAAGAATTATCATGCCAAATTTAAAGAAGGTCATATCTCATTTTGTTTTTCGTTTTTTCGAGTCGATGCGCGCGTTTGGACAGGGCATCAGTTGTGAATAACAGAAAGTCTTATTCCATTTTGTTTTCGAGTCGATACGTGCGTTGGGATGATTGCGTGTTTTTAAAATATAAGCGTAAACATTTCTTAGAAATATGGCTTATCGTGTGTTTTCAAGTCGTGTTCATTCATCCATAAAAAGACACCGATTTTCTATTTAGAATATTTCCGTGTTTGAAGAGGTATTGTCAAGAATATATACTTTTCTCGGGAATGTAAGGTGAACAGGCCATCAGTTGTGAACAATAGAAGGCTTTACTCCATTCTGTTTTTCTAGCGGATGCATACGTTGGGATGGTTGCATGTTTTTGAAATATTAGCGCAAACATTTCTTAGAAATATGCCCTGTCATATGTTTTCGAGGGATATTCCACCTGTTCTAGTCATATCCAGTAGAGCGATAGATACATAGTATCTTAAATCTAAGAAATTTCCTTTCTCAAGAGGGCTGTTTATTGTTAAATATATTGTTCCGCGGGAATGCCACGGAGGGTTTTGTCGCGCTTGCAAACAATTCTTATATTTGACAGGACTTGCTTTTGCTTGCGTTTGCATAAAATCGAAAGTATGCCCTTGTTGGCATGTCTAAAGTTTGTCATATTTCATTTTAAGGCTACTTTTGTTAGAAATAATGTCTTGTAACCCTTGGTGGAAAGGTAGTCAAATGTCACAGTCTAAACCTGTATACACCTGTTCGATCAGGTATTATAGACAAACATACATCCCCTTTTTAATTCTTTAAAATCAAGTCACCCGTGAAATGACATGAACCTTCCATCTGCTAGGAATAATATTTTTTATAAGAATTTCAGAGTTTCGCAGCGTGCCTAAATAATCATTGCCATGTTACACCTGTCTTTTCATTTGTTATGGGAATACATCATTTAAATGAACAACAAAGGGAATGGTTGGTTATCCTACAGGTATAGGAGTCCTCATATTTCATTTTTTATTGATTGATTAATTTTCAGAGTCAAGCCAGCGTGTAAACAACCTTAGAAATAAAAAATCTTGAAAGCGGAACTTCCCTATGATGTAAATATCCTTCTTTCAAATGATTTACGCTCGCCTAATCCCCTTTATTTTTGGAAGCATTAAAAGCATATCCTGGCGGGGCTTCCAGCTTTGTTTACCGCATGCGGTAGGCGGTGAAGTAAGGTGCAAAGTCGTAGCTCCGTGGCGGACACAGAGAGCGGATAGGTATGGGGTGGAGGGAATGGAATTAACGTCTCAATACGTGTGTCAAGAGCGAACTTCCGTTCTGAATCCGCTTACACCTCTGGACGATATAGTGGGGGCAGGTATACCGGCAGCTTACTGATATGAGGTGTCCCCAGTCCGAGTGGGAATCCCAACGAAGGTAGATGTATACACTCCTGCTTCCGAAAATACCCCTTTTAAATACGTTAGCGTATTGCGTAGTTTTTTGAAGTAGCTATTTACTCTAGCTCTTTCTTTTAGTCATGCATTTTTAATTCATCTAAGAGGTGTAATATTCCTAAAAGCCTGAAAATTTTCCTCAAAGCAGAATTAGACAAGTGTTATTAATCGTAATAGTTATACACTCGTAATAACTGCTTAGTTAACTTTTAGAAAAATATTTGTGTGGGCGTGCGTGCTTGCGAGTAAGTGGCTACTTTATCGACATCAACTCTTTATACCACATCAAAAAACTCAATTGGGACAATTGTATTTATCGATCAATGGCATGTGACCAGCTATTTACGGTCTGTGATACCGAGAATTCAAGACGCTAGAGGGTGATATAACCTTTGTTAGTGGTTTAAGCCTTTAAAGTCAATGATGTTATGATGATGTTACACATGGACGAACATTATCTGATTGATTCACAAGCACTTAGAGATGCACCATCTTTCGGTAGTAAGCCACCTCAAAATGACGTGTCAAAACACACGTCACTACACATGTAATCAATTAAGCTCATTAGGCGACTCAATTAATATACAAATTGAGTCAAATCCCACGAGAGTAATGACTCCTTGCACACGGTTTCACGCGTACACACGTAGGGTGACAAGTCTTTGAAGGCTCGCGAGTCAATTGATATACACATAATTATATTAGTCAATCTATCGTACGCGACCAAACATTTAGGACTTTAGCGGCGAAGGTACTTCGCCCACACTAAGTAGCGTAGGGGAGAAGACTTCCTTTGTCGGGAATATACCGGCAAAGGTGTCAAAACTATTGTAAACACGCTCGATTAAACTAATCGGATTATACGGGTCATTAATTGTAGGTGTCTTTGTGTACTGTATCTCTTCCATCGATTTAGAGGAGGGCGGTGGCACGTGACCTCCAGGAGAACCTGGGGGCGGAAGATCCTCCTCGAGGTGCTCAAGCATCAATTTAGGAAAGGATCGGGAGGGAGATTTTCTGTGTCGGGAAAATACCGAAAAAGGCTGTCAAAACATGTGTAGACACACATGTTTACATGTACGCTCAATTAAACCAATCGGGAGGGTGGCAAAATCTTTGGCCACGGCTTCAGCCCTTTGAAGTCAATGAAGCGAGATAATCTTACACATTACTATAATTATCTGATTGATTGACATGACAGAGATTACCTATCAACCCTTGTCAATTAAATTTGACAGCTACATGACACATCCATTAGCGGCGAGCAACACAAAGGAGAGGGAGGGGAGGGAAAGGTGTGAAAACACTTGTAATCAGATTTCACGGTCGATTAAACTAATCGGATTACATGGGTCATTAATTCTATTGTTGCTGAACTATCATATTCTCCCTACTCATATGAGATCCAGTTCACATGGATGTTAACAATATACATGCTACGTTTTATTGCATTTGTAGCCCAATGCTACAAAAATTTATTACATGCTCTAATACGAAACGAAGTCGTGGATGATGATAATGATATAATAATAATATTAAAAATAATAATAATAATAATAACAACAACAAGAACAATAGAAATAAAAATCCGTAGAAATAAATTTAGATAAAAATAATACTAAACATCTAAACAGCACTGGCGGATAAAAAGTATAACACGATGCAAATATATGTATGCACATGAACGGTTACAATCACGCTCAGCCTCGTAACCTAAGTCGCTGCTGAAACCCTCTCCAAAGCAGTAGACACTTAGCAGGTGCCTGTAATTGCCTCAACAAATATCTGCAGCTTCTCTCATTTATGCTTTTTGAATGATACAAATAAAGCTTAAATTTTGGAAAACCACTCACATAGAGCTAAGAGGGCAAAAAATCTGCAATTCTCTTAAATTTGTGTTCTGCAGTGTGTAAATTTGTTATAAGACATATAAAGCTATATTTGTTTAAAAATAAGGGTATATATGCAAATCTTCCACGGAATGTAATCAAAATAATAAACAAAGCGACAAAGAAATTCTTCACCAAGGATATCGAAACTCGGATTCCAGTGTAACAAGCAGAGATATTAATCACTGCAGTACAGTACAACGGAGTAGGCTACTTACACCAAATGCCAAGCTGTGTACATTACCAGCCATTCTATGTTGCTCTCCTGGTTAAAATAGAGCACGAGCATTAGGCATGACCGGGAACAATAACCTTGGGCCATGTAGGACGAGCGGAAAGGAAATATGAGTGCAAGCAAAGCCACCATACATCGAGAGAGATCGGAAAATCCGAGCTCCGAAACCGGTGCATTCTACTAATATGATGTGTAGAAAGTATATAAAGATTGTGGACTGAATGATGGGAAACAGCTGCAAACAGAAATGTAACAGAAATAGCTCAAAGAAGAGGTATAGCGTGTTTCAGATTGGGAGTATGGTAATTCAAAAGTTATAGGAGAAGATCTGAAGAAGGTGTTTATGTAGGAGAAGGAGGATGAAACCTATATTTTGCTACAATTAAAGGTACAAATGGGTATACAGATATTTGGACTAAAAATTTAATCCAATAGAAATAGTTGATGATAGAAAAAGCAGTAGCGATTCGAAAACAAATTGTAAATCATCTCAGGGTAATAACTAATAACATAGCAGAGCATATCTTTAGGGTCGAGAAGAAAATGGATTTGATTCATAAATAGAGCCGGAAACATGTATGTATCATAATTGTACCAAATACGTAAGCTAAATCAAGCATTTAATAGTAGCATAATCAATGAAATAAAAAAGGGAGATTCTGTATTACTGAGTATGGCATGGATAACACCTGGGTTAGTTCCAAGCAATGTAAACCTTGTAATGAGCTTAGTGCAAACTAATAAAGGGCATATATATAGGTGTATAGGTGTTGTTGGGTTTATAATATAGGTATATATACACACCTAACCTAAGATGCATCCTACTTGGAACGCTGTATTCCACTTCATGCGGTATTTTTGAGAGGCTGGAATGGGTCCATTATAAGCTATGAATGAACAGCGCACCAGCTCCCATCGGCACTGATCCCCACACAACTTTCGTTATAATATGTTTACAGACAAAATGCATGCACGACGACGTCCAAACATTGTATAAACCTATCTGTGCTTCCGAAAAATTACTGCTAATATTTGGGTGGTCCTTTATTTTAGAAAAATATGCAGCATATTTCTCTTTGCATAAGATGTGTAATGATTTGCGATCGTTAAACACCCCATCGAAAAACTGTGTTTTCACCATAAAATGCTTTAATATCATTTACAGAGTTTATTATCAGTTTAAACAACATCATTAAAATACACAAAATAAAAGCAGCTGGCAGCCACAGATTGCATATGTTACCTAAAACAGACTAACAGCTTTCTTCAAATATATGACAACAGTACTCCACTAAAGAAATTAAAGGATGTATTTCGACGTCTTCAAACAAACCGGTCTCAGGTTCACTAAGAAGTTTAGCTCAGGTGTTTCGTAAGCTGGATATTGCGAGCTTGAGCCCACCTCTGACATATGTTTTTACGTAACGATGGAAAAAATATAAACTACAACAACCAGAAGCAAAAGTTGAAAATTATCAGAAAAAGACGCCTTGTTTAAATGAGACGAAAGAATACTAAATCACTTTTTTTAGAATTTTAGATAAAATATCCATAATAGATAACTAAGAAAGATCCTATCCATTTCCTATAGGTGCTACGAATCTCCCCATTTTAGTTCAGACACTCGAAAATCTAAACCTGAAGAATCAATACCGTTTCCCTAGGTGCTGAAATGACTTTGCTGTTGAAAAAAGGGTAGATGATGACCTTCTCACAAATAGCAGGACCATTCTGATAATATAAGTAAGTTGGCGAGAATTACTTTGAAGAAATGGACTGGATATTGTTATACACCGGGGGAGGCCAATAGGTTTTGCAGCTAAAATATTAAGTTTAGTTACTCCGGGATAAACATTGGGGAGCGTAACTCTGAGGCAGCGAGAGGACCAGGAAACTAGCTGCACAAATCTAAAGCAGGCGTGGGATATCCATAACAAAATACAGATTTAACATATTACCTGTGGTTTATTAAAATTGACATGGTGCCACTACATGGGTCACAACAGATTACAGGCAAACATTGGAGGGAGATGCTCCACACTCACACGATCCACGTACTCTACATACAACCACTCGCCCTGAAGACACACACACACACACGACTCACTGGCTGCTACCAGACTGACGCCACAGAGCAAAGAGGCTAGTTGCTCTACTTGCTCTCACCCCCTCTGACTAGGGGTTGGGGAAAGAAATGCCACGTCGGACAAGAATTAAAACTCACAAACGAAATAATTAGTTCAACAATGTCATGCTACAGCGCAATAACGTGTCCGATGCGACAATGCACACACATACACGCTACAACATACCTTTGGGAAATATACTAATATACATAAAAGAGATATTGACACCATTTGGGCCGGTTGTACGACCTCAGAATAAACCCCTATTAGAGGTTATTCCATGGTTAGACGCTAAATTATATTGTACGATACCGTAACTGAGCCTATCAAGGTTATAACCGTGGAATAGGTTTGAAAGGTAGAATCAGACTGAAGAACGCAATGCCATAGCCCGGATTTTAACCAAGGATCATTCGGGCTCGGCTCGGTTGCTCTAAGCAGCTGAACTACCATTAAAACGAGCAGACACAACATTAAATTACCCAACTGACTCGCATTTTTTTGGGTAAACCACAAGGAGATGTCAAATTTATTTTCAGATGGCATTCTGCAATGGTGACTTACAATATTCGTAACTACTTTAAGTCCCGGGCTTCATAGTTAAACCAAATATTAGGTCAATGAATGGTAATTAATTGTTCTTTCACACAAGCCGTGTGTGGGGCAAGATTGGAAAAGTAGAATCACACATAAAAATTCAACTCCTAGCTCGCCTGTGCTGCAGTTAATTGACGACAATGTGGTACTCTAAGAGAGGGAAGAAATAGCGGCAAGTACATCCTTAGTATCGCAAAAAACCGCTGCCGCTTTCAACAATATAAATACCTTAACATACCACAAAGTTAGGTTTAGTGTAAAGAAAGAGTGTAATAGTGGCATATTGCATTAATATGCTACTTAACCAAGTGCAGAGTATGTTTTTGGGCCCACATATCAATACCTGACGTGAGAATGTGCCATATATTTTGCATTATGAGCTGTATTCTAATAAATCTGTGTTGAATTTGCTTTTGCTCCAAGTTATTTATTTGAATCAGAATGTGTATCTGTTTCTTTAAGACACCATTATAAGTATTGGTTATGCAACAGAGAGGGACACTTTGCGCACTGCGGCCTACATAAATCTATTGTGTCTACCACTTCCCAGGAAGAAGGGATGAAGTGAAAGAACCACAGGAGGCTGCAGGCCGTAGGCAGACAGGCCAGAGAAACAGCTCCAGGCTTGAATACCCGTACTACTACTGGAGCTGCCTAGAGCGGGCGATGAACGACTCGTCAACCAAGCAGCACTCTAGTGCTCACGGGGAGTACTCTTTCGTGTGAGCATGCATCCGCGTCATCTGTCCGCCACCGCCATACGCCACGAGATCTAGAAGCACACCTGACAGATTAGAAGGAAATGGAATGAATGGGAAATGATGGAAAGGCAATCGTGGTAGATGAGAAACCACCACAACATTCTATTATCGACCAGGGAAAACTACGAAAAACCCAAGGTCAGTGTGCACGGTCGACGGGAATTGAACCTGGGACCTTCTGAATGCGAGTCTCAAACGTTACTGTGGAGCCATCTCGCTCAGTAAGAATCCACTATTATAAGCCTTGATTCAAAGTGCGTGTAATAGAAATAGAACTAAAAAAATGTACTTTCCTTTACCAATCATGTGAGAGATTCTAACAGGCCAACCATCTCCAGCTCATTCTCTACCACAGAAGAATTTGAAGTGCTGAATGTCTAATGGCGCTCTTGCGGGTATGGACAACGTTGCTGCAGACAACATTGTACATTTTTAAGGCACCGTGTTTTTGATTGCTGAATAGGCAATGTTTTTGACTCAGCTATATTATTTTAAACTAATTTGGACACATATAATAATTACAATTATCATTACCAATGATTTTGGTTTCTAAACATTTTTGCACTAAACACCTAAACATAATGGACAAATGAAATCAATGCAGAGTTCACCGTAAATGTGTTTTACCACTAAAAAATCTCCCTCAGGCTTTCACTGTATAAACCAGGAATCAGCAACTGACCGTGGCGCTAGTTATGTGCAAGGTCACTACTGTTGTGTCGAGCTAGCTGTGAAGCCCGCACGTAAGCAGTTTATTCTCTGCAGTACGCAGTGGCGGAACAATCATGCCAGAAGAAGGGGCATCCGTTAGGTCATCAACGCCAGTTAATTTATTATTGTGGGAAGAGTCTATTCTGTTTACTCTAAAACGAGGCATGCCCACGTGTTTGGTTTGTGGTAAACCTTTGAACAACAAGAGAAATTTCAACTTACAATGGCATTATTCTTCCCATTATTCACACGAGTATGAAAAATACAAAGGAGTAGAACGAACCACTCTCATCCAAAACTTAAAGGATGGCGTATGCCGTTGTGACTCAGGAATGAAGATCATCAAGTTAGCAAGTCCCTATCTCAGCTATGAGGTTTCACTACAAATTGCGAAAAAGTGGAAAACATTTCTTGATGCAATGTGGGTTAACGCTCGTTTAGTTATGACAGCCGAGCGGCTTTGTCCTGAGTTGGATCCAGAATTTGAATCTATCAGCTTGTCACCTTCTACGGTTATGCGACACATTCAGGAAATAAGTGAAGATGTTACAGAACAGCTTATTGACACTGGAAGGAGCTTGTTGCATATTCCTTGTCAATTACTAGAGTACAGATATCAGCGACACTGTCCATCTAACTATCTTTCTACGAGGTGTGGTTATAGGTCTTAACATTACAGAGGAATTATTAGACTTAGTTGCAAATAAAGAAACAACGACTGGAGTGAATATCTTCAGATGCGTGAAAGAGGCTGTGCAGGAGATGGGGTCGACATGGAAGAAAGCAGTTTCAGTGGCAACAGATAGCGCTCCTAGAATGATTGGACATCAGATTGGATTTGAGAGATGTACTAAGAATAAAATGAAAGAGCTTAATATTGTGCATAAACTTGTACCCATCCGTTGCATCACACACCAACACAGCTTATTGGCTAAAAGTTTCAGCCTCCAAAACGTAATGGAAGTGGTTGTTAAAACTACTAGTATAATAAGGTCAAAAGGAATGCAACACCGTCAGTTTAAGCAGTTCGTTGAAGAAATAGATGCCGATCACGGTGATCTACAATATCATTCTGCGGTACGATGACTCGGTCATGCTAAGGTGCTGGGCAGATTTTTGAGCTGAGAGATGCAAGTGGATTATTTTTGGAGATGAAAAACAAATCGATACCCGAGTTTGAAAATGAGGAATGGATGTCTACTTTGGCCTTCTTTGCAGACATTACTGAACATTTAAATGTCCTAATTATATGACTACAAGCAAAAGATGAGATCATAACCGATCGCTTTTCCAGAGTAAATGGCTTGAAAATCAAACTATCTGTATGGGAGAGTCAGTTGCGTGGTAAGAACACTTGTCATTTTACAAGACTATCTTCGGGTACGGGACCGTCCTCTTGCAAAAATTTGAAGAATTTGCACAAGTGTTGAAACAGCTGAGTGTAGAATTTCAATGTAGACATCAGGAGATGGATAAACTTATTCAACTATTACATATCTTTGCTGAACCAATGTCCGCCGACTATACTAATGTATGTAGTGAATACGAACTAGAAATCATTGATGTGCAAAATGACATAGAACTCGAGGATAAATTTAGAGATAAAGATGATGTTCGGGATTTCTATAAAAGTTTTCTCCCAGCAAAGATTTCCCTGTCTGCATAAACTCGATGCCAGAATGTTATGTATGTTCAAGACCACGTGCTTATGCGAGCAGACACTTTCGCTCATAAAGATAACGAACTCTCACTACAGATGTTAACTGTCGGAGTGAAATCTGTAATCTGTCCTTCGCCTCTCAGCTACACGAAAAATGACACCTAATCTTGAAAAGCTAGTAAAGGGAAAGCGAATCTAGAAGTCAAGAAAAAACTTTGCTAGTGAATAGGAGACATACGTGCTTTTATTTGCTGAAAGTTGGCCATAACGATAAGTTCATATATACAGTTTAGTTTATTATTTAGGGAAATGCCTTTGTCTATTATACTGCATTCTAAACCAGTTATTTTTGTACAGATAGGTTTAGGGAAAGAGCGTGCAATGTTTAATCACTTGGTTGTTTATTGTTATTATTATTATTATTATTATTATTATTAGTAGTAGTAGTAGTAGTAGTAGTAGTAGTAATAGTAGTAGTAGTAGTAGTAGTAGTAGTAGTAGTAGTAGTATATCACACAAAAGTTATTAGTTAGCTCTTTTGTAATTCGTTATCTGAAAATACGATTAATAAACGCTAATTTGATAATTACTATGGTTTCCACATGAAAATCACGTTTGTTAGATATACTATAAAGGTAAGCAATACACTTACATAGGTTGTAGCTTAATGGAGAATGAATATTGAATGTAGTTTATTAATATTTATTAATTTTACATAACTGTGGCTTTTATTTTCACCTAATAATTTAGTTAACGATTGTTAAAACAGGAACGATTGGAATGGTATTACGCATGACGTTGAAGAAACTATTGAATATAATATTTTTAGCCTTAGGGAAGAAATGGGTCATTAAACTCTGTGAATTACGTGACTAAATTCAACATTTTAATGGGCTCGGTTTGTTTACTAATTTTCCAGAGGAAATGTATGGCTGCATATTTTAAATTGTATATTTAAGTTATGGGATAAATTACATATGTTTCTAAACGAAATATATTGCCTTGTGTATGATGATATGCTATAATATTATGTATAAGCATAAGGGATACAGAAAACATTCAAAAATGGCTGTGCTTGTAGACCGCCACTGAGCAGGTCCTCTCTCGCTCCACCGTCCCTCCTGCACAATTGTTATGCAACCTGTGCGATAGTGCACCTTCTAGCATAGGCATTACACTGTCGTGCGTTGGGATGATGACCTCTGGTGTAAACGCTGTTTTCGTAACGAAAGTATATACAATGCTATGCACTAATTTCCGCTCTAGCTCCCCAAGAACCTATTCCACAGACAAATTGGATTCCGTAAGTTTATGGCTGCTGTATTCTAAGCGTAATAGTTTTCAAGATTTAGCCATAAGAAGCTAACCAGTGAAAAGTCACAGTATTACTTCGCTGTTTAGAGCTATGCACTTGCCAGCCTGCAGCTGACCCCAAGCATTTAGGTTGCACCGGCTACCTGGGTAAATGCTAACTTAACGGTCGATCCTCAATTCCGTTAGTGTCGTAGTTTTCTTAAATAATTGCAACACAGGCAGCTAGGCATCCGCGCCAGCCCACATTGATTATATAAGTAGCAGCATGCTGACAAGTGTTTAGCGCTAAACTGCGATGCAATATCGCGCATTTTCGTTGGATAACTTTTACGGCTCCACCTTTAGAACTATTACACTTAGGATATTCACGTCACAAGCTTTTTGCTTCTTGGAGGGTTAGTGTGCGAATTCATGGATCTTTTGTACATATTAAGTTTTTGTTTTCTGTTTAATACATGAAGACAAAGTCGTTTACCAGAACGTATTTAAGTACTGAATAAAGTAACACGAAGGAAGCAAATAAATCTCTATTCGTTCCAAAGATGCTGGTGTACCTTTTGGTGTAAATTTCAAACGTATAAAACTACATCGAAGCTAATCTGAAATTTGAAAGTCAAGACGTTAAGTTCTGTCAAAAACGCTGTAATGGTATGAAATGCCCTCGTGCAATTTTTCAAATACGGTTGTTGATGCTGTTTTCAGCGGTCTTTATTTTAATAATAATAATAATAATAATAATAATAATAATAATAATAATAATAATAATATGGTCATGGAAAAACAACAACCCAATAAAAGGTAGCATTTTTAAACGACACTTGGTATATCTGTGCGTGATTGTATACTGATTAACGGTATGGCATATTTTCATATTTACTTTTATAAATAATATAATATTGCATAGAAAGAGGGTTTCAATACACAGAAACACTTAGGACTGTTGTATTCCGTCCATAAAACTTGTATTAACAATTATAACAGGATAAGAACATGCACATCCACTAGCAGAAGCAACGAAGGCCCAAACGCACAAAGAAGTTCAATTGTCACATTTAGTGACGTAGCTTTAACACAGCGGATGATGGAAGCTTCTAGGATTTCGGGAAAAATTGCAGGGGTAGACTTTATTATAATTTTGGATACCAGGTCAACAGTTTGCAGCGAAACCTTACACTTACATCAATTACGTCAAGTGAATATGAAACTGCAAACTCTCCTAGCTAGAAATGCCGCTTGCAGTAGTGCAATTGGAGCAGCCAATCCAAAAATTCAACAGGTATTAATAACGGCAAATGTCAATGTATATCGTGCGTGAAAGACCGGTAATCTGGCTCAGAGGTCTCTTTATCAGGCTTGATGTTCTTTTACGTGCCGTAAATCTAGACATGGGACCACCGGCTTTACTTCCCTTCCGAAGGAAGCCATGCTAAGGATTTTTACGCCCGAAAAAAGCCATCGCCCTCCTCCGGGTTTGAACGCGCGAACTTGGGAACTAGAGGCTAGCATGGTAACCACTACACCGGTGGACGACACTGTGTCGATGATACAGTGATTTTGGAAGGTGGAGTGTGAAGCTTTGCGGTTTGTGCCGGGATGTTAACCGCTGCTGCTAATTGGAGGCTCTCTTGCTTGTAAGTTGTCAGGGTGTGGGTGCGCCCTGGGTTGATTTCAATAAGTACACTCGCCGACAGCTTAACGTGTACTTTATTTCCTAATCTTATTCATGCTCGTCACCGTTTGTTTCAGTTGTGCTACTGTGTTTATCTTGAGCGTGTACATAAACTATATGTCTTCTTGGTTCGATTAAATAAGGTTGCTGAATCATCCCGTAACGTTAAGTAGGTATATCCGCGCGTTTTATGTGCGGTAGTTTCACTCTTTGTCTAAGTTCGACACGCGGGAGACACATGCGCGTCTTAACCCAAGCAAGTGTATATTCGGAGAGTCCTTTTATTGTATGTATTGGCTCGACTAGGTGTATATTCAGAGTGCCCTTTCTTCTAAATTCTATTTTCTGCCATGTTATTAATTTCCCCACTCCTGCTTAATTTTAGGTATATACGAAGCCATATGACATATCGTTGCTCCTGATTGGTTATTTATTTTTTAACCTTCTGGTCGAATACTGTTTTGTGCACATTTTCATGTAGGAGAAAGCTTCTCACGCCTGTAACTAATTCATGTGAATGCACGTGCGATTTGCTTAAAAAATAAGCTGCTCGTCTATTTTCAATGTCATATTCATATTCGTTTAAAAAAGGTTTCGTTTCCGTCCTTCCGGGAGGTATATCCGCCTTGGAGGTAGTATTTTATGATACGGTCAAACCTTTTCTTGAAGTAAACTGTCTTTGTAGTTTAGTAAGGTCTATTCTGTATCCGTCCCGACAAACTTTCTATTCTCTGGTTCTCATGAGAAAATATTTCTTATAACCTATGGACATAATGATTAAACATTATTGCAACTGGAATAAATCAGCTTAAATACCAAACACGTGACTTATTCATTTGCTATCACACCCCACGCAATAAACGAATAACTAGGCATTGTAGGTCGTCCAGAACGTCCAAGAAAGAAAAATACGAAATCCTCTGAAAATTAGTCGTCAGCCCGGAAACCCGAAACCGTATATGCTTAAGGTAAGCATACTGATCTGACGCATACAGCATCCCACTTACGTGTCACGTAGGGACGCGGTTCCGCCGAGGTTCGAATCTCGGTGGAATGAGATGCCTAGGCGAAGTGTGTCTGGCGTTTCCCCATATTCCCATAAAATGAAGGTCGGGATAATCCTATTTGGGGACCACAGGCTAATTTTTTCATCCTTCCACACATCTTATTGACCACCTGCAGAGAGCTGTTAAAACAGACTTCAAATACGTTTAGAAAGATTGAACATCTATAATTTTCAGAAAGATTCTTTCTTGGGAGTGCCTTCAGCTAACGATCCGCTAACGACAGATACATTCTGATTAAGTGTTTTGTATTGACTGCGGATATGATTCTTAATATATTTTCACATGACGTATGGTATTGTAATCTCTGTTTTCCATAATTAAATATTTTACGACTGAAAGCACGTTTAAGGATTAATAAAATGGAATCCAATATTCATGCGTATGGCACCTGACTGGCGTGAGCTGGATGATGCACAGCATCTTCCAGCAAGGCAAGTGGCTCCAGCACGTGCCAGTCAGGTACCACATCTTTGGGGAGATTTGAAGCTCTCTCGGAACGTTGGATTTTATTTTATTAATCCTTAAGTCGCAGCTTAACCTTCAGACTACCAGGCGGGTTCAGTGAAGATCCCAAAGCTATATTTTATCACATTTTGAAATGAAAATGGCGTTGTAAGTACCTAATGGCACTTTTTTATTGTCAGATACATTCGTGAAGAGATTTGAAGCTCTCTCGGAACGTTGGATTTTATTTTATTAATCCTTAAGTCGCAGCTTAACCTTCAGACTACCAGGCGGGTTCAGTGAAGATCCCAAAGCTATATTTTATCACATTTTGAAATGAAAATGGCGTTGTAAGTACCTAATGGCACTTTTTTATTGTCAGATACATTCGTTACCTCATGTCTATTGTGTCGGACATATAACTAAGTAAATAAGATGAAAATTATATTTACTTTTATTAACTGAGACCTGCGTTGACCTCACTTGGTAATTGGCATGATACAAACACTTCTTTTTCAGGATATGACTTCTCTTAGTTTCGCTGGTAATAATGGTGCCGGTAATTAACATTTCAGTACTTTCATTGCTGGGAGTATTAATGCCCATTGTTGTTTTAGTCTGAGCTTTTAGTTTTTATTTGGCATTGATCTCAGAGGATACAATTGGTGCTGTTTGTGCTACTGAAATAAGAATTTTCTAAAAGCTATCATGACATATATAATCTGAATAACCCGGAGCATCCATTGTACAGAATGATAGTGATAGTGAAGAACTAAATAATGATAATATACAGAATCATCAGAAAATGAGATTGTGTTAGAGATAAATTGAATTGAGTTTTATTTATGAACGCTCTATAACTATTATAGTTCTTTAGCGTCCCATTCTACTTTGGGCGTGAAAGACCGGAATTTTGCTCAGAGGCCTCTTTATCAGGCTTGAGGTTCTTTTACCTGCCATAAATCTACGACACGGGACCACCGGCTTTATTTCCCTTCCGAAGGAAGCCATGCTAAGAATTTTTATGCCTGAAAGTATTCATCGCTCTCCTCCGGGTTTGAATGCGCGACCTCGGTAATTAGAGGTACCCCTAGTCCACGAAGGATGACGTGTTAGAGGTACATGGAGCAATAGAATATGAAATAGAAAACAGCGATGATGAAATAATGATAATACACCAACTGATAAATGTTATGTAAGTAACAATGCAGTATATTGGAGATAGAGAGAGAGAGGGGGGGATATGAAAACCAGTTTTATCTTAAACGTCATAGTCACAATCATAGTACTGTAGCTTGAATTCATTGTTCAAATGTGTTATTTTAACTCATAAATTATATTTTTCATTTCCTTTAAGTATTCTGCTACGTTTTGAATTAATTTCCATTCAAAAATCAAAATTATTGCATGAGGTCTTAGGTGAGCCCTCTTGGTAGTTGCTGTGTATCCTGGAACTTGGTAGTCTGAAGGTTAAGCCATAAAGTGCTTTTATTTGAGTTTGCCTATTTAAAGAATAAATAGCTCTCATTTATACTCATTCATACAAATATTATATCTCTCATTTTAGTTAGTCGATAAGCTTGTCACCTTTGCTAAATACTGAATTGGCTCCTTTCGCCGTTTGTGAATGCAGGATAGGACATAAAACATTATATCGCCCATTGCGTTGGTCCCACTATGCATTCATAGTAAGCCAACAGGTGTCATGTCAGAATTCAACAAAATTAGCAACTTGTAGGAAAATGTGAACAAGACAAATAATATAAGGGTGTGGTCTCAAATTCACGGAAGTCATTATGGCATAAATAAGGTCTGCGCTGCAGAGTCAGCGACACACATCGCTGTATATATGGCAGTGAAGGGGTTTAAGAAGAAAAATAGATCTTGCAAAATAACAGCACCGCAGTGTTCGAGATATCAGGAAACGGAAAACTCATAGCCATAGCACCTTTACCAGCGTATGTAAATGGAAATAATATTGGTGCTGTAACTCGAAATTGGAGACTAGATTAGTAGAAAAGCAATGCACTGTGCCACTCAAGTTAACCTCGTGGAGAAGGGCATGTCGTCTACTCACGTGAAAATCTATTGAACTTCAGGGGCTCCTTAAACCATATCCTTCCTCAACGGGAGTACGTGGATAATTTCAGTGGCTGAAACTAGCTCTAATCACACGAAGCAATTTGACAGCACAAATTGCATTCAATTACCGTAATCTGCGAAGAGACAGATAGGCAGACACGAACGTCACCTAATGGCTTCCTTCTTCGAGATATACCTACCTTAGCGCTCTCCATTACTTAAATAAGTCACGAGCGATTTCCCCCAGAACGCTTAAACTTCGTAAATATGAATTCGCTTGAGGTACTGCGAGCGAGAGATCGATTGGAAACCTTCGATCGCTGCTCTAGATATACGTCGCTAACCTGAAAACTCCAAGTATCGATCTCTAGTTAGGGAGGCCAACCGATAAAAAATGCAAGTGCGGATGTAAGTTGTGAAAAATGTAGTGATTTGTGAGTTCACTTTTCACAACAGAGACTTGGTGGCTTCAAACTGCAACGTTTCCTGTTCAGTGGGCCCAATCTAAGGAGCTAAAAGCATGCAAATTTAAACGCACAAGATGTAACTTTATTTACTACTTTGGGCAATAGGATTCATAAAGTAAAATAAACATAGATGTGCCAAATAACTGGGTTTCGGTATATTAGCATTAAAAAATAACGCAACGCTCCGTTGAAAAGTCCATTGTTGCACACATTTCGTTTCCGGTTCTTGAAATTTGGTATGTAGTAGGGTAAGGTAGAGGAAAGGCAATGTACTAAATGTATTTCAATATCCTTAATTTCATCACTTATATATGCCAACCAAAATGATCCAAACATATAAAATTTCATATATTTTACTCTAAATTGTATTTTGCTTTATAAGAACCATTATAAAGACAAAAACACGAAAGTACTTTATTCTAATGAGGCTATGCACAAGAAACATGGCGTTCAAACTTACATATAGCTTCCATTCTAAATATATTTAAGTATGAAAATATTTAATAAAAATATTTACACACATTCAAAGAGTGTGAGATGTTTTAAGTAGACTTAGGTGCAAAAACCATGCATTTAGAAACCAAGTGATTTAAGTTGGTAATGAAATCTGTAGCTTCGTCTTCTACAAACATCACAATTGTGCCTCATCCTTGCATAATTCTTGATTGACAGTTTGTAATGTGTACTTAAGCATTATCACTGGAAAATCAATGAAACTTAAGGAGCATAACACAAGTTTAGAAATATGTTTGGTAATTCCAACGGTTTGACTATCCTGATGTCTAGAAAACCCTAATTATAGAAGCATAATGAAGGAATTTTAAAAATCTGGCATAAAAACGTATTATGTAAAATATAATTATTGAAAAATCAACTGCTTGTTTAATTGTTTATATACGTGTTATTTCTATTTCTGTAATAAGTCACAATTCTCAACAATGACATATGAAGTTAAATCGTTTCAATGCTGAATGCTTTCGAAAACATCTAATCTTTATAAAATGGCGGCATATTGGTATTAATAGTCAATGAATATTTTGAAGCCATATTACAAACAGCTGGAAGTTCAGAATCAACACCGGACCTACAGTTGAGTGAACGGAAACGTGCTGATGCTTTTGATATCCTATACTTTTTTGTTTATTTAATGTTGGCAGAAACTTATCATCTGCGTTCTACACCATCCGTAGGTGAGACAATCTCTTATTGGTTTGAATACATGTCCAACGCACACGCATTAGCCTATGAACAAAGGTGATGCCTAGGTGAGCGCTGAAACGGTAGGAGTGCGGAAACACTTCACCTAAGTGGCTAAAAGGAATGCTTCGCAACGACGGTCCCGGATGAGTTCATCTGTAATTGGAATGATGTCAAATGTCTGGCACACAAACCTATGAACACCGGAGCGAAGGAAATAGGAGTAGGACAAACATTAAGTGGAGCACTAGAACTAGGTAAGGGCTGGAGAGGGCGTGGCATAGGCGGTTTTCTTACTGACATAAACCACTGTGCATTATATCGGTATGATTCCATGCACTCGAGTGTACGTGATTTTTTGGAACATATCATTGCATATAAGCAAGGGTGTTAACTCGTATTCGCTTGCGTTGGGTTCCTAGTAAACTTTGGGTTTTAATCATCCTCTGGGGAGGATAGGGAATAGTGTTGACTAGAGAAAAAGTCCCACCCCAGATGGGAATCGAAACCGGGACGCCTCGCACAGTAGGCAGGCACTCTACCGATTGAGCTACGGGGCCAACCTATACATTAAATTGATTTCTTTCATTTTTGCTTTGGCCAAGTGGCTCTACAATATTGATGTTTCATTGGAAGAAATATTAACATAACATGTATAACTGATACGTAGATATCATTTTTATTTTTCTTATTTCAGGCAAATTCACTGGATGCCTGCATTAAATAAGCTAGAGCTGAAGCCAATTTACAGTTCTCCAATCTTCTGTTTTAGCTGAGGGGAAACAAGATGCTATATGATCAATGAACTTTTTATTTATACAAAGATGTCTGATAGTAAAGCACATCTAGGCTCACTTACAACTTTGGTTGTGTTATTGTCGTGTGGATCAGCATAAGAAATAGCAGATATACCAGGTATCCCACATAAGTCGTCCTTAGCTGAAGTTACTTTATACCGGATAGCGCGGATGCAAAAAGATTTGGCTAAGCGGAACTGCAAAGGGGACTCCATACCGACAGAGAGGAGACCGCTAAATGAAGGACCAATACCTGAAAACGAACATTTCAGTTGCCATTACTGGTCCCAGAGCTCACTCCGTGGAGAAACTGCCTGCTCTATGAGGTGTTCCGGATTCGCTTCCCAGCTGGGCTCCAGAAAGTTGTATTTAAACAAAAACATTTCACGGTATGCCCAGATTCTGGTGTTTGAATGTGAGAGTACCTATGTGAGTAGGGGTGTTATCGGTTATTTAATAAGCAATTCGCTCATTAACAAGAATTCAGGATTGCCGCTTGATGCAAAGCTGGGCACACGTGTTAAGTCATTTAGTTCCATGACAGTTAATCTAGAATCAGTGCAACTATATGACACCAATTGGTGCCGCAAAGTTAATTAGAATTAAACAAAATTCTACTTTTATTACATTTATATACCCTAAAAGGTGCGTTTGAATTAAATTATTTTCTATTAGTGCATTTTTCATTATAAGCATGTGCAAAAACATGCCCGCCTTGGTGCACGAATTGATGTAAGGGCCTTTCAGGCTCACATTCTACCTGGAATGGTACATCATTTCTTAATATTATTTCTGTACGAAAAAAACCTTGGCAGAATACAGATGCCGCGTCTGAAAATGTTCACAGTACAGCTTTCGAGCCTCAGCTTCACTTTGGTGCGTCTTCGCACAGGTCGTAACCATATCTGTGTGTTCGTTTCTGGTGAACGTTACTCTTTTGTCTGAATGACCTGGCTCGTACTGCATGCAGGCGACCACGCGACAATTATCAGTGCAAAACTACCACGTAAACACCTGCAGACAGCAGCACTACCTGAGAGATCTTTTGCTTTTTATTTTTTTAAACCCCCTAAGGGGGAAAAGGACGGGCCCCACACCCGCCCGTCCCGGTGGCGAACTTCCGGCATGCGTTGCCGTGCAAACTACATCGCCTCCCTCGTGCAGTTAGTGTCTAACATGCAGGGAGTTGGTTATGAGTTGTGAGTGTGTTAGTCGGGTCCCGCATAAGCCCCGGTTAGTTACGTGATGTGTGTTGCTGGCACGCTTTGCGTGCGAGCGCGTCAAAGGATGAATTCCCAGGCTGCAGCCATGAACAGGTCCTGAGTACAGCCTAAGGGTTTGATGGTGTAAGTGAGGGGATATTTGGTGGCTTGCTAGTGATGTGTGGTGTTTTTGTTAGTAGTGCTTTGTACGTGCATTTTTAGTAATTAAGTGAAGTTAGCATGCAGTTGCGTAATGGGATGGTGGGAGCGGTGGTGAGTTGTGATTCTGCGTGGTCTCCTTAATCGTAGCCGTGTCGGTACTTCCGTGTACGGCCTGAGGGCGTCGTCAATGATTTCCAATCCTGGGTCCGGTGTTCGTGCTGGGTCGTCTAGAGTGCACACTCGGCTGGTTGCCTGCGTAATGGTGCAGGTGCGGACCAGTGCCACTCGCGGGGATGCCCTCTTCTCCCGGGTCCGCCTTCGCTGGGTAGCAGAAGGACTTCAAGGGCAGCTGTGAAGTGGATGATGTGAAGTCTGTAAAGAAATACTGGAAGCAGAGAGAACGTGGATTATTGTAGAATGGATTATTGTAAAAGGTTGTCTATAAATTCTGTTATTTCGTCGTCGTGGTCTGTTTCGGAAAGATTTCTGTCAAACAGAGACAGAGGTCGTTTGTATATATCTATTGTCGTGTCATATTGGTCAAGTGAAGCGATTTGTGTGTTATGGTGCGCAGGGAGTTTGTTATACATATCGAAGGCTAATTTCTTAATAAATTCTTCTATCGTGTGCATTTTAGGTCGTCACGCAGTTCTTTTGATGGTGCTATAAACGGGACTTTGGCTACTATTCTGAGTATCTTGTTTTGAAGAGTTTGTATGCGTTGGATATGGGTTTTAGCTTCGTAGCCCCAGACCGGCGCTGCATAAGTTAATATTGGGCGATTGAGCGATTTGTAGAGTGTTAAGCCCATGTTTAGTTTGAGTGCAATGTTGTAGTTTATTAATGGGTATAATTTGCGTAATTGCGCGTAGGCTTTTCTGCGTACTTCGTTGGTGTGTAGTCGTCATGTTAGGCCGTGGTCCATCACTAGCCCAAGGTATGTGACCTTATTGGTCCAGTTAATTCTGTCAGTAAAGAGTTTTAGTGGAAGTAAGTTATGTCTTGGGTAGTAGTGCTTTATGCGTTTAGTGAAGACTATCGCTTTGCTTTTGTTCGCGTTTACCTTGATTCTCCATTTTGTTAGCCATGGTTCTAGGTGTGTGAGCGATGTTTGAAGGTTTCTGTGTATAAACGTAGGTTTACCTGATTCTGCCATGTGGGTTGTGTCACCGGCGTACAGGAGATGCAGGCAGGTTGAGCTCTTGGGAATATCGTTTATGTAAAGGTTGGATAGCAGAGGTCCCAAGATACTACCCTGTGGGACGCCCGCCAGTATTGGGCGAGGTGTTAACTTTACTTCGTTAAGTACCGAGGAGAAGGTTCGGTCGCGCAAGTAGTTTGCTATCAGCTTGGTCATGGTGTCCGGGAATTTGTACGTAAGCATTTTCCGTAGTAGTCCCGCATGCCACACGCGGTCGAAGGCGCGTTCTATGTCAAGGAGAACGGCGCCCGTTGACTTCCGGATGTTGAAGCCTTTCGTAATGTGTTCCGTAGCGCGAAGGAGTTGTAGCGTAGTCGAGTGTTTCGCCCTGAAACCGAACTGTTCAGGTATGAGTATGTTGTGCTTGATCACGAATGCGTTGACACGTTTTAATATGATCTTTTCAAAAGGTTTGCTCATTGTGTTAAGCAGGCTAATTGGCCTGTAGTTGTGCGGATTCGTTTGGTTTTTGCCCTTCTTCGGGAAGTGAAGCACGTTTGCTGTTTTCCACCTATTGGGGAAGCAGCCGTGATGTAGGCAAAGATTGAAAAGACATGATAGTGTTTTTAAGGCGTTGAAAGGTAGGTTTTTTAATACGATATTTGGCACTTGGTCTGGACTGGGTGTCTTTTTTTCGGAAGGTGTTTTATAAGCCATTGGATTTTGGAAGGATGCGTTTTACGAATTTGGTTGGGAGTTTGCATTTTGTGTATATTTTCGGTGAGTCTTTCGGTTTCGTTCGTAAATGTGGGTAGCGCTGGTGTTAGGTTTGGAACAAGTGTGCTTTGCAGTGCGTCTGCTAGCGCTTCGGCTTTTTCTTCGTCTGTTGTAGCAATGTGTTGTCCCGAGTGGAGGGGGGAAAGGAGATCCTGTCCCTGTGAGACATTTTGCTATGCGCCATACTGTGTTATTATGCGGTTCTAGCGCCTGCAGTGTGTTGTTCCACTGCTCTGAGATAACGGCAGTAGTGCTCTCGCGAAGTTGCTGGTTTAGTGTTCGGAGGTGATGTGTAGCGGCACTTCGAGTGTGTTGCCATTGTCGTCGTGTTCTGTTACGTTGTTTGGCTAAGTGTTGTATGTCCGCTGGAAGTCGCGTATTGGTCTTTCTTTGCCGCTGTAAGGGGACTGCCACCATTGTTGCGTTCGATCGTTTCTGTGGCATTGTCAATGTCCTCAAAAGAGTCTGTCCGTATTTTGGAGATTTGTGACTCCACTGTTTCGGCGAAAAGGTCCCAATTGGCTTTGTTGTAGTTACGTCTAGGTCTGGCTGGTGCAGTTTGAAGGGAGCCTTCTAGGTTTATCAATACTGCCAAATGGTCCGATGATAAATCATTGTGTACCTTTAGCGAGATGCGCGCGCCGGTCTGTCTTTCTAATATGATGTCGAGAACATCCGGGGTCTGATTTGCCTGAAATGGAATGTAAGTTGGTTCAGTGGGAGCGTGAATTATATAGTCGGACCTATTTTCGTGACGTAGTAGTGGTTGTCCGGAAGTGTTCGCGTGCGTCGAGTTCCAGAGTGAGTGCTTTGCGTTGAAATCACCTGCTATTATTATGCATTGGTTTAGTTGAAGGAGTGAATCTAAATCCGCTGTGTTTAAATCACCGGGAGGATTGTAAGCTGAAATTATTGTCAGATTTGTTTGGTTTAACGAGGCGTTTATCGCGCTTGCTTCGAGCCTTTGGAGCGGCGGAAGTTGGATCGGGTGATGTGCGATGTCCCGACGGACGGCGATAGCAGTGCCGCCGCCGTGTCTGTCTCGGTCGTTGCGGTATAATAGGTAACCCGGAAGATATAACCTGTCTCGTGGGCTGAGGTGCGTTTCCGTTAGGAGAGCTATTTGAACATTGTGTTTGGCCAAGTAGTCTAACAATGCATGTTTTCGTTGTCTCAGTCCGTGTACATTCCAAGTAATTAATTTTCCTGTTGTAGAGCTAGCGTCCATTGAAGTTGTCAGAGTCAAGAAGCAGTTCGAAGTATTGGCGATAATGCTTAAGGGTGTCTAGTTTCTCCTCAGGTCCGTAGGTCAGTTCGTCGATCCCAAGCAGACACATGCGGAGGTTAACATAAAACTGCGGGAAACATAAAACTGCAACGGATGGTTTGTTTGGGTCACCTGTTATATGAGAGATATAAACATTTATTCAGAACATAAGGAATAAGTATGCTATTTAGAACATCCTTGGTGAATAATTGATATTGAAGTATATAAGGGATGAACATGAAGCTGAATATCGAAATTTTAAGTACACAGAGGGAGTGTGTCCACAGAGTTTACTTATTATGAAACATGGTATGCAATACACCATATGCTATTTCACATCTTAATTACTTTCCTCAATGGGGCATTCTGTTTAACTTAAGTTCTAAAGTCAACAAGATGTAGGTATCTCCAATTTAACCCAATAACGCGAGCTGAGCTACGGATTCTGCTAGAGAAAGAAACCAGCACAAAATTGAAGCATTTATTGATTATTCTATTTAGCAGGATTATTTTGTTTACACTAGAGCTCTGTATACTCTAAAATGTATGGTACAAATGAACCAAAGAATTGGCCGTTGTACTGGGCACCGATACACTGACACTCGAAAACACAACTCTGCCATGTACATTCAACTACATTAACGGGACACATGTTCGAAAGATACACCACATTGCCCTGAGATACAGCCTCTATATTCAATGATAAGACTGGCAACTTCCGGGTCTTACTCGCAGATGTAGAGTGGAATGAACTTGCTCTGTGGTAGCTTAGTTCACGCGTCTATGGATGGTTGCAGTTGACTCCCAAGGTATCATGTATATCATGTATAGTGGCAATAACTTATGCAAAGGTGTTTATTGATTGTGTTTGCTCTATCTGGTTAGCATGGTGTGTATTACAGAACAGAGAGTGTTTGTGGTAAGTTTTCGTACAACGGAGTGATGCAGTAATTTGTATCACAAATTACTTAAATGTAAATAATGACTGTAATATGAATATGCATTTTTATGTGACATTGATTTCAGATGTTTATTAATTGTAATTATTATTTGGAAATAAGTTTATACGGCCTTACTGAAACTGTCAATAATAGCGTGCAATAATGCAGAGAGAGGGGGTGAGCTGTTTATCATTATTGGAAACGAGGAAGTTACGTAATGTTGGCGCGTTTTCGGTAGAAACTTCTGGAATGTTTTCTCCCTAAAGCATATGTATTCATAATTTTCATTGGATATTAAAATAGACGCTAATGTTGGAGCGTTTTATTAGCCAAGAGTAATTCATTTATAATCTTTAGGCGTATCTGGATGAAGGAGTATAAATAGGGTAGGTTAGAGGTAGCTTCATGCTCAGTTCATCAAAATTCTTTGTGCACTACACGTCGTCTTCAGTTCGTCAGTTCGTCAAAATATTTGTATGAGATACGTCGGCTATAGATTCACAAGTTACGAAAATCTAAAGTATTATAAAGTTAATTATACACAAAGTTGAAGTACGTGAATTAAGAGTGATTAGTAATGAAGTTATTATAGCAGTTTCAGTTTGGCGAGTGTCTAGATCAATGTATAAATGTGATAGTTAACGTGTTTGACAATAAATGTGTAAAACAAATTTCTTCATCAGTGTTATATTTGGATAAAAGATTCCTTTCCGTTTACACACTCTGATTCAAGAGACATGTTCGACTGAGAAATAATAGCTAGCCGGAGGACAGTAAACAAAACTTATAATTCTTTCAAACACTAATACTACCACAAATTGCTAAAACTAGATGGAGCTACAAACCGAACAAATGAATGACGTCACAAGATGCCTTCACATGATGTAAACAAACATTATAAGTAATACCGTCACAAATTGGCACCCAGAACGTGGTGCAGAGTAACCAGGAAAGGAACACGATGACCAGGAAAGGGGCAGAGTAACCAGGAAAGGAACACGATGACCAGGAAAGGATCAGAATAACCAGGAAGGGGCAGAATTAACCAGGAAGAAGTGAGATGACCAAAGGGGCGAATGGAGAAGTGAACTGAACTACAAGACGCAGATTCCAGAAACAACAAAAGGAACGACAGACTACGCGGATGATTGGACATCGTAATTCCGAGATTACAAGGCAACAGGGAAATTCAAACTACAGGACAACAAAACAACGCAGATTCATCATAAAACAACGCAGAAGCAACATATAACCTAGGAGAGAGGGGCAGGAAGCTGGACATCAAAGTAACAGCAACAGACAACATCACAAAAGGTCAGAGTATAGTAATTTTTTTTAGAAAACAAAATTATAACATTCAAATGTACTTGAGGAGTGGTAGGATAAAGAAAATAATGGCTACTAATAATATTGAAGAAACAATGATGGAGGGGGATAGTGTAACTGTTAGCTGTAATTCAATACAG
The DNA here is from genome assembly GCA_030765065.1 of Deroplatys truncata. Classification (NCBI taxonomy): domain Eukaryota; kingdom Metazoa; phylum Arthropoda; class Insecta; order Mantodea; family Mantidae; genus Deroplatys; species Deroplatys truncata. Next base: position 474,726,220 of record CM060990.1, read on the forward strand.
GTTACTGAAAATAATTCAAACAATGTAATATTTGAGGGAGGAAATATTAGCGCAGAAAGTGAGAATAGAATAGCAGGAAATGTTAATTTTGATGCTAGTATGATGAGTGAAATGCTGAGAAATATGAATAATGAGAATATAAAAAAGAATAATGAGAATATGGAAAAGAATATAGAGAAATTGAGGGAAGATATTGATAGGAGTTTAGATTAGAATAAGAAAGAATTAAGGGAAGAAATTTGTAAGAATAATGAGAAATTAGAAAAGAAAATAGATCAAAACAGGGAAGATATGCAAAAGAGTAATAGGGAACTAAGGGAAGATATTGGTAAAAGCTTAGAACAAAACATGGAGGAAATTGAAAAGAAATTCATGGAGCTAGATAGTAGTATGATGAGATTGAGAAATGAAAATCAGGAAATGATAGCAAATGAGATAGGGGAAGTTTCAAAGAAAATGGTAGACATGAGCAGGGAAATATCTAACCAAAAAAGTGAGGATAATAATAAAATAGAACATGTTGATGTAAAATGTACAGAATTAGGTAGCCGACTGAGTAGCATTTCAAGTGAGTTAAGAGAGATGATGGAGGCTACAAATGCAGATTTAATTCAGGTGCAAGTTAATTTCAGAGACGAAATATCTGAAATTCAGAAGGAATCAGAAACACAGAGAAATAAATTGTCTGAAGAAGTTAAAGATTTGAATCAAAAGCTAACTTCTGAAATTAACAAACACCAAGCTGTTCAAAATGAGAATAATAAAAAATTGGAACAGACAATAGAAAATCTGCAAGGTACTGTAAAAAGGTTAGAATTGAATTCAAGGGCAAATATATGTGATGTGAATGTATCAGATGTACAAAATAATGATAGAGGTAGTTCCTCAGGTATGACAAATAATGTGAGTGATGCGGCAGCTTCATCTATAGCTAATGCTGAAACTCAGAGTGCACAAGTAACACTAGAGAATTTAAATATGGGAGTAGGGAATTTGCAAAATTACAATCATATCTTAAGTGATTTTCCACTTCCAAAATTTAATGAAAACTCCAGTCCAGTACAGTTCATTGCAGAATTATCAGAGTATTTTCAAATTAAAAAGATACCTGAAGCATTAAAAATGATAGTTGTCAAAAGATGTTTGGACCAGAAAACCTTAGATTGGTTACAAATGGTATCAGGGGGTGAAATTTCATATGAATCCTTTAAGAGGTTATTCATGAACAGATTTTGGAATGTTACGGTACAGCACAGAATTCGAGCAATGCTTAGTCATGGGCAGTTTAATCCACGAGAGGGAATATCAATGACTGATTACTTACTGAAACATGCAAGTCAGGTTAGGAACTTGTCACCTCCAATCAATGAGGAAGATTTTGTGAGTTTGCTCGCAAGGCATTATCCTTTAAGGATACAAAATTACTTATTAATTGCAAAACCACGTAGCATCTATGAAATGACAGAATTAATGACAGCTTTGGAACAACAGGAAGAAGATATATCTCGAGAGTGGGAGCATAGATTTTTAGATGTGCGAGATAGAAGAAATTACCAAGGTAGTTATCAGCAAAGTAGAGGACAAGACAGGCGTCATGAAAATAATACCAGACAACGGTATCAATCATACGTTCCACAGTTTGAAAGATCGAGGATAGATGGGAGACCAGGTCGACAGGAACAAATGAATTATGTCAGGACAGAAAGATTGCCTGAAAGAGGGCAAAATTATGGAAGGCGGTACATTAGACAAAGGGGAAATTTCACTCACTGGAGGGAAAACAATAACCGGGAAAGATCTGAGGAACGGCAAGAAAATTACGTGCCAAGGGGACATAATGTCAGAAATCGAGGATTTCGAACTCGAGGGAGGGGAACTCAAAACAATGCTAGCGACAATGAGATAGATTTAGCGCCTGTTAGGAATGGCAGTCCCGTACGTGAACATGGAAATAACCAGGAAAACTGTTAATAGACTCCTGTGTAGTAGGTTCTCAGGACGTCTTTAATAATTCAGTATCCATTACCAATACAAATAATATGCCTACACACACACCCTGTAATAAGATTACAGCAACAAAAGATAAGGGAGAAAATTTTGAGTCACCTCATGTTAGGATGGAAATTGCAAAGAAAGAGATCATTGCAACTATAGATTCTGGTTCGTCAGCTTCAATTTGTTCACAGAAATTTTACATAAATTTGATTAATGAAGGTAACAAAATTATGGCTCTTCCCACTAGTAATTTAGTTTGTCGTGTTTCAATCGGAAGAACGACACAGGTCATAAAAACACAAGCTCTACTTAGCATACTTATCGGCGGAGAGAATTTTGAGGTTATGTTTCTAATTGTAAACCATCTGATTTGTGACATAATTATAGGATGTGACTTCCTACATGAATATGAAGCAAGTATAGATTTTAAACATGAAGAGTTAAGAATGACAAAAGACGATAGAGAAATAAGGGTACCATTTATAAAAGAGAAAGTTTCTGTAATCGAGATGACAAAGGATGAGAAAAATATTTGTGACCAAGAGTTTTTTGTGCAAATAACAGAAACTGATAGAAATAGTCAGATAAAGCAGGTAGTCACAGAATATGAAGGGAATACCACGCCATATTTTCAACAGCTTGTAGAAATGCCAGAGAAAGTAGAGGAATTTACAATCCAAACAAAAGACGACCATGTGAGCGAGACAGACAACAGCTGGGAAGAGAAGAGAAATGAGGAAATAATACACAAGTGTGAAGAAGCTTATAATATTACGATAATGCAAAAACAAATCCTTCATGATGTTTTGATGAACAATAGTTCAGTATTTAGTAATATCCCAGGCAGATGTAATGTATATCAGCATACATTTCAAGTAGAAGACGTACCACCATATAGGCACAAGTATGACAATTTACCTATAAGTCTTCGGGACAAAGCTAGACAACTAATAAATAGCATGTTATTAAATGGGATTATTGAGCAAAGTAATTCTCAATACATAAATTCAATCTGTTGGAGTATTAAACGAGATGGTAGTTTGAGATTAACATTAGACGGTAGATATGTCAACAAGTACATGAAGCCTGATCATTTTCAAAGTGAAGGAATTGAACAACTAATTACGAAACTTTCAAGAGGGAGATTTCTGACATCCATTGACCTCACTGCTTCATATTGGCAAGTGGAATTAGATCCACAAGTGCGTGATTACACTTCATTTCAATACTCGGGGATCCAGTATCGTTTTTGTGTAAATCCTTTTGGTTTAAAGAACTCAGGAAGTGGATTTTTGAGAGCCATTCACAGTATCTTTGGAAATTCTGCAGATGACTTTTTAATAAAGTATATTGACGACTTCCTAATCATCAGTCGAACATTTGAAGAACACATGAATAATGTCCACTATGTGTTAAATAAACTGCAACAACATGGTATGACTGTGAACATACAAAAATCAAAATTTTGTGTCAAGGAAATAAATTTTCTGGGTTATGTAGTGGATGAACGAGGTATAAGACCTGATCAGAAAAGAATAGAAGCAATAATAAAAATTCCACCACCAAGGAACGTAAAACAAATTAGACGTCTCTTAGGGGTATTGAACTTTCAGTGTAAGTTCGTACCAAGATGTTCGGCTGAAATAGAACCATTGCGGCAGCTTCTCCGAACGAACAATAAGTGGAAATGGACAGAGGATCATCAAAAATGTTTTGAGAGAGTAAAGGAACTCTTTGCTAAGTCCATATTACTCGAGAGGCCCAGAGAAGATTTGGAATATGAGATTTATGTCGACGCATCAATGCAAGGATACGCCGGAATTTTAGGACACGAGACATCAACAATGACTTTCACGTCATTAGTACAGCTTCTAGAGGACTTACAAATATTGAACGGAATTCTTCAGTAACTCAGTTAGAAATTGGAGCACTATATTTCTCATTAATTCGTTTTAAAACCTATATTTATCAGCAAAAGGTGAAAGTATATTCAGACCACATCAGCTTAACTTTCATACAACGGTGTAGATTATGTAGTGGAAAACTTGCTAGATACATTCATGCAATATCTGCATTCGATATTGAGATTATACACATCCCTGGCAAAAATAATACCTTCAGTGATTTGCTATCAAGATTGAACTACCACCCACAAATTCCCGAAAATATTGAAAGGCCTAGAAATGAAGTCAAAATATTGACAATTGAAATTCCTTTAAGCAAAGAAATGAAGAGAAAATTGAAAAATATGGGGGAAATTCAAAATGAGGACGCAAAATTATTTGAACTTAAAGAAAATGCACCACTAATTGAAGAGGCAAAGAAAGAAATTGTAGCAATTCGGGATGGGACATTATACAAGAAGCATGAAAAAGAAATGCCTAGTTGGAAGGTAATGGTTCCGAAAAGCATGGAAAAGGAACTAATTAAGAATTTTCACGAAGGGTTAGCACACTCAGGGACGGACCGGACAACTTCTATGATTTTAGAGAATTTATACATATCCAAATTGCGTCAGAAAGTTCGAAAATTTATCTCGTGCTGTAACCTGTGTCAGAAGGCAAAGCAAATAAATACAGCATATGCATTTGAAACTAATTCGGTTATAAGGGATAAGCCGAGATGTGTAATTAGTATTGATATTCATGGTCCGATGCTTCCAAGTCAATCTGGAAACAAACATATATTTGTCTGTTATGATATATTCAGCAAATATGTAAGAATTTACCCGTTGAGAAAACCTACAGGTTTAGCATGATTGAATAGACTACTCAAGTCATATGTGATAGAAGAAGGACCTATCCAATCTGTATTGAGCGATAATGCTACGTACTTCACAGGAAAAAAATTTATGGACGGACTGAAAGAAAATGGCATTAAACAATATTTTTCGTCAAGATACAGACCGAACTCCAACACAGTGGAGAGGGAAGTTAAGGAAATTTCAAATTATTTAAGGGTGCTGTGTCATCGAAAACAAACGCAATGGTATGGATACGTGAATTTCGTTCAGAATCTACTAAATGAAACCGTAAACAATGTGACAGGATACAAACCATGTGAACTTAAGTTAGGAAAGAAGATCAATACAATGTGTAAGAAAATTCCAGAAGCCATTCCAGATGCGCATTCAATACCACAAACAGAAGAAGAGATGTTCCGAAAAGCATTCGAGAGGATGAAGAAAAAGGCCATAAAAAGAAAAATTAAACATGAAGAAAAGAAGAGAAAGGAACGGAGGATCAAAATAGGAGATTTAGTTTTGGTTAAAACCAAGAAATTGTCGGATAAAGCAAATAAACTTTATTGGCGAATGTTTCTCAAATACCATGGACCATATGAAGTTGTTGAAGTATATGGAACTAATACATATGAGTTATGTAATTCAACAACTCGAAAAAACATAGGAAAGTTCCATATTGAGATGCTGAAACCATACAACAATGAAGATCAAGGTGAAACAGAAGACAAAGATGATAAATAGTAAATGCTGGATAGTTAAAGACGAAATGCAGAGCAACGTATTGCAACGTAAGAGGGTTAATTATATATGTATGTCATCAGAAAGGAGAAATAAATTTTGGACATGACTAAATATTTAAGAGGAAAATAACATTTTATTAGTAACTGAACGTGTGAAATAAAGCATGATGTTATATTAAAGTAAAGTACATAAATACTATTCCAAGAGTATTGTTAAGATAAAGTACAAAATAACAGAAACTGGTAAATATAATTAAAAACAAATATTTATGTAGCAAATAGAACATGTGAAACAGTGCCTAGATTTAAGAGATGTAAATATATTTATGTGTAGAGGGTGAATATTTTTGGTAAAATGTATAGTAATTAAGAAAAAATTCTTAAATGCACAAATTGTTATCAACAATATAAGAAAGTAAAAAAAAAAATGTTGTAACAGTAAATAAATAATTCAGGGTATAGTATTTGCTATAAAAAACTAAAAAAAAATTTGTAATGTCAGATTAAAGTCTAAACACATTAAACAAGAGCCAGTAAGTAGTGGCGAGATAAAAAAAAAACATATGTCGTGTGTTAAATGCGTGTGAAGTGTTAAGTGAATGGATAGCGTGTGTTCCAAGATTTAGGAGACTAAAAACCCAATTATAAAATTTCCAAACAAGTTGTAAATATTTATAATTATGTTTCTAGTGGGGCATATGATGCAGTAATTTGTATCACAAATTACTTAAATGTAAATAATGATTGTAATATGAATATGCATTTTTATGTGACATTGATTTCAGATGTTTATTAATTGTAATTATTATTTGGAAATAAGTTTATACGGCCTTACTGAAACTGTCAATAATAGCGTGCAATAATGCAGAGAGAGGGGGTGAGCTGTTTATCATTATTGGGAACGAGGAAGTTACGTAATGTTGGCGCGTTTTCGGTAGAAACTTCTGGAATGTTTTCTCCCTAAAGCATATGTATTCATAATTTTCATTGGATATTAAAATAGACGCTAATGTTGGCGCGTTTTATTAGCCAATAGTAATTCATTTATAATCTTTAGGCGTATCTGGATGAAGGAGTATAAATAGGGTAGGTTAGAGGTAGCTTCATGCTCAGTTCATCAAAATTCTTTGTGCACTACACGTCGTCTTCAGTTCGTCAGTTCGTCAAAATATTTGTATGAGATACGTCGGCTATAGATTCACAAGTTACGAAAATCTAAAGTATTATAAAGTTAATTATACACAAAGTTGAAGTACCTGAATTAAGAGTGATTAGTAATGAAGTTATTATAACAGTTTCAGTTTGGCGAGTGTCTAGATCAATGTATAAATGTGATAGTTAACGTGTTTGACAATAAATGTGTAAAACAAATTTCTTCATCAGTGTTATATTTGGATAAAAGATTCCTTTCCGTTTACACACTCTGATTCAAGAGACATGTTCGACTGAGAAATAATAGCTAGCCGGAGGACAGTAAACAAAACTTATAATTCTTTCAAACACTAATACTACCACAAATTGCTAACACTAGATGGAGCTACAAACCGAACAAATGAATGACGTCACAAGATGGCTTCCACGCGGGAAGTAAACACACAAACACAAACATCACAAGCATCAACATTACAAATATGCTATCACAGGAGTCACATGTGGACTGTCAGGTTCGATTTACATAAAAATTCTACGTTGTCATTTTTTATAAAAAGATCAATAATCTATAGGTTATAAATAGAATTTAAACAAACTCTTTCCCTATTAGATAAAAATAATCAGTCAACTAGTAGCTCTAATCAAGGAAATATTAGATAAGTTAGAGTTTATGGCGGAAAGAAGCCCAAGAAAACGCTGCCTAACATTACATCGTGTTTTTATGACAGAATATTGACTGGAATATTCGCTCGATCTAAATTCGTATGATTATCTGAGGGGACTGCTTAAAGAAAAAAAATTATGCAGCAAATCCCTCTACGCTCGGCGAGTTAGAATACACTATCGGTCGTGCTTTTCCAGCACTTCGGCTGCATATTTCAAACTAGTGCTGAATAATGTGTTCAACAGGTGCCAGACTTGAATAGACGCAGAAGGGCATCATTTTGAACACTGTTTTTCTTAGAAAGATAAGCGCAATATCTTCGTCTTGTTTCTTAGCGCTAGTATATTCATGAAAAAAAACAACAACAACAGCAAAATCGGCGAGCCAATCTGCCACTTTTACACCAGCGGATTCATATAGTAGTGCACTGGGTGCGGCGGTTTTTTGCATTCGCCTCGTTCAAGGCAAACCCAGAATTAAAGTATCAGCACATTTACAGTTGCGGCAATGAACCTCGAGGAAATAAGTAATGATGAAATCATACTTTTTGGAGTATATTCTATGCATAATGGGAAAGATTCCTTACGTACTTATTGGTTTGGAACATATTAGCCACTGTTTTCAGTTTCTTCCGCTTCTTCCTAAGGAGACTGTAAGTTCAGTTGAAGACACGTCATATAAAGCCGATCATGGCTTAAGTTATCGTGCTCATGAGTTAAAGTTTGCCACTTTTTACCGTATTCCCCCACCGTATCATAAACTCACATAACGCTTCATTTCAACGGCTGTATTTGGCATACGGAAGGCAGCATAACTACCAATTTTCCTATCTGTTAAATGTGGCTTTCAAATATTGCACTAAAGTAGCATTTTAATGAAGTGTTGGATTACGTTTTCAACGCATACGTCACCAGTTACATACCTACAGTAGACATGAAGTTTAATGAAATCCATTGTTCCGTATAGATATAAACATGCAAATTCGCTATAATGTAGTTCAGTTATGACCAATTTAACTGTCATTCTTAATTGTTACTGGAATTCCGCTGTTGCACCCTCAAAATGAAAGCGAGGTATTTTTCCTGCGGTGTTACCAGCGTATTCTCTCATTTACGATCTTCATATTTGGAGGAAAATGTGTCAGTAGTGCGTTCCCTGAAGTACAAATTTTGCTTTCATAGAATAGATTACAACCAGAATTTTGTAAATTTATTGAAAAAAAAATTAAAACGAAGACGAAAGGCTCCGGGTTTAACTTGAACGAAACAACTAGTAGTCCCCGAGGCTCTCTTAGCAGGTATCGTTTTGAATGATCTCGTTCTGCAGTAGCATAGCTCATGCGCCCACAAAGGGTAGCGACATTTGCATTTCAGTTTAATATTGTTTGCCATGGAGTGGAAATAGGATTATGTGATGCTTTCTGTTGAATACGTTTACTGTGTGTAGTTATGATATATAGGTACTACCGAACAGCGTGGTTTATTGTGTTTAGTTTTACCCGAACGGAGTGTACTGTAAGACTGAATTTACATAGAAATTTCCTGGTGCCAACGTTCCTAACAAATCCACAATTTATAGGTTATTAGAGAGGTTTCACTGAATGGGTCCCTGCTGGACTAAAAGAAGCATAGGCAGCCAACAGTATCAACCGAGGGAAAATTATGCAGATAGCAAGTACTGTGGAAAGAAGTCCAAGAAAATCATTTCCTGACATTACAATGTGCTTTTGTGCCAGCAATTGACTGCTCGCTCTACAGATCTAAATCCATGACATTATTATATGTGAGGAATGCTTCAAGATAACTTTATACAACAAATCCCATTCGCTCGACGAATCAGCATTCGGGGTGTATTTTCTAATATTTCGGCTGCAGAAATTAGTAGTATTCAATAATGCGTCCAAAAGTTACCAAACTGTACAGGCGCAGGAAGAAAAATGCATGGACAGGTTTTATACGGAAGGTAAGCGTTACACATTCATATTTCCCCGGTATGTGATCCGAAATAAATTATGCACTTGTAACGAGAATGGCGGATAGTCTATTGCTAAGACTTAATTTTTTTGCAGCTCGTAGTTTTCACGTTTATCTTATTTAAAAATATTAAGATTTTTCTGTATTTAAATTGCTTTTTCAAATGCACACAAAGTTTTTGTTCCCATAATTGTCATTCATAACATGGCTGATAAGGTGTTGGTATACTAGTTGCTTTATCAGATGATCAACTGTAATGGTGTAAAGTAATTTATTATAAATTATTCAGCCCCAGCGAAATATTAGACCAGCAGTCTATGACGCCAGATCACACTTACAATAGGCAGGTGACCAAGAGGCGTTGTAAGATACATATCAGATATTTGATAAACCTTTTTAAATGTGTTCGATTCTGTTCCTTCTTCAATAAAAATTATCTTCTAAATACCAATTAAAAAGTTTGAGCAGAAAATATTGTAGTATACATGTCAAAAGATATGAGCAGAACACATGAAACAGTTTCCTTGAAAAAAGTCCTACTGATGTTATCTCACTAGGTGTGTTCTGCAGCGAAGGAAAAGAACAGACGTAATTACCTTTCCCATGGTGTTAATAATTGAACAGACTTCAATCGCTCCTTTGTTGTTTCCGTTGCTTTCGCTCCCTCTCTTCCTCTCTCACCCTTTCTCTCTCTCTCTCTCTCTCTCTCTCTCTGTGTTTCGTCTATGCTTTTCTTTTCGCTTTTAGTACAGGCGTCCTTCCTGCCAGCCGATAATATTGCACTTGTTTTTATTGCGTTTGTTCTGACAGCAATGAAAATGGAAAAGCAAAGGATACAAGAATGTGCCTGCAAATTCTCCCTTCATTCAAAACATAAGTGAAGAATAAAAGAACTGTTTTCTAATGGGTTTCATTAAATGTCTTATTTTTATTCCAAGTCCCTCTAGGCCCAAATTTTTATGCACTTCGTTTAACATATCGTCTGTTTCTATTTTGTTCGCATTCCTGGCATTGTCTTTCTACTGATTTATTTCTCATTCGACGGTTTTCAAAGCTTTAAATGAGAATAAGTAGGGTATGTCGGGACTTTTGTGTTACACCTGACAATTAAAGCTGGAGTGATACAATAACAATAGTTACTTAACATATTGTAAAAATTGTTTAAAACTATGTATGTTGTGAAAAATATCTTTTAATTAGAATGAGGCTGTTTCAAATGAAAGAATCTCAGAACAAAAGGATAACTGAATTAATAACTAAATAAATGAACCCTTTTCTTCGATAAGAGCGTTTTCCATTTTACTTAAAGACCTTGCTTTAAAACTTATGCATCAGTGAATGCAAATAAAAATGGGCTGCAGTTTATTCAAAATCAATAATTGGAAGGTTTTAAATTCCTTTAGGCTTAGAATTAATTGAATATAGCACTAATCAAAATTTCTCAAAGACATGGGATTAGTAGGTTACGCTAACGAGACTCCTATGATACGTAGTTTGAGGCTATTACGACGCATTATGCTGCAAATAATTGGTAATCTTTTCTTACATAACCTGTTGTTGTTTTATAGCGAACCAACACAATATTAAATGGTGCGTCATTATAACTTACTGCAAATGAACTAGTTCGTAAATTTCATTCACAAAAATACTAGGCAAAGCATACCCAAAAATAGATGGAAAGAAACACTCAAATTTATGGATCATTTAGCTAGATTACCTATAAATGTCCTTGTTAAATAGCAGTAAATGAACAATAAGTTTAATTATATGTCCTTAAGTCTACACTTTAAAAGATGTAAGTAATGCGTTTGAGAGCCTTTTTTTTCCTTTCCTTATTACAGGCTTGAAGAATAAGCTTAGGAGCTTACAGAATAAATGTCATTGTTTTTACACTCTGATATAACAGTATGGTATCTTTACCCTAACTTATTTTAATGTGTTTTTTTTTTCACTGTTTTTGGTTGTGGAGAAAGCGTTTCCCATAGTTCCGGTGTGGACCTAAAAATTCCCAGTTATACACTGGACCCTATACTGTAATGCAATGGTCCCTACATTCTACTTTTGTTGATATTCATTGATACATTACGTATTACTTTAACCTCACGATAGTATCGTAATACACGTTTTGGGTAGGTCGATTTTATGAAAATTGGATTTAATTATATTTTTATTAATCCACAACATTCTGATTCGCAAAAATCAAACAGAAATTAAAAATACATGGCTTATATTTTTTACTGGAGTTAGAAGTCAATATGTTTACACGTTCAAAGGTTACTTTTTATATGGTATTAGCCCAGTTGACCCTATGGTACTACAACATTACCTCCTATTAATGTGTTACTTACCTGTATTTTAAATTTGAGCTAAAGCCGACCTAATAATAATAAAAATAATAGTAAAGTAATTATCCTCTCTAGCTCTACCTGTAAAGCAGAAAAGAAGCCGAGTGCCAAAAATTAATAGTATTGAACTAATTATTATCAGAATAATCGTATTGCCTCTTAACTGAGTTAGAGAGACTCCCGTATTTTGTAAAATATATTCAAGGAATACATTTATTTCCATTTAAATATACAAACAATGACTTAGCAATTGCTCCAGTTCGGTTCGCACTTACATCGATAATATGTATCATCACACAAGCATAAAATAACTGGGATAAGAAAGAGAAGGTACAACCGAATGCAACAGGTTATAATGCATGAAAAAGCAGAAATGTATTTATACTTACGTTATACCCCGTTGTATGAATTCCAAAAGAATTAAAAAAAAATATGCTTATGCACAAGGCAGCATATGTTACAAGGACCAAAAATAAAGCTTTAAGTATGAGTTTAGGTGCTTCATATGTTAAATTAAATCGAATAGTTTAGTTAAATAGAAGCCATAAATTAAAAGTACTTGTATTACAGGTTATCATTAAACCTAGGGAATCAGTCCAAATAATGCGTTAATTAGATGATAAGCTTCAATGCGTCTATGTGTATCTCATCAGGTAGCACGTCCCTTGAGCATCGGTATGGAAAGTCAAGGTCCCGGACGTGGCATTGAACTTTAAAACCTCACCTACATACGACCTGAATAACTATCTAATAGGTTAGAAATTGTTATTACATCATATAGAATAAACACAGTCACGTGTGTATATGGGCGCAATTGAAATGAGGTTAGTTTGTGATGATATTATCCACCATATTAAGTAAGTTTTATTCATAAAATTTTCCTCCACCTTTAAATGTTATGTTGAATTAAAAACATCGCAAGCTTTCAGCTTGAAGTATTGCATTCCGACATGATTGGTTGGGTTATGTCGCGCAAATCTTTCCCGATGCCAAGCTCTATTTGCTTTAGTCGACAACGAAGCTGAAGATGAAAGGGATGCCTTGCGAAGCATGTCCTGCATAAGTACAATACATCGAAAGTAAAGTGTATTTGCAAATCGACCTATAAGCTTTTTAACATATTTTATACTTCACTGCTAATAACATTCCTACTTTTAACTTATACGTACATTATTATACAATTTCTTCACAGTTTTCATTTAAGGAGCACATGCCTTCGTCTTAATACTTATTTGCATCTATTTTGTTGACTACTAATATCCTCCAAATTATGTAACATAAGCGAAAAAGAGCAACATGTTAATGACAATGTAATAGCAGTTTCCATTAGAAAACCGTTTCTTAATTTGATAAGCAGTTTTCATTAACCTTCATCCCCTTTTCTTCGTTTATTGGCCTCTTAGGGTTTTTCTAGTGTGGGCTAAATGTTTACTGTTCAATTAAAGACGCACATTCATTTAGGTTTTGTTTCATTATATCTGACGTGATGGAATTTTAGAACCCTGAATGTTTTGGCCGCAAAAAAGCCCAGTGTGAAATTCTGGATATTAAAAGGCGTTGCAATTAATATTTTGCATGAACTTCAGAAATCATGAAGACGGGCAACATTTAAATCGAATTGTCTGCAGAGTCAAGTACTATACCTTTTTTTCCTTTTTCAGTTATTACTGGACAGTAATAGTCCTTAAACTACAGATATATGCACACACTTATAGTTTTCTGTTCCGTTGTATAAATACTAATCCCAATTTAGATACTGCGATTTTGGTTTTTATAATTTGCATTAATCTATGATCCTGTGAATTTTCTCAAGTTATGTTGCTTCAAGTACTGCGCCGTGGCGCTGTGGGCTAGAGCCTGGAGCTCTGCTTCCCGGCTACGGAATGCGCACGAGTTCGATCTCACCTATAGCAATTACTATAAGTCCCAGGTATAGGACCGGTGGCCACTCAGCATCGTGAGGAAAGTGAGAATTGAGATAAATAGCGGTCCTGGCCTCGTGAGCCAACTTTGCGGCTGGAGGATGCTTATGCTGGTCACATCAACTTCCGCATCGGTTGGATGATCGCCCTCCTCTGCCCTGCCTGAGTGTGCCTGAGGCCGGCAGTCGGGTTGGCAGGCCCAGACCTTTCGCGGACTGTGGTGCGCCAGCATTTATTTTATTTTTATCGTGCTTTAACTTAGATTTTTTAGCAACAAGGTTATTCGTTATTTACTTTTAAAGCAAAAATTAATACGCTATGTGGCAATATATGTAATTATATGTAAAATAAAAGTGCAAAATTCTATTTTGTAATCCTTATGTTTACATCGGTATCAGTCAACTGAATGCTCTGTGACGTCAAGAAGCAAGTTTCTTCTTACTCCAAGTTCCGATAGAGGAGCTCGATGAGAAGCAAAGGGCAGGTGAGACAAACGGAAAGACGAAACTAACACTACCTTCTATTTAAGTGATTTTGAGATAGAAAACCTGTCTTTTCTTTACTCCACACCCTTTCATTAGCAATCTCTGAAACGGCATTGCGTCACACGACTGTGATACCTCACAGGTAATTGAGTTAACTGACCATGGTTTATAGGTTATAACGTTTTCAAATTTCAGGTTCCTCTAATACTCCTTGTGCAATTCGAAGTTTTTTGGTTTAACGGACTCCTAATACACCGCAATATAGAGGGAAACTCCCAACCGTGCAAAATGAATACAACTTAAAATTATATTTTGATTACCAAACCATAGAGTGGGACAAAGAGACTAAAGTCATCTTCACAATTCTTTGGTGCTTGGCCAAAACATATCTCCACAATGGTATTTTTGTATAAGACAGTTTGTACGTAACCTTTTAGAGGCAAAAAGAAGCCATTGAGTTTTATTTTTGGACGCTCTTTAACTGCTATGGTTTTTAGCGTCCTATTCTATATTGGGCGTGAAAGACTGGTAATTTTGCTCTTTTTCAGGCTTGAGGTTCTTTCACGTGCCGTAAATCTACAACACGGGACCAACAGCTTTACTTCCCTTACGAGTAAAGCCATGCTAAGAATTTTTACGCTCGAAAATGTACATCGCCCTCCGCCACGTTTGAACCCGCGACCTCGGGAACTAGAGGTGCACCTAAACCACGGAGGACGACTCTATTTAGAAGCTATGCAAGATACAACTGAATAAGTATAATCCTTATTCAAGGCACAACTGAATAAGGTTAATCCTTTAAATCGTTCATACCAAGCACCCTTCTGAATAAGTTTTGTTAATAACGCTTTTCTGCATCTTTATATGGATGCTACATTAATACAATCTCATATTTTCAGGCTGAATAGTAGGCCAATGTAAGTCATCCCTCGCGTAACAATTGTTTCCGATTGGTTACCTTGAGTTAGGTCATCATGTAAACAAGTATGCGCTGCCTAGCGTGGGATATGTTAAACATTACGTAAACAACATGAAAGACTACCTATGACCTAAGTCAGGTAGTAAATATTATTCGGAATGGTGCCCAGTATCATTGGTTTAGGAAGAACCAAGTATGCTTTCTCTTACATCTATCTCCTCCTAGCTCATGGTGCCCAGTAGTATTGGTTTAGGAAGATACAAGTGTGATTTCCCTTACATCCATTTCCTGCTGGTTAATTCTATCTTAACATAGTTATAAATATGAACACTATTTTCCAGACACTTATATGAAACTCTGGGTAATATTTGGTTTATTAACCATGCAAATAAATTTAAATATCAATTGTGTTGTTGCAGGTGTTGTGAAAGCACAGAGCCGATACAATATTAAAACTCACATTTACATTGCTAATCTATCTGGATCAGTAACTTGGGTTGTTTTATACAAAGGAATGTCGAACTGTAACCTATGCAATTTATTTGCAAGCCTTATTTATATATCCATAATTTCTTTAACAGCGAAAGTAAATGGTTAAGAAGAAAAATCTAAAATTCACACGTTGTGATAGCTGAAACTTAATCAAAATTCTTCAAAAGTGGTGTTTAGATTAAAAGAAAGCTGGCTCCCCTTACATGAAAAAAGGTGTATGGTATTTTGTGAGACGCCTGTAGTCTTGTTGAAAGATCTTTCAAATACGCGGTTGCACATGGTAGATACTGCAAATCGGCTAATTTTTAACTACGATTTTCTTCATTTAAGTTTTCTTAAATTTTTTGCGTTCAAAATTGTCCGCACGTGCATTTTGTGTTTCGCTTTTTTCAAACTTTCAAAACATACTTAGAAATAAATCGCTCTTATATGATTGTTGTAACACTTTCGATTAACTCCAACAGTGCGTAGCTGTAGTACCAGCAATTATATGGGGTTTTAGAAGAGTTGTAGTGCTTGTTGTTGCTGTTATTATCATGCCGGTATCTAACTGCTTATAGAATTAAAATAATTATTGAAATTGTCAAATCGACTGAAGTAATAAGATTAACGCTAATAACTTTATACCGCAATTATTGACGGGCGGATATAAATAATGAAATGGAGAAATAACAGTAAGATAGAGAAATAATTGCAACAGATAATTTCTGTATATTACATCAGTGTATAATGCAACAAGCTTGGGTAGAAAGATTTTGTCAGGAAATACGAAGGTAATTAGGAAAGTAAGTTAGCCAAAGTCATTAGCGACAGCCGAAGTAGCGAGCACATTAGCTTAATGATTTCTGCAAGTGCAATTAGTTAAATTCAGTACACTTGAACAGACACGTAGGCCAAAATTCTGGAAAAGAGAAAACCACTTACATTCTAGAATTGGTAACTAAGTAACGAGGCACATGTAGGATTTAGGTATTGGTTGCGCGTGCAAAATAGCGTTGTTTGAGGAGTAATGAAGCAGGCGTAGCTAGAAGTAATAGAGGCGTGCAATTTTAAATCAGGGAGTTGCTTTCTCTGCTACCGGCACCGGTACGTGCTTGCTGGCGTGATACTTTAAGCTCCCAGTAACGCGCTTGTGTGAATATCGGCTATCGCGAGGGATCTTGCCGGTAAACATTTTAGCGACTCACGGCAGGTTACGCTTGTAGTTTCTTTTATTGCGGAAACAGTTCATTCCAACCTTAACTTTGACACTGCAGAAGTTAACAGGTTTAATAATTCAGTTGTTACAATCTCAAGTGCTAGGATTCATAATCAATATTTCTTCATCTCAAACGATCGGCAACTTACTCCAGTAGCTCAAATATTAGTTCTAAATAAACGTTCAGTCAATTTAAACTGGTGTTGTCCTTCACAATACACCCATGCACACCCAGAGGGAAAGTACTCAAATTTCTACCACTGGAGTAGCCGGCAGACGAATCAACAGCAGATACTGGAGACAAAGAGAAAATATGGCAACTACATTCTTGTACCAAATTGTCGCACCATCATCGCGTCATCTTGTTATTGTTTCAACACGGCGCACCATCGCGGGGCTTCGAAGTGAGGATCACCAGAAGCTGAGGAGGCTACACTGAGAATCAAACCCGGTGACCGACAGCACGAGAAGGAAGGAAGGGAGGCAATCCAGAACGACGGTAGCTCAGGCTGCACAGATACACGGCGAGCAAGAGAGAGTAAGAAAGATCGAATCGGTGGACAACTGTGAGTGCATCAGCAAACAAGGTACTGAGTGTAAATTTGTTTATTTCAATGTTATTTAGGTAAGTGTGGTTCCGCAGTTGAAGAATGTTAGGTGAAAAGAATTTAGTAGACGCTATTAGAAGTTCAGGAAAGAGAAAGTAATACTAGGCAGGAAATTAGTTTACAGAATAGAGTAACATAAATGTTAGATAATGGTCAAAATGCACCGAATAACTTAGAAGGGGAACAAGAAATAGGAAACAACAGAAGTCAGCGAGAAAGAATAAGTAGTTTAGGAATGGCAGGAAGTGATCTAATGGCAATGGTGGAAATGTTAAAAATTATGAGGGAAAAGCTAGGAAGTAAATTAGAAAATAATCGACAGGAGCTAGGAAAGCAACTATTAGAAAGTAGTCAACAAGAGTTAGGAAAGAAATTAGAGAAAATGAATCAGAAGTTATAAAATAATAAGCAGAGGTTATAAAATAGTAAAAAAAACTAGGAAAGCAATTAGAAAATACTCTACAGCAAGAGTGGCGAAAACAACATCCTTCCGCGAGTCACCAAATATGCAACACGTATTGCATCACTCAGCAGCATGTGAAAAACAAAGGAACGGTTGCAGAGAGGGAACGGCGCTTACGAGACAAAATGACTCGCGAGTCCCGTTTTCGCCACCTCTGCTCTAGAGGAATTAGGA
Organism: Deroplatys truncata; assembly: GCA_030765065.1. Taxonomy (NCBI): domain Eukaryota; kingdom Metazoa; phylum Arthropoda; class Insecta; order Mantodea; family Mantidae; genus Deroplatys; species Deroplatys truncata. Next base: position 474,744,093 of record CM060990.1, read on the forward strand.
AAGAGGCTGGAGAATCAACAACATATATTAAAAGCATTCGAGGATGAAATTAGAGGAGAGATAAAAATATCAGGCGGGAAATAAAAGAAAACAGAGAACAGGTTAGGGGAGAAATAGAAAATATTAGAAAATGATTACCCAAGAAGTAGAAGATTTTGAAAAGAAAATTTGTAAGCAAGTTAGTGAAAAATTAGAGATAGAAAATAGGAAATTAAGGGGAGAAGTGGCAAAGAAATTTGCAACCGAAAGGGAAATAGCAAGCAAAGAAATGCAACAGGCTAGGGAAACAGCTAGAAAAGAATTAGAGGAAAGTAGAAATAGATATAAAAAGGCAGAAAGGTAAAGTAGAAGGCTAGAAGCTTAGAAGAAATTACACATCAGGTTAAGGATGTAGCAACAGAAGTAACAGAAATGAAATGTGTATTAGAAAATTTAAGAACAGGTATAAATGTATCAAATTCAAATTGTGGTAATATAAATGAACCTAGAGCAAGAGACGAAGCAATACGAAATGCGTTAACGGACATCTCTTTGCCAAATGTAGGTGCAAGCACTTCTAGTAGCGAACCTAGAAGAATTAATGTACAGAGAAACACAGATCTGTACCACACCATGTACTGGCCTAATCATATCTAAATGAAATTGTATCACCAACTTTGGAAAATGAGGACTCAGACGATCCAAAATCTTTATCAGAGAATTGCATGAACATTTCACTGTAAAATGTACACTGGAGGAGTACAAAATGACAATAGTTAGGAAATGTTTTAAGGGAAATGCAGCAAGTTGACTAAATATAACTGTAGGAAACGACAATGACTTCAGGGCCCTTACAAACTTGTTCCTGAGTAGATATTGGGGAGCAAGTAGCAAGCAACCATATGATTAGAGTTGAGCAACGGAAAATATAACCAGAGAACTGACTATTCAATGGTTAATTATTTTATGAAATTAACTAGGAAACCAAAAATATTAGATTCACGAATAAGTGACAAAGATCTCATAAATATTGTGTCGGCACATTTTCCAGAAACGATTCAACTATTCAGCCTAGTAACGTGTTAGAAATGATTGATTTGCTGATAGCATGGGAGAGTAACAAATAAAAGTCTGGGACAGAAGTTGACAGAAATCAGGCAAGAAATACAATGGAAAGTCTACATTCCTTCGGGCAAGAGGTACAGTTTTGTAGAAAATGAAATAAATATGAAGTCAGGAATAGATATAGAGGTGCAATTCCTAGCACAGGGGGAAAACAGAAACAGAAATCGTTTCGATAGAAATCAGCAACATAGAAATTCAGATCAGAGAAGTAGATATTTTCAGCTTAATTATATGTATATGGGAAGATTTGACATACCAAGGGGTAGAAATCAGCAAATTAGAGGTAGACATAACTCGAATAGTGAATATTGGAGACCTGAAGATAGTTATGAATTTCGACTTAGATCGCCTAGACAAGAAGAAAGCAAGAAATGCGAGAAACTCACCGGTAGAAAAATATAGGGCGGAAGCTATGGAAGTAATAAGGCAGATGGTAGGAAATAGGCTAAATCAGACAGGCCAAAATAGAATTGCAAGTAATAGTTTAGCACGAACGGGTGCAATTAGTAGGCTGCAGTCACATACTTCTAACTTCCGGTATTTGAATTTTTGGGTGCAATTTTGCTTATAAATGATTATAATAAATATGTATGACGTGGAAGAAAAGACTCTAGGTAATAAGTACAAAATAGTAAAAATTAGCATTAAGGAAACAATGAATGTGAAGTGCAGTGAACTTAACAAAATTAGAATCAGAGCTTCAACTAAACTACTCAAGGACAAACTGAAAGCCAAATACAAAGAAAACAGGCTCTTGGAAATTTATATAAATTCAGAAGAGAAATTAACAATGTAAAGAAAAGTATCAGTAAAATTAGTATAAGGAGTTTTGTATTTATGTAAATGAGGGATATTAACCATCAATGAAATATTTCCGTGCAATCGTGAGTGGTACGGAAGAAGAAATTTGTAAAATATTGTATGAAAATTGAAAGAGTTGCCGACAGGGGATCAGATAAATTTCAAGCCAAGATTTTATTCGTGCAAAGGTGTAAATTCTTTTGTCATTGGGAACAATAAACTAATGTAACGGGGCACTTTAATACCGTAATTATTGACGGGCAGATTTAAATAATTAAATAAAGAAATAGAGTAAGACAGAGAAATAATTGCAAAAAATTACCTCCGTATATTAAATAAGTGTATAATGTAACAAGCTTGGGTTGAAAGAGTTTGCCCAAAAAGACCAAGGTAATTAGAAAGGCAGGCTAGCCAAAGTCATTAGCGACAGCCGAAGTAGCGAGCACATTAGATTAAAGATTTCTGGGAACGCATTCGGAGTTAAATTCAGTACGCTGAACAGGCACGAAGGCCAAAATTCTGGAAAAGAGAAAGTCACTTACATCCCGAGAATTTAGCTAGGCTCCTTGGTAACAAAGTAACAGACGCACACGTAGGATTTATGTATTGGTTGCGCGCGAAAAGTAACGTTGATGGGGAGTAACGAAGTAGGCGGAGCCAAAAGGAATAAAGGCGTGCAATTTTATATCAGAGAGTTACTCTCTCTCTCTGGTATTGGCACCGGTACTTACTCACTGGCGTGATATTTTAAGCGCTCAGCAACGCCCTTGTGTGAGTAGCGGCTAGCGCGAGGGATCTTACCGGTAAACATTCTAGCGGCTCACAGCAGCTTATGGTTAGAGTTTCTTTTATTGGGGAAACAGTTGTTTCTAACCGTAACTTTGATATTGCAGAAGTTAGCAGGTTTAATAGTTCAGTTGTTACAATTTCAAGTGCTACGATTCATAACCAATACTCTCTAACGGTCGGCAATTCACTCCAATAACTCAAATATTATTTCATAATAAATTTATCAATCAATTTAAACTGGTGTTGTCCTTCGCAGTACATCTACGCATACCTTGAGGGAAAGTACTTATAGTTCTACCACTGGAGCAGCCGGCAGCAGAATCAACAGCAAATACTGGAGACAACGAATAAGGTGGCATCTACATTCCTGTACCAACGCGGCATCACACATAACAGCTTCAAACGTTATACTTACTTTCCAAGTCTACTTCACAGATGCATTTCACATAAACATTATGGCTGATGTGCATTTTAGAACTGCGGGTAATTAATTTCTCACCCACTCCTCCTTCTATGAGGCCCAGTAGCTATTCATTGGGCTAGTCATCTATACTTGTTTATACGAAGCAGTAGAATTCATTGAGAGGATAGTTCATACTCCTTCTTGGTTTCACTTCGCTCATTGTTCATGTTTGTTTTGGGGATTTGCTTCAATCCAATGAAAACAGAACTTATAAGGGCTGGGTATAATTTTGTGTTGGTTAGATATTATGGAAGCCTTACGGAAGAAAACCACTATTGCTATCCAGGGGAATGGGCCACATTTTCTGCTCCCAAGTATACATATTTAGCTTATTGCTGGCCTGTAAAGAATATTTTGTCTAATTTTAGTTATTGATAAGCAATTTTACTTTTCTCAAACACTATTAACCAACGCAAAACTCGCATTCTTCGATAACATATTTACGAATTACAGATAAATGAGTAAGTGTAGTTCTGCTGAGAGGGATTTTTATTTTGTATTTCCAAACGGATCATTCAGTATTAGGAATATAGAATGGTACTGGAATCGGATAGCCTATGAAAAGCATCCATTGGAATCTGAAAGACTGCAGTTTTTTTCTACATTGCACGAGTGAATGGAGCACTTTGCAGGGATGTCCAATGCATTGGATACTAGGTTCGTAGAACAATACTGCAGCCTCGATCTCAAAACTTTCAAGTATATAAGAACAGCTAAATCATCGTGTAAAGCATTATTAAGAGGCGGCCGAAGATAAATTTCAATTGAAGTGTACTCGTAGTTTTAAAAGGCAGCCAAATATGCCTTCAGTTCCTGTCGATGCCGTTTCTAATTCGTCATCCTGAAGTCTTGGTACGGTGAGAGCAAATAAATAAACTTTGATGGAGCATAAGGAAACCAACAAGTTTTCTATATTGGCATGACTGCAGAGTTCTGCGAAATATCGAAGGTATCCTCTCCAGCAGTATTTCGCATTAAATGAACAATACATAGACAATTAGAGTCTCAGCAGGACTTCTTCTCATTTTGGATTGACAGATTATTAATTAAAGTAGAATTAACATGTGATAAATTTGATGGGTCAGAAAAATGTGTAGTGACGCTATCAAAAGCAACGCTGCATTAAAAAGAAAGGACGTTGTACGCGGGAACATATAGCTAATTCGTGTTGGTGAAACACATTACAAAAGTGTGCTTTTAATCTCACCTCTACATGCCTTTCGTTCACAGCTTGAGTTTGTGTGGGACTGAACCTAGGTTGTCATCAATCAATAGAAATCGAAGCCGGGCAAAACGAAGAGAGGCACACAGTGATTTGCTCATTAATTGAGATCCGCGGGAGACTGCCACTCTCTTCATCTTGCTATTGTCTACTTTTAACCATCTCGACAATTTCGCTTATGCTACCGGAGATCGTTAGAGAATATGCATTTTTTGTGGTTGCTACTTAGCGGTATATGGGTTGACTGTACCAAAATCTCGCCAGTAATGTTGGCTATGTTGTAGCTTACCTGTTCTCAACTAGGAGTATGTTACTGGATAATCTCTGAATGTGAATTACTAGCAAATTAGTCACAACTGACTTGAGATTCCTGTTTTGCTTTTCGCTAGATTTGTGTATTAATTAGCTATACATATAATAAAATTCTAAACAAAGAGTTTCTTCTAATTATCGATTTTAGATGAGTAATTCATACTAACGTGTCTAATGGCCTATCCAGAAGCAAGGAATTGGAATTTTAAAAGTTTTTGCGTGTATATGAGTGTGAGCGTGGTAGTGTATATTACTTTTCACGCAAAATTGACCACCAATTGCTATTAAACTTGGTATATAAGTAGTATACATTGGGTGTCAATTACAGAATAGGCTAAATGCTGTTCTTTAAATGTTATTTCTTACCACAAAAGCGGAGGGGATTGGATTCACTGTGTCGCAATAACAAAATATTCACATATCTTGTTTATTAATTGTTTTAAATATGTTGCACAACATAATCTTATAAGCATAATATTTCTAACATTTTTTTTATTTACAAAATTTCTATGGAATGAATATTTAAGAATTTATAACAACATTTCGTTAATATTAACCGTGTCCATAAATCAGTTAATACGAGAAATAATATAGTTCAGATGTAACAAGCGTAAGGAAGATACACAATTGTGTGTACTTAAATACTTAAACCTTTTATATATGTTTTAGCCGTTAATTAAAAAAAGAAGAAAACAAATTTCGCTTTGAAAAGATCATTAACTGTATGTATGTTGTCCAAAGGGAGGAGATGGGGTGAGGGCAATGAGTGAGCGAAGGAATGGAAAATGAGAGAGAGACAATGAGGTAGATATAAAGAGCGGTAAGACGGAGAGAATGGGAGGAAAGAGAGACAGATTTGGAAGGTTAAAGAGGAAGAAACGGAAAATCTTCGGAATAATGCAACAACACCCGCAGAACTGCGGGTTCTTCTAGTACATTTTATAATAAAACTATAACCGAACATTTTCTGGTAATTCTTTTTCCATAAATAATTTATGTTAATGTGTGTAATCCAATATCCTGAAGCTAAAAGTTTAATTTAGAATGTTTGTGTGCGTGGTTTTATGTTTTCACTAAAGAATGAGCGAAACGATTCTTATGAAATATTGCATACATTGAACACGACTTGGAAATTATATTATACGGTATACTTAATCACAGAAATGTTAATGTTATTTTGACTTACTTTTCAAAAATGGGGAGTTCTAATGGGGCAAAAATTAAAATGTGTTTTAAATATCTTGCTTATTGTTGGACTTTACGAAAACTATTTGCTAGCACTTTAACAAACGTTTCATAGAAGGAAAATTTATAGTTGTACTGATTTCTTCTTGTACTTTTCATACCTATACTGTTAACATGAAAAGCAGTATAGTTCTCATTGAAAAAGTATAATTTGTGCATTAAAAACGTTTTACACAGGTTTTAAAAGCTATTGAACCCAGGAAAAAAGTTTTGGTTTTTTGTAATAATGTTTTAAGTATAACATGACACGCACGTTGCACAGAGAAAGACGTAAGCAGTTGTGGAAGAGAGGGTATATTAGGGTATATAACTGTTGATTTTTTATTCATCGCAATTCCTTTGTTTATAGGCGGAACCATACAAAACTAACAGCCAGCAGTATGGTTGGTGGTTGCCTTTCAAATCATCGTGACTCCAAATGCCATATGACGTTAATTTCTGTTCATCCATGCATTAATTTTGAACCAAGACGTCGGGTTGAAACCCGGCGGAGGGTGATTGATTTTTTCGGGCGTAAAAATCTTTAGCATAGCTTCCTTCGGGAGGGGAGTAAAGCCGGTGATCCCGTGTCGTAGATTTACGGCACGTAAAAGAACCTCAAGCCAGATAAAAAGGTCTCTGAGCAAAATTTCCGTCTGTCACGCCCAATGTAGAATAGGACGCTAAGGACCACAGCAGTTAAACAGCGTCCATAAATAAAACTCAATTTAATTTTTGACGAACACGTGCAGCATACATGCGATGCCTATTTTTTTACCCTGGTGCCCTATCTTACAACCAGTATACAAGAAATAGCCTTTTTAATAGAAGGCGCAGTTGAACATTTTCTAGAAGCAAATGTTTCTTTGCCGCAAATAAAGCAGAAGTTATTTGTGCTTTTTACGCATTTACGAGATATTTCTGTATTTGCCTGTACTTAGTAGATCGCCAGCGGGAAGATCACAACACAATTGTCACGAAAGAACTTCAAGACCGTCCAAACACGACCACTTTCTTATTTATAATACTTGTCATAATGTTCTTATCTAGCCAAAAAGCTATTGAACACATGATTAACATGTGCGAGGATGTATCCGATCACGTGGTGATACCGTCATGTGAAAATAATGGCATGCTTAGGTAGTGCAGCCAATTGCTTATGCAGAGCGTTAAAAAGAAGAGTATTCCATATTTTGAGAGGTGGTAGCATGGACCAAAACAAGAAAAAGGTCCAATAAAAAGGGGCTCTTAAATGCATACCTTAAGAGCTATGAGCACTTCATCTTCGCTGCAGTGAAATAATATATGTTCTACTACAAGCTCTTTACTGTTATGTATGACCTACAGAATTCAGTAAACAAATGAGCACACGCAACTCTGTTACTGTGAAACAGCAGAGCTTCTTATGTTATCTACTTGCATCAATACGACCTGCACTTGTGAACCATCGCTAAGCAGGTGCTCAGTATGGTGTCCATTCCTAGTAAGGTATACTTCTATCCGACGTCTGAGGGAATCACGCATTCCCTGAAAGATTCCAGGTTGGTCACTGATGCCCTGGCAGACATTGATAACGCCTTTCTGCAGTGATTGTACATCATTAATAGGCGTTACGTACACTAAAGTTTTCAAGATAAAACTACAATGTAAAAGCGTTTCACAAACTTATCAAAACACAAAGTGATTCCACTAGATGTAATAAACATATGCGTAGCACTTATCCAGAACTGTGAATACGGTTTACAGTAATAACTCTAGCAGATGTTTAATGTATGCTGTATCCATGGACAGTAATCCTCCTCATTTGTCGTACGTAATAGCAAAGAACTTGCAGTAGAAGAGGTGCTTCACAGTGGCGAACATGAACAAGTGCTCCTAGCTGTTAAGTTATGCGCTTTAGATCCCATGTTTACTGGATTTTTTTCCTTGTTTTGGTCCATACTACCACCTCTTAAAATATGGAATACTTCTTTATAACACCTGGTATATGGAGATGGATATTTTGAAAGAATAGCGTAATTACAGGTAAAGACTGAATTCCAAAACTAGAAGAACATGTGAATTTTAACGTCAGTTTCGAATTCCATGGCACCGAATTAATAACGTTTAGGTAATTTCATTTCCATAACATTTTTTGTGTAGAACAGTGTTATCGATTTCGTTTTCTGCATGTACCTGCATTGAAATATGTAATGAAATATTTCTCCAAACGTTTATCTCAATAAGTAGGTAAAGAAAGAAATTTTTGTAACAATATTCTGTAGAAGCTGTATAAAATAAACGGTAGTGTATAGGTAAAGTCATGTGAATGTAATGCATACAATTTTTAGAAAAAGGTCTGTGGGGGAGAGAGAGAATAGCATAACCCAAAACTGAAAGTGTGGATAATTACCATAATTGGTGTTTAAGTGTAGTATCTTCCATAGATACTACACCAAGATTCTGAAGAAACTAACCAATCAAAATCTACCCTTTATATGCAGAAAAAGGTACACAAATTTGTATTTTCTTCAAAATGGCTCTAACGATTTTGAATAAAGCACCATATATATTTAAAATGTTTACATGAAACATAAAACGTTTATTTTAAATTCTTTGGGAATAGCCTGCGAAGTCCTCTTTATTCGGAAGGAACTTTGTAATTGTATTCTAATTGTTTTAATAATTGAGTTTTATTTATGGACGCTCCTTAACTGCTGTGGTCCTTAGCGTCCCATTCTATGATGGGCATGAAAAACCAATAATTTTGATCAGAGGCCTCTTTATCAGGCTTGAGGTTCTTTTACGTGCCGTAAATCTACGACACGGGACCACCGGCATTACTTTCCTTCCGAAGGAAGCCATGCTAAGGATTTTTGCGCCCGAAAAAATCCATCACCCTCCGCCGGGTTTGGAACCGTGACCTCGGGAACTAGAGGATAGCATGGTAACCACTACACCACGGAGGATGACTAATTTTATTGTATAACTGGTAAAGCGTAGGAGATAAGCAAAAACTACAGAAAAATTGCATATCTCTTTAAAGCACACGGTATATTTCAAAATAACTGTTTTGTTGCATTAGCCATTTCCAAGATATCATTCTTACCCTTTTTTTAATTTTTCAATATTTCTAGATTTATGAACTGGTTATCATTCAGTTGTTTCTCGCGATGTCATGGAGACAGTATGGAATTTCAAGGCCAGGAAATAGCTAAGAGTTTATAAACATTTGCTCTTGTCATCACGTTTGTACTTATAATGAAACATGTAATGAAATCTTTATACAAACGCTTATCTCAATTAATTAGAAAGAAGCATCAGCTTTCGCTAGAATACTTTGTAGAAGCTGCAAAAATGGTAATAGGTAGAGAGTCATGTGGATGCAACATATCATTTTTTAAATTTTTCTGGTCATTAGAAGCGAAATACAACAAAGTACAGCGCACAAGTCAAAGCGGGATTAAAATTCTTGTATATTCACTTGCAGAACAGCATCTTCATGGTGTAATGATTTGCGCATTTGCATGCCACATAGAAGACCTGTGTCAGGTCCTTATCGGAGTTACATATTTTATTGTACCTTATAATGCTTTTATGGATTAAATATCGTAGGTTTTTAATTATTTACAACCTGCCAAAGAGAAATTATTAGGCTTTTTATTTTTAATCTAAAACTTTCAGACTTTTTAAAAAATATTCGTATCCATTGGTATGCTTTCGAAAATACCATGGTTTCCTGAGACCTCTTAATTTGTTTTCAGAAATTAAAATAATGCTAAAGGTAAACAAAACCTAAGGAATCTCATGGACGTATAAAACATTCTATTACGCAACGTAACAGTAATACCCCACACCTATACAAAATCCAAACTGCACACTGAGATATATAATAAAACACTTCATTGGTACCTTTAAATAACAGGAACAGAAGCGAAGATACAAAATAAAGTAAATTTTCATGAATGTATTTTGTTGGATATCGATTAAACTTCTAGAGTAACTTACATAGGGATGCTGATAAATTATACGACTTTTGAGGTTGTTCTCGAAAACGTACAATCATCACCAAAATACAACAGACAGTGTTGCAAACGCAGTTGAAATGTAATGTTATATTTAGATTTTTGATCTTGTTTTCTTTACGATAGCCCATTGTACACGTCAGTGTAGGTTATGTATTAAAAATCCAAAATTGCTAGAAACATTTTGGTTACGGTTTTGTTGAATCTGTCGATATAGGTTACATATTATCCCAGCATATTGAATTTCAAAATAGTACTTATTTGATATCGGATGATTCATTTAAAGCTAGTCCTTCGAATATTTGTGAAATGAGAGAATCTACTGATGCGTTATTTTCACAGAATTGCAGTTCAGATAAGCACTTACAGCCATAACCTCTTCAAAAATTCCAAAAATCACCACAGCGTATTTTAAAAGATAACTTTCCTTTTTTAAAATAAATGATGCTAATTGATATCAATAAAAATAGGTAATACTAGGTTCTCAAATGTTTTACTTAAAGATTCAAACAGTTAATTAACTATTATTTGAAGTTTATAATAATGGGTTGATTGCTCCACTTAACTTGTGCACTAGGATAAAAATGTATCTCAAGTAGGGATGTGAAGTATAACTTTTAATTAATATTAAGCCTAATAAAACAGGTCGCTTCACAATTCAACTATTGAAAGATCTTGTAGCTACAGAAAAACCTATGTTTCACTTGAATTATATGAATTGTAAACATTAATAAGAAAAATATTGGAAAACATTTTCTCCAGAGTCAAACAACATAATTTATGGTGGAGTGAGGAATCTGCAGCATGTTTCTAGCCTAGTGCAGCGGTTAAATAACGCAGAGGTTTATGAGCGTTATAATCTTAAATAATATTTCTTATATCAACAGGTATTTTCCATAAAAAAATATGTAACTTCCTGCAGTGCAAAACTGTTCTAATAGTTTTTGGAATCCTTGCTGCATGGTATATGTTTATGAGGCCTTGTCTGAACTTCTTTTCTGTGAAAATTGTTCAATAGAGTCGAAAATACTCGTCCCTGTAGTTAGGCGGGTTATTCGCACGATATGCTGGAGACTTATTTCAATAGATAGAGGACCGCTGTTCAATAGCAAAGCGACGATCGCACGGCTCTTAACCTTATCTATAACAAATTCTTTGCTGCACGAGCATTTCATACTATAGAGACAGTGAAGACTTGAACAGTTTCTTTTAAAAGTCGCCTCAAAGTTTAAAGGAATATATTTAAGACCGAAAAAAAAGCAGCTTTGTGTTGAGCAAACGTTGCAACAAACATAATTTCTTTTCTGCGACACCATTCGCAACATTTTGCAGATATCTTGAAATAATGACAATTCCTTGCAAGAGGGCATCCTGCAGTTGTAGCGGAGCTTTAAATGTGTCAGCAAAACTCTTGTTTAAGGTGTCTACACAACCAAAATAGAGCTTATTGAGATTTAGAGATCGCAGATTGGTAGTGTTTAACGCCCGTTCTTACTATATACGGCACCACGGGTGGTGGACGCTGATGATACATGAAATGAACTGATAATTGGGAAAGAAAATTTTGGAAGGAAACCCTCCAGGCGTTTGCCAGTTATGAGAACCGAGGAAAACCTGGAAAAAACCTCAGTCATGTCCTGGCGGGATTTGAACCGCGGACCTTTCGTTCACGAGTCCAAGTCTTAATGACCTCGATAACCCTGCATGTGGAGATCGCAAATGCATATTAATGGAAAATACCTACTGATGACACGATCACCAACGTTCTCTTCCTCTTTTTTTTTAAGTTCCCTTGTTTATCCAGTTTATGAGTACCGTGTTTTACTGTTTACTTTACCGCGGGACTGGAACCCGCGACCCTCAGCTTGGCAGAGCGCCGAAGTTATACGCTGCTCTTCCTCGAACTTCCTTATTAAATCCCCAAAACGATAAATTCAACGTCCGCCTGTTCTTAAATTCTAAAGTGTTAAGCATGTTTAGAGCTTGAGAAGACTGCCTGCCATTCCTTTCGTAATAGCACAGCACCAGCTGATTTGAATACCTAGTGATAGGCTTGATAGCGATGGCTTGCAACTTAAATATCATTAAAAACAATGAAGCAACTACACCTTAGAATACAAAAGAAAATCAAGTGAAAATTAAACGTCGTTGTTTGCCTAACACAGTGACCTTTATATATCTCAAATATTATAAAATTCGAGAGCTTTAAAGTGGCTTGTGGAAGACGGTGAAGGACCTACAAAGACACTTACAGGGATACGTTATAATACTGAACATGTTCCCTTCATGATAGTCACGTGTACTCTGTTTGACTGCGCGGTATGTATCTGCAGCAATTGCGTAACACATTACTCTCTTTGAAGCAAAACCTCGTTATTCCCTTCATGTTTTATAAACACCACTGACTTCCAAAATACATTATTTTTCTATGTACTTCATAAATAGAAAGAATAGTGTTATCTGAATCACACATTTGTTCATTACATATGTTGAGCGCCAAAGATAAGCTGTGTCTGTTATACCTATATAACCCTTCTAAAATGTTGATATAGCACTTATTACAACCATGAAGCAGAGATACAGGTTTATAGAGCTGTTAGATTTTATGCGAGTGTATTGATTGCATCTCCAAGGATCATCCCTTCCCTTTCGGTACCCAGCTACCATAAGAATGTGCAAGCAAGCATATTTCGTTAGAGAGCATCAGGTGTTACTTTACATTACTCGTGAATAACGAGACCCCTAAATGCGTGTGTGGAAGGAAAATGGGTAATGCAAACTTCGCACGCTTCATTTTCACGGCAATTGCGAAGGGACCTAGGTCACGCGTTAAAACGGTGGTGGTTTGGTTGTTGGTAAAGGAAATGCAGGTCATGGGTCAGCGACTTTATGAGCCCAGTACCATCTCCTAGCTATCTGAAATACATAGCATGACTCACCCATCACTGTTTTGTGATTAGAAAACAGCCGTGTTTAATAAGGGTAGTCAAAAAGGAAGCTCTGGAAAAGGTTGAACTTCTTCTTTACATTAGATCCCTTATTTCTGCTATAGGAATTTCAGCATTTAAAGGTTCCTGGGGGCTCATGGGCATATCTTGGGACAAATTTGGGGGGAGCAAAATAAGTGAAAGCTAACTAATGAAACACAGCGTAAAATATGTTTAAAAGCAGTTTTCAGTAATTCTTCAGGAGATAAGGTATCATTTTAAATTATTATTATTATTATTATTATTATTATTATTATTATTATTATTAAGTAGTACTGCTACCAGTAGTAGTAGTAAGAGAAGCAGTACGCATATACTCTTTACATTATACAGAATAACTTTGTTGGGGAAAGGTAACAGATAATGTCTTCTTCCTTGGGTTATGCTACACAGCAGCATTTTCATTATTAAAGTATTCAATTACGAATAACAAATTCACTGCATGTCCAAAGCACGTGGTGCAATACTGATTATATGTATATTGTCCGCATTACGTATCCACGTTAGTAGTAATAGTCCCGGATGAGCCAATTGTTTTAACGATAATCCTGCCGCTAGGGGCGCTAGTGTCGCTAGTGTCGCTGCGTGCGACGGCGGCGGCGGTAAGTTTGAAAAGCGCCCTGAGCGTTAGGATTATCGTTAAATCGGTTGGCTCATCCGGGACGAGTTGAAAGAATTGAGGAAGTGACGTGGAGTGTTTTGATTGGTTCGTTAATTTGGGGTGGGAGATGGAGGAAGGGGTATGGAGTTGGCGTGATGGAGAGGAGTTGGGTGGCGAGGTGTTGTCTGTGCGGAGGTCGGTACTGAAATGGGGGAAAAGATGGGGAGCGAGGGATAAAAAGTGTAAAGGAAAGTGACGTGTGAAGTTGTGATTGGTGGGAATAAGAAGTGATGTTATTGGTGGAAAGGAGCAAATGAAGGTTGTTGATTGGTAAGAATAAGAGAGATTATGATTGGTGGAAAGAAAAAGGAGTGGGGTATGTTGGAGGTGATGGGAAAGGTGAGTTTTGCTAGCAGCAAGATTTGCAAAAGCCTGTCTTGAACTGATCAGCAATTTTTGAACGTCGGATGGTAGTTTTCTTGAGTGGATAGAGAGATGGGGGCGATATGAGATGCGGTGGCGAAAATGGGAACTAGACAAGGTTGTTGAGACAAGAGGTTTAAGGACGAGGAAATTTGGAGGTTAGTGGTGAACACGGCTGTCGCAAGAGGTGGGGGTAAGGAGACGCAGTGGTGAGAATGGGAACTAAAAGAAGATGGGGGTAGCAAGAGTTTTAGAAGAGTAGATTTTGAGGTTAAAATAGTGGGAACTAAAAATGGCGGAGGGTCTGCGACAAGGAGATGCGGTGAGAACTAAACAAGATGGCGGATGCAAGAGGTGGGTAAGGAGGTTTGAGGTTACAGTACCAAAACACGAAAGGATATATTCCTACGCCAAGCAGGTCCGAAAAATAATTATGCGTGTGTTACTTACCTGTTACCGGTGTGGATGCGTCACCAAAAGCGCGGCACGCGAGACGGAAAAATAAAAGCAAACTGTTTTTGAAAATGCTTAACCAGCTTTAAGATCAACCAACATCACTACGCACTGATATACCTAGGTTTTTAAAGCGGTACAGACACCCTTTGCAGAGGCGTAATTTAACTATACCAAAAACCTGGTACTGGACCATCGTGATGGTCGCTAGCGTACGTAGGAGCAGGGTTCTCAAGCCGGTCGAAAGCGGTCAAAAACGTGTACGACGTAGGTGTTCGCAGTAGCTGCTGTCGAGTCAACCGTCGAGGTGTGAATAAATGAGATCTGTTCTCGCCGGCAATTTGGTTCGGAGATGTGAGCAGCGGCGAGGTGTTGTGTGTGCGGAGGTCGGGACTGAAAGAGGGAAAAGATGGGGAGCGAGGGATAAAAAGTGTAACAGAAAGTGACGTGTGAAGTTGTGATTGGTGGGAATAAGAAGTGATTTTATTGGTGGAAAGGAGCAAATGAAAGTTGCTGATTGGTAAGAATAAGAGAGGTTATGATTGGTGGAAAGAAAAAGGAATGGGGTATGTTGGAGGTGATGGGAAAGGTAAGTTTTGCTAGCAACAAGATTTGCAAAAGCCTGTCGTGAACTGATCAGCAATTTTTGAACGTTGGATGGTAGTTTTCTTGAGTGGATAGAGAGATGGGGCGATATGAGATGCGGTGGCGAAAATGGGAACTAAACAAGGTGGTTGAGACAAGAGGTTTAAGGACGAGGAAATTTGGAGGTTAGTGGTGAACATGGCGGTCGCAAGAGGTGGGGGTAAGGAGACGCGGTGGTGAGAATGGGAACTAAAAGAAGATGGCGGTAGCAAGAGGTTAGAAGAGTAGATTTTGAGGTTAAAATAGCGGGAACTAAAAATGGCGGAGGGTCTGCGACAAGGAGATGCGGTGAGAACTAAACAAGATGGCGGACGCAAGAGGAGGGTAAGGAGGTTTGAGGTTACAGTACCAAAACACGAAAGGATATATTCCTACGCCAAGCAGGTCCGAAAAATAATTATGCGTGTGTTACTTACCTGTTACCGGTGTGGATGCGTCACCAAAAGCGCGGCACGCGAGGCGGAAAAATAAAAGCAAACTGTTTTTGAAAATGCTTAACCAGCTTTAAGATCAACCAACATCACTACGCACTGATATACCTAGGTTTTTAAAGCGGTACAGACACCCTTTGCAGAGGCGTAATTTAACTATACCAAAACCTGGTACTGGACCATCGTGATGGTCGCTAGCGTACGTAGGAGCAGGGTTCTCAAGCCGGTCGAAAGCGGTCAAAAACGTGTACGACGTAGGTGTTGGCAGTAGCTGCTGCCGAGGCAACCGTCGAGGTGCGAATGAACGAGATCTGTTCTTGCAGGCAATCTGGTTGAGAGATGAGAGGCGCGGTGGTAAAAATGTGAACTAAATAAGATGGCGGAGGCACGAAGTTGAGGTTAAGGAGCGGCGAGGTGTTGACTGTGCGGTGGTTGGGGTCTGAAAGAGGGGGAAAGATGGCGAACGAGGGATAAAAAGTATAACAGAAAGTGACGTGTGAAGTTGTCATTGGTGGGAATAAGAAGTGATGTTATTGGTGGAAAGGAACAAATGAAAGTTGCTGATTGGCGAGAATAAGAGAGATTATGATTGGTGGAAAGAAAAAAAGGTGTGGGAGTGGGGTATGTTGGAGGTGATGGAAAAGGCAAGTTTTGCTACCAACAACATTTGCAAAAGCCTATCCAGAACTCATCAGCAATTTTAAATAACTAGTGTTTCGGGGGTTTTCTCTGGTTGGTAGACGAATGCAAGCTGTTTCTACCATACTTATATTATTGGTCTTTTTCCTTTTTTTTTTTTAAAATGACTAGTTTTTTTTTTTTTTTTTTTTTTGGGAGTTTTCTGCGGATGGTAAACAAATGCAAGCTCTTTCTGCTTTTTCATAGGTTTTCCCTGGTTGGTAGGCGTTTTCTGTACTGGTTGACGAAGGCGTTTCTAATTTTGGAGGTTTTCTCAGGTTTTTAGCGGTTGTCCCTGCCCGGTAGGCAAATGATGAAGTTTTACCTTGTCGGCGCACGGATACTAGGCACGTACCGGCGCGCACACACACACACACACAGAGAGACAGACAGACACACAGACAGGCACACACACACGGACATGTTTCCAAAAATGCTTTTTTTTTTTTTTTTTTTTTTTTTTGATTCAGGAGGTCTCAAAACGTGTATTTCCGGTGAAATCTCGGTATCGAATTTTTGGGCGGAATGCAATACTTCCCCTACTTACTATACGTAGTAGAGAAAGTAAAAAAGTATTGAAAAATTTAAGGAAATAACAAGCAATATCTCAAAAGTGTACTATCTTGTTTTCAAGGGTTTTCCAGATCGGTAAGCGTTAGAATACTCTTAGAGCTTTTTTCAGGTTTTTTAGCGGTTGTCCCTGGCCGGTAGGCAATTGATAAAGTTTTTCTCGTCGTTTTGGCTTGTGGCGCACGGTTCCTAGGCACGTACTCGCGCGCGCGCACACACACACCACACACACACACACACACACACTAAAATAGTAGCGTATAAAAAAAACTGATTTGTTACACTCACATAACTTTCTCTACTCTTGTACAATCTAATTGGTAGCTTTTAAGCGATAGTCAAATATTTTAACGCTGGTTGCTATGTGGCGAATTCCATTCTGTTTGCATGTTCAGGACATAAAAAAAATGAATAAACGAATTTGAGAAAAGTATAAGTATTGGAAAATTTAAGGAAATAAACAAGCAATATCTCGAAAACGGTTCACTCAACAAAAGAAACGATATGACATAAGTTGTGTATTTTAACGCGATCTACATTTTTTGTGTAGTAAAATTTTGTTCTATCTCTTATGGTTTACCAGTTATGCAAAAAAGTCGTTCACAATGAAGAATATTTTTGGAGACATTCCCAGAAAATTCGAGATATACATTTTATTTGACATGACAATATCTTAAACATATGATGTTTTTAATCAAAATCGTTAGAGCCGTTTTTGAGAAAATTAAAATTTTCGAAAAATGTTCCATGTAAAGGGTAGTCTGGGGTGGGGGGATTTTCTTGAAACTTCGTGTCGCATCTCTGGAAGATACTGAACCTAAATTAACCAATTTCAAGTTGGTGTTTATCCGACTGTTCGTTTTTGAGTTATGCTGTTCACAGACACACAGACACACAGACACAGACAGACACACACACGGACATGTTTCCAAAAATGCTTTTTTTTTTTTTGGATTCAGAGATTCTCAAAACATGTATTTCCAGTGAAATCTCGGTAACGAATTTTTTGGGTGGAATGCAATACTTCCCCTACTTACTATACGTAGTAGAGAAAGTAAAAATGAATAACGCATTTGAGATAAAGTATAAGTATTGGAAATTTAAGGAAATAACAAGCAATATCTCGAAAATGGTTCACTCAACTAAAAAAAATGTATATGACATAAATTGTGTATTTTAACGCGATCTACATTTTTTGTGTAGTAAAATTTTGGCTATCTCTTATGGTTTACCAGTTATGCATACTGAACCAAATACCAAGTTTGGTGTTTATCCGACTGTTCGTTTTTGAGTTATGCTGTTCACAGACCACACACAGACGCACAGACAGACAGACACACAGACACACAGACACACAGACAGACACACACACGGACATGTTTCCAAAAATGCTTTTTTTTCTGGATCAGTGATTCTCAAAACATGTATTTCCAGTGAAATCTCGGTATCGAATTTTTGGTGGAATGCAATACTTCCCCTACTTACTATACGTAGTAGAGAAAGTAAAAATGAATAACGCATTTGAGAAAAAGTATAAGTATTGGAAAATTTAAAGGAAATAACAAGCAATATCTCGAAAAACGGTTCACTCAACAAAATAAATGTATATGGCATAAGTTGTGTATTTTAACGCGATCTACATTTTTTGTGTAGCAAACTTTTGTCTATCTCTTACGGTTTATCAGTTATGAAAAAGTCGTTCACAATGAAGAATTCTTTTTGGAGACATTCCCAGAAAATTCGAGATATACATTTCATTTCTCTCGACATATCTTAAATATATGATATTTTCATCAAAATCGTTAGAGCCATTTTTTAATACAAAGAGAACGGGATTTCACAAGTGAAACAGTACTGTGATAACGATACCACTGAAACAAAAAAAAAATCTGATGTGTAACACTCACATGACTTTCTCAACTCTTGTACAAAGTATTTTTACAAACGCTTATTCCCCATCTAGTTCATGTTAATCGAGATAAACATTTGCAAAATCTATTTTATTGCTAATTTTCTTGTATAAAAAAAAAAATCTGATGTGTAACACTCACATGACGTTCTCTACTCTTGTACAAAGTATTTTTACAAACGCTTATGGCTCCATCTAGTTTATGTTAATTGAGATAAACATTTGCAAACTCTATTTTATTGCTAATTTTCTTGTAGATGTAGGGGAAAATATATTTACAAGGGAATATAGAAAAACAGTAGCCTTTAAGCACATACATATCTCTTAATAGCTGGTTGCTATGTGCAACACCATTCTTTTTACCACAGATTAATACTGTTTGCATATCAAAGACAAAAAAAAAATGAATAACGAAGTCCCATTTGAGAAAATAAATATTGGAAAATTAACAAACAATATCTCGAAAACGGTTCACCTACAACACAAAATGTATATTACATAAGATTGTGTATTTTAACGCGATCTACATTTTTTGTGTAGTAAAATTTTGTCTATCTCTTACGGTTTTTCAGTTATGAAAAAGACGTTCACAATGAAGAATACTTTTGGAGCCATTCCCCAGAAAATTCGAGATATACATTTCATTTCTCACGACATTATATTAAACATACGATATTTTTCATCAAAATCGTTAGAGCCATTTTTTTTAATACAAAGAGAACGGGATTTCACAAGTGAAACAGTACTGTGATAACGATACCAACAAAACTAATTATTATTCACCCCACTGAAACACATAAAAAAAATCTGATGTGTAACACTCACATGACTTTTCTCATCTCTTGTACAAAGTATTTTACAAACGCTTATTCCCCATCTAGTTCATGTTAATCCGAGATAAACATTTGCAAACTCTGTTTTATTGCTAATTTTGTTGTAGATGTAGGGAAAATATATTTACAAGGGGAATATAGAAAAACAGTAGCCTTTAAGCACATACATATCTCTTAATAGCTGGTTGCTATGTGCAGTACCATTCTTTTTGCCACAGATTAATACTCTTTGCATATCAAAGACAAAAAAAAAATGAATAACGAATTCCCATTTGAGAAAATAACTATTGGAAAATTTAAGTAAATAACAAGCAATATCTCGAAAACGGTTCACTCAACAATAAAGATGTATATGACATAAGTTGTGTATTTTAACGCGATCTACATACTTTCGTACTCACCTATAAGATATAGAGGGTAGAGGTCGTACGAACGTAGCACTTGAGAATCTATATTCAACAGTTGGTGTTACTCCTTAGAAAGGAAGTATCTGCTGATTTTTATTTAATTCTTTACATTTTACATAACACGTATGCACTGGCACAACACAAAAGCACTACACACAATACTCAGTTTTAATATTTGCACTAATAACATCAGGAATAACTGAAGTCTGCAAACAGTCATTTCCCATGTGCAGCCTTACGTACAGAAAACGTGTGTGGCTGATCTATGTGTAAAAAGAGCCTGAGAGCGGATGTACGTCAGCGGTAAAATCTTTTAAATGCATTTTTATTGGCGATGGTAGAAATCGTGCAGTGGTGGATCGTGAAAATTCATATAAATGGATGTATCACCTCATAATAAGCCTCTATATACCAAGAATATTGAGTTTTTAAAAAGTCAGCAACTGTACCTGTGTTTCTATACGTGAACGTCAGATGGCAGCTTCGATACGTGTCCACGGAGACCTTAGTGCTAGGCAACTGTACCTCTGTTTCTATACGTGAACGGCAGATTGCAGCTTCGATACGTGTCCACGGAGACCTTAGTGCTAGGCAACTGTACCTCTGTTTCTATACGTGAACGGCAGATTGCAGCTTCGATACGTGTCCACGGAGACCTTAGTGCTAGGCAACTGCACCTCTGTTTCTATACGTGAACGGCAGATTGCAGCTTCGATACGTGTCCACGGAGACCTTAGCGCTAGGCAACTGCACCTCTGTTTCTATACGTGAACGGCAGATTGCAGCTTCGATACGTGTCCACGGAGACCTTAGTGCTAGGCAACTGTACCTCTGTTTCTATACGTGAACGGCAGATTGCAGCTTCGATACGTGTCCACGGAGACCTTAGTGCTAGGCAACTGTACCTCTGTTTCTATACGTGAACGGCAGATTGCAGCTTCGATACGTGTCCACGGAGACCTTAGTGCTAGGCAACTGCACCTCTGTTTCTATACGTGAACGGCAGATTGCAGCTTCGATACGTATCCACGGAGACCTTAGTGCTAGGCAAACTGCACCTCTGTTTCTATACGTGAACGGCAGATTGCAGCTTCAATACGTGTCCACGGAGACCTTAGTGCTAGGCAACTGTACCTCTGTTTCTATACGTGAACGGGAGATTGCAGCTTCGATACGTGTCCACGGAGACCTTAGTGCTAGGCAACTGCACCTCTGTTTCTATACGTGAACGTCAGATTGCAGCTCGATACGTGTCCACGGAGACCTTAGTGCTAGGCAACTGCACCTCTGTTTCTATACGTGAACGGCAGATTGCAGCTTCGATACGTGTCCACGGAGACCTTAGTGCTAGGCAACTGCACCTCTGTTTCTATACGTGAACGGCAGATTGCAGCTTCGATACGTGTCCACGGAGATCTTAGTGCTAGGCAGCTATACCTGTTTCTATACGTCAACGGCAGATTGCAGCTTCGATACGTGTTCACGGAGACCTTAGTGCTAGGCAACTGTACCTGTGTTTCTATACGTGTCCACGGAGACCTTAGTGCTAGACAACTGTACCTCTGTTTCTATACGTGAACGGCAGATTGCAGCTTCAATACGTGTCCACGGAGACCTTAGTGCTAGTGCTAGGCAACTATACCTCTGTTTCTATACGTGAACGGCAGATTGCAGGTTCGATACGTGTCCACGGAGATCTTAGTGCTAGGCAACTATACCTGTTTCTATACGTGAACGGCAGATTGCAGCTTCGATACGTGTCCACGGAGACCTTAGTGCTAGGCAACTGTACCTGTGTTTCTATACGTGAACGTCAGATGGCAGCTTCGATACGTGTCCACGGAGACCTTAGTGTTAGGCAACTGTACCTCTGTTTCTATACGTGAACGGCAGATTGCAGCTTCGATACGTGTCCACGGAGACCTTTCGCTTCAGGTGACAAAATAACACTAGGCACTTGTGTGCCGTGGTGTAAGCCGCAATCACGGTATTGGTAGCGTGGATCTCCTTGGGGCTCTCCTCGGAGTTACCTCAACACCACGTACATGACCTGGTTCGTCACGGGTACGCAGGTCTGCACTACCACTTCCTCGGCGTTGAGCAGGCCCAGGAGGCGATCGTACCGGTACACCAGCTAGCACGTGGACATGTTATCGCGCTGTGGTGTTGCGTGTGCGAGGTATGGAAACTCAAGGACGCAAAACATGCACGACCGAGGGTTAAAAAGCAGAACAAGTAGTGACGTGGAGCGTTGTGATTGGTGTAAATAAGACGATCTCTGATAGGTGGACAAATTGAAATAACGTGATGTGATAGGCGAAAATAAAATCAAAGGTGATTGGATGAAAAATGACGAGAAGGAATTAGCGGTGAATTTGTGAACTAAGATGGCGAAGATTTTTTTTTTTTTTAAAAAAAAGGATAATATAAGTACGGCAACTGTAACGGTTTACGGCAAACGCGCGCCGCGCAATGCGTCACGCCCGGGCAATAAAACAAAAATCATATTGAGCAAGATGCCCGGCGTGACGCATTGCGCGGCGCGCGTTTGCCGTAAACCGTTACAGTTGCCGTACTTATATTATCCTTTTTTTTAAAAAAAAAAAAAATCTTCGCCATCTTAGTTCACAAATTCACCGCTAATTCCTTCTCGTCATTTTTCATCCAATCACCTTTGATTTTATTTTCGCCTATCACATCACGTTATTTCAATTTGTCCACCTATCAGAGATCGTCTTATTTACACCAATCACAACGCTCCACGTCACTACTTGTTCTGCTTTTTAACCCTCGGTCGTGCATGTTTTGCGTCCTTGAGTTTCCATACCTCGCACACGCAACACCACAGCGCGATAACATGTCCACGTGCTAGCTGGTGTACCGGTACGATCGCCTCCTGGGCCTGCTCAACGCCGAGGAAGTGGTAGTGCAGACCTGCGTACCCGTGACGAACCAGGTCATGTACGTGGTGTTGAGGTAACTCCGAGGAGAGCCCCAAGGAGATCCACGCTACCAATACCGTGATTGCGGCTTACACCACGGCACACAAGTGCCTAGTGTTATTTTGTCACCTGAAGCGAAAGGTCTCCGTGGACACGTATCGAAGCTGCAATCTGCCGTTCACGTATAGAAACAGAGGTACAGTTGCCTAACACTAAGGTCTCCGTGGACACGTATCGAAGCTGCCATCTGACGTTCACGTATAGAAACACAGGTACAGTTGCCTAGCACTAAGGTCTCCGTGGACACGTATCGAAGCTGCAATCTGCCGTTCACGTATAGAAACAGGTATAGTTGCCTAGCACTAAGATCTCCGTGGACACGTATCGAACCTGCAATCTGCCGTTCACGTATAGAAACAGAGGTATAGTTGCCTAGCACTAGCACTAAGGTCTCCGTGGACACGTATTGAAGCTGCAATCTGCCGTTCACGTATAGAAACAGAGGTACAGTTGTCTAGCACTAAGGTCTCCGTGGACACGTATAGAAACACAGGTACAGTTGCCTACCACTAAGGTCTCCGTGAACACGTATCGAAGCTGCAATCTGCCGTTGACGTATAGAAACAGGTATAGCTGCCTAGCACTAAGATCTCCGTGGACACGTATCGAAGCTGCAATCTGCCGTTCACGTATAGAAACAGAGGTGCAGTTGCCTAGCACTAAGGTCTCCGTGGACACGTATCGAAGCTGCAATCTGCCGTTCACGTATAGAAACAGAGGTGCAGTTGCCTAGCACTAAGGTCTCCGTGGACACGTATCGAAGCTGCAATCTGACGTTCACGTATAGAAACAGAGGTGCAGTTGCCTAGCACTAAGGTCTCCGTGGACACGTATCGAAGCTGCAATCTCCCGTTCACGTATAGAAACAGAGGTACAGTTGCCTAGCACTAAGGTCTCCGTGGACACGTATTGAAGCTGCAATCTGCCGTTCACGTATAGAAACAGAGGTGCAGTTGCCTAGCACTAAGGTCTCCGTGGATACGTATCGAAGCTGCAATCTGCCGTTCACGTATAGAAACAGAGGTGCAGTTGCCTAGCACTAAGGTCTCCGTGGACACGTATCGAAGCTGCAATCTGCCGTTCACGTATAGAAACAGAGGTACAGTTGCCTAGCACTAAGGTCTCCGTGGACACGTATCGAAGCTGCAATCTGCCGTTCACGTATAGAAACAGAGGTACAGTTGCCTAGCACTAAGGTCTCCGTGGACACGTATCGAAGCTGCAATCTGCCGTTCACGTATAGAAACAGAGGTGCAGTTGCCTAGCGCTAAGGTCTCCGTGGACACGTATCGAAGCTGCAATCTGCCGTTCACGTATAGAAACAGAGGTGCAGTTGCCTAGCACTAAGGTCTCCGTGGACACGTATCGAAGCTGCAATCTGCCGTTCACGTATAGAAACAGAGGTACAGTTGCCTAGCACTAAGGTCTCCGTGGACACGTATCGAAGCTGCAATCTGCCGTTCACGTATAGAAACAGAGGTACAGTTGCCTAGCACTAAGGTCTCCGTGGACACGTATCGAAGCTGCCATCTGACGTTCACGTATAGAAACACAGGTACAGTTGCTGACTTTTTAAAAACTCAATATTCTTGGTATATAGAGGCTTATTATGAGGTGATACATCCATTTATATGAATTTTCACGATCCACCACTGCACGATTTCTACCATCGCCAATAAAAATGCATTTAAAAGATTTTACCGCTGACGTACATCCGCTCTCAGGCTCTTTTTACACATAGATCAGCCACACACGTTTTCTGTACGTAAGGCTGCACATGGGAAATGACTGTTTGCAGACTTCAGTTATTCCTGATGTTATTAGTGCAAATATTAAAACTGAGTATTGTGTGTAGTGCTTTTGTGTTGTGCCAGTGCATACGTGTTATGTAAAATGTAAAGAATTAAATAAAAATCAGCAGATACTTCCTTTCTAAGGAGTAACACCAACTGTTGAATATAGATTCTCAAAGTGCTACGTTCGTACGACCTCTACCCTCTATATCTTATAGGTGAGTACGAAAGTATGTAGATCGCGTTAAAATACACAACTTATGTCATATACATCTTTATTGTTGAGTGAACCGTTTTCGAGATATTGCTTGTTATTTACTTAAATTTTCCAATAGTTATTTTCTCAAATGGGAATTCGTTATTCATTTTTTTTTGTCTTTGATATGCAAAGAGTATTAATCTGTGGCAAAAAGAATGGTACTGCACATAGCAACCAGCTATTAAGAGATATGTATGTGCTTAAAGGCTACTGTTTTTCTATATTCCCCTTGTAAATATATTTTCCCTACATCTACAACAAAATTAGCAATAAAACAGAGTTTGCAAATGTTTATCTCGATTAACATGAACTAGATGGGGAATAAGCGTTTGTAAAAATACTTTGTACAAGAGATGAGAAAAGTCATGTGAGTGTTACACATCAGATTTTTTTTATGTGTTTCAGTGGGTGAATAATAATTAGTTTTGTTGGTATCGTTATCACAGTACTGTTTCACTTGTGAAATCCCGTTCTCTTTGTATTAAAAAAAATGGCTCTAACGATTTTGATGAAAAATATCGTATGTTTAATATAATGTCGTGAGAAATGAAATGTATATCTCGAATTTTCTGGGAATGTCTCCAAAAGTATTCTTCATTGTGAACGTCTTTTTCATAACTGAAAAACCGTAAGAGATAGACAAAATTTTACTACACAAAAAATGTAGATCGCGTTAAAATACACATCTTATGTAATATACATTTTTGTTGTTGAGTGAACCGTTTTCGAGATATTGTTTGTTAATTTTCCAATATTTATTTTCTCAAATGGGACTTCGTTATTCATTTTTTTTTTGTCTTTGATATGCAAACAGTATTAATCTGTGGCAAAAAGAATGGTGTTGCACATAGCAACCAGCTATTAAGAGATATGTATGTGCTTAAAGGCTACTGTTTTTCTATATTCCCCTTGTAAATATATTTTCCCCTACATCTACAAGAAAATTAGCAATAAAATAGAGTTTGCAAATGTTTATCTCAATTAACATAAACTAGATGGAGCATAAGCGTTTGTAAAAATACTTTGTACAAGAGTAGAGAACGTCATGTGAGTGTTACACATCAGATTTTTTTTTTTATACAAGAAAATTAGCAATAAAATAGATTTTGCAAATGTTTATCTCGATTAACATGAACTAGATGGGGAATAAGCGTTTGTAAAAATACTTTGTACAAGAGTTGAGAAAGTCATGTGAGTGTTACACATCAGATTTTTTTTTTGTTTCAGTGGTATCGTTATCACAGTACTGTTTCACTTGTGAAATCCCGTTCTCTTTGTATTAAAAAATGGCTCTAACGATTTTGATGAAAATATCATATATTTAAGATAATGTCGAGAGAAATGAAATGTATATCTCGAATTTTCTGGGAATGTCTCCAAAAGAATTCTTCATTGTGAACGACTTTTTCATAACTGATAAACCGTAAGAGATAGACAAAAGTTTGCTACACAAAAAATGTAGATCGCGTTAAAATACACAACTTATGCCATATACATTTATTTTGTTGAGTGAACCGTTTTTCGAGATATTGCTTGTTATTTCCTTTAAATTTTCCAATACTTATACTTTTTCTCAAATGCGTTATTCATTTTTACTTTCTCTACTACGTATAGTAAGTAGGGGAAGTATTGCATTCCACCCAAAAATTCGATACCGAGATTTCACTGGAAATACATGTTTTGAGAATCACTGAATCCAGAAAAAAAAGCATTTTTGGAAACATGTCCGTGTGTGTGTCTGTCTGTGTGTCTGTGTGTCTGTGTGTCTGTCTGTCTGTGCGTCTGTGTGTCTGTGAACAGCATAACTCAAAAACGAACAGTCGGATAAACACCAAACTTGGTATTTAGGTTCAGTATGCATAACTGGTAAACCATAAGAGATAGCCAAAATTTTACTACACAAAAAATGTAGATCGCGTTAAAATACACAATTTATGTCATATACATTTTTTTTTAGTTGAGTGAACCATTTTCGAGATATTGCTTGTTATTTCCTTAAATTTTCCAATACTTATACTTTTTCTCAAATGCGTTATTCATTTTTACTTTCTCTACTACGTATAGTAAGTAGGGGAAGTATTGCATTCCACCCAAAAATTCGTTACCGAGATTTCACTGGAAATACATGTTTTGAGAATCTCTGAATCCAAAAAAAAAAAAGCATTTTTGGAAACATGTCCGTGTGTGTGTCTGTCTGTGTCTGTGTGTCTGTGTGTCTGTGAACAGCATAACTCAAAAACGAACAGTCGGATAAACACCAAACTTGGTATTTAGGTTCAGTATCTTCCAGAGATGCGACACGAAGGTTTTCAAGAAAATCCCCCCACCCCAGACTACCCTTTACATGGAACATTTTTCGAAAATTTTAATTTTCTCAAAAACGGCTCTAACGATTTTGATTAAAACATCATATGTTTAAGATATTGTCATGTCAAATAAAATGTATATCTCGAATTTTCTGGGAATGTCTCCAAAAATATTCTTCATTGTGAACGACTTTTTTGCATAACTGGTAAACCATAAGAGATAGACAAAATTTTACTACACAAAAAATGTAGATCGCGTTAAAATACACAACTTATGTCATATACGTTTCTTTTGTTGAGTGAACCGTTTTCGAGATATTGCTTGTTATTTCCTTAAATTTTCCAATACTTATACTTTTTCTCAAATTCGTTTATTCATTTTTTTTATGTCCTGAACATGCAAACAGAATGGAATTCGCCACATAGCAACCAGCGTTAAAATATTTGACTATCGCTTAAAAGCTACCAATTAGATTGTACAAGAGTAGAGAAAGTTATGTGAGTGTAACAAATCAGTTTTTTTTATACGCTACTATTTTAGTGTGTGTGTGTGTGTGTGTGTGTGTGTGTGTGCGCGCGCGCGAGTACGTGCCTAGGAACCGTGCGCCACAAGCCAAAACGACGACGTTATAGAAAAACTTTATCAATTGCCTACCGGCCAGGGACAACCGCTAAAAAACCTGAAAAAAGCTCTAAGAGTATTCTAACGCTTACCGATCTGGAAAACCCTTGAAAACAAGATAGTACACTTTTGAGATATTGCTTGTTATTTCCTTAAATTTTTCAATACTTTTTTACTTTCTCTACTACGTATAGTAAGTAGGGGAAGTATTGCATTCCGCCCAAAAATTCGATACCGAGATTTCACCGGAAATACACGTTTTGAGACCTCCTGAATCAAAAAAAAAAAAAAAAAAAAAAAAAAGCATTTTTGGAAACATGTCCGTGTGTGTGTGCCTGTCTGTGTGTCTGTCTGTCTCTCTGTGTGTGTGTGTGTGTGCGCGCCGGTACGTGCCTAGTATCCGTGCGCCGACAAGGTAAAACTTCATCATTTGCCTACCGGGCAGGGACAACCGCTAAAAACCTGAGAAAACCTCCAAAATTAGAAACGCCTTCGTCAACCAGTACAGAAAACGCCTACCAACCAGGGAAAACCTATGAAAAAGCAGAAAGAGCTTGCATTTGTTTACCATCCGCAGAAAACTCCCAAAAAAAAAAAAAAAAAAAAAACTAGTCATTTTAAAAAAAAAAAAGGAAAAAGACCAATAATATAAGTATGGTAGAAACAGCTTGCATTCGTCTACCAACCAGAGAAAACCCCCGAAACACTAGTTATTTAAAATTGCTGATGAGTTCTGGATAGGCTTTTGCAAATGTTGTTGGTAGCAAAACTTGCCTTTTCCATCACCTCCAACATACCCCACTCCCACACCTTTTTTTCTTTCCACCAATCATAATCTCTCTTATTCTCGCCAATCAGCAACTTTCATTTGTTCCTTTCCACCAATAACATCACTTCTTATTCCCACCAATGACAACTTCACACGTCACTTTCTGTTATACTTTTTATCCCTCGTTCGCCATCTTTCCCCCTCTTTCAGACCCCAACCACCGCACAGTCAACACCTCGCCGCTCCTTAACCTCAACTTCGTGCCTCCGCCATCTTATTTAGTTCACATTTTTACCACCGCGCCTCTCATCTCTCAACCAGATTGCCTGCAAGAACAGATCTCGTTCATTCGCACCTCGACGGTTGCCTCGGCAGCAGCTACTGCCAACACCTACGTCGTACACGTTTTTGACCGCTTTCGACCGGCTTGAGAACCCTGCTCCTACGTACGCTAGCGACCATCACGATGGTCCAGTACCAGGTTTTGGTATAGTTAAATTACGCCTCTGCAAAGGGTGTCTGTACCGCTTTAAAAACCTAGGTATATCAGTGCGTAGTGATGTTGGTTGATCTTAAAGCTGGTTAAGCATTTTCAAAAACAGTTTGCTTTTATTTTTCCGCCTCGCGTGCCGCGCTTTTGGTGACGCATCCACACCGGTAACAGGTAAGTAACACACGCATAATTATTTTTCGGACCTGCTTGGCGTAGGAATATATCCTTTCGTGTTTTGGTACTGTAACCTCAAACCTCCTTACCCTCCTCTTGCGTCCGCCATCTTGTTTAGTTCTCACCGCATCTCCTTGTCGCAGACCCTCCGCCATTTTTAGTTCCCGCTATTTTAACCTCAAAATCTACTCTTCTAACCTCTTGCTACCGCCATCTTCTTTTAGTTCCCATTCTCACCACCGCGTCTCCTTACCCCCACCTCTTGCGACCGCCATGTTCACCACTAACCTCCAAATTTCCTCGTCCTTAAACCTCTTGTCTCAACCACCTTGTTTAGTTCCCATTTTCGCCACCGCATCTCATATCGCCCCATCTCTCTATCCACTCAAGAAAACTACCATCCAACGTTCAAAAATTGCTGATCAGTTCACGACAGGCTTTTGCAAATCTTGTTGCTAGCAAAACTTACCTTTCCCATCACCTCCAACATACCCCATTCCTTTTTCTTTCCACCAATCATAACCTCTCTTATTCTTACCAATCAGCAACTTTCATTTGCTCCTTTCCACCAATAAAATCACTTCTTATTCCCACCAATCACAACTTCACACGTCACTTTCTGTTACACTTTTTATCCCTCGCTCCCCATCTTTTCCCTCTTTCAGTCCCGACCTCCGCACACACAACACCTCGCCGCTGCTCACATCTCCGAACCAAATTGCCGGCGAGAACAGATCTCATTTATTCACACCTCGACGGTTGACTCGACAGCAGCTACTGCGAACACCTACGTCGTACACGTTTTTGACCGCTTTCGACCGGCTTGAGAACCCTGCTCCTACGTACGCTAGCGACCATCACGATGGTCCAGTACCAGGTTTTTGGTATAGTTAAATTACGCCTCTGCAAAGGGTGTCTGTACCGCTTTAAAAACCTAGGTATATCAGTGCGTAGTGATGTTGGTTGATCTTAAAGCTGGTTAAGCATTTTCAAAAACAGTTTGCTTTTATTTTTCCGTCTCGCGTGCCGCGCTTTTGGTGACGCATCCACACCGGTAACAGGTAAGTAACACACGCATAATTATTTTTCGGACCTGCTTGGCGTAGGAATATATCCTTTCGTGTTTTGGTACTGTAACCTCAAACCTCCTTACCCACCTCTTGCATCCGCCATCTTGTTTAGTTCTCACCGCATCTCCTTGTCGCAGACCCTCCGCCATTTTTAGTTCCCACTATTTTAACCTCAAAATCTACTCTTCTAAAACTCTTGCTACCCCCATCTTCTTTTAGTTCCCATTCTCACCACTGCGTCTCCTTACCCCCACCTCTTGCGACAGCCGTGTTCACCACTAACCTCCAAATTTCCTCGTCCTTAAACCTCTTGTCTCAACAACCTTGTCTAGTTCCCATTTTCGCCACCGCATCTCATATCGCCCCCATCTCTCTATCCACTCAAGAAAACTACCATCCGACGTTCAAAAATTGCTGATCAGTTCAAGACAGGCTTTTGCAAATCTTGCTGCTAGCAAAACTCACCTTTCCCATCACCTCCAACATACCCCACTCCTTTTTCTTTCCACCAATCATAATCTCTCTTATTCTTACCAATCAACAACCTTCATTTGCTCCTTTCCACCAATAACATCACTTCTTATTCCCACCAATCACAACTTCACACGTCACTTTCCTTTACACTTTTTATCCCTCGCTCCCCATCTTTTCCCCCATTTCAGTACCGACCTCCGCACAGACAACACCTCGCCACCCAACTCCTCTCCATCACGCCAACTCCATACTCCTCCATCTCCCTTCCTCCATCTCCCACCCCAAATTAACGAACCAATCAAAACACTCCACGTCACTTCCTCAATTCTTTCAACTCGTCCCGGATGAGCCAACCGATTTAACGATAATCCTAACGCTCAGGGCGCTTTTCAAACTTACCGCCGCCGCCGTCGCACGCAGCGACACTAGCGACACTAGCGCCCCTAGCGGCAGGATTATCGTTAAAACAATTGGCTCATCCGGGACTATTACTACTCACGTTAACAGATTGAGATAAGGACTTTTATCATTGTAAACCACTGAAATAGCATAACACTCCTAATCGCAAGAGGAGAGGTGCTGTGAGCGGTTGAATCTTTTTGGATTTTAAATAACGAAGAGAATGTGGTAAATCGCTGTGAACTGAAAACAAAAACTCATTTCAACAAATTAATTGACAAACCACCCTTTAGTCTCTAAGATGGACTTTTCTTGAGACGTTTACTGGTATTATTTTGTGCTTCATAGAAAAATGCTTACAATTCCTCCAGGATAATATACTCGGTGAATCAGCTGCCCCTAGGTATTCCCATCTATGCAACCGGCAGTTTATAGTCTAATGTGAAAACATTGATCCTTTTAGCAAACAAACTGTTATAGTAGCTCTGCCTATCTCTCCGGTACTATACGCAACTAGCATTAATGATTAAAGGCCTGAATGAGAACCAAAGAGCTGCGAAAGCCTTAAAAAGGACGGCGTTTCATGGATATAATGCTTGCAAGGAGAATGTTTTCCCGAAGAGCGAGATAGACTACGTGGGTTCTGGCCGAGTGGATTAGCTGCCGGAATGTGGTCAAGGAAAGGTTAGTTACGGAGGTTCGACTCTGACACAAACATTAAGTTGTTTTGGTTCTTTTTTTCTCGTGTTTATTTTCCGTATTTAAGTGTACTAATTTCTTTATTTATTTTTGTTATTAGTTCTCCTGTGAGCCAAAGACACAAGAATTACAATCAGATAATTGTGCATCATGTTTACCCTAATAATCTGTACCGTGTCTGGTGTTTTAAACAGTGTTACGTAGTTAGCTTTCATTCTTTTGGGCGCATATCGACGATATTAACTCTAACAGCTTTTGTTTCATGTTTAAACCTATGTTTCACTTCTTCTATTGACAAAAGAGTTGTAAATATGCTAAGTTCACGGGTGAACAGAATACGAAATTGTTAAAAGGCGTGGATTTCATCAATGAAGTAAACGTTCAAAATGAGACCCCCTTCATCAATGCACATTTGTGTACTTTGCCGGAGAGGCCTTCTTGCATGCTGTAACATGCGCGGTCTAATCTGCTTGCATTCTTTACGTATGGTTTGGACTTTGCGGTTCTTGTTCTTTGCGGTGGAAAACATGGCGGTTATTTTATTTTGTACACACTTATAATGTTATGAAAAATGTTATTTATATTATAATATCAAATTATATGCCCAAAGAGATAAAACAAAAGGTAATAGAAAGTTTGAACTTAACCCGAGTGATTTGAACCCGAACTGAAGCGGCACAGTGTTAAAGCATACATGCTAATACTACTCGGCCAATGCTACCTTGCGAGCTGAAGCTCCTATACGAACTAGTAATCGCAGAACTAGACCCCACCTCGAATCTTTTCACGCTTTTTGCAGCGTCATACAGTGTTTTAGGTTCGGTTTGGTAGTTTTGTTTCAAAAAAATAAACTGCATCAGTCATTACAATTACTGTATGATCTGAAATACGCCATAGTTTGAGACATAAAAGAAATTATCTACCTAATACTTAGCATTTTTTGACAAGGCTGTGCAACGTTGACTGGTGGCTTAAATCCAATAGGTCGCACTACGTAGATATGTCATTTTGTTTTCAAATGGTTTTGTCAACCGTTGCATGTGATAGGTTGTTCCTTCATAAGCGTTTTCAAAGGTGTGCGTGAATGTATGCTAAATAATAAAAGTTTGTAAATTTGGCTAAAAGTGCTACTGCAGCTCCCAGTGTCAGGGTGGGATGTTTTTGTATCGAGATACATAGCGATTGCATTTTGTCCTGTAAAAACACTTATGCACTGAGTTATCTATCCCTCCTCTATAAAGTGTTATGCAAATCAGCCATCAGAAGGCATTCAAGAAAAGCGTAAGTCAAACATGTTACTTAGCACGTTGCATAAATTCAAAAAATAGGGGCAGATGACTCACCTGGTGTATCGCAAGATGTGCAGGCTCTATTTCCATTGACACAAACCTCATAGATCAAGTAACCGTTCAAGCGATAGACCATAACGGGGATAATATCGACTTCAGAAACGATTTTATTACTTTGAGACAACACATCAGACGAAATGGGAATACACTTTAAAAGCACTCCTATAATAAATAGATCCTCACGAAGATAAAGGTTTCTCAGTCGTCGTCTCGCAAAGTGCTCACAACATCTAGCCGAAAGTTCCTCGAGAGTTTAGGCCACAGAATTGCATAATGGATGTTTGAATGTGACCAGTGATCTTACCTTGATGATACTATCAGTAAGGAAGAGAAGCATAGCTTTCTACCGAACAAACATCTGCTTTAAAGCGATGAAATCAAAATTTCTTTCTAAGCTGAAGATTCATAGACTTTACATAGCAGAAGTTATTTTTACATTGAAGGACGTGTTACGAAACCTAATGGAGAAGTTTCATCCACAAAACTTGCCAAAAATGCAATGCTATTTTTGTTTGACGAAGCTCGCATAGATACGAAAGGCACTAAAATAGAAATAGGAATCATAGTGTTTCTTCTACTATGCGCAACTAAGCAAATCTCAACGCTTTGGATTAGAATGGATTACAAAACCCTATATGGGTTTATCCTGGAAAGGATGTAGACATTGTGAATGCCGCAAATGGAATCTTGGATGCTATGGTCCCTCTTTCGATGCTCCTGGGGTTTGCGGATAATCACAAGACGCTTATAATTAACAACAAGTTTGTACTGATTCTGATTAGATCGAGTTCTTCTAATAATTCTCCACCGGAAAACCTAATAAGTGCTGTTAAACTAACTCGAATCGTATGAATGATCCCTGTACTTCATTTTCCGTTACTGAACAGGTGGAGAAACTTAAATTAGTCAGGTATGATTAATCCCTACAACTTTGCTTTCGAACCTGGGACCTTCACGATCAACCGGCAGGACCTTAAGATAAAGCATTCTTCTGGAATGTTGCGATGATATCTAAGCTTGAATTACCTCGCTTTGTCATAGTTTTCAGCTCAGAAGGCTGGATTCAACTACCTTGCTAAAGATTGCTCAACCTTAGGTCATTGCAATATTACTAATGTCAGTGGTGAATGTTATCGATATCATGATACGAACTTGGATTTTGTAAATTCAAATATTGCATCACTGTATGAATATTATTTTAAATTTCATCATTCCCATTATCATAAAATATTTAACAGCTTAAAGACAAGTGATTTTCTTAAATTTGCACAGCAATTCGTCGTGGATTGTTCTCATCAATCTGAAAATGTTTTGAGCGGAGCTGTTAACATCAGGTTAGAAGCTAAAGCTGCTATAAACTTTCTTGCACAAAACACCATACATTGTCTTGTTATTCTCGATATACTATTTAGCCTTAAAACATTAATTCATGTTGTTCAATCTGTTATACAGTTCAATGGAGCTTTATAAAATAAAGTATTATTAAATATATTATAATAGTGTTATTGATCTTATAATGCATTTCCAATATGCTTTTCTCTTCTACACGAGATATCGTACCAACACTTGTATGTGTGAACTTGGTGCAATTGACACAAATACCTTTCTATGCATGGAATGTGTCCTTTCAGTCCAGTTGCCGCAGTCCTGTCCATATGTATCACATTATTGTTTAAACACGTGCTTACAGAAGGTATTTCATCAACCATATACAATACGATATTATACGCAAAGATTGTACTCTATATAATCAACCGTTGGGAAACTTTTACTCTTTCAAATACGTTTCCATCATAGACATATGTTGAACAGTCATAGACCAGTCCACTTTTGCTAGACACATGAATGTTTCATCACCTGTCGTGATGTGTAGTGAGGAAAGTTCGTAATACAGACAAATGTTCTCATAATATCTAGAGTATATGGGAACGTCGTCGAACAAGTACAATTTACTCATCCTGAGAAATCCATTACATTGGGTTTAGCATTATTATTATTATTATTATTATTATTATTATTATTATTATTATTAGTAGTAGTAGTAGTAGTAGTAGTAGTAGTAGTAGTAGTAGTAGTAGTAGTAGTAGTAGTAGTAGTAGTAGTAGTAGTATCATCATCTTTGACTGATAGTACTCTTCTTATTCCCCTACTTCTCGGGTCAGCAGACAAAAGGCAAAGTTAGAAACAGGCCTTATAAAAATGAAAGAAAAAGAAACCGTTTATGTGTTTTGGCACCGACACTCTATACCCACATTAAATCGCCTGTTTCAACCACGGGTAAGGTGTCTCATACATCTTTCGGAGTTGTGAAAAAGGAATATTGTTTTTAGTTTCATGGTGGATTTGATTTTAATTTTTTTTCTTACTGCGTTTGAATTTTGAGGTACAGGTCACAGGACTTGCCACAATGTAGGCATGATATCAATTAATCGTGCTACGATAGGTTCTTGCACAGGATATAATTCGTATCTCTGCCACAGCTTTCCAATGTTCTTCCAGCCAATGCTTTTTCGCTTTTTCGTACCCGCTCCAGAGGGCCTTGCCACTATCTCCATCTTTCATGTTGACCGGGTCACCCCAAATGCGTTGTCACTCTCCGTGGGTTCTTGATGACTTTCTCTGCGCCCATCGTTCTGTCTACAACCGATCCCGTCGAGACTTGTTACATCCTGTCGAAGCTTGAGAGGGCAGTACAATAATTTATCACAACATATTCAAGAAGGTTGGAGAACATATTAGTGACATGTAGGGAGACTACACACACAGTCACTCAGATGCACACACACTAACACACACGTATACACATTCGATTTATACAGTTGATTGATAACATAAGTATTATATTGCCATGGATTACGTAAGGGGACATAATACCCGATAGCAAATAAGCATAGGGAATAACAGTGCATAAAATATAGGAAATAAGTTTGAGAATCAATGTTAAAATATTGGGAATAATTCAAAATGTGTAAAACCAACTTTTAACATAGCTGTAATTATAACAGACGAGCTAGCAAACGAGAGGTGAAAGTCCATCAACACACGTGCTAATAAGTAGGCCCCAGGTTAAATCTCAGAAAATAGAAACAGAGGGCAGAGAATAGAAAGAGAGAGAAACAGTGGTCCATTTCTTGGGACTCGAGGAAGTTGGTAAAATAGAAAAGGAAACATGTACTTAAAAGAAGGACAGATATATTGGGTTTTGCCCGATAAGTCAGCAGGACGCGAGACTTCAGAAATTCAGCACATTTTACTGTCATAGCATGCCATGTACCACTACTTAAGAACCAATGGAAGTTGTAACAAATAAAGACGCGAATTCTGGCGCCATAGCAAAACAGAAAAAGGGGAGGGAGAACCCAAGTATAGACGACCCTCTGAGATACTCTCTTGTCATTGGTTTAGGTGCTACTACCGTAACAACAGATATTATAATCAGTGATGAAATTAAATTATGCAACCAGGTGGAAAATGCTACGTATGTGGGTAGGAAGATCGTGTGACGAATTGGCTAGGTCCACAGAATAACAAAATGATAGCGGAAAAGTTTAAGTTATAAGATTTAAAAATCACTTCATAAGGGAAAATTGCTATTCGCATACATAGACATAATGCTCTTCAATAAATCAAGATTATGGGAAAATGAGTTTATTGTTTTACCTTCACCCACAAAATCCTAGATTTATTATTCAAATAGACAGGTTTAGGAATTCTTTCCTCAGCTCTTCGACTGGCAGCCTGCAAGAACGTCTAAAAACAACGGAGATGCGGGAGACACGTGCGCCTACGTGTACTCCCACCACAAATGGCGCCAAGGTGAGTTTAATCAAGAAGGCATCACCCACGCAGCACCACCAAGGAGGAACCACGCTACCAGAACTTCAAGAACTTACGACTCGGAGTAACGTACAAAAAGGCACATATATTCTAATTTTGTAAATTTCTTGTACTTTGTAAATTATTATACATGTATGTTGCTCAGAAGCCATAAAATACTTACAATGGCAGACAATATGAATGCTGATAACCAAACAGAAGGAGAAGCCATTGCTTCACCTGTGGTACAGCAAAATGATAGCATGCAAAAACTGAGTTGCGACAATCTGCAATCAGCCCAGGGCAAATTGTAGTTGAAATTACACAACGCACTGATAACCTGATGCAGATGCTGCAGTGCATGATAGCTTCCACTCTTAACGAGTCAAATAGACAGCTACAAGAAGAATTAGAGAGAAATAGTGAGCAGTTACAGCAGAAATTATAAGCCAAGCTAGAGAATAATAGTAAAATATTGGAACGGATTAGCTTAGGGCAAACAACAATCCATTCAGATATTGCCAGCGTAAGACATGAATTAAATGTAAATAAAGGCGAAGTTGCCAGCCTATCAAAATAATTAAATGCTCAAGTAGTAACCCTAACTGCAAGCAATCTACAAGCTCAGACATAATTAAGACAATTTCAGTAAACAGTAGAACTAGGGCAACAATCGCTGGAACACCAAGTAAATTCAGAGTTGGCAGCTATAAAAAGAGTTGGCATTTGCCACTCAAGTAGAATGCAATCCAGAAATAGTAGAACTAAGGAATGTAGTGCAAAGCATAAATAATGTGCATGGCAAAGAAATTGTAGAAATAAGAAAGGGTATGCAGAAACTAGAACTGAAACACAGTTCTGTAAAAAGTATGTCCAGCAACAGTCAAGAAATACCGGCGGATACCGGTAGCACACCATTGCTCTCCGGTGAAGCCAGACTTCAAAGTCAACAGACACTACAATGCAAATAGTAGTAATAATTATAATCATTTGCATACTTGCAGTGTGACTCCACCGGCCATCGGCTCTCACAGTAGCAATAATAGTTTCAATTCGTACTTGCTAAATGAATTATCTCCGTCATCTTTTGACGAGGGAAAGAGGGGACCAAGCAAAGGCTCTATTAGAGAATTGGAGCAGTATTTCAGACTTAAGGGCACCCCTGACGAAATAAAACTAATAATAGTTAAGTGAAGTTTAAAGATATGTGCGCTGGGGGATTGTTTGTCATATGACGAATTCAAGCAATCATTTTTCCTTATATATTGGGAGTAGTAATATAATGCTCACTCCCGGCCACAACGGAGATGCCGCCGATTGATAAGGATGTAATCCTATTGACGTAATCAGATGTCCCTTTGTTCAAACACATCAGACCACGCCCTCCCTTTGTGTGCTACACCGAACGCAGCCCGGGAAAGAACAAAAACAACGGACCATTGTTCTCATCGCTAATAGGTGTCTCATGTATCTGTCGGTGTCGGGGTGGCACACAAATAGATGCCGCCGTCTGATAAGATGTGTCAGATAAGTCTTTGTTCTATGCCGCACGCGCGCTGCCCTTTGTATGCTACTCTGTCACCGCCCGCCCCCTCACCGTCCTTTGTGTCACTTACAGCTAATGGATGTATCATGTAGCTGTCAAATTTACAAATATTTTGACACACTTTGGCGGTAGTGCCCTCCTCCCGCTCCAATGTGAGGGTGAAGTTCCCCGGCGCTAAAGTTCTAAATATCTGTGTCAATCAATCAGGTAATGTTCGTCCATGCATAACATCATTTAGGCTCATTGACTTCAAGATTTAAACGTTAATAAAGGCTATATCACACTCAAGTGTCTTGGATTCCCGGTATCAGCACCCTAAAGAACTGGACACATGCCGTCGATCGCTTAATACAATAATTTCACTTGAGTATTTCTTGATTGATACAGTATAAAATAGTTGATGTCGATAAAGTACCCTGCTAACCCCCACAAGCACGAGTGCCCACGCAAATATTTTTTCTAAAACTGCACTAAGCGATTATTATGAGTATATTTTCTAAGAGAAAATGCCTGTTTTAAAGTCCCTGAATCTTTACCCGAGTGTCAGCATGTTTTAAAGTCCCTAGATACAGTTTATTTACATATTTGCAATACTTATATATTTTCTCAAGGAAATGCATGTATTTTTATTTCGAGTGTTCGCATGTTGTAAAGTTCCCAGATCCCTGGTATTTACATTTGGTCTAAAGATTGTCATATATCATTTAAGGCTGCGTTTGTTAAAGATAATGTCTTGTAACTCACGGTTTAATGGTAGTCAAATGTCCCTGTCTAAACCTGTATACACCTGTTCGATCAGGTATTATAGACAAACATACATCTCCTTTTTAAATTTCTTTAAAATAAAGTCAAGCGTGAAATGACATGAACCTACCATCTATTAGAAATATTATTTTTATAAGAATTTCAGAGGTTCGTGGCGCATCTAAAGAATCACGGCTCTGTTACCCCCTAGCTTTTGAATTGTCGCGGAAATACAACATTAAAAGGAACAAAGAAAAGGGAGTGGTTTGTTGCCCTGCCAATTTAAGGAGACTCATGCTCCATTATCATATATTTACGTTAGACACATCATGGCGGGCTTACACCCTCCCCAACAGTGTCAGGCCGAGGGAGAGGATAGAAGTGGGGGTAGGAGTGAGCGGAAGTAACTGTGTTCCTTCATAGGAGACAAAGTGTCCATTGTCATGAATCCGGTTCGCTCCATGGACCATATGGCGGGGATAGCTATACAAGTAGGGTACAGATCTAAAATTACATCTGACCGCGTGAGAACGCCAACGAGGGTGGAACTATACACTCATGCTTCCGAAAAATGTTTCTTTTAAATACGTTAGCGTCTTGCGTATTTTTGAGGTGGCTATTTACACTATCTCTGTCTTTCTAACATACATTTTTAATTCATCTAATAGGTGTAATATTCTTATAAGCCTGATAATTTCCATCGAAGCGGAATTAAACAAGTGTTATTAATCGGAATAATTATACACTCGTAAGAATCGTTAGTAAGTTTTAGAAAAAAGATTTGCGTGGGCGCGCGTGCTTATTGGGTGAGCGAAGTACTTTATCGATATCAACTCTTTTATACTGTATCAATCAAAAAATACTCAAGTTAAATAATTGTAATAATCGATTGATGGCCTGCGTCCAGCCCTTTAGGGTGCGTGATACCGGGAATCCAAGACGTTAGAGTGCAGTATAGCCTTTGTTAGCAGTATAACTCCTTGATTTTCAATGATGCTACATGATGTTATGCATGGACGAACATTACCTGATTGATTGATACAGATATTTAGAACTTTAGCGCCGGGAGACTGCACCCACACAAACTAGAGGAAGTATGGCACTTCTTCTGTTGGGAAAATACCGCCAAAGGATGTCAAAACACTTGTAAACTTTAATTGGCGGTGTCTTTGTGGCCTAAGACTCTTCCTTCGATAATCAAATTTGACGGCTACATATCACATCCATTAGCGATGAGAACAATAGACTAATGTTCTGGTTCTCGGGCGGGAGGATTTCGGAGTAGTGCGCAGCCGGCATAGAACAAACGCTTACCTGACTCATCTTATCAGCCAGCGGTATCTATTTGTGTGCTACTCCAACACCGACAGATACATGACACATCCATTTGCGATGAGAACAATAGCCCATTTTTCTGGTTCTCTGCCGGGCGGCATTCGGACTAGCACACAAAGAGGGGGCGTGGCCTGCGGTGTGGAACAAGAGTCATTAATCCTATTCTCCTGATCAAAACAATAGCCCATTTTCCCAGTACCGGTATGTTATCCTTACTATTGGAGCCCAAAAGAAATAAATAAAGATAAGTTAGAACTTAACAATCGCCGCTACAACTGAACTGTACATGGTAGCCTTATAGTTTATGTGTTAGAACTGGGCCAAAAGAGGAAACAAACTGATCCACCCATTGAAGATAGGGAGGTAATTGCCTTACTAAGGAACTATTTTGACCCACATATCGGAAATGGATTTATTGTTGCGCAACCACAAACCATAGCAAAATTGCTAGAATTGATTACCGTTTTCGATCAGAAAACCAGCACGGCCAATACATAACAGGCACGTACAAGGGAGAACAATTTTTCTCAAGATAGCCGGCAAACGCAACACTTTATGGGGACAGGGACAGATGCCCCCCGATCCAATTATGAAAGGAATCAAAATTCCCCAAGGGAAAGGTAGAGGCACTAGGCGCCCAGGCCAGACCGAAGTCAATACCACTACTATGTGGATAGACAACACAGACCGTACAGAAGGCTACAATCAACAATGTTCATTACGTAACAACAATTATAACAATGACCGTAAAAACTTCTAAGGAAATCACAATAATTACCAGGGAGGCCAAAATCAATATACAGGAAACCATAACAGGTACAGGAGAAGCTCAAATAGCTCTGACAGAAATAGTCCTATAAACTCCCAAGCAATTGAATCCTCAAACAATGGGTGGAGATGGGATCGAACCCGGAAATAAACAGAGACAACCAAGTTCCAAGCACTTCCTAGAATTCGGGAAACCAAACCAATGTGTTTACAGGGGCCAGATAAACACTTTAGAAACGTTGGTAAAACCAAATGGTTCAATTTAGGGCCCATTTCACTGATTAATAAATGCAAAAAGGGAGAGAATATCAACAATGCACATAAAATGCATTCAAGTGTAGACATTAATGAATCGCCTAGGATAAATATTGAAATTATGGATGTCATTACAAATGCACTAATTGTTTACACGGGCGCGAATGTTTCCGTTTGCTCAGAAGAGTATTTCCAAAAGTTAATAAATCAGAAAATGAAAGTAATGTCTAGTTTATTAAGGAATATATACTGCATACTAGCAACTTAAAACAGTAAAGAAAGAGTGAAACATTAAGCTATGTTTTCTGTAAAGATGGGAGGTACTACACTTAATGTGATTTTTCTCATTATCCCACGCCTACAGCAGATGTTATCATAGGAGCAGATACACAAACACCCAAGGGATTTATGATAACTCAGAATATGTGCGACTCTTCATACTTAAAATTGGTAGTGAGGGACAGGTGCAAAAAAAACAGGTTTTCCGCGCATCAGAGCAAAAAAGCTGGGGATAGGGAAATAGCCGCTCAAATTTGTAGAAAGGTAGCCGAAGCCTGGGAGAGAAAGATGCTTTCGCTAGTGCTGTGGAAAAATAAAGACTTTTTTCCCCAAAACCCGGATATTGCATAGCATATACACACTCATTCGAGGTGAAACCCATGGCTCCATATACCCATAAATGTAGTAATTTACCATTTGCAATAAAGGAACAAGCGGAGGAAATACTAGAAGAAATGCTTAACGATGATATTATAAAGCCCTCCAACGCATACTGAAAAAGGCAGAACACAGAAAAGCAAAAGCTAAGCGCCACAGGAAGAAATAGACACAAAAGAACGGTAATTTGATTTTGGTCAGGAATAAAAAGAAGTAAGAACTTGGAGTAAGAACTGCCATATAAGAACCTACTCTACAAAGGGCCAGCAGCTATCATTGTCCAGTTCGACACACACACACACCTATAAACTAAGGGGTATAACTGATAAGAAATTTGGGGAAGCTACCATAAGCAATTATTAAAAACATTTAAATCATGAGTAAGCTGCTCCAATACTCTATTTTATCACTTATATTTTGTGACATGATTATGTTGTAAATAGAATTAACAAGTAAAATTCAGGGTAAAGTGTACACAATATTTCAGTGTCTTAATTTTCTTATACTAAAAATGAATCAA
Source organism: Deroplatys truncata (assembly GCA_030765065.1). Lineage (NCBI taxonomy): Eukaryota > Metazoa > Arthropoda > Insecta > Mantodea > Mantidae > Deroplatys > Deroplatys truncata. Next base: position 474,786,999 of record CM060990.1, read on the forward strand.
GCTACAAAATGCACAATACACGCAACATTATAACGCGGGAGAGAGAGAGATAGAAATACATTTCTTACCAACGGGTAATAGTTACCATATAGTGTGAAGAATGCCACTATTGAAAACAGGCATCTCATTGGAAGATCAACATTTATTTGCTTAAATTCGTTATTTAAGGCACATAGTTTGTAAACGTAATTTTGCATAATGGGAAATTATTGAACATAATGTTTGGGATTTATAACTGTAAGGGTTTGTTTAGTTATAGCTTTGAAAATAAATATTGTAAACTAAAGAAGGGAATACCAGCAAATGTTAAAGTGCAATATAAATAATGAGTTTTGCCACACCTTAAGCTACAGAACTAAATTCATGGAGAAAATATTGTTTCATAAATATTATGTTGTATTGTAAATAGTAAATATTAACAGAACCCAAAGAGAGCAGATAACTGCTCAAAGACATTGCAGCATCAACGATCCTGTGTAATTAGACTTAAGTAAGCGAGTGCCGTGGCCAAGGACTAGTGCAAAAGTAAATCAAAAGAGCCCAGAAGTTTTCGAAAAGTTGGGACAAAGAACTACAGTGGTACCAACCCCGAATATATAATTTTGTCGCCAGTTATCGCGAAAATTTATCGTTTCTGCGAAAATCTTTATTTTTACGATGAAAACGAAAAAATTGCATTTTTAAAAATGTATTTCTTTTGAAGATGTTGGATATAAAGGAATGAGAATTCATTTGGAAAGGTACATTAATCTGAAAATTAATGTTATTATTCTATTTTGTGATCTCAGGACTATCCATGACATGACAGCTGACAGGGTTTTCTTGAGATTTAGGAACATTCTGTTAGAAATACTTTCGTTTTAATGTTCTTGAAGTAATTGCTGCAACAGAAAAATAATTGACCGCGTTGAAACTACAGAAATAAACTGATGGATATACGACCATAAGCAGTGCACGTTTATGAACAATCGACGACTGATAGCTGGTCTCCTGCCGAATTTAAAAAAAACATCACACCGTAGCTGCGACAATGAGAATCATTGCTTATAACATTCGAAATTACCACAAAATGTTCATGAAATTTCTATCACATTTTAAACTGTAACTACAACATCTTACAAATTTTTCAGGATTTCTTTAAAAATAAACAGCAAAAAATCCTGACCCTGTCGAGGAGGGACTCTATGTCAGAGTGAGAATTTAATCTTCACTCTTTTGCCACATTTGGATGCAAAAATTAGCACAGACTTTTAAGTAGCTCACGCATATGTGCGATGTCATTAACGCCTTTTGATTGGCTACTTTTGCAACACAAGAACAACTACGCTGAGATATTTTTACTTCTTCCACCATTTGCCTGTGGTGATAGTAGCAAATTGTATTCCACCGAAAAATTTTATATCGAGATTTCACTAGATATGTTTTGAAATCCCTGAACTCTACTAAAAGTTTTCAAACAAATTTTGGGTGTGCGTAAGAAAAGGGGCTTTAAACGAAAAGCCGGATGAGTACTGAACTTCGTATTTAAGTTCAGCGTATTCCAAAAGAATTAACACGAACATTTCCAAGAAAAATATCCGCTTCAAACTTCCCATTACGTGAACATTTTTTCCTATATCCTATTTTCTCATAAAAGGTTTTAACAATTTCGATCAAAATACAAGATGTAGGCAGGATTAGAAAATCGCATAGCTCGAATTTTCTATGAATAAGCCTTTAAGTCCTTTCATTCTGTTTCAACGTTTTTACAATTTTATATAACTGGTAAATTATAAGACACACAAATTTGCCACAGGAAAAATTTGATTCCTGTCAAAACACACAATTTATTTGTAATAAATCTATGTGTGGCTAACATTTGCTAAGATATATTTTGCTGTTAGTTTGAATTTTCCAATACTTTAGTCATAGAGATTTTGAAATGCTAAGTCGCCAACCTTTTGTTTCTCATGATGTCATGCAAAGGCTTTGGAGTAATTTCAAGGACAACATACAGTGATCCACTTTTTAAATATTTGATTATCACTTCTACTCTTGTATCCTCCTTGTACCGATAACGAAATGTATTAAGTTTTTTTCCCGCAAACATTTATCGGGATTAATTTGAAATAAATGGCAAACTAAACATTCGTAAGAATCGTTTGCAAGGGATATAGAACAAACGATAGTGGATGGGGAAACTTATATGAATGTAGCACATCAAAATTATATTATCAGGTTTGTATGTTCAGACATATATATATATATATATATATATATATATTGTAGCGTGTGTGTGTATTGTCGCGTCAGACACATTATTGCTGAGTATAATATTGTTGAGCTAATTGTTGTGTTTGTGAGTTAAGTTCTTGTCCGGCGCGGCAATTCCATCTTACTAGTTGGTGGGTGAATGCAAGTTGATGGAATGGCCTCTTTGTGTGTGGCTTGGTTTCACTTGTAGCCAGAGTCTGATGTAGGTCTTCAAAGGGAATAACCTCTTTGTGTGGCTTGACTTCACTTGTAGCCAGAGACTAATGTGTGTCTTCAAAGGAAATAGCCTCCTTGTGTGGCTTGACTTCACTTGTAGCCAGAGACTAATGTGTGTCTTCAAAGGAAATAGCCTCTTTGTGTGGCTTGGCTTCACTTGTAGCCAGAGTCTAATGTGGGTCTTCAAAGGAAATAGCCTCTTTGTGTGGCTTGGCTTCACTTGTAGCCAGAGTCTAATGTAGGTCTTCAAAGGAAATAGCCTCTTTGTGTGGCTTGGCTTCACTTGTAGCCAGAGTATAATGTAGGTCTTCAGAGGAAATAGCCTCTTTGTGTGGCTTGGCTTCACTTGTAGTCAGAGTCTAATGTAGGTCTTCAAAGGAAATAGCCTCTTTGTGTGGCTTGGCTTCACTTACAGCCAGAGTCTAATGTATGTCTTCAAAGGAAATAGCCTCTTTGTGTGGCTTGGCTTCACTTGTAGCCAGAGTCTAATGTAGGTCTTCAAAGGAAATAGCCTCTTTGTGTGGCTTGGCTTCACTTGTAGTCAGAGTCTAATGTAGGTCTTCAAAGGAAATAGCCTCTTTGTGTGGCCTGGCTTCACTTGTAGCCAGGATCTAATGTAGGTCTTCGAAGGGAATGGTTGCGTGTGTGAGGGAGTGTATGCGCGGGGCATCTCCTCCAGTGTTCTTCTGAAACCTTTTGTGTATAAATTAGGGCACCTTGTTAATTATAATAAATGAAGGGTAAATGTAAACTTATGTTTTTTTAATCTCCTAAATATCCCATGCCTGCTTAGTTTTGTGCAGCAGGTTTCCGGTATATCTCGTGTACCACTGAGTTACGTTCCCCAGTGTTTATGCCGGGTTAACTAAATTTAATATTTTAACTGCAAACCTTTCGGCCTCACCCCGGTGTATAAAACTATACACACATACATATAGGGTGGATTATTGTAGCTAAGACTGTACAATATCTCCAAAACTAAGCGTTGTAGAAAGGAATGTTTTTAATTAAAGTTGCTTGATATAATGGGGGAAAGTAAATGCCATTAGTCGATTTTGTTTGGAGGAGGTTATGATGGTCATTTTATGGCCACTTTAATTTCTTTAAATGGGAACCTACAATTATGATCAATTTAAATTGACCCTAAGATGACCATCACAACGTCTTCCAAATAAAACACGACTAATGGCATTTACTTTCCCGCATAATATCAAGCAACTTTTATTCAAGACATTTCATTCTACAACGCTTAGTTTTGGTGGTATTGTACAGTCTCCTTAAATGGTCCACCTTGTATGCATATGTTAAAAGTTAAATCCTCAGTGAAGCTGTCCAGGACGTCCTCCAGCTATAAATATGGCAGTACCCATTTCAAAAACTGCTTCTGAACATTGTACTTAACTTCACTAACGGGTGTCGTCTAGTGAGTGGGGAAAAATGGCAGCATGCTAGAATGTGAAGGTGAAAGACTTAGAGCCGGATGGATAAAATTGCTACACTGATATGCAATTGTAAACAAGTCACAAGTATTTCAAACGAATATTTTCTTCAGGAATTTACAATCATTAATCTAGTCTCAAAATGGTTTAGTTCGGTCAGTTTGTGCTTGCTTTGTTCGTTTACATTTGGAACATAAAATGCATTAATTTCTTCCATCAATAGATATGAATTACACAAACTATTTACATTTTAAGAATAATAGTTTGTTTTGAACGGAGTTATAAACGCTCAATTTACTCATCATTTACAAATTTCTACGCTTTAACCTTGGCTGTGCTGTTATCTCTGAACGATAAATAGAACAGTTAGAATGAATGTTTAATGTCTGAAACCATCATTCTTTGTTTATAAAAGTTCCTTTCTTTAAGCATGTGCGCCCCCAAAATACCTTAGAAGATTATCCCGAAAACCGAGCTCTAAAAGGACGGTATGAATAAGACTTCGAAGCATTGCCCCCTTAGGAACAAGAAAGAAATGTGCACTTCGTGACATTATATCTGGTCACTTGTAAATATTAGTAATATTAACTGATAACAACAATGACTAATAGTTCTAATAATAGTAATAATAATAATAATAATAATAATAATAATAATAATAATAATATTTAATCCTCCTATATCAAAACATGAAAGATAATATCCATATTCATACTGGTATTCTTGTAATTTTAATGTAAGATGTTTTCGAGTATGTGTGTTATAAGTTGCGTTGGAGCTGTGGGATACCACTAAAGAGCAGAAAAGTTACATTTCAGTGTGAGGGTGTAGGCAACCAGGCCTTGGGTGAAAAATACTGAATAGAATTGTCCTTGAGGTATTGTGCATGAAGTTTAGGGAGAAAGCTAGGAACTTTTCAGTGCAACTGATAGCAGTCAACAGAGAAAACGTTGCAATGAACAATATTTTTAAAGGGAGTCACGTGCTCAGTAACAGCAAATGGTAGCGTAAGAATTATATTTAAAGGTTTTCAAACAGAAACCAAACAGCCAGTGAAATTTAATGGTACAGATTTTTTAAATATTCAAGTTGTTTAAAGTAACTGATAGCGTACCCAAGCCAAAATTATTTTGTGGGTGATAGCTGAGATATGCAGATCACAGTAGCTGACGCTCTGTAAACGGGAGTGATAATTACCGGATAAAATGTGGACTGCACAGTAATTATAACAGAATTGTGTAGTTCTTATTCATACGAGTGCGCAGACACTAAATGTAGGAATTAGTTTATTATCTATATTAGGCAAGATATACACTGGTATATTAGCTAGAAGATTATACGAGTGGGTAGAGAGGGAAGATAAGTTATCAGAATACCAAGCAGGTTTTAGGAGAGGAAAAAGAACAATAGATAACATAATGATAATTCAAACTATAGTAAACAAATATTTAAGAAATAAAAGGGGTAGGGTATGCATATTTTTTGCAGACTTCGAGAAGGCTTTTGATACTATAAACAGAGAGGCTTTGGCATATAAATTGAGGAACAAAGGAGTCAGCACTGCATTCATCGAGGGGGTACAAAAATTGTATGAAGGAATTAAATTTTGTGTAAAATGTGGAAGAAATAGTACTACTGATTATATACAGCAAAATTTAGGTCTGAGGCAAGGTTGTAAACTCAGTCCAATATTATTTAACTTATTTATAGATGATATTTTAGATAGAATAATGAAAAGTAATAAACACTGCCTAGTCATAGGGAAAAAGGAAATACCAGGGTTACTATTTGCAGATGATCTAGTAGCTGGGGCAGTAACAGTGATAGGGTTGCAACATGCTATTAATGAAATTGCAAAATTTAGTATGGAATGGGGGCTAAAGGTGAATACAAAAATGTCCAAGATAATAGTGTTCAAGAAAGGATCAAAATTAAAAAGAGAGGAAAGATGGTATATAAATGGAGAGCAAATAGAGGTGGTAAAAGAATTTGATTACTTGGGCATTAGAGTCTCAAGCAACGGGAAGTGGGAAGCACAAGCTAAATATGCACAATTGAAAGGAAAGCTAGCGATGAAAGCTGTTAGAGTTTGCTTGTGCAAAACACCCACGCTAACAATGAACTGGTTGGAAAGGCTATATGAAGCTGTAGTAGAGTCAAAAATGTTATATGGAATAGAAATATGGGGGGTGGCAAAGGGATGGATTAAGATTGATATAGTCCATAGAATGTTTTGTAAAGAAGTTTTGGGTTTACCCAAGAGTTGACCAAGGGGTGTGGCACTGGCAGAGCTAGGAAGGGTAGGGAGAAAAGGTATAATAGTGGAAAGAATATTGAAGTATTGGTATAGATGTTTAAATTTAGAAGATAATAATATATTAAAAGAATGTATACAGTTTCAAAAAGCTGTCTTAGGAGAAGAGTGTTGGTTAGGGGAGATGGGAAATGTCCTAAAAGAAATTGGCATGAGGAATATTTTCCTATTAGATAAATATAATAATAGTGGGTTTTGGAAAGAAGTGAGATTGAGGGTGGAAGATATCGAGAAACAAGAGATATGGGCTAGTTTTGAGGATAAAAGGTCATTGATCTTGTATAAATCAGTTAAAAGAGATTGGGGAAGGGAGAAGTATGTAGATATATGTAATCAATTTGGTAGAATAGGTCTTGCGTGGATGCGCACAGGAGTAATATTTTTAAAAAGGAATGGATATAATGGCTCGGGGAGATGTATTATGTGTGATGAATCGGGTAGTATTTTTCATTGTCTAATAGAATGTGATAAGGTTAAAAGGTGGAGAGAGGTTATATGGAATAAAAAATGGGACAAGTTAAACAAAGAAGCAGTAGCATTAAGAATGTTGGGAAGCACAAAAGTAGAAATAATTAAAATGATGGGGACATTTTTAGGCAACACAAGGGATAAGTGGATAAGGAGCTTAAGAAAGGTACAGCTGAACGAGCATAGTTTGTAAAGTGGAGAGATGGTATAGTAGCTTTATCCCATATATACAGCCTAGGGGCTAAATATGGGGGAGCTAGAAAACTGGTGCACTAGACATAAGTTTTAGATGTAAGCTTTATTTGTATTATTGTAATAATGATGAAATAAATATTACATTACATTACATTACACTAAATGTATGTAATTGTGATAAATAGGGAACTTGCTGCGTGTGAACTTAGAAAGTTTCTCTGTTAACTACTACGCCATATACACTTATAATATAAAACCACTTCAGCGAACGAGTTAAATAAGCATATATATCTACAACAGTGCTAAATGTTAAAAAATGACAATGCGTGCATTAAAGTAAGAGCATTATTCAGTAACTCTTGTGTTTTATATGTTGTTACTCATAATGATCTTCCTTACCCGTCATCACACCTGATAAGTTATGCGTGCTCTACCACATTAAAATTGAATTAGTCGAGGCAAGAAAGAACCAGAAAAATAACAAAGTAATTGGGTAACATGAACACAACGAGATATGCGCCAAAGATAACAATATCTAACAACAAAGACGTCGCAACTTATTGAAAATAATGATTCCACATACAAAAATATTTGAAGCCTTAAATGCAATTGAAAGTTTCAGAATTCCATCATCTGGACTAGAATTGGTGCAGTCGCGGATTGCTTCTTTCCATTTCATTTCTGAAAAGTCAGGATTCTCATGCTGGAGTGAAAGCGTCTCTCGGCACTTTTTGTTGAAGGAATGGTTTAATTGCTATTCTCGGATACTGGTCGATTTATAAATTCAGTTTATCAAAAAATGGAAATACACTCAAGATTAATTGTTTTCCATTTATGTTTTGTGCCAGGTAATAAATATGTTATTAGTTCAGAATCAGAATTTCTAATCTCAAATAACATGCAAGGATCTCTACGATTATGTCACTACACCTTATACAGGCGAAGAGAATTATAAGGATCTTATCAGATTTAGAATCTTACAGATTGCGGGAAAATAACGAAGGCAGTGGCTATGAGTAACTTTATATCTTTTAATTGCCTTATTTGTAACTTTTGTGGACATCTCTAAGATTAACAATATTAAATCTAGAACAGTGTATAGTTATATTCTTGTACTTACGAAGGAATTAAAATGTCAATGCGGTTAAAACCTGTAGTGTCATCATTTTATAGTTTATCTTTCTGCTTGACATTTTGCTTTCTCTAACGTCTTTCTTTAGCGCTAAAAGAGGTACCTTTTGCATTTCATCCACAATTTCGATATAGAGATTACACTGGAAATACGTGTTTGGAGGCCCCATGAATCCAAAAAGCATTTTTAGAGACAGGCGTGGGAGTGAGAGAGAACAGCATAACTCAGAAACGAAGTTTCGGATTAATGCCACAGTATTTAAGTTCACTATCTTCCAATAATGCAGCATGAAAATTTTCAAGAAGGTCTACCTCTTCAAGCTATCTTCTGCTTGAAAGATTTCTTTTCATATTCTTTTTATTTTATCAACAATGACTCTACCGATATTGTATAAATACAACATGTTTAAGATGTTTGAATGAAAATAAACTGTATATCTGCGTATAGTGTGCAAAGTTCTATGAAATGATGTCAAACTATTTCTCCAAATGTTGATCTTGATCATAAAGCAGTCAGAAAAATTAACTTTTTAAGTTTAATGTGTAGAAGAAATACAGAAGTAAACGATAACAAGTATAGAATGTTATTCATCACACAAAGTGTTTGATATCAATACCATTTTCGGCTGAACTATGATTTACCTATTGAAATCTTTACTTATACTACATATTAACCTTTGCTGAAATAGTTACCTTATACCCTCAATGTTTATTTTACTACTATATAATAAAAGTTTTCTTTTACTGGATCTGCATGTGAATATATTATGTGTAGTTGAACATTGGCCGCCCTCTAGTGAACTTAAAATGCTGACATTTCCAGGCTACCACTTGGTTGACAGTTATTGTAAAATAAATATGAAATATGGTGGTTCCGCAATTTTTATAAGAAATGGACTGCATGGATCTAATTTGGTTAATGTAAATAATTTACCCATTAATTCGATTTTTTAAATGTCTACTACTTTTAATCGTATTCTCAAATATTCTGCATTTCCATACATAGGGCTCCTGAGCAATGCACAGCTCAGATAAATGACTTTACTGAAGTACTTAATGATAAATTAAGTCTGGTGTTTAAAATGAAGTCTAATATTAATATTATCATGAAGGGTGATTTTAATATTGAACTTATGCTGGATTCTTATCATGCCAGTGGTCTTAAGAATATATTTATACTTACGGATTAGAGGTAACTGTTTATGATCCCGCTAGGGCTAACAGTTGTATTGATAATATGATATCCATTCATAAAGATAAATGTCAATTTGGTGTTCTTAGTACTTTCTGGTATCATAATGATCCTCATATTTTCAGCCAAAATTGACAAAATTTCTTCATACTAACAGTTTAGTGAAGTTAGGATAATTGATGAACTCAAACAACAATATCTTGTGTTCTTATTAAGCAGTACTAATTGGCTTGGAATACATACCCTTAACAATATTGTGCGCGGGTTGAAACCCGGCGAAGGGCGAAGGATTTTTTCGGGCGTAAGAATAGTTAGCATGCTTTCCTTCGGAAGGGAAAAAAGCCGGTGGTACCGTGTGCCTAAAAGGACCTCAAGCCTGATAAAAAGGCCTTGGAGCAAAATTTGCGATCTTTCATGCCCAATATAGAATGGGACACTAAGAACCATAGCAGTTAAAAGAGCGTCCATAAATAAGATTCAATTTCATTTTTAACAATATTGTTGACGAGTCAATTCCTATTTTCATATTCTTTTGAAGATCACTGACAACGCTTTTCCAATAATAGCTACTACTTCGAAAGAAAATAAACCATGCTCTAGTAAATGGTACACTCACGAACTTCGAAACTTAAAACATAAATGCATGCAGTATTACAATATTTTCAAATTTCGTGGTTGTGTTAAGTATAAAAACAAATATGATGAACTCAACAGCCATTACAAGAGGCCACTCAAGTCTACTAATTTTGTTTATTTTTCTGGACTAATAAGTACATCTAAAATAAATATAAATCCACGTGGTCACTAGTTTTCACTTTTTTTAATATTAATTCTGAATTATTTGGAACTCCCAATGTACTAACTGCTGAGGATTTAATTCCATATTTTGGTTAACAAGGTCAATTACATAATCGAGGAAATACTCAAATCTGATCTCACCTCTGTGTAATTACTTAATAATTGCCCTAAAGCTACCAGTGTGTTCAAATTTACTCATGTTAAGATTAAAGATGTTTACTCTACCATTGTGAAATTGAATATTGTAACTGTATGGATTTGTAACGGTTGAATGTCAGTATTCTAAGATAGCTGCTATTTATATTTGTGATCCTTTAGCAAATATCTTTAATTGCTGTATTAGTGCTAATTACTTTACAAAAGTATTTAAATTAGCCAAATTAATTCCTATTGAAAACAAAACAAAACTACAAATTGGTATTTAACAATTAAAGAGCTGAACCTATTTTGCCAATCCTGTCAAACGTTTATGAGAGGTTCATAAATGAACACATATGTCATTATTTTGATATTAACTTGCTACTGTCTGGCGCCAGTTTTTGTTTCAAGTAGAACGCAGTACAATTTATCCTATTACATCATTTACAATAAGGGCCTTAAATCCTCTGGAAAGTGGTAACACAGTTCACAGCCATTTTTTTACGTCTCGAAGGCTTTTAACACGACATCACATGGCACCTTAGTTGACAAATTACAGCTTTATGGTTTTAATAATGATAGCTTACTATTCATACGATATTACTTGTCTATTTGACAAGTCGGTTTATGTAAATAGTAAATTCTAGGAAATGAAATTGGTTAAGCATGGCGTTCCACAGAGATCGGTTTTAAGATCCTTGTTTCTTTTTATTTATATTAACGATGTTCTTTATAACATCCAAAATGAATGTCTTAGAACATACAAGTTTGCTGATAATATTGCTGTTAAGTTTTCTTGTAGTAATGGCAACATTCTTATTGCAACTCTTAATATAGTGACGAAGAAAATAACTATTTGGTTTGCTTCTAACAAGTTACGCTTTTTAGGAATTCACATTTGACTGGGAAATTCATTTTAATGTAGTTTATAAAATGTAACACAAGGAATTGTTCCTACTTAAAGCTTTAAAAAATTACACCTCCTCCTTGAGTCACTTAAAACAGTTTATTATGTCTATATACACAGCTACCTTGCATATGGAATATTCATGTGGGACAAACTTGCTTCTAACAATAAATTATTTCTTTTACAGAAGAGAGCTGTTAGAACAATATGTGGCGTTCCTCCTAGAACTCATTGTAAACCGCTATTTGTCAAGCTAGGTACTTTAACGTTCACATCACTTTTCATCTTAGGCTGTCTACCTTTTATTTTCTTTATCACGTACATAGTAGGTAGAGAAGGTATTGCATTCCACCCAAAAATTCTATACCGAGATTTCATAAGAAATACATATTTTGAGGCACCTTAAAACGAAAAATTTCATTTTTAGAAAACGGCCCATGTGTGTGTGTGTCTATGAACAGCATAATTAAAAAACAAAGCATTGGATAAACACCAAACTTGGTATTTAGAATCAGTACCTTCCAAAGGTGCGACTGGAAGATTTACAAGAAAATCCCTCACCCCAAACTACCATTTACATGCAACACTTTTAAAAAATTTTGATTTTCTTATAATTTGGCTGTATTGTTTTTATTAAAACACCATATATTAAAGATATTCACATGTAAAATAAAACATTTATCTTGAATTTTATGGGAATAGACTGCGAAGGGCTGTTCATTCGGAAGGAAATTTGTATAATATGTATAACTGGTAACAGTTAGCGATAGACCAAAACGCACAAAACAAAGTAGTTCTCTAAAACATAGGATTCATTTCAAATGTTACTAATTCTTCGATTTGATGGATACCTTTGTCATTCATTTTAAGTTCCGTTACTTTCAGTTGTTTCTCGCGATTGCATGGAAAAAGTAAGTCTAAGGCCAGCATATAGCGTCCACTTCTTAAATATTTGACTATTACTGTTTGCTTTGTGCCCTAACGAAATGTGTAGCATAAGTTTTTCTGCAAAGGTTTATCTCGATTAAACATTTGACTATCGCTATTTCCTTTGTATCTATAACGAATTGTGCAACGCAGGTATTTCCGGAATGGTTTATCTCCAATAAAATAAATAGATAGGAAAATAAGCTTTCGTAAGAATAGTTTGTGTACACACTAAAAACGATAGAAGGTAGAGAAGGTTATATAAATGTAATACATCAGAAATTTTTTGTATCTACTTCATTTTATTATGAACTGAACGCTTTATATTAGCTTTAAAATGCCTACTCTTTCCATGATATCGCGAGAAACAATTGAAAATCAACAGAACTTTAAAAGGATGCCTAAGTATTGAACATTTCGATTACATTAATAACGTATATCTCGGAAATGGCTCATTCCACAAAAAAGTTATTTGAAATAAATTGCCGTTTAAAGAGATCCGCGTTTCTTGTATAGTACGCTTTCGTCTACCGCTTTAAGTTTACCACTTATAACAGACTATACAAAACTTCTTCCGAATGAAGAGGACTCCACAAGCTATTCCCAGAAAATTCAGGCTATACGTTGTATTTCTTGGGCAAATATCTTTAATGTATGGTATTTCAATCAAAAACGTTGGATCCGTTTTATAGAAAATAAAACATTTAGAAAAGTCCTCCATGTAAACGGTAGTTTGAGGTGAGGGAATTCTCTAGAGAATCTTAGTGTCACATCTTTGGAAAATACTGAACTTATATACCAAGTTTCATGTTTGTTCGACTCTTCGTTTTTGTTATGCTAGTAGGGTATAAATGATGGTTCAAAATCACTTAATATGCATGAATGTCTATTCATATGCAAATGAGGTCCCCTCCCTGCCCCCCACCCCTAGCTCCTTGCGACTTCCAGGTGCAGCTGAGGGTCATAAATCTTGTTGAGTATAATGGAAGCTTGACAGTTAAGCAATTAAGGCTGTCAATTAACTGTCAAAACGAACAAAGAGGTCGTAAATTTATGGTTTTGTAACAAAAGCGAGATGTTTTTCCTACCCATTCCACATCCGGCCACTTAGCAGCTCACCATCCCCAACTCCCATTGTTTCTCGAAGACGTGCAGGAAGCCATCCATCACCGTCAAAATGAACAATGAGTATGCTGGACAAAGGAACAGGCGCTATTGTCTACAGCGCTATTGTTTACTTTTAGGTGAAGCCACCTGGCATCCTCATTCCACTAGCTTTTAACAAAAGAACAATGCTTGCCATTCAACTGTCAAAATGAACAAAGGCAATGATAAATTAGGGTCGTGGCAAAAGAGAACCTGAAGCCCGTTAACAAAGAAACAAGTTCTATTGTATTCTCTTTCTATTGTCCGGGGCAAGCCTTCTTTAGAAAGACCATTTGGCATTTCCCCTCCCACTAGCGTTTAACAAAAGAACAATGCTTGCCCTTCAGCTGTCAAAATGAACAAAGGCCATGATAAATTAGGGTCGTGACAAAAAAACCTGAAGCCCGTTAACAAATAAACAAGTTATATTGTATTCTCTTTCTTTTGTCCGGGGCAAGGTTTCTTTAGAAAGACCCCTGCGGGCGTTCCCATTCCACTGCCCTATAACAAAGCCGATCCCTTTCCATTGTTCCCACACCTGCTAGCTTAAAAAAAGAATCTAAGGAAGGCTTTATGCTCGCCTTGTCTTTGTCTGACTGTGAGAAAAGAGAGAGCCTTGAGTTCCCACGAGACAAGCATCATATAATAGCTAGACCCTAAATTCCACCCAATCCCACCCCGACTTCTTGGCAAAACCTGCCTTGCCTGAGGGCTACTTCTCTCTGCGCATGCGCTGCAACAGATTATGTCATTGGATGCAATAATCACGTTACGTGTAACATCTCCCAGCAATACCAACGCTTGAAATTGCCTGAGGGGCTCTAGGTCCTTATATAAACAAGCGTTGGTGCATAAGGAAGCCACTGCGAGTTTATTAACTTAGCGATACAGATTAATCGAAGTCAGCGCTATTGTCTTCTAGACTGCATCCATCGTCATCTATATAATGCAAGGTGAGTGAATTTTTTACATGACTAAGTGAAACACGAATCATTGCAAGAGTACCATATTGTTTATCTGAATTTTTCATTTCTTTAATAATTAACATCAGAATTGTTAAAAAATGTAGCGCTTTCATCAAGGTGTAAAATAGTTCTTTAGATACCGGCATAAACATTCATACTTAATCTCTAATAATTCTTCCTCTATTAACATTCATACGGTTTCGCTACACATTCTTCTGTAAACATTCACATGATTTCTCTTCGCATTCTTTTATTAACATTCATATGATTTTCGCTACACGTTCTTCTTGCATAAACATTCACAGGATCTTCTCAACACATTTTTCTGTGACATTTATATGATTTTCTCTACACCTTCTTCTGTAAACATTCATATGGTTTTCTCAACACGTTCCTCTATTGCCATTCGCATGATTTCTCCTCGCATTCTTCTATTAACATTCATATGATTTCACTACACGTTCTTCTGCAAACATCCATATGATATCCTCATCACATTCTTCTATTAACATTCATATGATTTTTCCCATACACTCTTCTATGATTTCTCCTAGCATTCTTCTATTAACATTCATATGATTTTCGCTGCACATTCTTCCTGCATAAACATTCACATAATATTCTCAACACATTCTTCTGTAACATTTATATGATTCTCTCTACACCTTTTTCTGTGAACATTCATATGGTTTTCTCAACACATTTCTCTATTGACATTCACATGATTTCTCCTCGCATTGTTCTATTAATATCCATACGATTTCCGCTACACATTCCTCTTTCCGTAAACCTTCATACGACTTTTTTTCACAACGCAATCTATTAACATTCATACGATTTCCTCTACTCATTTATTTCATATTACATGTCTTTCTCTACTCATTCATCTTTTATCAGTTATAAAATAACAATTGACTTTACACATTTAAACTTTTTCACAGGTAATACTGCAAACTCGATGGACGTTGCTGGAGCCGCACTCGTCAGAGGAGCGGGCTCTCGACTTAACCAATTTATGCAAGTTAATAGAGAGCCCATTAATAACATCGTGATGTACAACATGCCGACACCCCTGGTGGAGGATCAGATATCAGATGTGCCGCTGCATAGCAGTTACATTTCTAATAGTCCCCCGTCACCAATCTTATCGGGGGGTGATTATATTATTCCACCGCCACCTGGATTTGAGGATGTCACTCCCGTTACAGGGGTGAATGCAGGCAAGGGCAGCGCTTCAAACCAGTGTTGCACGTGCAATAACTGTGAATACCAAGTTACTGCAATACAGATGCTTAACGAAGTGAACGGTGAGTTTAGATATATTATTACACTTAACTTTTTTCCAGAAATATTATCTTTATCATTAATAAATGTATAACCAGAGAACAATTCAGAATTTCAATTATAGAATGAAGAATTCAATTTACTAGCACCTTTCAATTAAAAATATTCAATGTGAAGCTAATTCTGCTTTTTGCTTCTTTGTTGTAGTTCCTGAAACAACTTCATTCAGGGCTGGGGAGACGGACGAGGACTGTAGCATGCCGTCGCCTATATTTTTTCAAAACTACCTGACGCCGCCGCTTCCCGGATTTGAGGAAGTTGCACCGATGTCTGTAGGAGATCCATGGGCGATTATTCCTAGCGAGGTGTGCACAATTGTGCCTACAGGACCGTGTACCTGCAGATGCTTCGTGAATTGAATGGTGAGTTTTTTTGACTTCATTTATTCTAGATCTAACATCATTACATAAATAATTAACGTAACTTAACGCATAACTTTTCTGAATAAGTTTTTTACTCATTTTATTGATTAAAATATACAATTACGTAAATAATTAACGTAACGTTAACGCATAAATTTTCTCGATCAACCTTTTACTCATTTTTATTGGTTAAAATATACAATTACATAATAATTATCGTAATGTTAACACGTGACTTTAAGCTTTTTCTTCAATGATTTAATAAACATATATTCTCGCATATCTATTTTAACTGACATTCCAATTAATTCCACCTTGTTATTGTTATAGAACCTTCAATACTGGTCACGAACCCGGAGCCTGAGTATGCAGACAACTTAGCATCGCTCCGGGGTACCAAAGGACCTCACGAGGCTGAAGAGGAGCACGGTCAAGGAATTAATCCCCTCTCCCATCCAGGATCTTCAATGGCGCCTCCATCACCAGTTGCAGGGCCATCATGCATCGGTTGCAACCAATATGACACCTGAATCACCGCTGCTTACACTGACTCCGATAGTGACCACATTGAATACACCAACAACACCAAAAAACTAAACCCCGGTCAATTTCTGCAGGAATGCAGGCGTCTTGTATTGGGAGAGATGGCTTGTGTACTCGGGAGAAGCTCTTCTGACTTTAAAGTAAACGCATCTATCGAGATCACATACATCATACAATCTCCTGAAAAAGAGCATGCAGAAACCATCTTTTTCAATAGCAAGACAAGGCTGGGCCTTCAATCAAGAAATCTCGATGTCCTATACACTTCTATGGTCGATGAAATTCTAGAGAACATCTCAAATTTCGAAGGAGGTGCAAGCTCAAAATCTCTGCTTGCTGTCAGAGCTCTTGTTATTGGAACTAGCTTCTATGATCCGTTGAATGCATCGCAATACATAGAGTTACCCGGTGCAATCAGGGCTAGGAGAGCTGTATTAAACATAACAAACGACAATGAATACTGTTTTGCATGGTGTTTGCTCGCTGCAAAGTATCCAGCGATCCTGAATGCTACTAGAACGAGCAAATACCCTGCAGAACAGTTATTCAATGCATTTAACTACAGAGGGATAAACTTCCCTGTTAGCCTACACCAGATTCCAGACTTTGAACAGCAAAACACCGGAGTATCAGTATCAGTATATGGAGTAGAAACGGAGTGCGCAATTATACCGATATATCAAGCCAGCAGCATAAAAGATTTCAATGTTAACCTACTACTAATTGAGCAAAATGGAAGATCTCACTACTGTCTGATTAAGGATATGTCAAGGCTGACAAGGTCACAGTTCAGCAAGCATTGTAGGAAACACCGGTTATGCGAGCCCTGCCTGAAGCACTTCAATAATGAAGGTGCTTTTAAAAAGCATCAATTGAAGTGCATGCAGTGCCAGGTGCTCAAATGCCTAATCACGGTGAAGTGATTGAGTTCTCATCATACTCGAAGGGTAGTCCTGTCCTTTTTGTGGCGTATGCCGATATTGAAACCGTGCTAGCCCGAGTTCAGTCCTGTGAACCTTCGGCTAATCAGAGCTGGACTCGGGCTATCCAGCATCATGAGGCTATATCTATATCACTTAATCTCGTATGTCGCCATGACGATTCATTGTCGAGGTTTAAGCTATTCAGAGGTCCTGAGGCAATCAAGGAGTTCTTCATTGAGCTTAGGTTAATAGCCGACATGGTTATTGAGCAATATAGTTGCAATGAAGAAATGATCTTGACTGCACAGGACGTAGCTGATTTCGATAATGCTCTTCATTGCCACATATGCAAGAAGGAGTTTGAGGTAGACGACTTAAAGGTACGTGACCACTGCCATGTGACCGTTGTATTCCTGGGGGCTGCTCATAATGCATGCAATTTAAATAGACGGGTACCTAACTGTATACCAATCTTTTATCATTGCCTTAGCAATTATGACAGCCATTTCCTGATACAACACCTGGCATATGAGGATCACCCCATTTCGTGTATTTCAAATTCCTCTGAGCGATATATGTCATTCAGCAAAAAGTACAGGACTATCTTTTTCAGGTTTCTAGACAGCTTTAAGTTCTTGGACGATAAGCTATCTAGTTTAGCCTGCATGCTGAATAGTGAGGAGTTCAAGATCACAAACTCGGAGTATCCCGATCCTGAACATCAGCAGTTAGTGAGATCTAAGGGAATATTCCCTTACAGTTACGTCGAATCTGCTTCAAGACTACAAGAACCAGCACTCCCTTCCATTAAAAAAAATTGATGATGTAACTCAAGAAGAATACAATCATGCTGTCAAAGTCTGGAATACCTTCAACATTAGCAATCTGGGAGAATACAGCGACCTGTATCTGAAAACGGATACGCTCTTGTTGGTCGATGCATTCGAGAAGTTTAGGGACCTCTCTCTGGATGTATATAACTTGGACCCCTGCTGGTACTATACCCTACCAGGACTTGCATTTGGTGCAATGGTCAAGGTAACTCAGGTCAAGCTTGACCTTATCCATGATGAGGAAATGATCAAATTCTTTGAGGGAGGAATCAGGGGCGGAATGTGTCAAAGATACATATCAAAGCCAACAACATCTACCTTCCTGGACACAATCAGAAACAAAAAAGCTTATATTTAACCTATCTCGACATCAAAAATGTATATGGGGCTTCGATGGCCAGCCCCATGCCGCACAAGAACCTCAGATGGCTTTTACCCGAAGAAATTTTAAGCATAAACTTCTGTGCTGTTCCTCCTGAATCCCCAACTGGATACGTCCTGGAAGTCGACCTTGAGTACCCAGAGCACCTACATGATGAGCACAATAACCTTACTCTCTGCCCGAAAAGTGAGATACAACCTGGAGGCCAATACAAGAAACTGCAACACTAGAGAACAAAGAAAAGTATACCTTGCACTACAGAAACCTCCAGCAGTGCATTGCCTTGGGCATGAAGTTAAAGAAGATCCATAGAGTGGTTGCATATGATCAGTCAGAATGTCTGAAAACCTAAATTAATATAAATACAGAGAGACGTGCAAGGAAAACTTCCAAATTCGGTCAGAATTTATGGAAGAAAATGAACAAATCTGTATGGCAAATTTATTGAGAATGTACGCAAATACAATGACTTCCGTAGCGTTACAAGTTGGAAGCAATGCAAGAAATTGACAGCGCGACCAACTTACGTTCGGAGCATTTTATTTGCAGAAAATCTTGTAGGGATAGAACTTGCCAGAGAGGAAGTTTACATGAACAAACCCATCTACATAGGGCAAGCCATCCTAGACATATCAAAACATATCATGTACAGTTTTTATTATAATATACTGAAGCCAGGCCTAGAAGATTTAAATAGAAATTACATGGACACAGCTTCATTTATTCTGGAAACCTCAAGTGACATATGCAAATTTATCAGAGAAAATCAGGAACATTTTGACACATCAAATTATGAGACGCAAAAAAGCTACGAAATTACACCGCAAAACCAGAAAGTTATCGGCCTGTTCAAGGATGAGCTTGCAGGAATGCCTATGATAGAATATGTTGGGCTAAGGTCCAAGTTATACGCATACAGGCACGAGGACCAAACTATGATGAAAGCAAAGGGCATCAACAAGACCGGCATGCGGAGCATAAATTTTGACCACTATTTCGGCTGTCTAAATGATATAAAAACATTTTTAACAAAAGCAACAACATTTGGAAGTTTCAAACATAAAGTCTCGACCATAGAAATGAATAAGGTCACTCTCTGTGGTAGAGACGATAAGAGAAAACTCATTGAAGGCTGAGATCAGACAATTGCCTGGGGTCACTATTGTCTGCGTATGACTGACCCTTAAATATATATATGTATTTACTGTTGTAAATTTTTTTAGTTGTGTGAATGCTTTAAAATTTAGCTTTCTGTGTGTGTGTGGGCGGGTGGGGGATGTGTGTGTTTATATATGTATATGCATAAATGTAAATATTTAACTTTTATGAATTGTTAACTCTTTTCTGTTTATTAATTTATTGATTTCTTAATTTTATAAAAAATGCATGTAAAAATGCAGCATAGTGATTGAGTGCCTTTATCTTTTCATGTATGTATTATATATGCTTGTATGTATGTAATATGTATGTATATATATGAAGGGTAAACCATAAAAAATGCACATCATAATGTAGCTGTATATATATGTAATTTTTAGTTTATGAATTTTTAGTTAAACTATTTATTGATTTTAAAAATGCAAGTAAATCCAGCGATCACAAAAAAACGTTAATATTGTAAAAACATGTTTTAAATAATGAACTTCATTTATTCATTTTTGACACATCATATATAGTGAAATAAAACCACTCATTATTGTGGAATAAGAGCCTCTTTATTTTCATTATTATTTTTCTACAATAAATCCTTTCTGTAAATCCATTAGGGAATCCATACCACTTTACAAGAATCCTATTTCCCTGCCTGAGTAATACTTTCTCTACCAGAAATGTATTAGGGTACAGTGTAGATCGCAGTTCATGGCCATAAAAGGACGCCTTTATCTCATTACCGTCATTAGCTTTTAGCATGTATGTAACGGGATTGGTGTGATTCACACGAACAACTTGAAATATTTCAACACTCCAGTTAGCTTCAAAGCCCTTTTCAAAATGTCCCTTGTCCTTTGCTATCCTCACATAATCACCAACACTAAACTTTCTTGCCCCTCCCTTCTCTCTTCGATCTTGAGTGTAGTTATATACAGTCAGAAGAAGATTATTGTTCTTCACCTCTATAGGCTTCATTCGAATAGTGGAGTGGTAACTGTTGTTATATCTTGCATGGATCTGAGGTAAAAGGTCTAGCCACTTGTGTGATCCTTTTGCTAGAAATTCGCGATACATCATATTCTTTAAAGTTCTTATTAACCGTTCAACAGCAGCTGCCTTGACATGAGTATAGGTACTGTAGTGATTGATGTTATATTTTGTCATTAATTTTTTTAAAGTGTTTATTATAAAATTCTTTTCCATTATCACTCTGCATGTTCTTGGGTGGGGTTACCATTTCTTGCAGTATATCTTCCATAGTCTTTGCAACTTGAAGTCCTGTCTTGTCCATTAGCGGTCTCGCATATGCCATTTTAGAGTAGAAGTTGATTGCAATGATGGTGTACTTGAAATTCTTATTGATTTTTGCATGCGGTATCATCTCTACCAAGTCGATCTGCACCAAGTTGTGGAGCCCCTTGCTGATAATCTTTCGAGGCATGAAGTTTCTCCGGGCTGGAGCATGGAGCTCGCTTGCTATATGTTGCTTCACTGATGTCATGCTATAACCTTTGCCTCTTTTAGTTCTTGAATAATCTCTTCAATTTCTTGAGTATGATTGTTATTGCCGGCGTTTCTGGATGCCACAAGCAGCCTAAGACGGTCCACCAGATCATTAGGATCGGTCCAGTAGATGTAGTGTTACCTCGTATTAGGGTGATGTTCTTTCCACTGTAGTCCTAATCCCTTGTATTTCGTTACTAGAGGACGTATAACGCTTTTATACTTGTAGGAATTACCCGATCTCAGCTGTCCATGCTTCCTGAAGTTTCCTCGATGAACATGTATTGCTTTAACCCTCCGTCAAGCACGCGCTTTGGTAGAACGCCTATAGTCGCGCGGGGCCTACTAGACCCGCGCTATATTTTTGTTTTTATGGTTTTTATTTTTGTTTTCTTTCGTTTATTTTCCTTTGTTCCTGTTTTACCTTTGTTCAGATTAAGCGTACAAGGCTTTCATTAATAGGTATTATCCTACAACATAAAAATACAAGCTAAAATATGAGTACATATACGTTATAAATTGTATTACAGTAAGTATAAAGAAATACATTGCCATTTCCAGGTATACATATAACTTGTAATTTCAAATGTTCAGTTACTCAGAATCATCTACTATTTCACCCGTGTTTTCCCCGACTAAGCAGCTATCGCAATTAATTTTAGCATGTTTGCTCAAACACAGTGGGGGTGTTGCATTTCCCACATGCATATTTGGTTTTGCAGTTCATTTTGTCTTTGTGCAGGGTTCACATCGTTTCCTTTTTAATGTCCATAGTGGTGTATTTGACAATTTATCTACGCCGGATACTTCAGGTTTATATTTTGTCAAATGTCCTTTCAAATCATCGGATAGATTTGATGCTGTTGCTCTCCTTTGTAGCTTTTGCAACAGTAAAGCTAAAGATAGTGATTTCAAATACTCCTGCCTTATGGAATATTTATTTTGGTTTCCAAGGAAGATAACCCTAGAACTAATACCTGCAATGTTCAAGATATGGTCAAAAATTAACATGGGCCACCTTCTCGTTTTTCTGGCTACATTGTATGTAACACACAATTTATCTACTGCATCAACTCCACATTTTGTGTCGTTGTAATGCAGGATTATTTCAGGCTTTTTCTCCGCACCTTCTGATAACTGTGTGGATGAAACATGTAGACTTGAGAGCAAAACTACTGTTTTACACTTTTTCGAACATATGAAACAAGTGTTTCATTTTTTGTGAAGCCAAATATGCTTTCATGCTGTCTGCGATCTTTTGGAGAAGTGAAATTAGTGGGTAACTCTTTTTTGTTCTTTCGCACTGTACCGAAGAAAGGAAGTTGTCTTTTGCGCATTCATTCACCAGCGATACACTGGTAAACCAATTATCGACTGTTACGTTTCGTCCAGTGCCAGAGATTGGTTCAGTTAGTCTCAGCACTATAGCCTCTGCCGAGTTAGTTTGCAAATATGGTCCGTCCGGCTGCTGTCCACAATAAATCTCCATGTTAGTTGTATAAAACAGTTTTGCATCACTCAAACAGAATATCTTTATGCCATACTTGTTTGGCTTGGATGGTATATATTGTCTAGAAGCACATCGACCACGAAATGCCGGCAACTGTTCGTCGACAGTGACATTTTGTCCAAGAGTATAATGGTTCTGACAGTTGTTCAGAAACAATGTAAACATTTCTCTAACAACAGCCAATTTATCCAATCTTCGTCGCTCCAGTCTTCAGCATTTGTCATCAAAGCGAATACAGCGTATTAGAAAACTGAATCTTTTTCGGACATAGCCATTCGGAATAGAGGAATTCCAAGATCGGTTCTCCAAAACTCGTGAATATTCTGGCGTCCACCACGAAAAATTCCTGCCAGGTACGATAAGCCTAGGAAAGCTTTTATTTCTATTACATCTGTAGGTCTGCTGTCTCTTTCACAAACAAATTTGTGCTGCACACTGCTAATGTAAGTATTTGAGCTTTCAACAATCAAATCAACTATATCTTCGGTAACAAAAATGTTCCAACAATCAATTTCCGTTTTCGCATTTTAAGCTGCTCCTACCACACCAGGCAGTTTGGTCAATATATTGTGAGCCCTTGTCTCTGTTATTTTTAAAGGTGTTTCTTTCATTTTGTTCCATCTCTTCCTGTGAATAACAACAGAATGTATTGTCAATAATAACAATAAGAAAAAGAAGACTTACTATGATAAACATATGATGTTACCTGTAAAATACACAAGCTGCTTTCATCGTCTTCCTCTTCATCTTCATGGCCAGTTTCTGAATCTAAAGATCTCGTTTCGAGTTTATCTTCTGAATCAGTCATCTTATTCATATAATTTGTCATCTACGGGCAAGGCATCATCATCGCAACGTAGGCGATGTACTTCTTCCAAATCATTCGGATTTTGTAGATCGTACCTTTTACTCGTATTCATGACGAAGCAGTAACAGCTCCTTGCAATAGCAAACAAATATTGCACAACAGCTAATAAACAAAACTGTCAACAATATGTAACGGGAACAGGCGCGCGGGGCCTGGTTGACCTGTGCGACTCGTAACTGCTGATTATTCATTCCTCCAGCCAAACAAATAAACAGATTAGGTTATCGCCGCAGCAAATAATCGCGCAAGGTGTAATGTTGGATGTCCTAGTCAGGCAATTGCATAGGTGCGTTCCTTCGAATATTATAACATTTATATAATGCCAGGGGTCTCTCAGGCCCGTAGCGACTGACGGAGTGTTAAGTATTTTGCTGTATGTTTCAAGGTCATCTTCAGTGTATGCGTGCATTTCAGGTATTCTCTTGAATATGAGTTCCTTCAATCCAGGCGTGGTTTCATACGTTTCGTCCCCTATTCGAACGTTATTATTGATGAAATCAATAATCTTGTTCCCTAGCATGTAGCTGCCATCCTCATATAGTACTCCATATGATGAATCTATTTCATGTTTGTCCTTCTTTCGAACTTTATTAAGGTAGCTGTAGAGTTTCCCATCTTTCACGTCTTTCGGTGATGCCTCCTTGCTTGTAGTATTCCATTTCTGTATTGCAGGTATATCTTGAAGCGAATCTGTCAATGGTTGAAGAGCTTCACTCATCACTCTCCTGGTTTCATACTGCTGACCTTTAAGAGAACGTAACTTTTCTCTTATAGCCTTCGAGTGCATGGCTACAGATTCTTTAAGTCGTATGCACTCCCTGTCCATCTTGAAATGACGTTGAAATTAGACTTTCGCATTAATATATACCCTATTTGTTTAGCAGACTTTGGTTTATAAGAGATTTTCAGCTCAATATTTATAAAATGGCCGTCCCTTACACGATTTCAGGAGCAGTGAAGGTTAGTCTATCACCATTTGCAACTGGTGTAGGCAGAGCTCTAACAGACTTGTTATTTACTTCAATTAATGTATCAGGCCTTACAGTAGGAGCTGTTGGTGACGTCATATAGAAAGAAACTATCTCGCCGTTTACGCTTGATTTGTAATATTCAAGACCTGTTGTTAACATGTACCTCTGTGTTTTCCCTCTGAAAGGCAACGACTGCAGTGTAATTACATGTTCCCCTCTCATTTGCTCTACTAATGAATTTATGACTCTCATTTGTGTTTTAAGGGTATTGATATTATCCATTGTAGTTGTCAGATGGCCATCTATTGATTTTTTGCAGTTCGCTGTAGTTTCCATGTGTTTTCTCACTGTTTCTGTAACCGTGGTACTTATTGCACCAAGTCTGCTGTTTAAATCTTGACGTATTTCATTCTGTTTCCTTCCCACGTGAACTTTAACAACCTTTTTTGTTGATCCATCACTGTAATCGACAGGATCTGCTACTTCTATTAGCCTTCTTTTTTGAAATGAAACGTTACCGTTTGAATCGAGCGGTGGTGTTGTTGCACTTATATATTCTAATACATGCTGCGTATTTTGCACGTCATAGTCTTCTTGAGGTGGCAGCATTATTTTCAATCTTATAGCATCAAGGATAATGTTGTTTCCATCGTCGCATTTAAGGGTATTTTTATTTAGATATTCCATTAGAGCATCATGTTCCACGTCTAGCGACTTCTGGATGTGATCCCTAAGCGTAGTTTGAAGTTCGCCCATGCGCTGATATGTCGTTGTGAACTCCTGCATTCTATTTTCAGTGGAAGACGTAAGCGTATCCACGTAGCGTTTAGTGCTTACGTCGTCGTCCTCCTCAGGATCCCGAACAATGCACAGTCTCTTGTTCCTGAATGGGTAATTTCCTTTTCCATCTCTGTTTATGAAAAATTGATGTAGCGATCTTTTCACTGGAGCAGCCCTCTGTGATTCAAACCTGTCAATATGAACTATGAATGAGCAATTTCTTTATTAACAACTTTAATATATACATAGAATTCGCATCTATATCGACCGTCATTCATCGGAAATTCGAGAACTATTACCATAAAGGGTCTTCCTTCTGTAGAGCTCTCCCAAACACCTTTGCACAAATCTTTAAATTCAGTATACGTCATATCTGTGTTTACGTAATCTTCATATATATGCTTCAAGTTTAAATTATCTTGCCTGAAGGGTATAATCATGCTCGCATTATCTCTAATTAAATGCTTTGGGACTTTGGCATAGGATTGTGCTAGATATATAGAATCCACATTTCGAGGTCTGCCCATACTGTAAAAGGATGCAATCTTGTCTTGCTTTTCAGTGATGACGTCATCAAATATAAAGATTTAATTTTCTTTAATTTCTGATGGGTGCAAGACGCTTTCACCGTCTTCATGAGTATACACACCTATAACCTGAATGTTTTCAAGCAGCTTAACGATATATTGATACTTTGGCTGGTATAGTGACTTTGAATAAATGTACACATTTTCAAAGCGTAGTCCATTCTCGTGAAGTATCATATTGAGTAATACATTTGTTTTTCCAGCACTGGAGCTACCTAGAATTAGCGCTCTATCATTGCCTGGAAACAGCTTCCCGTGACGATCGCGTCTAAAGTCACTTTCAAAGTCTAGCATCTGGATAGGCAGCGAGCAATCTTGCTTCACCAACTCCATCGTAGTAACTAAAACAAAATAAATCATCCTTAATGTATATATGCTAATGAATGTTAGCAATGGCAGAGTATAAAGGAACTATGTGCCAATAAAATCGATTAGTGTACCATGAGTGCCTAGGGGGTTAAGGTCGCAAGAGGCTCTGGTTTTATTTAACTCTCTCATTAACCTGCTGCCATTTGAAGCACATTTGCCTGGTTACAGATACTGTGGACCTGGGAAAAAGCTAGAAAAAAATTAAAGAGAGGAGACCCCGGAATCAAACCTTTAGACGAAGCGTGCAAGCTTCACGACATTGCCTACGCTCAGCATAAGGACTCTGCTTCCAGAAAAGTTGCCAATAAAATCTTGGCTGAAAAGGCCTGCAAAAGAGTGCAATCATCTGATGCTACATTAGGGAAAATTTGGCAGCCCGACTAGTAACAACCATTATGAAGGGTAAGGTAGCTGTTGGTGCGGGATCCAGGAAGAAGAAACCACGAGGATTTCTACCACTCATACCAATTATTGCAGCCCTAGGAGCCGCCGCTGGAGGCGCTGCACAAATAGCCTCCGCTGTAAATAAGAAAAAGCCTGCGGATAAACAACTTGCTGAAATTATGAGACATAACAAAGAAATTGAAGCAAGAGGGAAAGGCCTACGAGTGAAGAAGAAGAATAAGAAGAAGAATAAGGTGCGGAACACCGAAAGGAAGAGGAGGCAGAGCAAGAAAAGGAAATCAAGAAACTCCGGCAGAGAACTATACTTGTCCCGGTAAAAGCATTGAGTAACATAGACCTCGACTTGTATGCCCGACGTTTAAGGATTCCTCATTTTAGGGGTGTATACATGATCGATCAGCTACCCTCAAGACCTCATTACAGAGAGAGAATTATTGTTAATCTCGATACTTCAGAGAATGAAGGCACTCCTTGGGTTACTATAAAGAAGGATGGCAACGTGTCATTTTATTTCGACAGCTTTGGAAACCTGAAGCCTCTAAAAGAGATAAAAAGGTACTTCATAGGTGTTTAAGGTACTGTATAACACTAAGATGTTTCAGACTTTCAGCTCAGTCATCTGCGGGCACTTGTGCTTGCAATTTCTATCGCAGAGTTACATTATTGCTGTCAGTGGCAACGAGTCTGTGCTTACTACATACCTGAAACCTCCTCTTCAGCTAGATCCAAAAGATCATTATGAGATTGCTCTACTAAATATTGAAACCTTCTATTCCATTCCCAATATTGATAGGAGTAATAATCGATTTCGTTACATGCACAATGATGAAATTAAGATCATTCATATACCTGATGGAGCTTATGAGATTACTGACATTAATGAATACATCAAAGATAAGCTAGGTGTGGATGAAATTGTCTTCTTTATTAGACCTTATAATAACACAACGAAGGCTGAAATTAAATGTTCTTTCACTATTGATTTTTCCGGTGATCGATCTTATAGGCTTGCTATTGGGCTTCAGAGTTAAAGTTATTCCAGCTAATAAGCTGTTCGAATCTGATTTCCTGGTGAATATATCTAAGGTGAGTATCATATGAATCGAGTGCGGTATTGCAACAGGCTCTTTCGTCGACGGTAAAAGCGGACACTCTATCTACGAGTTTTTCCCTTCTGTTCCGCCTGAGTATCATATTTCTCAAGAGCCGTCAAATCCAATTTACGTCCCAGTTATAAAAACCAATGCTATAGAGCAAATCAGTCCTCGTGTAGTGGACCAAAGCGGTAATATCATTGACTTTAGAAACGAAGATATAAGCATAAGGCTTCACATCCGCTGCAATGCCAATAGATTTTAGAAGAAGTCAACGACGTCAAGGATATAATAAGGGAGTGATTGGTCGCACACATCATACTCTACCCTTGACACCCGGCAGGTTAACATCACGCAATCGACACTTCCTCCAGGTATTGGGCTTCAGACTCCTATAATCATGGACACATTCACTGTTACCTGTGCTCCGAGATTCGACGACAAGTTCAATAAAGAAGAGGAACATGTGTTTTGACCATATAATACATCGGCTCTGGACGCTAATGCTGAAATTAAAATCCCTTGCCAAGTTGAGGATTTATATACTTTACCTAATCGAAGTTATCTATACATCGAGGGGAGTATTACTAAACCTAATGGAATAGCTACTTCTGCAAAGCTTACCAATAACGCTATTGCATTCATGTTTGAGGAGATTCGACTGGATATGAATGGCTCAACTATTGATCGAACCAGGAACCCCGAATTCGCATCAACTTTACGCAACTATGCTGCTCTCAACCCTATGGAATCTATCGATTGCTGAATGCCGGATGGCGCTATCCAGGAGAAGACATGGACATTGTGAATGCAGTAAATGGAGCCTTCAATGCCATAGTACCGCTTTCGATGCTTCTTGGATTTGCTGACGACCACAAGGAACTCATACTCAATAGCAAGTTTGAGCTGGTGCTGATTGGATCCAAGAACTCTAAAAACTGTATTATAGCGCCTGAGGGTGCAGAGAATGCAAGCGTTAAACTTGCACGAATCGAGTGGAGAATGCCAGTGATACGACTTTCTGATGCTGAAAAGGTTGAAATTCTCAAAATTGTCAAGTCGGAAAAGGCGCTGTATCTCCCATTTAGGACCATGGATCTGCATACTCAGCCTGCTGTGCCACAAACTAAATCATTCACCTGGAATGTCGCCACCACATCAAAAATGGAGAAGCCGAGATTTGTCATTTTGGGTGCTCAAACTTTAAGATCGAGTAATGCATCTAAAGACGGTTCTCTTTTTGATCATTGTAACATAACTAATTTGAGACTTTATCTTAATAGCGAATGTTATCCCTATCATGACATGAGTTTGGACTTTGGAAACGCGCGATTTCCATTCATTGTATGACATGTGCTCAAAGTTTCAAAACTCTTATTATGAAAAGGAGAATTATCCTTTATTGAAGAGAAAAGATTTTCTTAAATTTGCTCCTATGTTTGTTATGGATTGCTCACATCAACCAGAGGAAGTTGTAAATAGTGCTGTTAACATTAGAATAGAAATTCAAGCTAGTGTAAACATTCCTGCACAGACCACATTGTATTGTTTGAAAATTCACGATAAAATATTTACATACAAGCCTCTGACTCATGTGATGCAGCTTTTATTTTAAACTAATCATTGTAAGGATTTGCTTTTTCATTAGAAATGTAAGGATCTTTAATGAATAAAAACACTATGTAAAAGTATACTTTCATTCTTTTTATTGTTATTTTTACTTTCTCTAGTACGTATAGTAAGTAGGGGAAGTATTGCATTCCACTTAAAAATTCGATACCAAGATTTCGCCGGAAATATATGTTTTGAGACCCACTGAATCCAAAAAAAAGCATTTTTGGAAACATGTCCCTTGTGTGTGTCTGTGTGTGTGTGTGTGTGTGTCTGTGAACAGCATAACTCAAAAACGAACAGTCGGATAAACACCAAACTTGGTATTTAGGTTCAGTATCTTCCAGAGATGCGACGCGAAGGTTTTCAAGAAAATCCCCCCAACCCAGACTACCCTTTACATGGAAGAGTTTTCGAAAATTTTAATTTTCTCAAAAATGGCTCTAATGATTTTGATGAAAATATCATATGTTTAAGATAATGTCATGACAAATGAAATGTTTATCTCAAATTTTCTGGGAATGTCTCCAAAAGTATTCTTCATTGTGAACGACTTTTGCATAACTGGTAAACCGTAAGAGATAGACAGAATTTTACTGCACAAAAATGTAGATCGCGTTAAAATACACAACTTATGTCATATATATTTCTTTTGTTGAGTGAACCGTTTTCGAGATATTGCTTGTTATTTCCTTAAATATTTCAATACTTATACTTTTTCTCAAATTCGTTATTCATTTTCTTTATGTCCTGGACATGCAAAGAGAATGAAATGCGCCACATAGCAACCAGCGTTAAAATATTTTACTATCGCTTATAACCTACCATATTCCCCTTGCATCTACAAGAAAATTACCAATAAGATTGACATCTCGATATCTCGATTAACATGAAGCATATGGAGAATAGGCGTTTGTAAAAATAGATTGTACAAGAGTAGAGAAGGTCATGTGAGTGTAACACATCAGATTTTTTATCCTGCATTTCCATCACTTTCTTCCTCCAACTCCTCGTTCCGAATAATGGCACTACATTTGAGACAGGCAGGTTACCTAATGGTAATCTATAAACGATTCAAGTCTTTTTAGCCTTCAAATTTCATCTCTATTTAAAAATATTTCACAATCATTTAAATTAGTGTTCAAAACTTTTATTTCTGTCTCTTGCATATAAGCAACAATATTATAAGAGAAAACAATATTTTCACAATATTCCACACGCGTATACTTTCTCGATTGGAGGAATGCACTGAATGTAGGAAGACTCTCTCGAATTATCTCCCAGGCTTGAATTGTCATGTATACAAATTTGGCTGTGTTTTTCGCTAAAAGCACTGGAATATCGTAGAAGGATCTTATCTTAATGCTGTGCCTTTCCGAGATGTAGTCGTCTCGGCGCCAGTTTCTTACCGGCATGTTTCTTGGGTGTCTCGATGTTGCTTATTCTATCCTCCAATAGCGTCAGCCTCCGTTGCAGGTCTGCAAAGCTGTTCCTTTTCTTCTTCCCCTTATTGCACCGCCTGAAACATTACACAATGAAGGTCTTAGAAAAGTGCTTGCGTGAAGTGAAGGTATCCTGAAAGAATTACTTTTTGTTAGACCGAAAAGGAATGAAACAATGATTTTTATATATGTGAAAATACTCACGTCAATGTTTTCCCGAGTTCTGCCGGCTTTTCAGGGGGAGGCTCAGAGGTCGTCAGTGTTAGATCCCCAGCCTGCTGTGAATTGGACCCCTTCTGTTCCTCATCTATATGATTAGCATACTGATGTGCAATGGGATAATCCACTATATCTTCCGGTTCTTTATCATCAGAATCTACTTCGGTTTTAGGCGCTGGTGTCGTCATTTGAATTCTACAAAAAGCCTTTATAATTTCCAGTGTTATTCGTATACAACTGCTCTTGTACTATAGTACCATTAAACCAAATACTAATGTATCTTAGCATCACATACAATTAATGTTTACATTAATGATCTCTGAAGTTACATATATGACGACAGCAATGTACAATAATGATACATATTTAAAGAGCTACTTACTTTAAATTTCTCTCCCTGAAGAGGAATACACTGCAGCTCTCATTGCATGGAAAGTATGACGCCATCTTGTCGTGTACCTCAGGTTTTGCACACAGTACAGAGTGAGTATACCCATTGTTGTACTCTAAATGCCACAGAGAGCTGTGATTTGAAATGAGGCTGACCATCTCACCGTCACTTTCTGTATCAGTTTCCCTGGAAAGAAAGAAAATAAAATAGAATGAGCCGTTTTATTTTCACTCTTCTTTAGAGAACAATAGCACACTTTTTTAGAGATGGCATTCAAGAATAAAAATCTATACTTACATCATGCTTCTTTTGTAGACCGGGCAGTCTTCTGTGCATATGCCTCGAGAAGTCATCTGGTCATGATAGGAAGGCATGTTACACACTATAGAATGCATGATACCATTACACGACTCTTTATGATAATATGTATGATGGTATGATTCTTCTCCGCATTAACTCCAAAAATCGTCCATTGTATTATCGACTCGATTACACCTCGAATAATATTCAGAGCAGTGCGAGAAGAGGCTCCTTATATACAGCGGATAGAAAAACCGGTTCTTCTATCACATGTAATGGCATGCAGAGAGGATCGGTGGGGGAAGCGATCTGTAGGGAATGGGGGATGAATGTGTTTTTCTATGCAAGAGAATCGATGATTCAGTGAGGGGGAATGAAAACTTTTATTATAGAGGCAATGCACGTAAAGGTTTTTGATATCTCTGTTTGAAGGAGATAATTGCTATGTTACAGAAGTGTGTATAAGTGTGTGCGTGCACCAATATATGTGTGTTGATGTATGCGCATGTGCTCGTGTATATGTGAGAACCTGGATGTGTACAATCCGTGGAGAAATAAAGAGATAGAAAGATTGAAAGAGGAAAAAGGAAAAAAGAGAGAGAGAGCAGAAGAAAGAAAATAAAGAATCGTGTCTAGGCGTCGGAATATCTAAGTATACGCAGGGGTTTAATATAAATAATTATATTTGTTAAATACATACATTTTAATCCGCCCGTGCATGCTTCAATAATGTAGTATTTATTAAGCATTAGAGTTCCCTAGTAAGACTCGAACTAGGGACCTCTGGGTTCCTAACAATACCTTTCATTAAAACATCGTAATGATGTTTAAAATTAAATTATATTTGTTAAATGCATTTTAATCTGGCCGCGCATAGTTTAATAGTCATTACGCATTAGAGTTTCCGGGTAAGATTCGAGCTAGGACCTCTGAACAGTCTTTAATCAGGGTAAAGCTATAATAATGTTTTACCCTAGCAAAGTATCAATTTGGACGATTTTGTTTAATATAAATAATTATAATTGTTAAATGTATTTTAATCTGACAGCACATACTCCCATAGTTTAATATTTATTAAGCATTAGAGTTTCGCTGGGTGAGATTCGAGCTAGGACCCTCTGAACACCCTTTCATTAATTAGGGTAATGATATATAAAAAATTAAATTATATTTGTTAAATAGATTTAATCTGACCTTGCATAATTTAATAGTTATTACGCATTAGCTTCGCTGTGTATGATTCGATCTAGGGCCCTCTGAACACCCTTTTATTAATTAGGGTAATGATATAATAATGTCAATCATCAATTTCTCATTAGCAATAAACGTTTCATTGTAGTAAGAATCGAACAGCAATCTATGGATATTCAAGTGTACTCAGAGGTTTAATGCATGTAATGAAATATATATTAAGCGCTTTTTCAGAGTCGCTGCTTGAAATGAGCCAAACAGAATACTTGTTAACTATGCTCATATATATTCGTAGGATCTCGTAAAGCATCGGAGAGAACAGCCCCTCAAGGCAAAAACCATGATGGCTGACTCTGACGTTGTTGAAGTTTGTCTCTCTCTTTCACGCGAACAAAGACAGGGCGAGCATAAAGTCTCTCTCAGATTCTTTTGTTAAGCTAGCAGGTGTTCGAACAATGGAAAGGGACCGGCTTTGTAATAGGTTGTGGAATGAGAAATGCCAGATGTCTTTCTAAAGAAACCTTGCCTGGACAATAGAAAGAGAATATAATAGAACTTGTTTCTTTGTTAACGGGCTTCAGGTTCTCTTTTGTCACGACCCTAATTTATCATTGCCTTTGTTCATTTTGACAGTTGAAGGGCAAGCATTGTTCTTTTGTTAAACGCTAGTGGGAGGGGAAATGCCAAGTGCTATTTCTAAAGTAGCCTTGAACCGGACAATAGAAAGGGACACAATAGAATCTCTTACTTTGTCCTGCATCCTCTTTGTTCATTTTGACAGTGATATATGGCTTCCTGCACGTTTTCGAGAAACAATGGGAGTGGCGGTGGGTAACTGCCACAGTGCAGAAGTGGTCGGATGTGGAATGGGTAGGAAAAACATCTCGCTTTTGTTACAAAACTATAAATTTACGACCCCCTCTGTTCGTTTTGACAGTTGATTGACAGCCTTAATTGCTTAACTGTCAAGTTTCCATTATACTCAACAAGATTTATGACCCTCAGTTGCACCTGGAAGTCGCAAGGAGCTATGGGAGGAGGGAGAGGAGGGGAGGGGACGTCATTTGCATATGAATAGACATTCCTGCATAATAAGTGTTTATGAACCATCATTTATACCCTACTTATGCTGTTCACAGACACACACACAGAGATCGACACATACACGGGCATTTTTTTAATTTTTTTTTATTCAGGGGCCTCAAAATATATATTTCCGGTGAAATCTCGGTATTTTATTCCTGGGTGAAATAAAAAAAAATAAATTGAATTGTATTTAAGGGCGCTGTTTAGCTGCTGTGGTCCTTAGCGTCCCATTCTACATTGGGCGTGAAAGACCAGAAATTTTGCTCAGCAGCTTCTTTATCACGCTTGAGGTTCTTTTACGTGCCCTAAGTCTATGAATGGGACCATCGGTTTTACTTCCCTTCCGAAGGAAGGCATGCTAAGAATTTTTACGCTCGAAAAAAATCCATCGACCTCCGCCGGGTTTGAACCCGCGACTTCGGCAATAGAGCCTAACATGAAAACCCCTACACCACGAAGGACGAGTTGGGGGGGTGCAATACCTTCTCTACCTACTTTGTACAAAACAGTAGTTTGCATACCCACTCATAAGCGATAGAGGGTAGGGAATGTCACGTGATAGTAACGTATCAGCTTTTTATTTAGAAGAATATTAGGAACTACTCTTTATGTAACTTGATATAGAGTCATTCTACACGTACGAGAACAAATATTTATGTACATAGGGGTATATATTCTAAGGCTATAAATAGATTGTAGATTGTATGACTTCTGTACAATAGCTTACCAGATAGCATAAGGTATCTCTTGCTACCTGTGTTTAAAAGAATAGTTAGATTAACACTGATGTCAAATCCTTTATATGATTTCCCAGATCTAGATGAGTTCTATGGCTGGAAATACTAAGGTTTTAAATTATAGGATGTTCTATGTAATGATGTTGCTGTATAATTGTTATATCCTGGCAATAAATATTAATGGTTTAAAATAACTAAACTACTTTCTCAGCATTTCAGACTTCCAAATATGTATTTCAGACAAACAAATCTCTTGCAAAACTGTGTAATCCCATTGCTTGTCCATGTTGTGTATCTTCGTTAGTCTGAACGTGTGAAAAGTCTCTATAATTTCAACAATTGCCTAAAGAAACGTTTTTTAGTTATGTTAAAATGGTGCACCCTGAGTAAAACAAAAGAAAATAAGAGTGAGTAAGATAACAAATTCGAAAACATCGCAAGCGTTCACTGACGCTGTGTTCCCAATACAAGATTTAATGTCATGCTTTATTTTTGTTTTCAAGATATGCGACTATGAGGGAATTCACAAATAATTTTTGGTTTTGCCTATGATAGCTGAAAGGTCAATCGTACTTGAAAGGAAATTATAACTACCTACTCGCTATTTTTCAACTATTTTTTGCAGTTGAAACTATTCTTTGATATATCATAATCTCTACAAATATAGAGCGGAAAGTGTGTATCTGTGCTGGGGTGTCCAAAGTGCACAGAATATATGTAACGGACATTATAGAAACTTGAAATCCTATAGGTTTCTGAAACTTTCAACGTAGACACCATAAAAACCCAGGAGGTTATATTTCTTTCATTTGCAGGAGTACCTTTAGGGGATTGAAACATAGCAAAATCCCGACTGAGATACATTGGATAAGGTCATATACAACATGTTATTTCATGTTGGTAATCAAATTGAATCCAAATTTAGCATGCGATTACTCCGTTCATCAGACTTAAAATGTGTTTCTTTTAAAAAGTCGTTAGAAACCACTCTTACACCATATATTCAGTCGCTTATATACAGAACTAATCCGGTTGTTCTGCCGGGTCCCATGTTATGCACTTGAGGTTAGGACTCACTGAACATTACAGGCCATGTCACAACTTTCAAAAACTACCACTACTCATATTTTCAACCCCTAACGTTCAAATCTGCACTATTTGAGCAATCTCGATAAAAGTTTGAACACTTTCTCTTTAGGTGTCAGCGAAAATTATAGGCTACTCACAGGGTTCAAAAACTACCTCTACTCTATTTTCAACACCTTACTAGCAGATTTTTACTATGTGACTTCTATGGATAGAACTTTATTCACTAATAATCAGGACCTACATTCTGATGACATGTCATCTTTTAATCGTTACGTCACAGACATTGCCAACGTGTACATAAACCCTTATCATCGGACCCAGATTATGCAAATGCATACTTATTAGGTAATGTTTTATAATTTTGTGCCATTTTCTACATTCATCATTCGCTGTGAATTTTATATAATCTGAGAGCTCAAAAGGGTTAATGCTACGGTTTCGTAAGGCCTTCTTGAAAGACAACTTTCTTAATTTCCTCTTCAGATTATTCAAACAAGAATATGAAAGAAATGCATGTTTTAAATAATTTGTGAATTATCTCTTCATTATTCTTATCCTTACTCTTTCTACTTGTATAACGTGTTTACCCATGCATAAATTAATTTATAACTTTTTACACTAATTTTATCAACTTAAATAAATCCCAGCTTGGGTCACTTTTCTGGGCCTTGCAAATTATAGCTACATTAATCTTACAATTTCCAAATATTAACTGTTCCAAAAATTTCAACCCTTAATGTAGAAGTAGGCACCGTTTAGGCTACCTGGACGAACCACTGTACAATTATACTATAGGTCCTTGAACCTGAAAAAATCACAGGTTACCTTGTATCTTCCAAAACTAAGTCAACCTTACTTTTTAATCAATTAAACACTAAATTTACCAATAGTTATTCTGATTTTCAACACCTTATGTATAAAACTGCAACGATTGGCCAATCCACATAAATTTATGTACTTATAAATCAGGACTATAAGAAAATCACCTTAATCAGCTTATCCATATTCAAATTTTTAACCACAGTAGATCATAGATGTTCCTTCAAGAACAAAGAGATACCGACAACCGATAAGATGTAATCGATATCTTTTTTTATATGGTGCCGCCTCCCGCCGCCTCCCTTTGAGGTCTTAGGTACCGCCTGGTCTCGTGTCGCTAGGCCCCGCCCCCTGTCTCTTTGTCTTCATACCTATTGCCGACCGTGTCTGTGCCGACAGGTCCTACCCCCCTCTCCCATGGTGTCTGGTCGCGTGCCGTAGCGTCCTGTCTTGAGGTGTGCGGTAGGGAATGGTTTTCTCGATGCCTGCCGCCCCTCGGCAAATCAATTAGGTAATGTTCGTCAAACATTATTGTAAAAAAGAATTGGCATTTTATGACCACTAATGCCCGCGCATTGCATATCGATGCTCCTCGAGCAATTAAGTTTTTTGATTAATTAATTGTATATGAATTGACTCGCGCGCAAGTGGTCGTCATCGTATATGTGTGGTAGCGTATGTGTAACTAGCACGCTCACGGGAACAGACCATCATGTAATGAAAAACCCGGCAGCCTACTTCTGTCTTGTGATAACGGTAATGTCCATGTATACACTCATTAGCTGACAACGGTAGACGTTTTCACCACATTAAACACATTAAGAGACTTTAAGAATGCATACCGGATCTGTATACAGTCATTAGCGGACAATGTCAGTAATTGGCTTCCTAAGTGCTCTGAAACACCCCAGAACCTCAATGTAAATACCTTTTAGCTTGAAAGGCTTCCTAATTGCTTGGCGTAGAATTTCCATCACAAACTGGAAAAACCCAAGTCTAGAAACGTTTAAGCTTACTACAACAATTTAAATAAATAAGCGTCTCATTGATTGGTGAATACTACATATGCTATTAAAAACAAAATAAATAAGGATAACATTATTGTTAAATATTATAAATGTTATTAAAAATAAATGATTCGGTTAACATTATAGGTTAATATTACATATGTTATTAAAAATAAATAAATACGGATAACATTATAGTTAAATATTATAAATGTTATTAAAAAATAAATAATTCGGTTAACATTATAGGTGAATATTACATATGTTATTAAAAATAAATAAATACGGTTAACATTAGAGGTGAATATTACATACGTTATTAAAAATAAAAAATGGTCTCGCTGATCAATGAATACAATTAAATATTTTTTATTAATTAATTGTATATGAATTGACTTGCACATTTTGGTTATTGCGGTGGATGTCCCTAACGTTTCCAGATCTCGGATCGTTCAGGCTATTTGCGCGTCTCTGTACAGCTTGCATTGCGGTGGATGTCCCTAACGTTTCCATATCTCGGATCGTTCAGGCTATTTGCGCGTCTCTGTACAGCTTGCATTGCGGTGGATGTCCCTAACGTTTCCAGATCTCGGATCGTTCAGGCTAGTTGCGCGTCTCTGTCATCTACCTTCTAAAGTAAAGTTTAGATCTGTACAGCTCGCATTGCGGTGGATGTCCCTAACGTTTCCAGATCTCGGATTGTTCAGGCTAGTTCCGCGTCTCTGTCATCCACCTTCTAAAGTAAAGTTTAGATCTGTACAGCTTGCATTGCGCTGGATGTTCCTAACGTTTCCAGATCTCGAATCGTTCAGACTAGTTGCGCGTCTCTGTCATCTACCTTCTAAAGTAAAGTTTAGATCTGTACAGCTTGCATTGCGCTGGATGTTCCTAACGTTTCCAGATCTCGAATCGTTCAGACTAGTTGCGCGTCTCTGTCATCTACCTTCTAAAGTAAAGTTTAGATCTGTACAGCTTGCATTGCGGTGGATGTCTCTAACGTTTCCAGATCACGGATCGTTCAGGCTAGTTGCGCGACTCTGTCATCTACCTTCTAAAGTAAAGTTTAGATCTGTACAGCTTGCATTGCGGTGGATGTCCCTAACGTTTCCAGATCTCGGATCGTTCAGGCTAGTTGCGCGTCTCTGTCATCTACCTTCTAAAGCAAAGTTTAGATCTGTACAGCTTGCATTGCGGTGGATGTCCCTAACGTTTCCAGATCTCGAATCGTTCAGGCTAGTTGCGCGTCTCTGTCATCTACCTTCTAAAGTAAAGTTTAGATCTGTACAGCTTGCATTGCGGTGGATGTCCCTAACGATTCCAGATCTCGGATCGTTCAGGCTAGTTGCGCGTCTCTGTCATCTACCTTCTAAAGTAAAGTTTAGATCTGTACAGCTTGCATTCCGGTGGATGTCCCTAACACTTCCAGATCTCGGATCGTTCAGGTTAGTTGCACGTCCCTGTCATCTACCTTCTAAAGTAAAGTTTAGATCTGTACAGCTTGCATTGCGGTGGATGTCCCTAACGTTTCCAGATCTCGGATCGTTCAGACTAGTTGCGCGTCTCTGGCATCTACCATCTAAAGTAAAGTTTAGATCTGTACAGTTTGCATTGCGGTGGATGTCCCTAACGTTTCCAGATCTCGGATCGTTCAGGCCAGCTGCGCGTCTCTGTCATCTACCTTCTAAAGTAAAGTTTAGATCTGTCTTGGCGTAGAATTTCCATCACAAACAGTGGAAAACCCAAGCATAGACACGTTTAAGCTTACTATAACAATTTTTCCTCATGATAATTAATATAAATTCTATATGAAGATTATTAATGATTAAGTTTCATAGCTCTTATTTCTATGAATAAAATATTGAATATGACTCTAGCGTTAGGAAAATTAAACGGCGAGAAGCAATATTTTCTACGCTGAAATTATAATTAAAGGCGTACTGTATAGATTCTGTACTTAAGTATTCGAATGTATATTTGTCATTATTTAAATACACACATACAAGAATTGCATGCATGATATCAAAAATTAAACTGATTTTTTACGTGATGTTAAACAAAGAAAAATGATTTGGCGAGAGTGATATGAAGAATTCAGATATTGGAAAGAAATATTACAAACGATATAAAAACGCAGCGCTGATCGATGAATACTACATATGTTATTAAAAAATAAAATAAATTTTCTAGAGTCATATGCAGAAGCATTCCCTTAAGGAGAGATGGCGTGATGTTGGATTTCCCCATAACAGGTTTAGGCTTGCTTACGAAATGTCACTGTGCGAGGCAAGGATTTCCCTCTCCTTCTACTCGAATGTTTGGAGTAGCCAATCAAAATCGTTTTATTATATACCATCACAACTCTCACCCCCTTCAGCTTTTATCAGAGGAAATGATATAAAAGCAGCAGCTTCTCCAAAGATTTTCACTGTATTGTGAGAACACAGCGATCTAAGCACTCTGCAAACTTTATTCTTTCAGCGTGAAATTTCATCGAACATCATGTCTGGTAAGTTGTATCACCAATTCATTTTCATTAAAAAGTTAACTTATTACTTAGTACATTTAAAATTATATTTGCGTTCTTGTTTTTAATGTCAGGCATTTATAAGCGAATAGTTGAACTTCTACAGTTAATATCTAGCTGCGCGAATTCTCAAAAAAAATGTGAACAGTTTAGTTAAGTATTCATCTTGTTGAGTAATTATTATTCCGTATATTTAAATATGTGTTTTCACCAAGTGAATTATATTCGTGTCTAGACAAAATACAATTACTTGAATACCCTACGAATCGAATAAAAATGTTCTGTATAAATATTCTTCCGTGTAACCGACGGTAATCGAAACGGTGACTTCATGTTTGCATGCATTGGTCGAACATTCATCAGTTAATGTTTCATTCCTCTTGCGCATTTTATTTAGTAAAAACTTTCAGCCTATTTCCATCATGTTAAAAGAGATATTTTCCATGAGTGTGTCAAATAATATAAGTGCTTTATATTTCATAGAAATTTCTCAGGTGTTTTAAAAATACATCGACATTTTCCCTGTATAAGCTATCCGCAATAAAGTAAATTAACTTAATAATATAACTTTTCTTAAAAAAATAAATAAATAAATAAAAATCTAACGCGTAAATTAATTACGTTTTCAGCAATCAGTTTTGCTAACGTAGCTGAGACTTACATCCAGCTCCAGTAGTATATCCACCGCCGGCTGCAGGATCGTTCCTCAAATACCGTTATGATTCAGGCACCCGAACACCTGAATGGTAAGCATTCTTCAGGGTTTTAAAAAAATTAATGTAACAATTCATATTAACTTCTTGTTCATATTCTTTATTATTATTATTTCCAGGAAGTGGACTTTATTTCGGAGTCTGGCATCCATCGACCGCTGCACCGGCACCACCAGGCTTCCAAACCTTCCTGGTGCCAAATCATCATGGATGGGGCTCTGGCCCGTACATGCAGCAACACTCGAATGGTAAGAATTTACAGACCGGTTTTTGAGCAATTGTAACTAAAAATTATTTAATAGTAGGTATACAATGGCGATTCCAGCACA
This sequence comes from Deroplatys truncata, assembly GCA_030765065.1. Classification (NCBI taxonomy): domain Eukaryota; kingdom Metazoa; phylum Arthropoda; class Insecta; order Mantodea; family Mantidae; genus Deroplatys; species Deroplatys truncata. Next base: position 474,828,172 of record CM060990.1, read on the forward strand.
CAGAAGACCTAGCTACGGCAGCATAGAGTTCTGGATTGTATAAGGAGAAAAGGATATATTTAAGGGGAGTTTCTCATCCCATATGCAGTCACATAACTCTCTCGGTCTCCCAGAATACCAGGTATTTTTCACGCATGTGTTTAAAACATCTATTTTTCACGTATAGCGTATAGATTCTTTAGAACTCTGTACTTAAACATGCTATATTATTAATATTATTATTATTATTATTATTATTATTATTATTATTATTATTATTATTATTATTATTATTATTATTATTATTATTATTATTATTATTATTATTTATTTATTTCTTCCAGGAAGTGGACTCTATTTCGGAGGCGGCATCGCTCAACATGCGACCGCTGCACCGGTACCTCTGGGCTTCGCGAGCGTTGCACCTGCACCACCCGGCTTCGCGACCGCTGCACCATCCGCCTTCCCTGCACCGAACCATCAGAGATGGGGCTCTGGTCCATACATGCAGCAAGCGTCGAATGGTAAGAATATTTTTTCAACATTTTATGAAGTTATTTTACTCACACTGTACTACCATTATTATTATTAATTATTATTTCCAGGAAGTGGACTTTATTTCGGGATGAGTCAACCATCGTCCGCTGCACCGAGACCACCTGGCTTCCAAGCCTTCATGGGGCCAAATCAGCAGGGTTGGATCCCTGCCCCATACATGCAGCAACCACCGACCGGTTAGAATATTTTTCAACATTTTATGAAGTTGTTTTACACATTCTATATTATTATTATTAATATTGTTATTATTATTTCCAGGAAGTGGACTTTATTTCGGAGGCGGGTTTGTTCATCACGCGCCCTCTGCACCACACGCTTTCCCTGCACCAAATCATCAGTGGTGGGGTCCTGCCCCATACGTGTAGCAACCACTGAATGGTAAGAATGTTTTTCAACATTTTATGAAGTTCTTTTACACATTCTATACTATTATCATTATTATTATTATTATTATTATTATTATTATTATTATTTCCAGGAAGTGGACTTTATTTCGGGGGCGGTATCACTGAACACGCGAGCGCTGTACCATCAGCCTTCCCTATACCAAATCAGCAGGGATGGGGCTCTGACATGCATGCAGCAACAGTCGAACGGTAAGAATCCTTCAACATTTTATGAAGTTTTTTACACATTCTATATTATTACTATTATTATTATTATTAGTATTATTACTATTATTATTATTATTATTATTATTATTCCAGGAAATGATCTGGGTGACGCTGTAAGCCAGCCTATGGACCTAGCAAAACAGGGGTCAGCATCGCCGGAGATTGGTGAGGACTCGACCAATGCACAGTCCGCCTCCTCATCATTTGACACTCTGGAGGAAGTTATACACAGTGCACCATCGATCTCCTCAGGCGCAAACGATGAAGCCGCTGCACCGTCAACCTCCTCCTCATCATCATCCAATGATGTAGAACCTGTTAATAGAAAGAGAGGACCGCCATCGGACGGGAGGGAGCAGCTTACAATCAAAAAAGCCAAGGTTAGTGCTAGCAATTGCCAGGGACTTGAATGCAATACCATCCAATCGGCGTTCAAGGGACGTATTTTTAATAGTACAATAGAAAATACATTAAAAATACTGGACCCCAGAGTCTTTTTAGATGAATGCAAGGAGCTTGTAATTAAAGAAGCGGAAAACGTTTTGCAGAAAAGCAGAAGTGGATTAAAGATGCATTGTTCCATGGAACTTGAATATTTAATCCACAAACCTGATGAAGAGAGGTGTCTTTCCACTGGCTTTAATTCTAAACCTGTACTAATACTTCCGTCAAGCGATCTCAATCAGATCTTCTCTTCAATTGCGGGGGATATTTTGGAAAACACTTCTAAATTTGAGGGGGGAGCATCGTCGAAGTCCTTGTTAAAGATACTCAGCCTGGTGATGGGCTTTACACACTACGATCCTTTACACGCAGGTTCATACATTGATTTGCCACAGAAGATTGCGAAAAAACATGCAGTCATAAATATAAAGCACAAAGATAATTTCTGCCTCGCATGGTGTGTGTTAGCCTCTAAATTCCCTGCTAGTAACAATGGATATAGAACCGCAGTATACCCTGAGGAGCTGCTTTTCGAGACCTTCAATTATGAGGGAATCGAATTTCCGACACCCTTCCATAAAATTGAATGCTTTGAAAAGCAGAACAATGGAGTATCCATTTCAGTGTTTGGTATAGAGGAGGAGAATGAGAACATTATTCCCCTATACCAAACACCTGAAAAGAAGCAGCACCATGTAAACGTGCTATATATTGAAGAGGATGATAAGTCGCACTATTGCCTCATTAAAGACATGTCCAGACTAGTAAGGAGCCAGACAACGAAGAACCGTCGAAGGATGTGGGCATGTGAGGCATGCCTCAAGAGATGCACCAATGAAAAGGCTCTGGAAACGCATCGATTAAGATGTGGAAAATGCGAATTGCTTAAAATGCCTCAACAGGATGAGTACCTTGAATTTAAAGCATTCTCCAAAAGCGTCCCTGTACCATTTGTTATATACGCAGACATTGAATCTGTTCTGGCGAAGGTTCACTCTTGCGAGCCCTCAAGCAACTCGAGTTGGACCCGAACCATTCAGGAGCATGAAGCAATGTCTATTGCCTTGAAGGTGGTATGTAGGCATGACGAGGCATTGTCAAAATTCTTCCTCTTCAGAGGTCCGAATGCCGTCGATAACTTTATCAAGCAATTAAAATCAATCGCTGATGACGTCATGGATGTGTATTCCAATCCTAAACCCATGGATTTAAGACTTTAAGAGCAACAGAATTTTGATAATGTCTCTGAGTGTCATATATGCCTTGCTGCTTTCACTGTGAGCGATTTGCGCGTGAGGGATCACGATCATGTGACCGGTGAATATCTGGATGCTGCTCATAATAGATGCAATTTGAATAGAAAGGTCCCTGATTTCATACCGATATTTTTTCATTGTTTATCTAATTATGACAGCCACTTCTTGATAAGACGCCTGGCATATGATAATAAACCCGTATCGTTCTTTGCTCAAAGTGGTGAAAGGTATATAGCGTTTAGCAAACGGTACAGGAACATCAGTTTCAGGTTTCTGGACAGCTTTAAGTTTCTTGACAATAAGCTGTCCAGCCTGGCTGACATGCTGGAGGAGAGTGACTTTAAAATAATAAGGGCAGAATATCCTGTTGAGGAGCATTTTAAGCCGGCGAAGAGCAAGGGAATATTTCCATATGATTATGTTTCAAGCCTTGCCATACTCAAAGAAACTTCTCTACCACCGAAGGAGGCCTTCTACAGCACTCTCACTGACAGCCACATCACCGACGAGGAATACAGGCATGCTGTAAAAGTCTGGGATGGCTTTAATATCCGGAATCTCGGAGAATACAGCGATCTATATCTGAAAACAGATATACTGCTCTTAGCGGATATTTTCGAAAAGTATCGGGATCTCATCATGGGAATGTATAAACTTGACCCAGCATGGTTTTATACATTACCAGGACTCGGTTTTGACGCTATGTTGAAGATAACAAAGGCGAAACTTTCCTGAATATCCGACAAGAGCATGCTGGAATTTTTCGAATCGGGAATTAGAGGTGGACTGTGCACAGCGGTGAAGGGCTATACCAAAGCTAACCACAGATACATGTCCAACTTTCACCAGCATGCTCCTTTTAAACACCTGTCCTATTGGGACATAAACAACTTATATGGAGCTTCTATGGGGTCTGCCCTACCGTACAAAAATCTGAAATGGCTCACCAGAGAAGAAATTGATAGCATAAACTTCGCAGAAATCAAAGAAGACTCAGAGACTGGCTATGTGCTAGAGGTTGATATCGAATACCACGACCATATCCACGACGCCCATAACGAGCTTCCTTTCTGCTCACAGAGTGGACACCACCGAATGGCCAATACAAGAAACTGCTTGCAACATTAGAACAGAAAAGCAAATATGTCTTGCACTACAGGGTGATGCAGCAGTATATCGAGCAAGGTCTAACTGTGAGACATATTCACAGAGTGGTATCCTACGACCAGTCTAACTGGTTGAATACATATATCGACGTCAACACCGAGAAGAGAGTTCAAGAAAAGTCAAAATTCGGGCAAAACCTATGGAAAAAGATGAAATACGCAGTATATGGAAAATTTATAGAAAATGTGAGAAAATACACTGATTTCAAAATAGTTGGAACCTGGAAACAGGCAAAGAAGTTGATAGCACGCAGCACTTACCTACGCACCATAATGCTTGAGGAAAATCTTGTAGGAATCGAACTGGGTAGAGAGGAAGTGCATATGAACAAACCAATCTACATAGGCCACGCAATTTTGGATATTTCAAAATTTATTATGTACGACTTCTTTTATAATATCATGAAACCAAATTTAAAAGACTTGCTGCTGAATTACATGGATACAGACTCGTTCATTTTTGAAAAGAGTTCTGATATCTATGAATTCATCAAGGAGAACCCCCAATATTTCGACACTTCAAACTTCGAAAAGGATAATGCATATGGTATTAAGCAAGCCAACAGGAAAAAGATTGGGTTGTTCAAGGATGAATTGGGCGGCTTGGTTATGGAGGAGTATGTCGGTAAAAGAGCAAAGTTATACGCATACAGATACGGAGGGCAGACAATTAAGAAAGCAAAGAGCATCACCAGGGTGGGTATGGATAAAATCGATTTCGGCCATTATTTTGAATGCTTAAAAGACCATAGCCTAAAAATTTATTCGGTACAAAAACATCTCGGAGTAAACACCACAAAATTACAACCATTGAAACAAACAAATTGGCATTGAAGGGGGGTGACGATAAGAGGAAGTTGATAGAAGGGAGCTATAAGACTCTAGCGTGGGGCCATTATTCCCTTAGACCTGGTGATTGCTAGTGCCTAAACTTGTAAATATGTACAGAATTCAAATATTTGAAGATATCTTGGTTTTTACTTTTACAATCTGAATTTTGTATGTACCCATTTAAATTGTGTATGAGGGTTTTTATGTAATAATTTTTCCTCTAATGATGTTATTGTATATATCCATTTAAAGTATGTGAGGGTTTTTACGTAATAATGTTTCCCTCTAATGATGTTATTGTATATATTCATTTAAATTGTGTATGAGGGTTTTTATGTAATAATTTTCCCTCTATTGATGTTATTGCATATATCCATTATAGTATGTGAGGGTTTTTAAGTGCCTACGTTTTTCCTTTAAAAAAAGAAAGAAAAAATATGGATTATTTTTAAAATAAAAATACTCATGATTTTACAACCATAAAACTTTAGTCTTTATTAATTCTTCACACATTACACCAAATCCTTTATATCAATCCATTGAGCATCTGGAAAACCATACCACTTTCAAGAACTTTGTTTCCACGTTTACGTATAACCTTTACTACTAAATATGTGCTAGGATAGTTAGTCTTTTTAGTTCATGTCCATAAAAGCCACCTTTTGTGATTTCACCATTCCTATCCTTTAGTGTGTATGTTGTAGGCTTGGTACGATTCACACGAAATACTTTGAAGATTTCAACGCTCCAGTTAGATTCATAACCCTTTTCAAAATGTCCTTTATGTTTAGATATCCTGACATAATCACCAACACTAAACTTCCTTGAAGCCTTCTTCTCTCTTCGTTCTTGATTATAATTATACACCGTCAGAAGAAGATCGTTGTTTTTCACTTCATTAGGTTTCATACGGAAGGTTGAATGAAGAGTATCATTGTACTTTACAAGGATTCTAGGTAAAATATCTAGCCACTTGTATGAGCCTTGGACTAAAAACTCTCGGTACATCATATTCTTCAAGGTTCGAATTAAACGTTCAACAGCCGCAGCCTTCACATTAGTATAGGTGCTGTAGTGGTTAATATTATACTTTAACATTAATCGTTTAAAGAACTTGTTATAAAATTCTTTCCCGTTGTCACTTTGAATATTCCGGGGAGGGACACCCATTTCTTGTAATATATCCTCCATAGCCTTTGCAACATTAACTCCGCCCTTATCCTTTAAGGGTTTTGCATATGCCATTTTAGAGTAAAAGTTTATTGCGATCAGAATGTATTTGAAATTTTTGTTCACTCTTACATATGGGATCATTTCAATTTCCTCAATCTCTTGAGCGTGACTATTATTACCAGCGTCCCTCGAAGCAATCAGTAACCTCAGTCTATTCACTAATGTGTTAGGATTTCTCCAGAAAACGTAGTCAACCTCCTTATCAGGCTTATGCTCCTTCCATGCCAGTCCTAGACCTGAATGTGTATTGAGCAAGGGTCGTATTATATTCTTGTATTTATACGATTTACCAGATTTCAAACGACCGTGTCTGGTGTAACCACTTCTATGAAGAAAAGTACTTTTCATAATCTTAGCGTACGTCTCCAAGTCTTCACTGGTGTATGCAGAAATCTGAGGCGTTCGCTTAAAGATGAGCTCCGTCAAACCGGCGGTAGACTCATACGTTTCATCACCTATCAATATTTGATTATTTATAAAATGAATATCTTTATTTCCAAGCATATAACTTCCATCCTGATACCTCACACCGTACAATGTATCAATGCAATCCTTGTCTTTTGAGCGAACGTGTTGAAAGAAAGTAGAAATACTTGTAGAATCACCATCTTCATTCTTGACTGTCTTCACAGTCAACCCTCGTTGAGTGTCCAAAATATCCTTGAGGGGGGCGGTTACAGGCTTCAAAGCTTCGGACATGACATGCTGAGTCTCAAACCTGAGACCTTTTAGAGCTCTCAGTTTTTCTTTTACAGCCTTGGTATGCTCGGCTACAGACTCTTTAAGTCTTATGCTTTCACTATCCATCTTACAAATGATGTGAAAATAGACGATTACCTTCAATTTATAGCCTGCGTCCAGCTTGAGTTCTCATCGTGTCGATAGCCTTAGCTAACATCTCTATCGAAGTTCTCAGTTGCTCGGTTTCTTTCTTATGCTCCTGTATATGTGTCTTGAACGCTTCAGCAAAGATTGCCGTATTAGCGTACTGGCTTCTGACTGATTCTTCTAGACTCGTCATTTGCTGCATATTAGTTTTGTAGGCGTCCATCATCATATTTACATTTTCCTCCACTTTCTTATGTTTATCATTGCAGGAATCAGTTTTGAGGGTATTCAAAACCTCTGTCTTTAACTACCTGACTGTAGCCTCTAAATCTGAAACTTGCTTCATCGCTAACTTTTCTAAATGACTAATTTTCTGATTGCAAAGATTCTGAAGATTTGTTTTTTCTTTATCAAGCTCTGCGGTAACTTGTTTAATAGAGTCCATTACAGAATCCACTCTGTCTTTTGTAGAGGTTGTTAGAGTATCCACTTTACTCGTAGCTTTATTCAGATTTGCTGTGATGTCTGGCAGCTTCTTACCTATTTGCATCTCGATTTCCTTTGGCAAGTACCTGTTTAACTGCTGTCGCGTCTCGTTCGATTTCCTAATGATCATACCCCTAGCATATCTTTTATTTACAGCATCCGTATCTCCGAGAGGATCTGCTAATTCAGTGATTCTCTTATTGTCGAATATAATGTTACCATTACCATCTCTCGACTGCGTGCGTGAATTGATATATGACAGTGATGAACTTTTTATTCACAACATGATTATCGTGAACAGGATCTAGCAATACCGTCAATCTAACTTTATCGATCACGATGTTATTTTCCTTATCCCTCTTGAGGATATATCTTGAAATCAGTTCATCGTTCAGGGTCTTAGCCATAACCTCAACATTGTTAGCAGCTTGCTGAGAGAAATCGTGCATCCTAATTTCGATAGCATGCACATAATTCTTATTGGAGGCATCATGATTATTTCAGGATCGTGAACATTGCACAATCTCTTATTCTTGAATTGATAGTTTCCTTTGACAACTCTATTTATGATAAAACGATCAAGCACTCTTCTAACTGGCTCAGTTCTCTGAGAACCGACCCTATCGATGCTCATGATTAACTACGAATGATCATTTTCTTTTTTGTCGAGCTTAATATATACATCAAAACCATTCTTATATCGCCCCTGATTCATGTGAAATTCAGGAACTATCACAACAAAGGGTTTTCCTTCTGATACACTCTCCCAAACGCTCTTACATAGATCTTTAAATTCATTGTAGGTCATGGCGGTATTTACATAATTTTCGTAAATGTGCTTTAAGTTTAAATTGTCTTGTCTGAAGAGTATTATCATGTTTGTATTATAGCGAATTAAATGTTTTGGAACTTTAGCATAGGACTGCGCTAGATATACAGAGTCGACATTTCGATGTCTACCCATACTGTAAAAGGATGCTATCTTTTCCTGCTTTTCAGTGATGACGTCATCAAATATAAAGATTGAATTTTATTTGACTTCAGAAGGATGCAAAACATTATCTCCGTTGTCGAAGGTGTTCACTTCTATACCTTCGATGCTTCCAAGCACTTTAGTTAGGTATTGGTACTTTGGTTGATAGAGAGACTTTGAATAAATATACAAATTTTCAAAACGTAGTCCATTCTCGTGGAGTAGCATATTGAGTAATACGTTTGTTTTTCCTGCACTGGAGCTCCCTAAAATAAGAGCTCTGACATTAGATGGAAATAACTTGCCATGACGATCACTTCTAAAGTCACTTTCAAAGTCTAATACCTGAATAGGTAGAGAGTAGTGCTGCTTAACAAGCTCCATGTTAACAACTAACGTATAAAAATGTATGTGCGATGTTTATATATTACAGGATGTAAAGTAGTTAATGATTGAATGCAATGATATAAAAGGGCTAGTGCATGCAATTACTCGCTTAGTGTATCATGAGAGCTAAGAGAGGGAGGTCGTTGCAGTATAAGCGCGGCTCTGGAATTATTAATTCCATAATTAATTCGCTCCCCTTTGAAGCTCACTTACCTGGATATAGATATTCCGGACCTGGTACTAAATTGGAAAAACGTCTAAAAAGAGGAGACCCCGGAATTAACCAATTAGACGAAGCTTGCAAACAGCACGATCTCGCGTACGCTGAGAATAAGGACACCGCTTCAAGACAAATAGCGGGTAAGATTCTTGCAGAGAAGGCTTGGAAGCGTGTGCAGTCATCAGATTCAACTTTCGGTGAAAGGTTAGCTGCAAGGCTAGTAACTGTAATCATGAAGGGAAAGGTTGCAGTGGGAGCCGGAAAGAGGAAGAAGAAGAGAGGAGGGTTTTTACCATTGATACCCATCATTGCTGCTTTAGGCGCTGCAGCAGGCGGCGCTACTCAGATAGCCTCTGCAGTCAATAAAAAAAAGGTTGCTGATAGGCACTTAGCAGAAGTTGCGAGACATAACAAGGCGATGGAGACCCGAGGAAAGGGACTCCGGAAGAGAAGGTGTAAGAAGAGGAATAAAGGAGGATTCTTACCTGCAATGCCGCTGATGTCGTCTTTAGCCGCTGCATCTAAAATAGCAAGGTCTTTGAAAAAAGGAGGATCTAAAGGCGAGGGTTTAAAGAAGAAGGCAAAAAAACGGAGGAAGAGAATTGTACATATACCGGAGGAAGCCCTAAGTAACGTAGCCATCGAATATTATGCTGAACGTTTAAAAATTCCTTATTTTAGAGGGGTTTATATGATTGACAAACTTCCTTTAAAACCACACTTCAAAGAGAGACTTATTACCAATCTCGATACCTCAGATAATGAAGGAACACACTGGGTTGCTATAAGGAAAGAAGGTGATGTCGCATACTACTTTGATAGTTTCGGTAATTTGAAGCTGCCTCCTGAGATTGAGAAATATCTACAAGGCGTTAAAATCTACTATAATACACAGAGATACCACAATTTCGATTCAATCATCTGCGGGCACTTGTGCTTGCAATTTCTTTTATCCTAGAAGCTGCTTCATCGTCAAGATGAGTTATACAGTTACAGTGAGTGGGTCAGACACTGTTATTTTAACGTATCTAAACCCGCCTCTACAGCTAGATCCTCCAGGTCATTATGAGATCGCTCTCTTGAATTTTGAAACATTCTATTCAATACCAAATGTCAATGAAAGTAATAATAGATTTCATTATATTCATAATGGTAAACCTGAAACCATTGTCATCCCACATGGAACCTACGAGATTGCCGATATCAATGCATTTCTAAAGGATAAACTAGGATTGAATGATGAAGTCTTCTTCATAAGGCCTAACAATAATACAATGAAGGCTGAGATTAAATGTCCTTATACAATAGACTTTTCTAAGGATAGATCTATTGGTTCGCTTCTTGGATTCACAGACACTAAAATAATTCCTGCTGGAGAAGCGTTTGAATCTGACGATCTTGTGAATATATTTAAAGTGAGTATCATACGTGTGGAGTGCAGTATTGCAACAGGCTCTTTCATTGACGCTAAAAGCGGGCATTCGCTCTACGAGTTTTTCCCTTCTGTTCAACCAGGCTATCATATCTCTCAAGAACCTTCGAACCCGATATATTTACCGGTCATAGATACAAACTAAATAGAGCAGATCACTATTCGAGTGGTAGATCAACACGGAAAGCCGATCAATTTCAGGAACGAGGTTATCGCTACAAGACTCCACATAAGACGCAATGGCAATACATTTTAAAAGACATCGCAAATACTATAATAGACGACGTACACAGCGTTCGAAGCATACTACCTCTCCAGCTTCCGAGGAGTTAACACGTGCTAACCGCAAGTTCCTCGAAGGGTTAGGTTACAGGACGCTATAATGGACATCTTAAACATGACAGAAGTTCTAGCCTTTGACGACAAGATCACCAAGGAGGAGGAGCATATTTTTCTTCCATACAACATCTCCGCTCTGGATGTAAACGATGAAATTAGAATACCATGCCAAGCTGAAGATTTGTATACGCTACCTAACAAGAGTTATCTCTACATCGAAGGTGCTCTCACCAAGGTAGATGGATCCCCTACTACATCGAAGCTCACTAATAATTTTATAGCCTTCATGTTTGATGAGATACGTCTAGATATGAATGCTACAACTATAGACAGAACAAGGAATCCTGGAATTACTACAACTATACGAAATTATGTGACTCTCAACCCTATGGAGTCGAATCGGCTGCTGAATGCTGGATGGGCCTATCCTGGTGAAGAAGTTGATATAGTACACGCGACGAATGGAGCTTTCAATGCTGTAGTCCCTCTCTCGATGCTCCTAGGATTCGCTGATGACCACAAGGAACTTATACTCAACAGCAAGTTTGAATTGATTCTCATAAGATCCAAAGATTCTAGAAACTGTGTCCTGAGTTCGAATGGAGAGGAAGCTAATGTAAAGTTAACTAGAATCGAATGGAGGATGCCTCTAATTCGTCTTTCCGATGCTGAAAGAGTTCACATTCTAAAAATTGTCAAGTCTGATAAGCCTCTACACCTTGCCTTTCGATCTATGGATCTTCATACCCAGCCTGCTGTACCCCAGACAAGATCTTTCACGTGGAATGTAGCAACAACATCTAAGCTCGAGAAACCTCGCTTCATCATAGCGTGTGCTCAGACTGCAAGATTGGGTGATTATAGCAAGAACAGTTCCGAGTTTGATCACTGCAACATTACTAATTTAAGACTATTCCTCAACAGTGAATGCTACCCCTACCATGATTTGAACTTGGACTTTAAAAATTCAAAGTTTGCTTCACTATATGAAATGTACTGTAAATTTCAAAGTTCCTATTATGAAAGAGATAATTATCCCCTCTTGAAGAGAAAGGATTTTCTTCACCGTGCACCATTATTCGTAATAGACTGTTCTCACCAACCCGAGGAGGTTATAAATGGAGCTGTGACCATCAGAATCGAGAGTCAAGCATCTGCAAATATACCAGCCCAGACGTCACTGTACTGTCTGGTTCTACATGACAAAGTATTTACCTACAAACCTCTTTCTCACGTAATGTAAGCACTTATATAATTATGCATATGTTTGGGTGAATGATTTTTATAAAGGAATGTACAAGGATAAGTTTATGAATAATAAATTGAATTCATATACTAAAACACCCTTTTGTTGACTTTAGCATACATTTCAAGCATTTTCCCTCTTCCACTCCTACTCCCTGAAAAACTAATTGCTCCTGACTTGCAGAAATCATTTAAAATATTCAAATGTCTTTCAATATAGGGCGATAGCCGTTTTAGGTTCCTTACACCCTCAATGTCTAAAGATATTACATTATTATTTAAACAAGTATTTATGAAATGAATTGAATGGTCAAAAATACAATAATATTTTATGCATAAATTACATTGTCACAATATTCATCACACGCAAACTTTTTTGTTTGGCGTAGGTAACCTTCAATCATTGGAATGTTTTTGGATATTATATCCCAGTCTGATTTTGTAATATAAACAAATGATTTATCACTTTCACAATTTATGTAGAGGGAGGGGATGTCATAGTATAGTCCAATGTTCACGGAATGGGAGGGGGAGATGCTGACGCCATCAAACACCCGTGATCGATTCTCCATGCTCCTCAGGCGAATGCAGGGTATCTTCAATGAATAAGAAGACCCTAGGACCCTCGTTGAGGATCCTCCTCTTACACCTCCGCTTCTGCTTTCTCTCCCCAGTCTCGTTCTGCCTCTTCCTCCGCTCCCTCCTCACACCCCTGCAACATATATTCAAAACAATGTTAGAAATAAGTTTAGTTAATGATTTCATGCCCTCTGAAAGAGAAAATACATATATTAGAAAAATCCTCTCCCCTTGTCACACAAAAAGTACTATCAAAGTGTGTCATACTCACTTCACGGGCTTGCACGATTCTGTGTGTATCTCGAGCGAGCAATCTGGAATCGTCTGATTTATCCCCTCCTGTACCCTCATTGCTTTATCATCAGGGGAAGTAGTAATGTCGGGTAGTGTAGCAGCATTCTCATCAATGGGCTGCGTATGGCGCTCTGCGATTGGATATTCCTCTATATTGACATTGCGTCTCTCAGGATCCAGCTCCTCTATTGGCACGGGTACCTTAGGCGCAGTCATTCGCAGTCTGTAATAATTTAATTTTAGGTTAGACATAGAGTAGCATTAGAAGCAGTAAATGAATATGTAATTTAACATTTCTTCTACTTACTCGAGTTTTCTCTTCCTGCGCTGGTAGACCTCGCAGTTGTCGTTACATAGGAAGAAGGATGTCATGCGTTCATGCTGGGCCGGGTTAGTACAAAGTACAGCATGCATGTATCCCGTGCACGACTCTGTATCACATTCAGTTAGATGTTTCGGGACGAAGACATCGTCAACTTCATCGACATCGCTATGATCCTCCACATCATCACCCATGCGATTTTCACTGAAAGAATAAAATAATTTCAAGTTAGTTTTCATTTACCATGCATACAATATATTACCGAGTTATAGAAATATATATATTACTTACATGTTCGCTCCTCGATAAACAGGGAAGCTCTCTGTACACACTTCCAGTGTAGTCATCTGATCATGATGCGATGGTTGAGTACACAACACTGAATGCATTAAACCATTGCATGTTTCGGTATGGAAGTATACGTAGTAAAAATAATCTTCTCCGCACTCGCTCCAGCAATCATTCATCTCAGATGCATGATTATCACCAGCCATTTCGATTATCACTGAACGAACAATAAATGATCGCTCTGGCTGCCGATGTTCCTTATATACTGTAGACGGTGACGTCACGCGGTGGTGGAGGAGGTGGAATGCATGTTGAGACCTGTTATTCACCCACCAGCCAGAAGCCGGCTGTCTGTTTTTGAATACAAAGGAAAGCCAATGGCGAGCGTGTTTTAACATGATTTACCGACGCCGATAGAATGGAGCCGGGCTAGTCTACACGTCGAGACTTGTTAGTGACGTCACGCACACAGTCGTGGAGCGGGTGTGAAACTGGTTATTGCCAGACATAAGCCTGTTGCTGGGTTTTTCATTACATGACGAACTGTTGCCGGAGACGTTTAATAACCTCACTCCTTTAGAGGCATGATGGTCAGACATTAGCAGTATATAAACATTACCTAATTGATTGACACAATTATGTACTCAAACGATTTGCCGAGGGGCGGCAGGCATCGAGAAAACCATTCCCTACCGCACACCTCAAGACAGGACGCTACGGCACGCGACCAGACACCATGGGAGAGGGGGGTAGGACGTGTCGGCACAGACACGGTCGGCATTAGGTAAGAACACAAAGAGAGAGGGGGCGGGGCCTAGCGACACGAGACCAGGCGGTATCTAACACCTCAAAGGGAGGCGGCACCATAGAACAAAAGATATCGATCTCGGTATCTCTTTGTTCTTGAAGCAACATCTATTATCTACTAACCACTTACGTACAAATCGGCACCATTTGACCAATCTACTAAAATTTTGGGCACATGCTTCAGGTTTCGGTTAAAATAATAGGCTACTCGAGGCTTTCAAAACCTACCCCTGTCCTTACTTGAACTCCCTGCTAATAGAATGCAACCATGCAATCACCGTAAGATAGCTAGCATATTAATGGACAATATGTGTTTAAATTACTAAGCATGCTTGCTTATATACCAAAAAAAAGATAAATGAATAATCTTTGTGTACACTCATCATGTTAATTCACGTTTTAGATTTGTTTTCTCATTTGGGAATTTTACTAGCTTCAGATATGTTTTGAAAATGGGGGTACATCATTTTTGTGTGTGTGTGTATGTGTGTGAAAATTAGGGTTTCAAAATAAAAAAGAATATTTTGAAATTTTAGTTCATACTACCTAGTATTTGCATGTTTGTTTAAATCAATATTTGTATTATAAAGCATTGTAAGTAACAAAATGCCCTCGTCAAGTTCTAGTTAACACAAATCACTTTATTTCATAGAATCTTTGAGTTTTAAGCAAGGGGGATACATAGTAGCAGTGCCATAGTCGAAGTGTGAATGATTCATTTGTGAAATGTTCACACATTCTCAATAATTATTAACGTAACTTCAAAGCTAGTAAATGAAGTTTCGCTGCTTTGAAAAGGAAAGAAATCCATGGTAATAATTATAACGCTATATATATTAAGTACAAAAATATATTATGTAATACTAGCATAAGTAGTTTCAGAAAGGCATGCATGATCTCAAATTTAACTACGATTTCTTTATATTCAGCAGGAAACACACCCTTGTGAGCTATTTATCAGCACAGAAAGACACTATATTACTCATGTTGGAAGGTCTTTGAAATAGTCAATTGATTCACTAAATAGTTGGTGTGCAATAATGTTTTTTGAAATACATCACATGAATAGTGAAAAATTATTAACAAATATGAAAGTACAAATAATGTTAATTAAATCTCAGAATATCTAAGCAATGCATAGGGTTTCTTCTGAAATGTTTTTGTGCTACAGGCTCTCACATTAAAAGTGTCCACTCCACTTGCTTGCACAGAACCAGCTGTGGCCGCCGCTGAACATTTACCTCTACCTCATACATACAGAGCTTTAGCATGTCTCTACATTGTGCTGTTCTCTGTCGGCGTTAACCCGGAACTACGCGTTACCAAGCAGGGGATCTTGCTGAATAAGAAGAGAGCGGGCTTTTGTGTATTAGGGAGACCGAAGTTGGAGCTATAAATCTTATAGCGGATGGATATCTATGGACTTTATTCATGGTTCATAAACTAATTACCTTTTACTTTTATTGTCTACACAGTGGCGGAGGTTACGTTCAATTGATGATAAAGAGGGAAGAATAGATACGTAGCGTGAGGGAAAAGAGATATAAAAGTAAGATGCGTATCTTCACATGTAGAACAAATAGTTATTGCATTATATTTCCATTATTTCAGCGAAACATTTAATGTGCAATAATCACACGACCTTCTCTACCGATTTCATTCAAATCTATTCTACAAATTATTCATACAAAGGCTCATATTACTATCTCCTTAATGTTAAACTGGGGCGAAATATAAACCTAGTATAATTATGGACCAAAGGTGGAATGTTTGTTTTGCTTTCAAAACATATTTAGTCAATGTAGATTTAATTTTCAAAAACACGCAGAGTAATACAACACAAAACACCTAATCGGTAGTCTTGTGTCACGTTTATACTAACAGTGTGACAGTAAGGGTAAATTAATGTTTGATTTTCCCAAAAATGGAGTTAACACACTTGTCAGTCTTCAAAGTAAAATACTTCAAAACACCATTTTCTATAACTGCATGAAATTTACAGGGCAGCTTAACCACAACTAAGGAATAATTATGCAGGATAGTTTTGTTTAAGATTTATTGAACTTTACAGAATGTTCATATATGTAGATATGTATTTATTGATATCAGTATTAATATCGGTTTGTCTGTTCTTTGAAGACCATCATGCATTGAAATACCTCTTAGGTAAAACGCACAAGAAAAAAGGATTTTCGAAGGTTCCCCCCCTTCAATCTGACACATTTTCATTAAAGGTGGTTTCAAAACACATTTATTTATAGATACACAAAGTAACCCAGAACACTGAAACGTCAGTCAGCTGTTTAAAAGCCGGGTTGATAAGTTTTAGCCTTAGAGTTGTATGCACTTTGCAGGAGTTAATGAGAAAAGAGTAGACATACCATATATCATAGCATATTGTTTAAAATATTGTGAAGTTCAAATGAAAAACTGCAAGTTCTTCGGAGGCTTCTTGTGTTAGTTATGACTAAATCCATGTTTTAATGCATTTTACATGTTTCTTCTGACAAGTATGTCTACATTTTATGATTTCTAGCCAATACGAAATTCAATTTGAATGATGAGGACTTCACAGGATATTTACAGAAAATGTAAGTTACATATTTTAATTGCTCTTCCAGTATCCGAAGCCTGTGGTATGGTAATAAATTCTTACAGCGATGTTTGAAGAAAGGAAGAAAGAAAGAAGAAACTATAAGAAAGCATTTTCTGCGTGAAGGTTGTTTAAGTTTAGTAGGAGCTACTTGAAAACCTTCACCTTACAGCCTTAAAAAAGGCGTACCTATGAAGTTTGGTATTTTTTAATCTTTTCGTTTTCTAGTTATGCTGAACATGCACACACACACACACACACACACACACACATACACACATACAGTAAGGGGACTTCAATATAAATAATCTTATCTTTCCACGGGTTTATCTTGAATACGCGGCTGTAGACCGCCGGGTGTAGTTCGAAGCAGGTGTCGGGTAAGGTCGTCGCAGTCTAAGGATCCCCAAGCGGCGGCCTTTATGCAGTAGCCAAACACTTGTTCCCTAGCCTCCCTAACCACAACCATCATAAACATATTAGTGACATCCATGTGCACATGCGCGTTGTTGCCACAGTTAAAAATAGTATTTAAAAGCAAAACTTTGTAGCTGATTTCCATATGTACAGAATACAATCATGCAGTTTGTCTGCTTGCTTTATACACAAATGCAGTAAACAACTATGCATCGCATAATGATTACATTTATGTTACAAATGCTTTAAAATATAACTGAGGATGACCTGAACTAATATACTACGCTACAAGAATGGAAATCCATGTTAACATATCCGAGAGAAACTTAGAAACATGTTCCGAATAAACTATACATTGTTGAACTATCATTAAATAATTAAAATACATAAATATGAATTTATTTTGAAAAAAAATCTTACTCCCAAAACAAAGCCTCATTTTTGATTATGCTATTTAACCTAAAAGTTAATTTTTATAAATAAGGGTTGCATGTTTGCAGTTTTGCTTACTGTAATTATTATGTGCGTGTAGCTATGGCGAAAGTATTTTTTATTTTGTTTGTCCTGCAACCACAAAATGTTAGAAAAACCAAGTTCCAGAAGATGTAAACAAAAACAGTAAATATGTAAAATTGAAAAAGAAGAAGCAGGTGAAAAACTTAAAGCGAACGCAGGTCTTTGTATCACTCTTGGAAGATAGGTGCTTTTTTACGTAGCTTTGAAAACATGATAAATTTGCTTCACAACAATGTTTTTATTAATATAAAGCTAATATAAGAAGAGGTTGTGTATTGCTTAAGATGTAAGATTTATAAGCATAACAGCTTCTGTTTACTTAAATGAATAGCGTTATTATAAAATACAGGATAAGTAAAAATACGGAAGGCAAAAGAAAGAAAATAAAAAATAAATCTTATGTGTTATATTCACATGATTATCTCTATGCACTCTTCTACAAATTACTTTTACAAAAGCTTATTCTTCTATCTACTTCTTAAACGAGATAAAATTTCATTGCACATTTCATTGTATATATAAGGATTCATAGGCCAAAGCCATAGTCAGACTTTTAAAAACCATATGATGACTTTGAAATTCCATGCTCTTAGCATGGCCACGAGGAAAATACAAATACGGACTTCCAACTTGTATTTCAAAATTCAAACCAATAACAAAGATTTTCCCGGAAATGATTAACATAATTTGACCTAAAATATGTCCTTTACTGGGATTGCATTTTACGCAGAGTAAGATTTTGCCTATCTCTTACGGTGTACCAGTTATACAAAAAGTTGAGAACGAGGAAGAATTTACAAGTTCTTCCCAGAACATAAAATTCAAGATACAAATTTTACTTTTTATGCAAATATCTTACACATGCGGTATTTTACTAAAAATCGTTATAGCTGTTTTTGAGAAATTCAAAACAATAGCAAACATTTTCCACGCAAAGGGTTCTTTTCTACATGTCCGTGAACATTACACACAAAAATCTGGCTTTGCTTATTCAAAGTTTTTGTAGCCCCTTTCTTCGTGGTCTTGGCACTACTGGTACTCGGCAGAGTCATTTGTTGGTGCGGCCGGAGGGTCAGCAACTTGGTTCGTTTCCCAAGGTCTCCACATCTTAATTAAACTATTAAATGCTAATAACTATTAAACACTGCTAAACATACAAAATTGCACTAAGTAAAACACTATATAACTTCTCCAAAGAAGTAAGATATAAACTTAACTGTCACAGCTGCTAAAGCGTACTGAAACCGAAGGAACAACAGAAATGACATTGCAACAACGCTTTGCTTTGGTGGAGCTAAAGAAAGGACCACACATTGTAGTTGAGGGATGCGAAGATCCTACTAATCGCTTACTGCTGGCAATGTGGCTAGATAACTAAGGTGAGCCACTCCGGGGTGGGAGCTGCCATTGGCTGCCCGCCTGTGACGTAAGTGAGAGTGAAGACGAGCGCGCGGAATACAAACACAGCGCAGTGAACACACTAAATTCCTACCGAGTAACACCCAATTGTTTATTATTAGCACTTCTTCCAGTTTTTTTAAAAGGTATACTATTTCAGGGTATTCTACAAACATTGTGGGCTAGACATAAAGCAAAACGAATGGAAACTGCATTACATTAGTAATATATTTACGTATAAACAAAACTACTGGAACACATCCAGGACTTCAACGTAAACTGTAGGCGCTACAAGAGATTCAAACATACATTACTTTAGTACTAAAGGAAAATTTACAACTACTCTAAAGGAATCGCTAAATGGTTATGCTGGTTTATTTTTTTACCGTAAGAAATGAAAATAATAATTCCAGAATGCATTATTCTGTTACAGGATGTAAAAATGAAAAAGACATACCTGCAACATTCCACTTGTACTTGGACCTTCACTAAGTGCATTTCCATGCCAATCGGGAATGAACTGCTACGGAACTGCATATGGGAGCAGAATTTTCTTAACCGGCAAACGTAAAAGTTCACTCTTCAAATCCCGTTTATAGTTACTAGGAAGAAAGTGCACTGAACATACACGTGAATTATCAGCGTTAAATTTGTCAGTACGCTTACAGCGAGACATCCACACGCGCTTTAATTGCTCATTTTTTGGAAATGTGTGATAATTCACACCAACCGTTTTAAAACCGTAATTACGGCATTGTGCTACAGCACAATACATTGATCTTTTAACGTTCTCGCTCATTGCACACCGACTTAAACACTTCACCAAAGCAAAGAAAACTAAATCTATATTCAAGATTCTAGTTTAAATATGTGTGCAACTTATTTGTTGAAGTGGGGGGGGGGTATATGACTGAGTGATAAGGAACAATGAATGCACTTTCGTACATCTGTCGTTAAGTTGTGAAGGAATAAATAAATCCAGAAACATATATTCCCTTCCGATATATGAGTACATCTTGATTTATTGCACTTGTACGTGACTTTTAAAGCGAAGAGAAGCTCAGATTAATATCTTTTAGGCAGTTCAGAGGCATAATTATTTCAAAGGAAATGCTGTTTGCTCTTACAGCCGAAGTTTAACAACCTTTTTCCATCCACTGTGGTTCTGTAAAGGATTATATACCTGGAAAAGCTTGCCATTTTCAGGGAAGAATACATTTGGCCCGCATTACATCCGTTTTCATGTTATGAGTCGACCTACCTGCCAAAAAGGAAGTTCTTTATATTCCTCAGGAATGCGTATTAAACAGTATATTATTGTGAGCAGAAGCTATTTGAAGACCGGGTATCATATAAGCATGATCCGGATTCTGATGACATGCCATCTTTTAATTCTTGCAATAAAGGTATTGCTTAAGTGTACATAAATCCTTATCATGGGTCCAATATTAAGAATATATATATATATATATATTTATTAGGTCCTTTTCCTAGTTTCAAGTTTTCTATTTTGGATAATATTTTTTTCGATTTTACATAATTAACTTTTAATTTCCTTGTCCTTTGCCTGTTTATTTGGTAATTTCTTTGCATAAGTATAGAGTATTTAAAGATTATTGGTTGGTCTGGAAAGAGTTGCTTGTGGGTGGAGGGATGGTTATTGTCAGGGAAACAGGTATAATTAGTGTTATGAATTCATGTCCAAAATTAGGGATGAGAAGGTCAGTTTTCCTTTTTTGCTTAATAAGTGCGTATTGCTCTTATTAATGTATGACATGGACTGTGAAATCCTCTTCATTCGCAATAAACATTGCATAATCGGAGTTCTCAAAAGAGTTAATGCTACTTTTGTAAGACCTGTTTAAAACACAATAAGTTAGAAAATTAATTGAAAATATATTTGTTCTATGTTCTTGTTTGGAGAATCTGAAAAGCAAAGAAAATAATTTTCCTACTTGTTTGAAGAATCTGAAAAGGAAATTAAGAAAATTTTCTTTTCTTTTCAGATTCTTTAAACAAGAACATTTTCGTTGCTCTTTTACTTATTTTTTCTTCGTATAGGAGTTATATCAATATATAAATTAATTTATAACTTTCTGTACACTAATTCTAGTAAATCAAACAAATCTCATTTTAGATATGTTTTTGTAATTACTGAGTCATTTTAAAACAAATGTAATTTTAAAAAAAATTAGTCATCAAAATCCGGGCCCTGCTGATAAAACACTGCTCTGACCTTATTTCTTCTCATGCATTTACGTTCATCTCCCCTGTATTTGCTCACATAATATTGATTTGTTTCGTAAATCCTCTCCTGCCAGTTTGGCGTGAAATGTGTCCATGTTTTATACAAAATAACGAAAACTATGATACTAGTAAGTTATTGCACTTTCCTTGCATAAATACTAAATAATATAGGCACCTTATTACAATTGGCAAGTTCCTTAGATCTACCTCCTTTTAAAAAGGTCAATGTAATATGTTTCAATGATCGCCAGTTTAATACACTAATACACCTCCTTTTAACAACACCCACTTTCCCGTGGGTGAAAGCATTTTGTGTGCTTTAAGGGTATCGGTTGCGAGCGTATACTAAAACATACAGGAAAGGTTCTAAAATTAATATCTCCAAAATATTAAGGCTAGACGCATCCTTGTTCTTACTTCTTCAAGTAGGGAGGATTAAATGGGAACCACGTATATACAATTAATTATTCATTAATTAAAAAATTAAAACGACTTTATACTAGAAATAATTAAGAAACTAGGTTTACATAAGCACATTCTCAGCCTAAATAATGAAGCCAAAATATCCAAATTCTGAACACATCATTCAAAATGTGCATACTCTGTAAATTCGGTTTATTTGAAAATTGGAGGATATTTGCAAGACTTGCTGTGCAGATAACTGTTTTTCAGCATGTGGGCACAGTTTCATATGCATAAGTCGATTATTCATGTTTTTACCTAGAAGTGAAAAAAAGTCTCGGATAAAATGCACATATATCAAGTTTTCAGCTATCATGACTTTTAAAACTGCTATGTTTACATCATATTACATAATAGCATGATCAACATACAGTTTCTCTGATTAAGCTGCGTTTTTCACAATCCATAAACAAACAATACAATTTAATTTCGAATCAAAGTTTAAGACCCGGTAGCGTATAACGTTGAATTTTATATAGCGTATAACGTATTTTATTTTCGTTGCTAAAATTGGCCGAATAATGTGTTATTGGTTTTCTTTAACATAATATAATTAAAGTCAAGCAATAGCATAAACTAAGAAAAATGGTTTTAAAACTTGCAACTTAGAACTTCTGAACAACTTTAATATAACAAATATCTGCTTTGTATGTACATATCTCTCTTTCTTTGAAGAACATATATGCTGTAAGTCATCCCTCAAGACCAAATTTCATATATCGACAGCTCTTTAGTGAATATTTCAAGGATAAATGAAATTGGCGCCAGTTGGGTATTGGGCTGTAAAAAGACAGGTTTGTGTTTATTATTTCCAAGACTAAGTCTAGTTATAGATGCGATTTTGTTTCAAGTAGTGTAGGATCGAATCGGATCGTATAACGAGAATATTATCCGAACTTTCATGCCGAAAAGTACGGTGCAGAATACTGGCTAGCTAAAACTTCACTCTCGATGACGTCATGCAGCAGGCGGACCGAAAGCAGTACAAGCGAAAACGTGCGGGAAGAGACCCCCCTGTACTGATGGGTTTATGGTCAGGCTTCAAAGCTTTCCTTTCGCTTTGTAGCTGGTTGGGGAAAGGATGCCCGCGACTACTTTTACAATGACTTTGCTCTGCGATAGCCAGGCGCAGTCGCCTACGGAGAATAACGACATTTGCAGTTCTGCCTAACACTGTTTGGTATGGGGTAGTATGAATAACGTTAAGTGAAGCTCTTTGTTGACTCCGCTTACTATGTGTAATTATAGTGGTGTATACTACAGAACAACATGTGTTTATGGTGTTAAATTTTGCTCGAACGGAGTTAGAGGTGGCTTGTATAGAAATTGCGTGGTGTCGCCATTCCTAACAAATCCACAATTTATCGATTATTAGAAAGAACTGAATAGTCTGGCTCAGTGTTAGACAAAATGAAACATAGAGAACCAACAGTTGTAACCGGAAAAAATTAGACGAGACAGAGGGCTGCCGTGGAAAGAAGTCCAAGAAAATCGTTGTCACGACAACGTGTTTTTATGACAGAATAATTGGCTACCTTCCTCGTTCTCCTGGTCTAAATCCATGTGGTGTCTGTGGGAATGCTTAAAGATAAAGTTTATGCATCTAATTCCCAATTATTTGACCAATTAGTAGACGGCAGTATCACTGCAAAAATTTATCGGGTGTTCAATACTGTGTTCAATAGGTGCTAGGCTTGTATAAATCCGGAGGGTATGGTTTCGAACACCTTTTATTACGAAAGGTAAGAGCAAAATTTTGATATTGTTTCGCATAGTTACCATTATCTATGGGAAAGTAGTGCTTTGGGAACTGCGAGCTGCCGGTCGCATCGTTCATAAGGAACCCGCTATTTCCCGTTTATTGCATTTTGGGGTAAGTTACATTTAGAGGAGCTAAAAATTATGCATCTGCTATTTCTTCTTCATGCAAATGTATTATGCATAGTTATAGTAACTAAATATTTGATTAGAAGTGATACTACGCAATCTTTCACTATTCTCGAAGAAGGCAATATTTGGCTTCCAATATTCGATTGGTGGAAGACACACTTATTTCAATTTATTTTTCAATTTCAAGAAATCTTTGGTCCTTAAGCATCTATATACAAGCATAATGTTAATAATACTTATAATTTATTGCTTTATAATTGTTTAATATGTATTTGTTATTACTATCGTCATTGTATAAAGACAGTGGTGTGATCCTAGCGAACACACTGAGTCGTTAAATAAACGGATAGTAATATCATGATTATTGTTAACTTAACGATACTGGACTGACAAGAGCATAGGAAACTTATTGGCATTGGGCAGTTTTGCCTTCCGTCAATTTTTGAGTGGTTGAGCAACTTTTCAATCACTGGCAAGAATTCTGAAGGATTTCAGGTAGAAATGGAAGTTTGTAGTGAAGGAATCCAAATCGCTCCTTTCCTTTACGGCTACTTTCTGTTTCCTTTCTTTTTAATCTAAATAAAGTCCTTAATAGTTATTGCGATATTCAACATTTTAAATTAGGTCGAGTTCCTTGTACATGCCCCTATATACTGGCTATGTAATTCCATTCTACGGTTTAAAATAAAACAAGAAATTTCAGCCTTACCGTATGGATTTCAAAATACGTCCTGCGTTGTGATGCATAGGAGAATAACATGAGAATAACAGGTTCTGCAAATTAATTATACACGAATATAATGATGAAATTTAAATTAAACGCTTACATTTACCAAAAAGATAAAAAGAATTGCAAACAATAATAAGTACTAAAACAGCAACAATATATCAGTCCACAGCAGCTAAAGCTAAACAACTGTGATAGCATCCACAACAGCTGGGTGGCTCTATTCCTAAGTTGTGCATACAAATTTTGTCTCCATAGATTAATAAAATGAAAATCTTTGCTTCCCCAATTAAAATGGGTTATTTCATGTCTGCAGTCACATAACATCTTCAACGAACGTCACAGCACACGCTTCATACTACTTGCTACATCCACGTTCAGGTGCACTGAAACCAATACATTGTCACTTTTTTTTCTATGATGAAATGAAATCACCAGAATTAAAACAATAAATAGAGAAAGAAAGATAAACTGAAAACAATAAATAAAGAGATTCCCATATTTCGCAACTGTTTCCCTACTTTCGGTTTTCATATGGATTTACCATATATATGTATTAAAAAATAAACCGCTCAAATATTCGAACTCGCATTGACGTGTCTTGGACTTTGACCACATGTGTTTTCTCTAACTTAGCTACGGAGTGTCTTAAGATATACAGAATAGTTTATAGCCCTTATGGCCTCTTTTCATAGCGTTCATGTACCAAACGTTATTGGCATTTGTGGTAGTGATTAGAGCTCTTGTGTTAAATTCAAGTTATGTGATTATGTGATTACCTATGTGTTAAACCAGGCATACATTTTTGATAAGTTATCCCTAGATGAGAACTCGGACCGATATTTGAAGTTTGGCTATAAATTGTAGGATGCATAGAACTAAATTATAAGGGACTGGTGGATCACATAGGGCATAGGAATGTCAATATAACATTTTGTATTACAAATTACGAAATGTGAGTCGAAAGAAGACGTAGATATAACAAATAATAGAAAACAGTACTAAAAGAGGACTGACTGACACTCACAAAAATGCTTTACAAGACAGATAGTAATGGGAGATGACAAAAGATGCAGGTTTTAACATAATGTTATATATAGTTTTTCATGCATGAGGCGTACATGGATGTCGTAGTTGCAACCAGATTCCGCAAACGCTTAAATATGTCGCTTAGGTACGATAGTTAAACACTTTTAAACCAAACATTTTGGTGCCAAAGGGAATCACGCATAACTAAGGTAACATGTGTGTTATGGTAATCAACAGGAACATTATATCTGAACTTCATTACTGAAAACTGACTTTCACAAACAATGGGTGTAGAAAACAATGCGGTATAGCTTAGCACAAATACAAGGTTACTTAAAACTGGGAAATAGAACCCAAAGAGCATTAATTCTGCTCGGGAAAAACTCGACTTAAACAGTTCATCCATAGGCCTTTAGTTCTATATCACGGCTATAATGGGAGATTGCCCAGCATTGTGTGTTCTCTGAGAAGCGCATCACAGACGCCATCTACATTCTCTTTAATATTCGTGTTTTCGCATAACTGAGAGCTTTCAGCGTATTTGTTTTCCTGTGGATAAAGCAGACTCTTTTGGATTGTCCTGTTATGGCCAACCCGCCCCATTCTCCGAACAACATTTTATACACACATGCATTACAATGCCATTTCCTCTGGTCAAAAGAAAGTCGTGTATTCTCTGTGAATAATGGAGCCTGGTAAATAAGCCAGGCACGTTTTAGGGAACTCTGCCCACTTTCCATTACAAACCATGGCTGCAAGCAGCAAGTTGCATTCCTACGCTATCCTTTCCTACATATTTTTCTTTCCGGTAGCACTATACAGAAGTCTGGTGATTTATTTTGTAGCTTGAGCTTCCAAGGAAATCGCTACATTTGTAAAAGACAGGGGAAAACTTACTTTCAGTCACTGTCAATAAGCACTCGATTTTCCCCTCCATAGAACTTCATCAACTAATGTCTTCTAATCTTTATTGCTGTAATAACTCCTACACGGTGCCGCGATCAGAAAATACCCGAGTAATTTCTTGTAAACGACACACACGCAATGGAGCCAAGTACGTCGTATAGATCACCGCTGAATGAAGAGGGTAGAGTTATATGACTTATTAAATTGATTTTCTTGCAGCTCCTGTTATATCGTTTACGCCAATGGTGAACATCTGACTCTCTCTTTCTCTAAAAGTGTGAAAGACATGCTGTCAATTGTTTCCGAAATGAATGCAAAACTGCTCAGCACCAACGTTCCATACTTGTATCCCACGTTGTATTAGCACCAGCAATGGAGGGGTCAGTGTCTCAAAGATCAGTAGTTTAAATGGAGGGGTCATTGGAGGGGAGGGGTAATTGGAGGGGTCCTTGTCTCAAAGACCAGTAGTTTAAAAGGCTGATTTACTATAGGCAGTAATGTATTTTCTGATCGGTAGAAATTGTAAGCAAGTTTCCTGGCATCATATTTAAAGAACATTATGAGCATATTTGCTAGAACAAAATTATATGTTTAAGTATTTCTATACAATGAGTAAATTCAACGTTTTGACATTCTTATAGTGTTCTTTACGGCATTCTTATTAAAATGTTGCGTTTCTGTTGCAGAAGGCTGTAATCAAACATTCGTCTCGTAGGCTATAGAGTAGGAACAGAGGAGGATAGCGGCATTTCTGCAAAAACTAGGCCTATGCCGATTGCCCACTAAACCTCCAGGAGTAAGAGATGACGCAAGGGAGTTTGGAGTGTGGCTAGATATAATGGCGACAGGTGCAGTGCAGCGGGGTCCCTAACGTTCCAGATTGCACATCCTCAGCCGAGTGTATGCGCACGGACAGGTTCGGATATGTGATTTCGTTACAGGAAAGGAATAGTTTTCAGCTCACTGCACGTTTACCACATAAGCTGTACATCAACCTTCCACTCACCGCACCTGGACCTGTAATATGAGAGGAAATGGAAAGAGGGAAAGGGAAGTTCGTGGTAGGAGATAAAGTCCTAATATTCGCCTAACGACCTCGGAAAACCATAAAAGGCAAGGTCAGGGTAGCCAGTGCAACGGTAATCGAAAACGGGAACTCCCAAATACGAACATTATTAGACACTACCACCCGAGCTCGGTGTTCAATATATTAACCTAAACTGTCATCTTACTTAAAAGTAACTTTAGTGCGTTACTTGCGTGCATTGAAGTTAAGAGACTTTACATTAAAAGATGCCCTGCTTCTAACTATTTTAAGCGGCACTAAAGTTTTTGAGTTATTCCTGTATTTACTTCGTGTTAATCGAGATAAGCATTTGTAGAAATGGTTTTATTGCATAATTGCTTGTTGGTGCAAGGGGAATGAAGGGACACAGTAGCCCTAAGCGATAGACAATTTTTTTTAAAGAACGGGTTCCTATGCGAAAGCTTTGAAATTCCGTTCTTTTTGCATGGCCGCGATTTTGCAGTTAAAAATGAGTGAAGCATTTGACAATTGAAATCAATACTAAAAAGTATCTTGTAAATGGTTAATGACTCAAAAATTGTGCCATGTAACGAGATCAACATTTTTTGTGTAGTACGTCTTTGTCTATCTCTTACGGTTTACCAATTATAGAAAAATTATTCAAAATAAAGAGCACTTCACAGCACATTCTCACAAAATTCAAGATATATATTTTATTTGTGATGTAAATATATTTCATATATGGTACTTTAATGAATATCATTAGACCAATTTTTGAGAAAATCAAAAATATAAACAATTTTTCAAGCAAAGGGTAGTTGGGGAGGGGGATTTTCTTGATAATCTTCGTGTCGTATTCTTAAAAGACGCTGAAACTTAATTACCATGTACCAAGTTTGGTATTTATCGAACATTTCCTTTTAGGATGATGCTGTTCACAGACATGCACACATACAGATAAGCATACACACGAACGCTTTTCTAAAAATGAATTTTTTTATTCAGGTTGCTTCAAAATATGCATTTCCGGCGAAATTTCAATATCGAAAATTTTTGCTGGAATGCAATACTTCCCCTACTTGGTAAGGTAAGCAGTAGAAAAAGTAACTGGCATAGTAACGTGCATAGTAGGTAGAGAAGGTATTCCATTATACTAAAAATTTCGGCACTGGAATTTCACCGAAAATACATGTTTTGAGGTCCCTGACTAAAAAGAGCATTTTTAGAACAACGTCTCTGTGTGTGCGTGTGTTTATGTACGAATAGCACAACTCAAAAACGAAAATTCGGATAAAGACCAAACTTGGTATTTAGGTTCAATATCTTCCAAGGATGCGACACGAAAATTTTCAATGAAATCCCCCCAAACCAAGCTACTCTCTCTATATGTAACGTTTTTCGAAATTTCTTGTTTTCTAAAAATGACTAAGGATTTTTATTCAAATAACTATATTAAAGATATTTACATGACAAATAAAATTTCTATAATGAATTTTCTGTGAATAGCCTATGAAGTTCTCTTCATTCGGAAGAAAGTTTGTATAATCTTGTATAACTCGTAAACGTTAAGCGATGGACGAAAACGCATTAAAAACAAAAAAAAGTAGATCTCTCTAAAACACACAATTTATTACAAATATCTTTATTGTGGCATCAGTCTTTCCCGAGATATCGTTATTATGGTTCCAATTGTTCAATACTTGGTTATTCTTTTAAGTTCTGTCGATTTTCAAACATTTCTCGCTATGTCATGTAAAGAGTACGGAATTTTAAGGCCAGCATATAGCGTCCAGTTTTAAAATATTTGACTGTCGCTATTTCTTTAAATTTTTACCTTGATTAAAATGAAGTAAATGAGTAAATATACTTTCGTAAGAATAATTTGTATACCCACTACTAAGCTTTAGAGTTCAAAGAAGGTAATGTGAATGTAGCATATCAGACTTTGTTTACTTTCTAGGTGACAAAAACTACTTTAAATTTGAGAAGCTACACTTTATCCAACATACGGAACGTAGCTTTTTGAGCATTTGTTTTAGAAGATGCAATAGGGGTTTTCTTTTCCAGCATGAAACAATGAAACATGTAGCATCCTTTAGTACCTGAATGTGGACAAACTTTGTAAGAATAAAAGGTAAGAAGAAGAATATTACAATTAATTTCGTCATTTAATGTACGCAAGAATTTAAATATGACACATGAAGAATTACTTCCAAGCACCATAGGGGTATAAATTTAACCAACAGCTGCATATAAGCTTAATGTATTATCTATAAAGAAAATACATTTTCTATATTTCTTAAAAAAATGACAAAAATTACGTCTACGATTCCCTTGAATTTATACCACAAATGGTCTGAATAAATCTACGGATATCATTTACCGTTCACAGAAAGAACAGTAATCTTAAGGGTCTTTCAGAGGTAAAAGAATTAGTTTAAAAATTTACTGATACTTACTAGGTTGTCAGCTACGACATCACAATATGTATTCCTTGAACAATAGATGGCACTGTATCTTGAAGGTCATTACAAGCTCACTCAATAGGCCAGCTAGGGTTAAAGGAACCCGGAAAAGAAACTACTGCCATAATCTCTGACAGGTGAAGAAGTAGAACAAGATTACGGTATTTCTCTACACGACAGCTAAATGGGTACCGCAAAGAGATGAAACAGCCTGGAAGCAGCAGAAGTTCAAGACAAGCAATACGGTGTTACAACACAAAGGGGCTAGCCTTTTACTTAAGAGGAGTGTATAGGTATTCCACATTAGATAACGAGTTTTCCCGTAAACAGTTTATTTTATGTATTATGAGGGCGCGGTATGCTAAAACAAATATTTTCTTATTGCTTTGTATTCTCCCAAATATTTATAACAAACGTAACTTTTTATACGCATGAAATGTGAACCTATAAGGTTTCGAGGTTTTTTGTCAGTAATTGGGCTACTCAATTTACATATAAAATAAACTTAATTCAAGCGAAGGACTAATACTTCTGTTTTTCGTTGAACTATACTACTAACATTGTTCTGTAATAATGGCTACAAACAAGTTTTAAGCTGAATAATGGACAGGCCAAGCAAGTATTTCATTCGCATAAGAATTATAGCACTGGGTAATCCTAACAGTCGCAGGAGGTTTGATGAAGTTCGAGGAAAACGGCCCAAAATGATTCATTACTTCATATTTCATTCATCGGCTGGAGAGACTGAACGATAAATATATTTTTACAGTGAAACATTCCCATATAGTAAGTGCTATTGAGCAAATAAGTGCACTTTGGCTAACGAGTCAGTAACCATCTTAAATTAATTATGCTTATAAAGGTAGGTTTCAGACGATATTTTCTTACTATGGTGTCGATTCCTATATTAGAACAATAGGTCTAAGCGATCTGGCTGAGAAAATATAATACCAAACTTGAAAAACTCAATACCACGACCGCAACTGAAACCACATTTCTTCCGCTTTCTGTACTTCCATAAAGAGGCCCGATTTGAATCCTGGTCATGACATTGAGATTTTAAAGTGTGGCACAAATCTCCAAATTTAGACCTGCATAAAAAGCCAATAGCGCTTGGCCATAAACTAGAAATTAAGGATACATTCTAATTATAAGGCCCATCTAAGGGTAAGAAGTCTCAAAGTACATGAGATCATCTGGAGGATTTTCCGGGATACATGAATTACTTGAGAAATATTAAACGACACTGGGACTAACTTTGAGAAATCAACAGTTCTTACCCAATTATTTACACATTTCACTACAAAAATGTCACATTAACAGAGTACAAAATTGAAAGCTATATATTTAAATTGATAGGGATATGAGTGCGCAGACTTCAACGACAACTTCCTGACGTTAAACTGAAACATTAGTTCCTGTACTATTTTCCTCTGTAGTGCATGGTTGCATAAATAAAAAATAAAATTGATTAAATGTTTTATTGCGAATATGTCACCACTCCTTTATGGTTTACTTCTGCAATCAGAATAGGGAGGTAGACCTACAAAAGATGGGTTATTCCTGTTTTTACCATTTATTGCTAAAATAAATAGTTTAGCCACAAAATGATATTAATGAATTAGATTCCAGCGTGTCCATTGGAATAAATTCGTGGGCATACGCTTGGCAACTGCGCAACATTGGCGTGTGTGTAGAACGTAAGGTCAGGAATGTTGACAGTAAAACTACCTGCCTCGACACCTTCCAACACAGCTGTTCTGTCAGTACTTCAAATGCGTTAAATGCCTTCATAACTATGGCAGTTCTTACAAATCAAGAGTATCTAGATATGCTTCTTGCTTATGACAAAGCCGAATGCAACACACGTGAAGCGCAACGCTTGTATAGGGATAAGTTTCTCAATAGGAGAATTCCAAACCAAATGTCATTTGCTACAGTAGCTCAGCGAGTACGAGAATCGAGAAGTGTGATTTCCCAAACTGAAAACCGAGGACCACAGTGCTCGAATGTGGTACTGCAGGTAGAGGAAGCAATTTTACAGCTGGCGGAAGAGGGTCCAGACGCAAGTACACGAGGTATGGCACGTACTGTTGGTGCATCAAATTGGACAGTTCATAGAACATTAAGAAAACAGTTACTTCGCACATATCACATTCAACGAATGCAGCACCTCGGAGTAAGTGACTACCCACCTAGAGTAGCATTCTGTCATTGGCTAAAGGAGCAGTGTGTGTGTACAATCCTAATTTTTCGTCAGAGGTGCTATTGAATGATGAAACGTGTTTCACGCGTAATTGTGTATTGAATATTCATAATCATCATACGTGGGCCGTTGAAAATCCTCACACAGTGTGACAAGCTCATTTCCAACACCAGTTTTCACTGGAATAATTGGAGAGAAGTTGGTAGACCATTTTATATTACCCAAAAAATTGACTGGAACAACTTATTAGCAGCTTCTTAAAAACAATCTGCCCTCTCTTTGGAGGATGTTCCTCTTTAAACATGGCAAAACATGTGGTTCATGCATGACGGTGCGCCCCCTCACATCAGTACAGTTGTTCGACGACATTTAAATCGCACGTTTCCTGATCGGCGGATAGACCGATTTTGGACCAGTACCTTGGCCTGCAAGATCTCCAGATCTCAATTCTTTAGATTATTATTTTTGGGGACATTTGAAGATTAAGGTGTAGCATGCCGAGGTTGCTACCATTTATGATCTTCGCACACGTGTGTTTGAAGCAGCCCTAGAGATTGGGCAAAACGCAGAAGCTCTAACGAGGGTAGGGCAAAATTTGCTAAGAAGATGCGATGCATGCATAGATGCTAACGGAGCATTCTTTGAGCATCCACTGTAAATGAACGTATCATGTTGTTGATGTTGCAGTTATTGACCAATAATAAATTTCCTGTTTAGCAAAGATGTGACTTTGATTTAATTATCCACGAAGCGCCTAAATGAGGTATTTCCATAATTCACATTCGAGTTTTCTTTATCTTTGTTCATCAGACTAAATCGTATGCGTGGCCTCTTGCACAGCTTTTAGTTCAGGTCTCGCGAATACAATCGGATAGCTTGAAAGAAAACCACTCCACCCCTCGTTACTGACAGTAGCTGATAATAAACATACAGGCACTTTGCGAACCGGATTGCAAGCACTGGAGTAGTTTAGGTTTTCACCCATTGCAGGTGTGAGCGCATGCCTGGCCGCAAACTAAAACAAAACCTTCGGCTCTTAAGTCCTACTCTGTTGCCAGACTGTGCAGATAATGTATTCAATAATGCTCAATTATCTCCTTTACGTTTCAGGATACATGAAGTTGCTATTGGACCTTATTATTCGTCATATTTGGATCTCCCAGCACGCGAAATCTGCGTACTCATACTCCTAACATCCTGTGTGTGTGTGTGTGTGTGTATATATATATATACACATTGGTGTGCAAAACCTAAGGACGAGATGGATAAAGTAACATAACAAATGAACTACTAGGTGGAAGTAGATGAAGGTGCGGGAGCATGTTGCCAGAGGTCTCTCACACGTATACAGAAAGCTGGACGTTACATGGCCTGAGTGTAGCGAGCCTATACTGCCAAATGGGTCTGGTCCCGCAACACGGGGCATTTGACGAAACAGGACAAGACGGTGTGTGGCAATTAGCGATCTGTTGCGGTGCACTGTAGTGGTGTTCTTCGTTGCAGTATGGCCCGTAGACACCATTTGGATGACTTCATTCAAGGAAGAATCATCGGGAAACTAGAAGAAGGGTGAAGTGTGACGAGTGTTGCTCAGGAATTTGGAATTGCTCAGAGCACTGCTTCACGTGCATGGGGAACCTCCTAAACCACAGGCACTGCTGTCCCAAGGAGAGGTGGAATACGAACACGCTCAACTACAGCAACAGATGTCCGCTACATTGTGCAACAGGCAACAAGGGATCCACGGCAAACAGCGGATGCAGTTGCAACCAAATTTAACAGGACAGCTAAGCACGCAAGCTCACGATACACAGTGGCACGGTGACTACACAGAGGTGGTCTCTTTGCCTGACGGCCAGTACGTTGTGTTCCATTGACATCCGCACATCGGCGACACCGTTTGCGATGGTCCCAAGAACAACAAAATTGGACCAACGAGGAATGGGATCGCGTGCTCTTCTCGGATGAGAGCAGATTCAGTCTAAGTAGCAATTCTCGACGTACCCTCATTCAGCGAGAGATGGGAACATATAATGAACCCAGGAATACCCTTCAACATTATCGTTTTAGTGATCCGGGTGTTATGGTTTGGAGAGGCATAATGTTGCGTGGGCACACCGAACTCCAAATCTTTGAACACGCTACGCTCACTGGTCAACGTTATTGTGTTACTGTACTCCTTCCCCAGTATGTCTTTTCAGGGGTGCAGTCGGCCCTGACTTCATTTTATGGGTGACAATGAGCGACCGCATCGAACAGCTTAGTTGGAGGATCTCCTGGAACGAGAGGATATTCGGCGAATGGACTGGCCTGCCCGTTCCCTCGATTTAAATCCCATCGAACACGTGTGGGATGCTTTGGGGAGACGCATTTCAGCGCATCCACATGCACCAACGACCATCCAACAGTTGTCAACAGCGCTGGTGGAGGAATGGAACGCCCTAGAACAGGAACGGTATACCAACCTTGTGGCCAGCATGAGAGCATGACGCAGAGCATGCATTGCTGTCCGCGGTAATCATACACCCTTTTAAGCACCATGTATCTGTTTCAATAAATCTAGAGAGCCATCATATATCGTATTGACTTTAGCGTAGCTTATGGTCCATGAATAAAAGTGGCATTTCTGTTCGTCTCATAGCATATTTCGTTTAGTTGCCTACTGTAGCATACCGTAGCAGTTCCCTCCATGTATGATTCAAGTTTCATCGAGCTATGTTCCTTGGCAGTGTCAGTACAATATCCCCATAACTATATTTTTTAAAATGGGAACCTACAATTAGTGTCAATTTAAATTGACCCTAAAATTACCATGAAAACGTCCTCCAAAAAATAATACACGACTATTGCATTTACTTCACCCCATAATAACAAGCCATTTTGATGCAAGACGTTTCGTTCTACAACGCTTAGTTTTGGGGCTATTGTGCAGTCTCAACTTAAATTGTC
This sequence comes from Deroplatys truncata, assembly GCA_030765065.1. Lineage (NCBI taxonomy): Eukaryota > Metazoa > Arthropoda > Insecta > Mantodea > Mantidae > Deroplatys > Deroplatys truncata. The sequence continues at coordinate 474,863,285 of CM060990.1, forward strand.
CAGCCTGTATATATGTGTGTGCGTGTGTGTGAGTGTGAGCGTGTGTGTGTGTGCGATGGCGCACTCGTTAAAGGCTGCTTATTTTGCGCGTAGTATTAATTCAGTATGCTTTACTTTTTCCAAAGTTTTGCTTATTGTTGTATTCGAAAAACGGTTTATTATATTTACCTCGGCAATGGCCTATATAACTTCCCAGTGTATATATTGTAGCGAGGTAAGGTAGCGAGGTTCGAACAAAGTATCGAGAGATTACATTAGTATTATCAACACTCCAGAAAACGTTGAAACCCTGTGATACAACGATGTAGAAGACAAGACCGCGCAGTCTGCACTCAATATAATGTTTAAGAGTCGTGGATTTAGCTCACAGCGCGCCTTTTACTTTCACTCTCGTCTGGAGGCCATACTCGACGACTAAACTCCCGGGCGCAAGGGGTGCTTCCACCTCCAACGTGATTAAGTTATCCTTTCAATCGTGGACACTTCAAGACTACAACTACCACAGGTAAGAGACACACCGATAAGTCTAATCGCCCGGGTCTTCAGCCTATGCACTAGTCTACCCGTCCATGATATCCATGTACTTAAAGTATCAATACAGCTTATAGTTTCAGTGCAACCCCGAGGCTCTTATACAATACCTCTTCCTGTCGATGCACCCGCCCACGCCTTACCAATCCTGATCCGCTCTCCCCCGTCTGAGCTTACTCCTCTTAGTATAAGCAACCCCTGGGGTTAACCGCCCCTCATCAGGGGTGCTACAATGTTGTGGAGTGGCTGTTTACATGTGGTAGACCGCCGGCTATCATTATAGGGCAGGTACTCTTACAACTTGACATAGGCACCAGTATCGATGATGGCATAGGCAAAAGGGGCATGGTCATAATTAAACGGGTGGATAAGCTGGTTAAGTATAGCTCTCCTCCGGTTAGTGAGTGCATTGAAATTATTTTTTTTCCTTTACTCCTCTCTCAGCTAATCACTTGTAAATTCATGACATTATTCAACACACACACCAACACCAAAGGGCCCTTATTATGCAAAACCCATCCTCCCAACCTTTGCATCATGATTTGTATTTTATTAGCAGCATAACTTATAGTGTAAGCTTTCCTTTTCAGGCCTGAAATCGTCACTAATAGAGCAAACACTACGCTACAATCCCCAATCAGTAGACGCACCGACCCAGTTCATTCGCAGGATAGAATCGGCTCGCTACATGACATGGAAATTACTGAAACAGGTGCAGAGTCTCAAAACAAACCCTCGCCCACCAATGCCCAACGCTAACGTACATCAACCTGTTAGGAATTATGGACCCCTGCCTAACTTTAATAGAAACACGTACAGTCACAGAAGAACAGTCTCCGCGAGACCCATTTGTGATTACTGTAAACGAGGCCATGTCATCGTAAATTGCCAAACGCGGAGGAGGAATGGAAATTTTCATTCCCAGCCTCCAGACAGTCATCCCTCGTAATCACAATAGTATCGTATATATCTGAAGCCATCAAGCCAGTGAAATCACTGCAAACGAAGGGAATAGTGAACGGTGAAACCAGAATCGATATTCTAATAGACACAGGAAGCTCAGTGAGCATTATTAATGTCAACTTGGTAGGGATAAATAAGCAAGCAACAATCCTAAGTTTAATTCTGAGAACAGCAAATAACGATTTATTTGCAACGCAGTATCAAACTAATGCTCATTTTCGGATGTTTGGAATAGAATTCAAAGTAGAGCTCATGGTAGTGAAACATTTTCCACACAGTTTTCTGTTGGGCATCGACTTTCTCCAGAAATACAAAGTTCATAGATCTGGGCAATGACATAATAATGCTGACATTACAGGATTCTAAAGAGGTTAGCATAACATCTCATGAAAAAGCGAGAGTGCCCACTTGCACAAGTCACGATTGAGAATGACACTATAGAATAGAAATAAAGGCAGCTTGCGAACAGCACATAGAACTTCCCCCATTTACCACCACCCAGGTGGATGTTAAAAGAATCAGGAGGCCCTACAGAAAATATTTAAACGTACAACTCTAGCACTCGTACATAAGATCGCATTGGTGCAACCGAACGCCTTCACATGCGAAACTGCTAAGCAAATATAAATTAAAGGTGCAAAGCTTAACATTATTTCGCAGCTAATTGGGGAACAGCAAGAACAAGTACGCATTTTACTCGACAGGTATAGACAGCCTATATTTCGCGACCAGCCTACAGGAATTAGGGACCACATATATAACAGAATTCAAAATAGTATTAACAGACACTGCGCCAGTGAAACAAAAGCCATACAAATGTTCCACAAACAGAGGGAAATATAAATAGCCAAGTTGAGGAAATGAAAAAGCAGGAACAATTAAGGATTCACATACAGATGGAGCTCACCAGTAATTGTAGTCAGAAAGAAATCAGGAGAATATCGCTTCTGCGTAGACTACAGGAAGCTCAACGCTCAAACAGCTTCATTCACGTACCAATTACCGCTGATAGACAACATACTTAACTACTTGAGAGGTTCTAAATTTTACTGTAGACTCGATCTACTGAATGCATACTTTCAAGCACCTCTAGCTCAAGAAAGTAAAAAATACTCTTCGTTCTGTACATCAGATGGGCAATTCGAATTCGAAATATTGAACTTTGGCTTAGCGAACGCGCCTAGAGCATTCACAGAGATTGGAAATAAATTATTGGGAGATCTGCGATACCAAAAAGCATTCATATACCTGGACGATATAATAGTTTTTGCAGGTAGATTTCAGGAATTATCGCCCAACCTAGAGGTTGTATTCAAGAGAATGGTACAGCACACATATAATTTAAAGAAGCAAAAAATTTTCTGGAATTAATAAAATAAAACTATTAGGTTACGAAGTGTCAGCGGTAGGCATCGAACCTTACAAATATAACATTCGGGCTATTACACAGTTAAGAATCCCAAGGCATATTAAAAAGCTAAGACAAGTTTTGGGACTATTTTCTTTCTATGGAAGATATATTAATAACTTTGCAGCGGCCGCAAGGCAACTGAACGATCTGACAAAGACCGGCCAAAGGTTTGTATGGGGCCAGGAACAGCAGGAAACGTTCCAACAGTTAAAAGAACCTTATTATACAAACTCCAGATTGGGCAAATTTATACCAAGTGCCAAATCCCAAATAAATTGTGATACCAACATGCACGGTATAGGGTCTTGCCTCCTACAGAAACAGAATGGAAAAATGCACCCAGTAGGCTTTATTTTGAGAAGTCTGAGCAAAGCCGAGAAGAATTGCGGCGTTTCGGAACAAGAATTATTAGCGGTTTATCGAAACTCTGTAACTATATATACTTTTGCCGTGTAACCATAGTAACAGATCATGCATTCCTGTGTCATTTAACTAAGCTAAAAGATTTGTCAGGAAAATTGGCACGTTATTGTTTAATGCTGCAGGAATTTGATTACTGATTTCAGCACAAATTAGGAGTTAAGCATAAGACGCGGATTACATGTCTAGGATGCATGTAAATCCGCCGGAACCCGAGTCAGCACAAGAGAAGGAAGATAGAATTAGCTGTATTTTAGAAATCGTAGAGCTAGAGCAAAAGCAAGAAGAGGATTCGCAGCTATTACCCCTAATTGAAGCCTTATAACAGCCGAACAGAGCAAATGCCAAGCTACCACGACAAGCTGTACCATACGTGCTAAAGTCTAATGCGCTATGTCGGAAAAACGCAGGTAGTACAGGTGATATGCATTTACTGGTTGTACCTAATAGTTTAAAGCAAGAGATACTTTGTAATAGCCATGATACATTAGGAGAGCACTTTAGAATCGCCAAAACATTTCAATCAATTCACATTACTATGATAAGAATGATGGAAATACACAATTATATAAAAACTTCAGTTCTTGCCAACAACCGAAAGGACCAATAAACAGCTGCAGGTTAATGCAACTCATAAAAGCCAACTATTTGGGAAAACCATTTTCCATAGATATTTTGGGATCTTTTCCAAAATAAAAAAGGACAATCGTTGTATTGCAGCCGTGAGCGAGTTCTTGTCAAGATACTTAGAGCTAAAACCAATCCCAAAGGTCTCCATTGAACACGTAGCCGAATTTATTTTAGATGACGTCGCTGTCGTCACGGCGCATCAAAGTACTTGCTATCGGACAGAGGGTCAGTGTTTATGAGCGAGGTGAGACAAAACTTACTTAAAATGATAGGAACAACCCCAAAGTATACAACAGGTTACGGGCAACAGACGAACGGCATAATAGAAAGGTCCAATGGAACAATTTCTGAAGTAATCATAACTATGTAAATACACAGCACACGAACTGAAATAGCAATTTAGACCAAATTCGGTTTACCTAAAATACAAGCAAATAAGGAACTACTAAGTTGATACCATTAGAACTACTGTGAACATGAAAAACTGTATTAGCTACGGAAGTGGAATTGCACAGTGCTACTCGAAATTTTTTGTGCAACAAGAGATTCAATTTTGAAGGCCAGGGACCTGGCATCTGAGAATATAGCGAAAAGCCAGGGAAAAATAAAAGATTCTATGATCACAAAAGACGATGCGTCGAGTATAAGCTTAGCAGCCTAGTAGAACTCTACACCCCTAAGAAAATAATAGGAAGGGCCACAAAACTTCTAATGAACTATACAGGACCGCACAAAATGGTGAAAAATCAAGTCCCTTAAATTATGTAATAAAAGCTAGGAACTCCGTTAAACAGCAAAATATAAATACCAGCAGTATTTCACGACACTACGCATAAGGAAAGTGAAATAGGGAAAGTACTGCAACACGCATACCTCAGACACCGGGCATATAACAAATTGCCATAACATTGACAAACACACACGAACGCAATAGGAATTGCTAGCGTATCACCTTCCATCACACACAAAGGAAAGTGTTGACATTGAAGCTTAGAATTCCATTACACATCTCCACCCACGGCGCAATAAGAACTGACAGGAAGGGAAAAGATGGACAATAGAATAAAAACGAAACATATTAGGCTTTAAATTTTCATAATAGTTCTCAGATTCTTGGGAAGTAGATTAAGTAAGTTGGTGTAATGCAATGTATGGCATGATTCTGTACCTCCAGCGTAATTTAAGCTTTTGTAGAACAGATGGTACTCCACGAGACCCAACTGCTGTTTTATTATTTTGAGAGGCGTCTAGGAAAAATTCTCTTAAGTGAGGTGCAAAAGGTAATCCGAAAACGCGAACCTGTTGTATCCGCACGTGTTTAAGACGTCAAATATTCAAATTTAAAGATTAAAACAAAATAGGTTGTTGTCCCAGAGGCTAACTTCGGGAACACAATTCTGATAACAGGTTTATTTTGAGGATATTTATGCTGAACGCCTCAATGAATGCGCGTACATGAGTTATGAGAGTATTAGGAGTTTCCCATACCCCTTAGAGTACTATAAAGACGGAAAATTATTGCTGAAGTATCTTATGAATGTTTAAGATATATCCAACGTTAAGTTTAATCTTGGCATTGTTTTTATTTGTGAAGTTAAGTTGTTTCGAAAGAAATTCGTGACAGGCTTTAAATGATTGAAGCGAAATTTTCCAAAAGCAGATTTTGCAGATGAGAACTATAAATAAATAAAAATGCTTAAACGGTAGGAGAATAAGGTATCGCAGTGTCTAAGATAATTTATAGTATAAGGGGGATAAATGCTAAATAATTAAATAAATTTTCAAGAAATAAAATATTAAATGCACCGTGGCAAGCAAGCAAGAAGGAAAAGCGTTAAGGTGATAATAGTAGTTTCAAGAAGGAAAAAATCATGAAAGAATACGAAAGAATAAGCTAGCAAAAATAACTTTGTACAGCAACTGGTCACTAGAAATCCTGAACCTAAATTTATCACAAACTCCACCCATAAAGGCGATGGACGCCTTACGACAAGAATACACTATAACTTCGCCCTTGCTAATAATACTGTATGCATGGACAGCTCTACTAATCCTGCTAGTAGCAGCTATGGTGAAAAGAAGACTCGAACTGATAGTTGCAGCGAATATTCCGACGGTATAGGCGAGCTCCATTATAAGAAAGGCGGTCAACCAAATTATTGAGGGTTTCTTTTGTATTGTCCTGTTTAATAGTAATGATCTCGATAGCATATAATCTTATATGACAATTGTGCGGCAAAGACCCTAATAGCAGCAATACGCCCACAGAGGTACCACAATCACAGTCTTCGACCAGTGGAATTTTGACTGTAGTAACACCTACAGATTCTGAGTCGGAAGCACTTCAAACTTAAACTCAATGCTAATGAAAAAGCAAACAGAACGAAGGGGCACGCTAGAGAGGCGCGGTATTGTAAATATAATACAATGTAAGTAGTAAAGGAGAAGGGAGGTTACACGGAGTTACCAAAGACACACAGAGACACTTGTGGAGGTATAGCACAGCAACCTTCACGCACATGATATTACGCGAATGAAAATAAAACGCTTTAGCCAGGAGAGCGACAAAGGTCTGACGTCTATGGACGTTAGTCTCACAATATTAGTCCAAAGATGTGCAACCACAAGCGAAGGCAGACAGTGAAAAGAAGTTCTGACAAAGAATTTCTCACGAACACCTACAGAATGAACTTCAGACCGAGCAGTGGCGAGTCGTATAATTATGAGCACAAAGACATATGAATGTAAACAGTTAGGGTGAATCAGAAGGAATATAGGGGCTTCTCTGATGCTAACTATAATAACCGAATGAATATAGGTCGAATTTAATAACCAAGAATTAAAAGCATGCATATAATCTTAGTGAAAATATAGGTTTATTTTGTTTGGTTAATTGTGCTTTCCGTAGGCTTTTTATTTAACCTGGTGGTATATGAGGAAAAGAAGGACCTGGAGAGCGCGGGGAGGAGAATACATGTTGCTTCATTTGAGCAAGCACATTAAAAGGGGGAATAACATGATTCCCTCCAGACCTTTGTTTTAATCATAAAGTTAACACTTATGAGAGCAGATAGGAAAAGCTACAAAATTTGCATACCCCTAAGAGGCAACTAATAGAGGAATTATAATGTTACAGGACCCACAGAGGACGTGCCGTCTAGGACGATGGCCGGAACGAGAATTGAAAGCAAAACAGAATGGGACCACGTGAGAAAACCAGTCCGGTCCTGCAAAGTCAGACAATAAAAGGAAAAAGAAGAAAAATCAATACACAAAACATCAAACCATTACACAAAATGTTTTTTCTTGTACAGTTATGGACTATTCATCGTTGTAAATTATAACTAATGCAGCATTTGAGCAGTTAAAAAGGTCTGAGAAGAACTTAACAGCGTGGGGTTGTACCTGGTGAGTAAGCTTTAAAACTTTTGGGGGGGTTGTTAATTAACTTGTCCCATTATCTCTTTCAAAATTCGAGGATAGGCAGAGTCGACAGGTGTAGTCACTTATTTCTTAATGTACTTCTGCTACCGCTATTAGGTGACTCATTCCAAGGAAATTAAAATCCCCATCATTTCTTCTCTCTTTCCTTAAAGCTGATCCATCTTCAAGGAGAAACCCTTCGCTGCGCACCGGAAAATGGCGAAAGAAGACTACATACACCACACCTTTCCGAAAAGAAGGACCCACGGAGAAGCTAGGGAGGAAGTACCCCAACATAATCATTGATTGGCAATAACGCTCATCACTTCCGTGTCTACCTAAACTGGAAGGTAGACACGCAGCCCAAATAAATGCCACTGGAACATCTCCGAAATGATACGCTCAAAATGACAGCGAAAACTGCACAGCCTTCAAGGAAGTCCAGACTTATGCAGACAAGGCATTTTACAGCTTCGGAAATGGGATATGAAACACGGAAGAACCAAGAGTAATACAACGGGCCAGGACTTCGCAGCCAAACCCACGCCTTGTAACTCCCCTACCCACAAAAATAAATCTTCCATTAATTTCGAACCGTGGATATTGGAGAGAGGATCTCCATACTTGTAGACCGAAGGTGTTATGGTCTGTATGGTTTTTGTTTAGTTCTCTAAGCTTCATTATGGAAACAACCCTGTTACCCCCTAAGAGATTGACCTTCTTTCGGCCATAATTTAATTCCGGAATCGGAATTTGCCGGCCGCGGAGGTAATGTAGTAGGTAGTGTAAGATGCCGAGGTTCGAACAAAGTATCGAGGGATTGCATTAGTATTATCAACACTCCAGGAAATGTTGAATCACTGTGATACGACGATGTAGAACGCAAGACCGCGCAGTCAGGAGTGACTATAATATTTAAGAGCCGTGGATTTGGCTCCTTTTACTTTCACTCTTGTCTAGAGGCCATACTCGACGACGAAGCTTCCGCCGCAAGGGGTGCTTCACGCCTCAACCGTAATTAAGTTCACCTTTCAGTTGTATACACTTCAAGACTACAACTACCCGAGATAAGATACACACTGGGAAGTATGCTCACACGAGGCTTCAGCCTATGCACCAGTCTACCAGTCCATGGTAGCCATGTGCTTTAAGTATCAATACAGCTTCTAGTTTTAGTACAAACCCCAGGACGTCTAATCAATGCATCTTCCTATCAACACACCCGCCTACGCCCCACCAACGCTGTTCCGCTCTCCATCGTCAAAGCTTACTCCTCCCTATTGTAAGCAACCCCTGGGGTTAACCACTCTTCAGCAGCGAGGTGCTACAATATTTTTGAACACGTGCATAAATGTTCACTAAATGTCATGGTCATTTTAGGGAATGGGGAATTTTAAGCACCAAAAAATTATTTTTGAAGTAAAACAACGTATTCTTCTCAAATAATTTCTCATATTCAATAGGCAAATGACTGCCTAAAATGGCCCTGGAGCCGAATAGCGAACCTTGGAGTAAACAATCAGTTGATAACCACTTCCTAGTAGCCTAAGAAATATTATGATTGTAAAAAGAAGGGAAATAAAACTATTTTTGGGCTTCCTTTCTCAATGGAAGCTTACTCCTGGCGTCCTTTAATTGTATTTTTGGCATGTCGGTATATATTCGGCATGCAAAGCCGAATTTAAGGGTTTATTGCGCTGAATTTTCTAATGAGTTTTAAGCCTAGTTTGCCTACTCTCTAAAGTGAAAGTGCAGTTCCAAAAGCAAAATATCACAGTTATGGCAGCAGTAAAAGTTCGGAGTACATGACGTAACCATGGCGGGTTTTGCTGGTTCTGTAGGTTACATGCCATGTTTTAATTAAGATGTCATATCGCTAACATTATTTTTATTAAATGCAGTCATAAAATAACAAGCTAATCGATAAGCGCTAGTATCTGATATTTTAATAAAACCATTTACACCTTCCAGCTCCATTTTTGCTGCTTACCGCCATGTGATGCAAAGATTGATGGGTCCAGCGAAGAAGTCTCAAAAATCGCAAGACGTTGTCAGGAGGTCCCAGGCTCCAAGGGGTATGATCGCACCAGAACCAGAGTCAATCAGTTTAAGTACTTGTGATGTATTGCATTCGTGTGGTCTGCACAGGAGATTCGTAAGTAAGGGGTGCACAGGATAGGCTTTGTCTGTTATATCCATGTAGGTAGATACATACCTCTTGCCCGCTAGTCCTTCCAATAAAGTAAGTCCGCCTTTCTCCTTGTATCAACCACCCTATACTTCTCAGAGAATTCCTTTCTCATGGCCACGAACAAGAGGGCTGTTACTCTCTGACGTCACACAGCATTCAGTTGGCTGAAACTTTCCTAAATTCTAGAAGCTTAGAGAGGCTGCTGCATTTACATGAAAATGGTGTGATATGTAGTGATGGGTTATTTTGCGATGTCACTTACCTACCTGGGCAATTGTGAGAGGAAGAAGCAGAAGAAACAGAAGGGAACTGGGTTGCAGTCCAGGCCACAGGGCGTTTGGAAGTAAACTACGGCGACGTTTTCTTACAGCACGCGTTAGCAGCAGTTACAGAGTTACAACAGTAAGGCAGCGTGATCTTCACTTCGAGCTTCTCATAAGGACGCTGAAAGGACGACCGCGCTGCGAGGATTTTATGGAAGCTGGATAGAAATCTAAAGAACAAACCTCACGGGAATAGAGACGGTCTCAGCCCTATCAATCTTGTAAACTTAACCAAATATTTATCTAAGAAGGTGGTGCTGGTGGTAGATATTATTTATCATAAGTCCATGGAGCATAAACAAATACATATCACTTCTAAACTTCTTCTTCAATTCTTCAAATTAGTTATGCTAAGTTCAAAGTCAAAAAAGCGCATTCACTTCCTGCCATTTTAAAACTGAGTTGACGATATAAGATATTGACAGATTGCTATCAATCGCCAGGATTATATCAGCGCCCCCGATGTGTCGGAATTTGGTCCCGCTGGAGTTCCTTTGTACGCTACTAAACCTACTGACATGGGGCTTCTGCTTTTAGGCATAATTAAAAGCCATCAGTGTGAGCCGGCTTTGAACCCGCACCTTTGGGATCTGAAGGCCAGCGTATAACCAACTAAGCCATTCAGACTGACGTATTATAATTGTGTATGGTTTACTATAAACTTGTCTTGTATTTTTTTCAAAAACTTTCACATTAATGAGAATAATTAACATTTTCTGCAGTTAATTCATTAGAAGTTCTATATTCACTTCTAGTAAAATAAAGTAGTCTATATTGAAATGTTATATTAATATGGATATAATCATAAGCACACTTTGAGGTATAAGGCAAAGGAAAATAAGTGTATCGTAAGTATAAAACCAAATGCAGCCTGATAGGATCTGTCAAGGTTTTGAGTTAGCATAAATGCATAGATAAATACTGCGAACAGACCCAACTATGTTCTTCATGTATAACTGCGTATTTATTGCCAAATAAATGCTGTACGTTTCAGTTTGTTTTAACTACCATACCATTAAAGCACTGGTTTATTAAAAATAATAAGCAAATTTTACGTTTTATATCATAGAAACATTGAAGGGTACACCTTCGGTGTGTTACCGAATAGTGGAAACTTTAAAGGTTTATGGCAGTTGAGAGCTTAACAGCAGTTTGTTGCACTGAAACATCCAAAATGTTGACCATTACGTGCCACAAGCATATCAATCGGTCCCCAGTTATTAAACTTGCATCTATGGCAATGATTGTGACCAGGAAACGGAAGGGACAACTCGCACCTCGACCTAACACGGCCTATTTTGTGCTTACCACCCCCAGGAGGATTGGTGAAGGAGCCGCAGGCGGGCCGACCGACAGAGAAGCGCAGAGGTTCGTAACGATTGCAAGCTTGAGACCCGGTCACACCGGCAGGCTGCTTAGAGAACGGTTCCCTCTGGTGAAAACGCCGAGAACTGCATTCACCTGAGGCGGCTTAAAGATGGGTGCCATCTGGCAGGACCGAGAAGAAGTTTCCAACGATCAGGTATCTGCGTCATCTTTCCAACACTGCGCAGTCCCTAAGCCTACCCGAAACATGAAAGGGGCAGCGAAACATTAGGAAACGAGGGAAAGGAAATTCTTGGTAGAGGGGAAACCACTACAACATTCGCTTTGCCAACTAGGGAAAACCACGAAGAACCCATAACCAGAGTGATCTACCCCAGGAATCGAGCCCAGGACCGCACGAATGCGAGCCTCGCACGTCACCGCGGAGCCATCTCACTCGGTAACTTTCATGTAAGTTTGCTTATGATAAGATGGATGTTAGTTGAATCTAATTCAAGCGCTACTTGCATATGAGCAATGGATTCGTAACAAACTGCAGTACATACCATTATTTTCCTATTCACACGATTTTTCTATAAACATCCAGCCTGTGTTATGCACTGAATGGAAGTTTGTCTTCTAAAGCCTTTGTACTTTATCCAGTGATGTGTGAAATGTTTTTTCTGAATTTCAAGGTTTGTTTGAAACAAAAATCTGATGTATGCTGCTCGTTTTTTAATAACCTTGTTATTTATTTTTATGCATGCTGGATTTTGTTTATTCCTTACCTCCATATATTGCTCGTTTCAATTCTTCTCAGCATAATTAAGAAGGAAATTGACCTTCTGAAAATCTATTCTTTTCAAGTGCTAGGGATTTATTTCACAACTATGGTTTCAAGATTTGTTCTTGCAAAGCATTTGATATGTGTTGTACTTACCAAAGCATCTTGATGATCAATTTTCTCCTAAAGTGGAAATGAAATATTTGAGCACAATAATCCACAGCTAAAATCTCTAAATATTATACCAATTTTGTAGCTTAATCTTATCGCTGGCACAATAATAAGGAATAATAAAGCAGCTGGCCCATATTTCTTTTGTAAAACAGCCAAAGGAAGAGATGTTTTAACATATTCTACCGCATGAGGCATTTAAAACTTGAATAACACGACCATTTTTAGTCATAGAAGAACATACTTCAGACAAAAGTTGTTTGGGGTGAAGGGGAACATATTGTAGTATAGATGGTTTTGTGATGAGTGCAGATGTATTGTGATACAGATACATACTTCATAATTTTAAGTGGGGTGGTATGATATATTACTTACCATTTAGTAGTGCATTTGAAGACGCATATGACCATTGTTTTTTATGGCCATTGATGATAGTTGAAGATCATAGATTACGGGAAATGTGTTCGCTTCAATGAACTGATGGACTACTAAGTTGCCCCATTGTGCAACTTGAACCGTATTAATCCGATGTAAACAAACATTCAACTCTTTGTATCGTTTTCATTGTGGACTTTTATCTGTGGGGTAAACAAATTCAAGAATTGTCTCAAAAATACCGACGACCCCCGAATACATGAAAGAACGTATAATACGAGCATGCTCGGTGTTATGCCGTGATATAAAATTAATTAGTAATGGAAATGAAAGATTTTATGTATAAAGAATATTGGCTCATTACAAGCTGCACGGTAAACTGTTGTCATGCGTTTCTTGGAAAAGTGGCAATAAGAACAGCACTTCCTTGGGCCATATTGCAGAAGAGGTCCTTGCTGTTCTTGCACATTAGTAGTTTAGATAGAGGGTTCCTGGCACATTTTTTTTGCGTTTATATGGGAAAAGATAGGGAAAACGTGGGGAGATGCTAGGCTAGGAGAGCGTTCAAGGAAGAAAATGGGTTTATATGGGGAAGATAGGGATTACGAGGAGAGATGCCAGGCTAGACAGGGGTTGAAAGGGCAGAATGTACATTTTATACGGGAGAGAGAAAATACGAGGTGAGATGCTAGACTAAACAGGGTTTAAAGGTTGGAATATACGCGTTATATGGAGGAGATAGGGAAAAAAGGCGAGATGCTAGGCTACACAGTCTTAAGGCTAGATTATGCATTATATGGGAACAGATAGGGAATACGAGGCGAGATGCTAAGCTAGACTGAGGTTGAAAGGTACAATATACATTTATATGGGAGAGATAGGGAATACAAGGAGAGATGCTAGACCATAGAGAGGTTGAAGAAGGGAATTTGGGTTTATACGGGAGAGATGTTAGACTAGGAAGGATTGAGGACTAGAAAAAGCCTTTATACAGGAAGGGACAAGGAATGCGAGGAGAGATGGTAGGCAAGACAGCGATTGAAGGTGTTTTAGGGGTGTTTACCAGAAGGTAAGTAAAGAATTTCAGGGTATTTAGAGCACAGACATAATATAACTATTTAGGGTGACACTTATAAAGCATTTTTGGGTACATGTTTAGCTTACTTAGCAGGTATTCTGATGGTGTTTAATATAGTGGAACAGGCATTGGGCATCCTATTACCGGCTTTAGGACATTTTTAGACACAGAAACGGTTATTTTAGGGTGTTGATGTAAACTTTCGAAGGTATTCTAGCCAGAGTACTAGGAATTGAGGAGCATTTTAGCGTTCATTTAGGGGGCTTTAGGCACAGTACATATATTTTCTATCATTTTAGAGCATTTCAGGTATGGATACAGGTTTTCAGAATATTCTGGTACACAGACAGGAGAATTTCACGTTTTTCAAAAGCCTTTTGGAATTTTATGATAAACCAGAAGTATTATTTATAGTGATGTTATGTAACATTTAAAGTTTTTTGAGTCGGAAAATGTAAATTCACATCACATATGTGCGCTAGGTGTTATGGCAGGAGCGCTTTCGAGAGATGTTTCTCTCATCTTCAGCTGAGAATCCGACTGACGGATCTCCCTCTCCCCTCTCCCCATGAAGCTTTTCATTAAATGTTATTTCTGCCCTCTGTTGGGAAACCTTGGAACTTAAAGCTGTTGCTGCCCTCTGTGTTGTCTGTTGGTCACTCATCATGCTTCTTTCTTCTCTCTTGTGATGTAATTGGTCTGCATTCTGTTGAAAAATCTTAAAAACACTTGATCTTGAGTTTGCTGCCCTCTGTGGAGAACCTTGGGAACTTCTATTTTTTCTTTTGTTGTTTAAATGGATCAACTGCATTAAGTGGTCTGTCGGTGGTATCTCAAAATTCAAAACCTTCTCAATGTTGAAATGAATGAAGATCTTTTCCCATATTTCCAAATGTGATGGTATCTGAATAGATTTGAGTAGTTTTATCTCTTGTCCAATCTCATGGTTGCTATTCCAAAAATGATTAGCTACTGCTGATCTATCTGTTTGTTTCAATTTTATATTTCTTTGATGTTCACTTAATCTGATTTTTAGATTTCTTTTAGTTCTTCCTATGTATAAGCCTTGACAGTCTTGACATGATATCTGGTAAATTCCTGATTTTTTTAATTTGTCAGTTGTATTACTTAAAGGTGTATTTAACATATTTTTCAAACTAAAAACATTCTGAGGTGCTAATTGAATTTGGTATTTTCTGAATAGCTTTTCAAACTTTTTGAACATGACTGGATGATATGTGAACCTCTTATATATCACATCCTTTTTATTTGGGTTTTGTAAAGTGCTACTGCTATGTAAATTATGTTTCTTTTTGTATTTAGTAAGTAAGTTATTAATAAGTTGAGGTTTAAAACCATTTTCAGTGGCTACATTTTTTATATAATTTAATTCTATAATGTACTCTTCTTTGTCTAAAGGTATCAATCAGAATTATTTTTCCTTCAATAAGAACTTTTACAAGCAGACACTTGGCTTAGCAATGGGTAATCCTTTATCTCCTTTACTGGCTGACCTCTATATGAGCTCTTTGGAGAAAACTGTCACCTCTTCACATCCACATATTTTTGAAATATGGTATAGATATGTAGATGATATTTTCGCAGTGGTACCTCAAAATTGCATGAATTCATCATTGGATATTTTAAATGAACAAGACATACACATTAAATTTACCATGGAAATTGAAAGTAATAATTCTCTACCATTCCTGGATATACTTGTAAAAAGAAAAGAAAACTGTCTTAAATTTGGCATTTATAGGAAACCAACGCATGTGGATAATTACATTAAAAATAATTTCTACAACCCTGTGTCACACCAACATGCTGTGTTCAGAAGTTTGATTTATAGATTGATGAGGGTACCTTTAGACAAAGAAGAGTACATTATAGAATTAAATTATATAAAAAATGTAGCCACTGAAAATGGTTTTAAACCTCAACTTATTAATAACTTACTTACTAAATACAAAAAGAAACATAATTTACATAGCAGTAGCACTTTACAAAACCCAAATAAAAAGGATGTGATATATAAGAGGTTCACATATCATCCAGTCATGTTCAAAAAGTTTGAAAAGCTATTCAGAAAATACCAAATTCAATTAGCACCTCAGAATGTTTTTAGTTTGAAAAATATGTTAAATACACCTTTAAGTAATACAACTGACAAATTAAAAAAATCAGGAATTTACCAGATATCATGTCAAGACTGTCAAGGCTTATACATAGGAAGAACTAAAAGAAATCTAAAAATCAGATTAAGTGAACATCAAAGAAATATAAAATTGAAACAAACAGATAGATCAGCAGTAGCTAATCATTTTTGGAATAGCAACCATGAGATTGGACAAGAGATAAAACTACTCAAATCTATTCAGATACCATCACATTTGGAAATATGGGAAAAGATCTTCATTCATTTCAACATTGAGAAGGTTTTGAATTTTGAGATACCACCGACAGACCACTTAATGCAGTTGATCCATTTAAACAACAAAAGAAAAAATAGAAGTTCCCAAGGTTCTCCACAGAGGGCAGCAAACTCAAGATCAAGTGTTTTTAAGATTTTTCAACAGAATGCAGACCAATTACATCACAAGAGAGAAGAAAGAAGCATGATGAGTGACCAACAGACAACACAGAGGGCAGCAACAGCTTTAAGTTCCAAGGTTTCCCAACAGAGGGCAGAAATAACATTTAATGAAAAGCTTCATGGGGAGAGGGGAGAGGGAGATCCGTCAGTCGGATTCTCAGCTGAAGATGAGAGAAACATCTCTCGAAAGCGCTCCTGCCATAACACCTAGCGCACATATGTGATGTGAATTTACATTTTCCGACTCAAAAAACTTTAAAAGCCTTTTGGAAACTGGAGCAGGTAGTTTCAGGCTGTTGGTACAGGTTGTTTTCAAAGATTTTCAGCACATTTGGAATGTATTTTATGTTTCTTTGAAGGTATTTTAACACCTTTGCAGGTATTTTCAGGGTACTGGTAGGAGTATTTGTGGCTCTTTGAAGGTATTTTAGGCTATGGATGTGGCATGGGCACAGTGCTTTAGAGCATTCTGAAGGGCTTCTTAGAAACTGTAGCACTATTTTTATGATATTGGCACATGGTTTTAGAGTATGCTGATGGTTTTTAGAATACCAGAGGGTTTTAGATTATCCGGAGACATTATATGTTCTTTTAAAGTATTTTGACACTTCCAAGGGTATTTTTTCGAACGTTCTATATTAGTATTTGAGGCTCTTTAAAGGTATTTTAGAATATGGAATCAGGTATGGGTTCAGGCTTTTAGGGCATTCTGGTACACGGTAGGAATATTTCAGGTGTTTCAATGGCATTTGGAAACTGGAGCAGGTACTTTTAGGTATAGATGCAGCATTTCGAGGGTATTTTAACCACTCCAGTAGGAATTTTAGAGCATTTTAGTGTACATTTATAGGACTTTTATACACAACTGTAGGTATTTTCCATAATTTTTTTCTGTATTCTGATGGCCTTTACAAAACACACCAGGAATTTTCATGGCATTAGTACTAGGTTTTGAGGCATTCTCTCATGCTTTATAGAGATTTTCTCTTGTATTACACAGAGATTATGATGATATATAACCATTTTTGTCGTTTTACAGTCATATCGGCTTCTTTTAAGGTCTACTCAGTATTCTAATGCTAACATGTAATAAACTATGTAGAGATGTCTTTTCTAACCCAGCCTTAATCTCCGTTAGTGGTATTATTGTTTTTATTCAGCATTTTCGTTTTGTGTGGTTATATTTTTGGCTAGGTGTATCAACTTTACCGGTTAATTGATGCTTTATCAGATAACGATTGTAAGGGTAGGCACATTTTCCCTTTATCTATGCTTGATGCTAGTACTCGGATTTGCTCCTAATGACAGGGTTAACGCCGTCCCTTCTAACTTCTTATTCTTCTTTATTCATCAGGTGTTTGCTAGGTGAATACCCAGCACATGGGTAAACTTCCATTTTTTTTAAAATTGTACACTTGTAACTTCCCATACCTTTATGAATTACTTGCTCCCCTTCGCGTACTTTCAAGTTGTAAGTGTTACATATATTTGTGTACTTGTGGTTTGTGACGAATTATATGTCCGTCTTTGCGTACTTCCAAATTACAAGTGATCTTATGTGTGTATATCAGATCTCAACATAGAATTTTGCGTTTCTCCCACCAAGTCATGTGACATGTTCCTTTAATACTATTCCTTGACAGAATTTCCTTAACATAAGTGCAATTTTCCTATTGGTGGATAAATATTATGGAAATTCGCACACTTAGCTTTCTTATATGAATCTGAAGTATAAACGTTCCCATGTGAACTGACGCGATCACAAGATAAAGCACGTTTCACCAATACCTTAACTTTACACGTGTAATCCTAGGTTGCATTGTCCTTAGTACGTCCGCCTTACTCACAAAAGGCTTCCGCCGGTGACGGGCAAGCCCCTTAGAGAAAGCTTGCCTAGTGTATTGCTAAAAGGTTTGTTTCCCAGCTAACGCATTTTATGCCAGCCTCCTAAACTATATTGGATTCTAAGTGGAAGACGAATTCGATATAAGAATACGCATTATTACTTATTACAATTATTTGATTTTTAAGTTATGTAGAGCTTCTAATGGTAATAGTTGCACATTAAACATTGATCCTGGTGCTCTGAAACAGTCAGCTATATTATTGCTGAAGAAGCATAGAACAGTCGCACGAATAACAGGCAAACGCTTTAACCGTTCAGTTACCAACAAGTTTTTAAGATTAGCATTGATGCGCATACCCAGCTAAACAGCTATTCGGAGTCGAAACACGAATGATGACAGGAAGGTTATCGTGTGCATTGTGTTCTGAAAGCAGTTGCTAGAATGTGCCCGTTACTATGTTCACTTAAAAGTAATTTAGCTTCCATTTGTATAGTGGTTGGATCTTATTTCCAAAAGATAATCTTAGTTGGCAGTATCAAACTTACTAAGTTGAAAACTTAGTGGTTAATCAATGAACGTAAGTGAAACAGCTTTAATTGGTACTAACATAATTTGTAAAATGCAATGCTTTTAAGATGGAAAGGAGCATCGGTTTTCCTACTGATTGTATTCGTAGGTATTCATGGACGCGAACTACCATTAATTTCAATAAAAAAAGGTGTTTATTTTAACAATACAAGAAATGTGGCTAAATCATATTCATAACTTCTAGGTGGACTTCCGATAAACTTATTATACTTCACATTGCGAATATAACAAATGATTATGTTCTATCATGTTCTATCTAAACTCAAACTTAATATAATATGCTTCTTATTGTTAAGTGAGACAAGTAATAATTTGAGTTAATCCGTCTCCGGTAACCATCAGTACTTTCCGCTGGTTATTTCTCCCCAGTTTCCGTGAACTCTTTGTCCCCACTTAGCGACAAATATACCAGGAAATGTTGCCCCTTAACGTATTGATTCATGCATTCATTCATTATCTGTTTACCCTCCTCTTATGTAGGACTTACACCCCCCAGGACTTACAAGCGGATGCCTGGGGTCAGAGGCCCGTCGAGGAGCAGACACTCACGGATCAGACAGAGCATCCGGGATGGGTGATCAGCCCGATGACTGGTATGGGATGAAGGAAGTAGATGAAACGAAATGTTGGTGAAATGGATGAAAGGAAAGGTGATGATGGAGCAGTTGGTGGAATGAACGGCGGGGGAAACCGAAGAACCCGGAGAAAACCCGCCCAGACGCCGCTTCGTCCACCACAAATCCCACATGCAGGTCCCTGGGATTGAACCCGGGCCGTCTCGGTGGGAGGCGAGCGGTCTAACCACTCGACCACGGCGCCGCCTTAACGTATTGATCTTTCTCGGAAATCTCTTATTCGTTTGCATTTTTGATTTTTGTGTATAATAAAATTCTGCAGGTACAAAATGCCTTTGATATATATTATTATAGTGACTATAAATATACTTCTTATGCTAATTTACATACACCATTGAAGTACACAGACGGAAGGGCCTCTTCAAGCTGGAGCACGGCGCCATAAGTAGACTACAGTGGCCCCTTCTGCTTCTAACGTGACTCCTAAGAGGGAGGAATGAGGGAGAGACCTGAAGGACGACCAGATCTGAATGATGATGTGCGCTAGCAAGTAGGGGGTCCTTAACGATTTCAGATGGAGCTCATTCTGGCGCCAGTCTGAACGCCGTCGCCTGGTCCATCAACCCTAAAACAGGTAATGATGGGGATAAGAAATGATGGACAGGAAGTTCGTGGTAGAAGGATAGCCAACCCAGCATTCGCGTACTGACCCGGGAAAACCACGAAAAACCCCGTGGTCAAAGTGGCCGGCCCGAGGAAATTGAACCAAGAGTCTCCCGAATGCAAAACTCACACGCTACCGCTTATTGCATTCCAAATTCCCTAAAAGCTCAAACTATGTATTCTTCATATATTTCATTTAACTTGCGAAAAAATGTGCTAATATTAATAGTCATTATTTTGTAAACAAAACAAAAACTGAAAAGTGTACGCATTATAGTTTATTGGAATTTTTATCCCCAGTGCAGAAATTTATTTCTGAACGAATATCAAGGACGGTTGCCATGTCTATTTTATTCTCTAGTAACAGATATTTGTAGTTTAAATAATAGTAATAGGAAGATTCATCATTACTACACAGGTCATAACCATCTCATTGCTACTAGAATTAGGTTATCTAAACTGCAGAACTGGTTTATACGCCAGACTACTATATATGTTTAATAAATTACCCTATCAAACTAGTGTTGCAAGTATTAACGATTGTTATTAAACTCTTTTTTGTTTTTAATGGTTAATGAATGCTCAAATGAATCCGGAGTCCCATGAGCAGAGATATTTGTCTTCTTTTAGGGAAAACGTTATCCAAGCAACTCATGCAACTGAGATTCGAACGCAGGTTCTCCGCATTAAACGACTAACACAATATCCCTCCAACACGAATGTGCTCAAAGTTTGCTTCATTATTTTCTAAGCACTAACTGATTTTACATCGGTGAGTTTTAGAGTTCTCTGCAAGTACCTCTCAATTGCTTCTTAGTCTGCGTATTGTAAATACGAGTAGCAGGTCCGGAAATGTTAAGTGTGGTACGGATTTACAGCGTAGTCCGAAGTCCACAGTGCTGCGTGCAGGTATAAATGCAGTATTGTCGGACTGTACCAACGTACAAGTGATACATTAGATACCTTTGACTCGATGTAGCTGAACATGAACGTCTAGTTCAGCAGCTATCCAATATAACATCTATTCAGAGAAAAGAGTATATAGATTATTTAACGCATATCCAAACCAAAGTTGCACCTACTTTACCTTATCAGCACTAAACGACAGAGAAACAACTTTCGCTGCAGACCAATTAGCTTTAGAACATGGATACAAGGTTTTGCTGTAACCGGCGTGCCATTGTTGTTGAATTCCAGAGAAGAGATTTTTTTTCTAGTCAGACGAGAAGTGAAGTCTGGGAAAGCTTTTGGGGAGGGGCAAAGTAAGTTGCAATATTTCATTACGGATGCAGCAAAAAACTTTTATGGTAAGAGACATGAGCACTACTATACAAGACAATTGCAGGCATTAAAGAAACGATATTGAACAATGGAAACATGTGAAACCTACGCGATCTCAGATAATGACTAAGGGTTCACATTTAGAATATCTATTATTGATCGAGACATGTGGTTTGTTTGTAAGGAATTATTGCTGTGTCTGCTTTGTTAGTATACTAATTTATATTTACGTGCGTTTACAAGAACAATAACTAGAAGAAAGGAAGGCTGTGCACAAGAGCATGCCTTATTAACATATGGAGACTCCTAGCGCACTGCGATCTACAAGAGATTTATTGCGGCTACCGCCACCGTGGAGGAAGTGATGAGGTGAAGCAACCACAGGAGGCTATAGGCCGCAGGCAATTAGGTCACAGAGACGCGCGGAATTTCTCATAATTCTTGGCTCAAAGATCCGCCCCGCCGCTGGAACTGCCCAGAGGGGGCGATGAATGACCCGTCGAACTAGGCAGCCTCCTAGTGTCCATGGGGAATAATCTTTCCTTGGGGTAAGCATCCGCACCATCTGTCCGGCACCGCCGCTTGCCAAGAACTTAGAAGCATACTTGAAACATGAGAGGGAAACGGGATGAAAGAGTAATGAGAGAAAGAACATTGCAGTAGATGAGAAACCACCGCAGCACTCGTCTACAGACCAGTCAAGACCACGAAAAACCCAAGACCAGAGTGGGCGGTCAACAGAAATGGAACCCATGACCTCCCAGATGTAAGCCTCACACGCTACCACGGAGCCAACTCGCTAGGCAAGAATTGGCGTAATAGCTACATGATTTTCACAGCAGACTTCTTTGATAGCGTCAGAAGCCTTAAAACTGTGCTCTGTTAACAATACCTGTTTGTTGTGTGTGCAGCTGCCTGCCACCACTCAAACATTTCCACGGACTGTAGGTAATATCTCTGTGGCATTCTAAATGCTCTTGGTGTAGCAATTCAATAAATCAATAAACTTTATCTTTGCCTTGAAGGATTATATCAACAGAATGAAACCTTTCATTTTAGAAACTACTTCCATGATTTATGTGGGAAAAGGTCTCTGAAAATCAGTGCACATTTCGATTTTAATGAGCAGATAACTATACTTTCTTGGTCAGTTACTCTTTGCTTTACAGAAACCTTAATTCTATGATGTTGTTGCTTTTTTTTGGAGGCACTGATAACTCTTTCATTCCAGTTATTTCATAGAGGGGGACAGACGGGTAACTGCTTGTTGGTTTCCTTCTTGTATCTGTCATAACACACTAAGATCTCTTTCCTTCGGCCTTGCATACGCGTCAAGCAGCGCCACGTTTCTCCTCCTTTATATGGATTAAACTGGTTTGGTTTTCGGTAGCCCCTGCGGGGTCTATGCGCAACCAGCTGCTATGCGTGTTCGGAAGCAGCGTGATGTCCTTTCCCGCGTCGGTGAGGCACACCCATTGGCACAAACAATCTCAGGCATTTGTCTCGTGCGATTTTCAGCACGGGATAAATGACGCTTTCACAGAGCTATTTTTATATACGCCATTCTATGTGAAATCGGATGGCAGAAAGATCACAGCATATTTTGCTTAAACTATAAAGTGTTCCTCAATTAAATAAGCAATGAATAAAACAAATTTACCAAATAAATGCATAAAAATTCAAAGTCGTCAAGGTGTGCACTTATTGATATTATTAATAGCAATAATGATAACACTGAACTTCAACCAATAATTTTCTGGTAATTCTATATTTTTATTAAATAGCTGATATTGAGGCGATTAGTGGGCTACCCTGAAGACAAAAATCGAACGCTTAGAAAATATTTACGATTGTGTTTATTTTCCTCTTTTATTCTTTTCTTCTCCTACCTTTTCATTCGTTCCATCGATTGTTATGAAACTTTGTGCATAATATACCTACATGAAGAGCCAGACGATAGGTTATATGGTATTGCCAACGGGGATTGATGGTGTATGGTGCCACAAAATCTAAGTATTCGTAAATCTAAGTAATCTTCTTGTATTTAAAATGTGGTATATTCACATCATTTTCCTGCCCACTATCATCTATTTTTATATATTTTGCAAATTGCTGTTGCAATAGCTTATTCTTCTATCTACTTGGTGTTAATCTAGATAACCGTTTGCAGAAACTGGTTTAGCAACGCAAAAGGAAGCTGAAGCGATAGCCAGACCTTTGAAAGCGAGTCCCTATGTGTTACGCCGTGTCTTGTAGATGCCACCACTGACCAGGATAGCATTGCCAGAATTGTTTGCTCCTCAGTCTGGGTGATCTTTGCTGGCCCTTTGAGAAACGTCAGGAAGGGTGGTGACTATGAGGGTGTGACTGAGGGACTGCTTTGTTTTGAAGACAGTCTAGCAGCCAAGATGTTACTGAAAGGAACGGCTCACATATAAAGCATCTCCTCACTTTTAGTTCAAGTTCGAGCGAACCTAAGTTTTGAAGATTGCAACTGTTTAGTTTTTATTGTTAATATGTGTTAGTTGTTAAAAGTGTTAAAGTAAATATTTAAAGCAGTACCACGTGTTGCACATTATTATGTAATGGGTTAAACCTGAACACACACATCCGCTAGGATAGCAAACCACTTGACGCTGCTATCACACCACGAGAAACACTACTTCACACAACACGAAAACAGCTGAATGTTGACTTAGCACTTCAAAAAACGTGCAGGTAATGGAAACACAAATGAATAACGACGAATGCTTCAGAAATGGATTATGCTACCAATGGATTGACTTAGTGTTTTAATTAGATATGCATTATTTTTCTAGTAAGCTTTTATCTCTTTCTAATGACTTACCAGTTATACAAAATTCATTCGAATGAAGAGGATTTCACAGACTATTCAGAGAAATGTATGTATTTTATTAGTCATACAAATATCTTTAACATGTGGTATGTTAATCAAAAGTGGCATTTGTTACTAAATAAAAATAACGAAAAATTATCCTAAGTTACCTATATAGTATCTCACGATTGGGTGATATCTGACAGCTTTTGATACATGACTGGTTTTAAATCAGATGAGTGGTATTTGAGTAGGAATCCATTAATGTTATCCATGTACACAAACCGATTGCCATTGAAGCAATATGGTTTTGATAGTAAGTATAACAAGCATAAGATACCATCAAATTTGTGACTATCAAACCTTTTACCTATGATTTTAATTGTTACTCTCCAGAAAAAAGCATTAATATTATTACGAAACATATGCTGTAGATAGAGGGGGCGATCGAGGAGGAGAGGTCAAGGGTAGTGAAGGCTGGAGGGGAAGAGAGGGAAATGCTTTTGGGGAGAGAAGGTTCTCCGCATTTGAAGCAATACTGTGCAAGGAGCTGCGAGTACTGCTAGTTTAGTGATAAATTTAACGCACTAATTTATTTTGAGGGTTCACAATTCTGAACGCTTTTGTGGGATACTGAACTCAAATTCATTTTGAAGGTGCATTTTCATGTGTTATACTTATTCCTGAGTTTCTTTAAGTTGTATGCAGCTTTTGCACCTTCTGTTTTTCTTAATTTATGCATATTTCGCATGGTATAAAATGAAATAATCTACTAAAGATAATGTTGCTACTGTTAAGAAAAGTTAGAAATATTAGAGTAGTGATATGATTACGCCATTGGTGGTTATGAAATGAAATTAATAAATGTAGCGACTATATGCAATGTGGGGCAGAAGATTTGAGCGGCTCGAGTAGGTTTGTTCTCAGCCGCTAGACCAACAAGTTTTCTGTCCACCACTATAGGTACAGGGTGGACCATTTAAGTTGAGGCTGTACAATACCTTCAAAACTAAGCATTGTAGAAAGAAGTGCCTTGAAAAAAAGTTGCTTGATGTTATGGGGGAAAGTAATGCCATTAGTCGTGTTTTATTTGGAGGACGTTGTGATGGTCATTTAGGGTGAATTTAAATTGACCCTAATTGACCATAAAATGACCATCATAACGCCATCCAAACAAAGCACGACTAACTGCACTTACTTTCCCCCATAGTATGAAGCAACTTTTATTAAAGACATTTCTTTCTACAACGCTTAGTTTTGGAGAAAGTGTACAGCGTCAACTTAAATGGTGCACTCTGTATATGACCACGGTATTTGCAGGTGTAGATGGGCTCAGATTAGTGCATTAAAGAACAGAATAACTCCATCACATTTATAGTAATAGCGATGAAAAGGTTTTACTTACAATCGATGCAACCTCGCAATACAGGAAGAAATAATTCTTAAAGCCTGTACCAACATGAAGAGTTTGACTCAGTTGCCTCTTTTCTTCCTCTCATGAAAAGGTAGCACGTGACGGAATGGAAGGGATAATAAAGAACAATCAGGCAGACCTATTTTGCCAAGTGCAGTTCATAACCCGCTTATTAGCTTCTTTTGTTTATTAAAAAATAAAATTTAAAAAAGTGTTTAAACTTTGGATGGCAGCTGGCATCAAATAATCGATATGTATGAGAGACAAAATGGTCCTAACCTAAAAAAAGGTATTTGCACTACAACCGCAAGACTTTCATTACACAATATCGTTTACACTTGTATAACTCCTATAAATTTTTCTTACACAGTCAAATTAATATGCCCACTTTATGTTATCGAAATAAATGTTTGCAAAATTACATTCATTACACACTTCATTGTAGGTACAAAGGAGATGCAGGAACCCGAAGTGATAGTCAGTTGTTTAAATGTGAATCGCTGTTTCCATAATATCGCAAGAAACAGCTGAATGGCGAAAATTGACAAAGTATTTAAACACTCAAACAAATAACAGGCAGCATCTTAGAAAGGGCTGATGCCACAATAAAATTTATTTCAGATAAATTCTGTGTTTTAAAGATATCTATATTATTTGTGTAGTAGGTTTTTGTCTTTCTCTTATTATTTACCGATTATACAAAATTATAAAATATTCCTTCCGAATGAAGAATATGTAAATACTTAAATATAGAAATAATATTAAGATAGAGAAATAATTTAGAAAATAATTACCATAATTTAAACTAATGTAAAATGTAATAAGATTGAGTTGAAAAGATTTTTCCGGAGAAGAAGGTAATTCGCGAGCAAAATCATTAGTAATAGCCGAGGAGCGAACGCGTGAGTACAAAAAGTCCTGGAATGCAGTTAAGGTTATAAGTTCAGTGCATTTGCAGTCACGTAGACAAAAATTCTGTAAAAGAGAAAGACAATGAAATTCTGAGGTCGGGGAGGTATCCCATAGTAACACTGTCAGATACGCATACGTAGGAGTTTAAGATTGGCCCCGCACGAGAAGGAACCTTGGTGGGATAGTTCTAAGCTAGGAGAGCTTAAGTAATAAAAGAGCGTGTATTGCTAAAATTAGCATCTTGTCGTCTTTCTTTTCTTCGTGTACAGCCTTAGGGGCTTACAGTCTTCTACGGTGATCGGCATTTGGAAGCGCTTAAGACCGCGCTGGGGTATCAGTTACTTAGCTGTAGACGCGAGAGGCTTTGTCGGTAAATATTTTAGCGACTCATGGCAGGTTACGTTTCTAGTTTCTGTTATTGCGGAAACAGTTGTTTTAAACCGTAAAATTGATACTGCAGAAGCTAGCAGGTATAATGAATCAATTGTTATAGTTTCGAGTGTTATGATTCATATTCAGTTTCATTGTTTATGTTCAAACCGTCGGCAAACCGCTTCAATAGCTCAAATATTAGATTACATTAAAGTTCTCAGTCAATTTAAACTAGTGTTATCCTTTCAAAATACGTCCACGCATACCCTGAGAGAAACATCTTATAGCCAACCACTGTAGCAGCGGCAGCAGAATCAACAGCAGTTATTGAAGCAAAGATTACGCTTCAAAAAGTGACGACAGATGCACGGCGAACAGAAAGAAGTTTGAACACATCAACATAGTTAATCAGGTACCGAGTGTAAATTTATTTATGTCAATGGTATTCATTTAGATGTTGTTAAGAAGTGGGAAAATATTAGGTGAAAACAACTGAGTAGAAACAATGGAAGGAGAAAGTAACAGTAAGCATGAAATTGTACAGAATAGCTTAGAGAGGGAACAGGAAACAATAGAAGCCAGGGAGACACAGTAAATGATTCAGGGATGAGAGGAGGTGACTTAATGGCAGTAATGGAAATGATGGAGAGTATTCATCAGAAATTAGAAAATAATTATCAGAGATTAGAAAATAGTCTACAAGAGCTAGGAAAGAAATTGTTGGAAAATATTTGAGAGTAATAACCAGAGAATAGAAAGGGGGCAAGAAGAATTAGGAAAGAACTTGCAGGAAAATATGTAGAGTAATAATCAGAGGTCAGAAAATAATCAACAGAGGTTAGAGGAAAATATGGAGAGTAATAATCAGAAAGTGGAACATACTCGACAGGAATTAAGAAAAAGGTTAGAAAATCAACAGCATGGTTTAGAAACATTCAAGGCGGAAATAAAATGGTAAATAAGTAATGTTACAAATGAAGTAAAAGAAAACAGAAATCAGGGAGAAAATGAGAAAGTTCACGTTTCTTCGGTAAAGGGGCACAGCCTCATTCAAACAGAAACCATTATAAACTTCAGTGAAGTGAGGAAGAAGGGCTAGGATTCTTTTTAAAGGGTTAAGAAAAAGGCAGATAAACGAAAATCCAAAATAAAAAGAAAGGAAACATAAATGGGAACTTCAAATAGGTAACGTAGTTTTAGTAAAGGATGACAAAAATGAAAAATTAATGGGTCATGAGCATAAGCAACTCCTTCGTCCATATAGGATGCAGTCAGATACTTCTTGTTTTGATAACTTAAAATTGTGGATGCAAATTTGTTTACAGATGATTGTAATAAATACGTTTGATGTGAAAGACAAGGCTCTGAAAATTGTAATTAGGGAATAAGTACAAAATTGTAAAACGTAGTCTTAAACATAACATAGTGAAAGTGAAGTGAAGTGAGCATAACGAACATTCAAATCAGTCCTTCAAGAAAATATCAAAACAAACACTCTTGGAAATTTATATATATATATAAATTCAAAAGAAAAGAATGTGTAAAAAAGCCTAGAAAATTTAGCATAAGAAGTACTATATTTAATTTCTGAAGATAAGGTTATCAATTGTTCTTGAGATACATGTAAGTATCAATGAGTTGTATAGAAGAATAAATGTGTAAATATATGTAAGAAAATTGAAATAGCTGGCGACAAGGGATCAGATATTAAAACTTGAAATTTTATCCGCGAAAACGTGTACATTCTTTTATGACTGAGAATAATAAACTATGTAACGGACATTTTGATATAGTAGTTATTGACAGGAAGATATAAACAATTAATTAAATAAAGATATAATACTAAGGTAGTGAAATAATTTCAATAAATAACTTCAGTAGATATACTAATTCAATGTATAATGCTATAAGCTTGAGTTGAAAGGATTTCTCCGGAGAAAGAGGTAACACTGGTCAACAATGAAAATGTTAAATAAACAATTCCTGCTAATTCTCTTGTATTTGCATCTACCAAATCCAAAAATGGAGCCAGAAATATTCCATCCCCCACCAAGTTTTTGTAGTATTAAATAAACTGTTTTCATGTTTATTAGCATGTACTGATTAAACCAAATAAATTTATTTCATTAGGTCAACAAATGTCATATTTGCTTTAGGCGATTGTTCTCTGTGACTTCAGGAATGACAAAGTTCAATAATGAGCTTCTCCTCACAAAACCATGGCTTTCCCGCCCATGTCAATGTTTACTCCAACAACAGATAAGAAAAGTGTGTTACAGATAGAAAGGGTCCTGCATATTTGCCACAGGAGTTGAAGCTGTGTTTAATGAAGTAAGCAGATCGTGTGTGTTCTCAGTTGTGAATTAACAAGTGCAGTGTCAGCTAATAGTGTGTTTTCTTAGCATTGTGAATTGGAATGAGGATAATGGCTCGCAAATGTGTAAACGATAAAAACAATTTTTGTTACATTTATAGTGAGTTCAGTTTAAAAGTGCAGAGGCAAAATTTGACTCATCAAACTGAAAGAGCTCATGAGTGTTATTTTGACAATAAAATAGACCAGAATAAGTTTTGGGCTCAAGAAATCTGTTGTGCCAAAATGTAACACTATTACCCGGCTGGTTAAAAGGGTCCCGTCATATGACTTTTGCAGTTGCTATGATATGGTGGGAACCAAAGGATCATATGACAGACTGCTACTTCTGCTTCACAAGTATATCTGGAATAAGTTAAAAGTCCAAACATACTGTTAAATATCCATCATTCGAATCAGCAATTCGACTAGTACCTCATGGACCAGGCCTTCCCAGGCCTTCCCAGGCCTCCACCATACGACAGAAATGTGACTGAAGATTTTGAAAGTGTTGATGACATTGGTGAATTACAACAATAGAGTGACCCAGATTTTGTGTAAGGGGTTACCATAAACGAACAGCACTTTCTAACAAGGAGGATCTAAGTGATTTAGTTCGTGAACTTTCTAAAAGTAAACCCGAACTACTTGCTTGAATATTGAAAGGCTGGCACCTCCTGCAGGATGGCACCAAAATAAGTTCTTTCCGTCAACGCCAAAAGGAATTTGAGCACTTGTTTTCTAAGCATAAGGACCTAGTTTTCTGTAATAATGTTGAATCTTTGATGGATTTCCTGGGTATTCAACATATACCTGAAGATTATCGTTTGTTCATTGACTCCTCGAAAACAAGTTTGAAAGGAGTCTTGATACATAATGGAAACAATTTTCCATCCATTCCTATAGCCCACGCGGTTGGTATGAAGGAGAGTTACGTGGACATGCATCTCCTGCTGGCCAGTACCCGGTATGATGACTATTCATGGCAGATATGTGCAGATTTTAAAGTGATAGCTATCTTACTTGGATTACAACTTGGCTATACAAAATTTTGCTGTTTCTTGTGCATGTGGGATAGTAGAGATAAAACCAATCATTATTTTAAAAAAGCTGGCCAAAGAGAGGATCATAAATCCAAGACAGGCAAATGTTGTTCATCAACCACTTGTAAGTGCTGACAAGTCTCCATTACTTGGAGTCTTATTGTCTCCATTACACATCAAGCTATATTTGATTAAGAACTTTGTGAAAACAATGGATCGTGACGGAATTGCAATTCTGTTCTTGAAAACTAAGTTTCCAAAAACAAGTGAAACGAAACTAAAAGTGGGAGTATTTGTTGGCCCTCAAATTAGAGAACTTATGAAAGATTCACAATTTGAAAGCCTGTTAAATATGCAAGAACGAGCAACATGGTTCTCTTTCAGAAACGTTGTCATAAACTTTCTAGGAAACTACATTACAGAAAACCAATCAGTGAGCAGATTGAGAACTATAACGTCATGGGATGTACTTTTTCTTTAAAAATACACATATTGGATTACCATTTTGGCTTCTTCCCTGAGAACCTCGGCGCTGTCAGCGACGAACATGGCGAGCGTTTCTGTCAGGACATTGCTGAAATGAAAAGACGCTATCAGGGAAAATGGTTTCCAAATATGTTGGAGACTACTGCTGGACACCTAAGTTCTGTAAAAAGATTTCAAATTAGCACAAAAAGGTCAGTAAGAATCACCCATTGTACTTCTTTTAACATTAAAAATCTTAAATTTTGTTGAATCAGTGTAATTAGCGATCAAAGTCATTAGTAATAGCTGAGGAGCGAAAGCGTTAGTATAAAATTTCTTGGAATGCAGTTAAGGTTATAAGTTCAGTTCGTTTGCAGTCGTCCTCCGTGGTGTAGTTTTTTCGGGCATAAAAATTCTTGCATAGCTTCCTTCGGAAGGGAAGTAAGGCCGGTGGTCCCGTGGCGTAGATTTGCCGCACGTAAAACAACCTCAAGCCTGATAAAGAGGCCTCTAAGCAAAATTACTGGTGTTTCACGCCCGATATAGAATGGGACGCTAAGGACCACAACAGTTAAAGAGCGTCCATAAAAAAAATCAATTTAAAAGTACGTTTCCAGAGTTACACAGACAGAAATTCTGTAAAAGAGAAAGGGAATGAAATTCTGAGATTCGGGGAAGTACCCCATAATAACACTGTCAGCTACGCATACGTAGGGGTTTAAGATTGGCACCGCACGAGAGGAAACCTTGCTGGGATAATTCTAAGGTAGGCAGAGCTTAAGTAATAAAAGAGCATGTGTTGCTAAAATTAGCGTCTTGTCGTCTTTCATTTCTTCGTGTACATCCTTAGGGGCTTACAGTTTTCTACGGTGATCGGCATTTCGAAGCGTCTAAGACCGCGCTGGAGTATCATTACTTAGCCGCGAGGGGTTTTGCCGGTAAGCGACTCACGGCAAGTTACGCTTCTAGTTTCTTTTATTGCGGAAACAGTTGCTTCAAGCCGTAAAATTGATACTGCAGAAGTTAGAAGGTATAATAAATCAATTGTTATAGTTTCGGGGGTTACGATTCATAATCATTTTCACTGTTTATCTTCAAACGGTGGGCAACTCATTTCAATAGCTTAAGTATTAGATCACATTAAACTTCTCAGTAAATTTAAACTGGTGTTATCCTTTCAAAATATGCCCACGCATACCTGGAGAGAATGATCTCATAGCCAACCACTGTAGCAGCCGCAGCAGAATCAACAGCAGATATTGAAGCAGAGGTTTCGGCTTCAAAATGTGACGACCATCGCCAGGCTTCACTTCATAGGCTATTCCCCCAAAAAGTAGATGCTCGTTTTATTTGGAATGTAATTATCTTTAATATGTGACACTTTATCAAAATCGTTAAGGGACGTTTTTGAGAAAATCAAGAGTTTCATAAAAGAGTTCCATGTAAAGGGTAGTTTAGGGTCGGGAATTTTATTAAAAATCTTCCTGTCATATCTTTGGAAGATACTGAACATAAACACCAAGTTTGCTATCTATCCGACATTTAGTGTTTGAGTTATGCTATTAACAAACAAACATTTAGACACACAGACGGTCCTTTTACTAATTTTTTTTTGATTCAGCGTTTCAGCGTTTACCTCAAAACATGTATTTCTGGTAAAACCTCGAATTCGAATTTTTTTGGGTGGAATGCAATACGTTCTCTGCTTACTGAGTACGTAGTAGATATAGTAAAAATAAGCCTTTATAATTGAAAAGAGAAATAAATATAAAACTCATTGACATTTATTTATTTATTCATTTATTTATTTATTACTATTGTTGCAACGATAATGAAAATACTATGCATTAAATTAGTAAGTAAACGAAATGGTCCTAAAAATTCCTGGAAAAACCGCTAAAGAAGCAACATAGTGATTAATGACAAACAAGCACGCATCAGTGACATATATGTATATTTAAGAGGGTATATTAATAGCGGATAAATAGTGAATAGCCGAAGAGGTTACTCTGTATTTTAGCAATATTGTCATGATATTGTCTGCAACATATCTAATAAATGAAACATCTCATACGTTGGAATGTGTGTTCCTTGAAAGTAGTTACGATGAAGTTCAAGCTACATAAGGCTGTATTATAGAATATTTAAAACTGTTACACAGTTTCTCTTAGTTTGCATAGTAGCGTAGTACTGTCAAGATGGTTGCGTTTAACTTCGGCAGAAAATACAAGAAAATACCTAGAGAACATATATGTATAATCTACATAGTTATTCACAATGCTCAAATCCTTATTTTCGTAACATGAAAGAGTAAGATAAAAATAAGGATAAAATGTGTTTTATTTTGATAAAGAAGAAAAACCGAAGGTACCAAACATAAACAGGAGACGGTGATACTGAGACAGCTATTGTTTCCATGCCATATCACTTACTTTTTTCCGCGCTCACTGAATTTGGAATAATCATCAAATCATGAACACGTCAAAAACAGCTTTGTGTGTGGTTATTTAGCCATAATACTACTTCATTAAGAGGACGTACACGTCGGCCAACAGAATACCTAACAAGCCAGTCTGTTTCTTAGTAAAAAGTGATGACAAAAGCATCGATAGCCTCCGATTTTCTTATCGCATCGCTGCACTCATGAATTCCAAACCACTTTGTGTAAAGGTAAACTTATCTGGGATAACCTAACATTCCTTTGTGATTGGTTTCATCTGTTTTTCAAATAAAATTACTCTGTATTGCGCATACGCTGTCAAAGCTTCTTTTTGAAGTTCTGTGAGAGGGTGGGAATTCTTTTTAAATTCAAGTGGGGTGATGACGTAAGCGCAGGATCCCACTGTACGAAATGAGGTGAGGGAACGCAATCAAATAACGGACTGAGCACCCGGGTGCCATTGTTTAGATGACAATGGGCTCATAGCTTCGGCAGAATGAACAGAAGCACTTCCCTACTTGAATGAGCGGCAGAGCACCAATTCCACGAACTACAACACTAAGAACCCGAATATATAGGGACTAGTTAAACGTTATTATAAGAAACCACTAAAAACATTCCTCATTAATCATCAAATATAATCTGTGACATAGATAAAAAGGGTATGATCCCCAGTGTCGGAAATTCGCTACTCCTAATTATTACTTACGTTCTCTACTGTTTGCTACATATATTAGGCAGAGAAATATTCTATTCCACCCAAAAATTCTACATGGAGATTTAACAGAATATCCACGTTTTGAAGTCAACTAAACCAAAAGGCATCCTTGGAAAAATTCCGTGTGTGCATCTGTCCGACTATGAGAAGCAAAACTCAGAAACAAAAAGCGGATGAATACCAAATTTCATATTTGAATCAGATAGTATCTAAGCTTTCAGGTGGAGATTATTAAGAAGGGTTCCCCACCGCAGGCTATCCTTTATATGGAAGAATTTTCTTTAGTTTTTATTTTCTGAAAATCGGCCTAAAGATTTGAATTCAAGTAGCATGTCATTATGGTATTTGCAACACCAGTAAAACGTACCTATATCATATATTTTCATAGCATGTGAAGCCTTCTTCATTCAGAAAGAATTTTTACTTTTTTTTTATCACTGGTGAACTACGAAACCGAAAATTAATGCTCGAAAAATTTAAAGCACAAACAGCTTTTTTGTAGCATTAGCCATTTTCCAAATATTCATTGTTACATATTTAATTTTTTGCGCATTGAACTGTAATGCAGCTACTATAGAGTATCTTATGTGGGTCTACTTTTTGCTACATGTTTTCATTCTCCAAAAAATAAATCCGAACGGTTGTGTTTTGTTTTCTGCATTTTACATGCAACCAAGACCACATTGCTTCATTTGGAATCATTTTAGTGTAATATTTTTTGCGGAAAAGAAGAGTAACTTTGTAAATGAATGCCATATTATAAAATTGATTATGTGATGTTACAATATGTCGCGTTAATGTTACATATCAGATGTTTTTATTTCAATCACAAGAATTCGTTTAACCATGTAAAGTATTTGAATGCGGTTTCCGCATTTTGGATGTAACTAAGTGCTTAATGCTGAATGTGAAATCATTTCTAGGCAAAATGCATTATGAGTAATACAATGTGGATAGAAGATCATGAAAATATGATATAACCAACATATTTTTATTTCTCATGGATGTAAGTGGAACCACTTAAAGTTTTTCTTAAGGCAATGTACCTGTGAGATTTGGTAAAATATGTCAACATTTTCATTTTTTAATTGCTCCACCACGTATATAGTAGGTAGAGAAGGTATTGCATTCCACCTAAAAATTCGATACGGAGATTTCACCGGAAATACATGTTTTGAGGACCCCTGAATCCAAGATAATTATTTTTAGAAAATGGTCCGCCTGCGTGTCTTTGTATTTGTAAACAGCATAATTCAAAAACGAAAAGTCGGATAAGTTGCCAAACTTGGTATTTAGGTTTAATATCTTCCAAAGATGCTACACGAAGCTTTTCAAGGGAATACCTCATCCCAAACTACCCTTTACAAGGAACATTTTTCGAAATTTTTGTTTTCTAAAAATGACTAAGAATTTTGATTAAAAAACCACACGTTTGAGATATTTGCGTCACAAACAAAACGTATATCCTGAATTTTCTGGGAATAGCCTGTGAAGTCTCTTCGTTCAGAAGGAATTTTGTATAATCTTGTATAACTGATAAAAGTTAAGCGATAGACCAAAACGTGCTGAACAAAAAATGTAGATCTGTTTAAAACACACAGTTTAATTCAAAGAAGTTTTTGTTTTTGGCATAAACCATTTCTGAGATATCCATTATTAATGGATCGAATTGTTCATTACTTGGTTATTCGCTTAAAGTCTTGTCAACATTCTGTTGTTTCTCAACATTGCGTAGAAACAGTATAGAATTTTAAGGCCAGTGTATAGCGTCCAGTTCTTAAACATTCGACTATCGCTGTTCTCTTTGTATCTATAACTAAATGCGTAATGTAGATATTTCGCAAAGGTTTATTGTATTACATAGAAAAATAAGCTTTAGTAAGAATATTTTGTATACCCACTAATAAAGATAAAGGTTAGAGAAAGTCATCTACATGTATCATATCAGACTGTTTTGTTTCTTGCATTTTGTTATGCTTCTAGCTTAGACTTTGATGCTACAATATTGGCTTTTAATATCAAACACTTTAAAGACACAAACGGCGATATAATCGCTTCTGTACCGTTAGGGCAAAGCACCGCGTTGAACTTCATACTCCATTTTACTCAATTCTTTCTTCTTTGATAATTTTTTTATTCTTCAAAATGCTTCCTGGATCAAAGTTGATAACTTATTAACTTGAAATGTTCAGAAGAGCTTCACTATTTACGGGTGTAAAAGTTGTTGTGCACTAGTCAAAAATATTAATAGTTCAGCTGAAATTTCTTATTTTCACAACTCAAACTGAAAGACCTGAAAAATTCAATAACAAATTAAATATTTTGGAACCATACGACAAACTGTAAGGTCAAACGAGCTTCTTATATTACCATATTAACAATTGATTAATTATGAAAAAAGTTAATATGCTAACAACGGTTTTATACGGTACATTAAAATGTGCTGTGCACTGTACGTTTTATGCTCTGGGTCAAAGCAATCAGAAGAAAACTATAGATTGTTTTTTATTTTAACAGATGTATTGCCTTACAGTGCCTACAGCATTTAACCAAAAGATGACAGTACCTATAGGTATGTCGTCCTCCATGGTGTAGTGGTTACCATGCTAGCGTTTAGTTCGGATTCAAACCCGGCGAAGGGCGTTGGATTTTTTCAGGCTTAAAGCCGGTGGTCCTATGGCGTAGATTTACGGCACGTAAAAGAACCCCAAGCCTGAAAAAGAGGCCTCTGAGCAAAATTACCTGTCTTTCACGCCCAATATAGAATGGGACACTGAGAACCACAACAGCTAAAGACCGTCCATAAATAAAAGACAGTTTAGTTTTGTTTTTAATTTACTTAACTGCGGTCTGAAGCTACGAAGTCTACAAGGCGATGTGTGATTCTTTATTATAAGTAGTTTATTTTTAGATATGGATAAAAGCTTTGAAACTGTGATAAAGGTAATGTTATAAAAATTAATGAAGAAATGTTCATCTGATAAATAGATTCGACATCTTGCTAAACTTAACGGAGCTTTTGTGAATTGGAATTTCAACATATAAACCCTCAAAGACCAAGTTATTTTTGAAATTGCATTCAAATGAATTCATATTCACGGTACACCGGAATATAGTTCCTAGCATTTCAGGAGTCTATTGATTTCTTAGGCTACAGTACGCAGCTTTAATCGCGATATTAGATTCTTCTTCGCCAAAAAAGCTCTAGCTAAACTTTCTGAATAAACCTTTTTTCTTCTTTATAATTTGGTTAAAATCCATACCCCATAAATCTCGCTGCATCTTTCTTGGTCACTATCTGTAGAGACGAAGACTACTTACGCCAAATTGATCAAATAGCTTGCGTTGCGAAACATTTCTTTTGGAAGTTTAGCGAAGTAATAGTGATCAGTCCTATCAAACAAGACAGTAAATCTTGTTCCCATTTTCTTACTCTTTCTAGACCATTTATTGTTCACATGCGGACAACTGCTGTACGGGGTTCTCAAATATCATTTCCTTGTTACGAAAGCCAGAACTACAATCGGGCTGAAATATATAGGCATACAGCAACTGGCAGTCACATCAAATAGCTCGGCTGGCTTCTGTACGAATTGTATTGCTGCAAAGACGGTCTAACCTTCCTCAATCATCTTAGCTTTGTAGCTAGTAGTGACACATCAACTCCATTTGGATTCAAATATTCAAATGAGGTGTATCTGGGGCAGGAGCCTAGGAAGTGCTTCGTCTTCTGATGTTAACGTGTTCAGCCTGAAGAAGGGCTCACATGAGGCTCAATTACCTCATTATCGCCATTCTTGTGGGCCTTTGAAAATATATTAGGCCTAATGTTCATAACTTTCTTTGTTCCAATAATTTGTATGAGCACTTCATGTCCTTAAATCATTATGGACGTTTAGATTATAGACTGTATTAAACTCCGTGTAATGATTATCGTATTATATTCATTATAGTAATGGTTTGGAGCATCCATGAAATACATGTTCTGCACTAGTGTGTGGGGCCGGTGGTCATCTGTGTAGGGAGCGAATTTGTGAGTGCTTTCTTTAATGAGCAGAAATATTTTAAATTAGAATAAACTAGGCTGCCAGTCATTAAAGGAAAGCTTCAATTACATTCCAAATGGTAATATCAGTTAAATCAAGGTGGAAATGATGTTAGTTGACACCTTACAGTTTATTGGGAAATAAACTGCAAAACTGCACAATATTTCTAATGCGATACTGAGACTGCAGATTATTTATTGTTGTTTTTGAAATTTTCAACACAACTTGAAATTAATGCACAGTACTTTAAAATTTATACTTCAAACGTTACATAACTCTATATAGGCTGTAGGAGATCTGATTTTCTGTAAGTAAAGTCTTATTTATTGAGACTATCGGTGTATATAGTAGCTGTGGACTTTAAATTCCCTATCATTTTTTTTTTATTTCTTCTTTTTTTTCGTAGAGCTGCGTGGAATGTATGTATTATCTAATAGCCTACTCGTTGAAGTTGCTTTAAAATGAACTACTGAAACAGAACAAGTTAACTCTTTGTTTTACTTTGCTGTATATTGATAGGTACCTTTGTCTACAGAATTTACATAATAATATTTGCTTTGGAAAACTATACAGAGTGAGGCTTTCTCCTTACGTGATCTTTTCAATTACTCTCTAACCACACTTTCTTTTGCTTTTAGAGTTAACTGCATGAAATTAAGCATATTTTCATAGTTATGCAGATCACTACGCTGTATACTCATCCTTTTGTCGTAACCCCCAGTGTTGTTATATATAGTCTTTAAAGTTTTTCTCACCTGCTGAAAACAATTTGGGTTTATAAACTGAGCATTTAAATAAAAGTTCTCTAAATTCATGTTTTAAAACCTCAGTTTGTGAGCATGAACATGTTGTATTTTTCCCAAGACATTTTAATCAAGTAGTTAAGAATCTCCAAAGCTTTAATAAAACTAATGTATTGATAAAGCTTCTATTAAATAATCAGTCAGAATAAATAGCAGTATAGTTTAAAAATCCTATGATAAAAATTAACTTTAAAACATATTTTCATACGCTGGTAATATAAGTGTAATTTTAAAATCGCAACTAATCCGAAGTTTGTAGTACTCATCAAGACTACGCAACGTATCACTAAGATGGGCAAATGTAACATTTTTCCAAAGTTAGTGTAAGGTAATGCGCATGGTTTTGGGAATTTCTGCTCCGAATTTTACAATGGAACTATTGTTCTAATTGTGCGTTTTGACTTAATAGCACATAAAATAAAATCTTTATATGCAGCTTTAAACGCTTTAAATCTGATTCTCAAAAGAAAACAGCACGACTACATCAGTAAAGATGAAACTTTGGGGCGAAATTGTACCTTTAATGTCCAACATTTACTAGGGAAGAGCTTTTTTCCAGTGTTCTTCTGCATAGAAGAGACTTTATATCCTCAGAATGATTACTATGAGAAATTCGTAATATTAATAGTGATTATGATAGCATTGCAGGCATTTCAAAATGTTTAGCAGCAGTACAATAATAGATTATACACTTCTGAATACAGTGAAGCTTCGCTCGCCTTTTATATACTGAAATAACATTATTGTGACTCAAATCTTAGCGTATTCACAGAGACACACCTAGAGGCAGACATTTTACGAACACAAATAGACTAGAAAGCAATGGATACAGTTTAGACCGGGGCACCTTTTTGCAGTAGAGTTCCTGATTGTAAACACAAGGACGTGGGTAGTTGTGAAACAGAAACCACATGACATAATATACCACTTTCCTGCCTACAACCATTAGAGAGATAAGGGCAACGTAACCTAATACCTAATAGTGGTTGAAGCTATGAAGCCCGGGACTTAAAGTACTTACAACATTGTAGGTCGCCATTGGGTTATGTCATCTCAATACAATTTGAGATCTCCTTGTGGTTTACCGGGAAACATGTGAATCAGTTGGAGAATTTAATGTCCTACCGGCATGTTGCCATGGTAGCTCAGTGGTTAGGGCAACCGGACGGAAACCGGGAGATCCGTGATTTAAATCTCGGCTATGGCATTGAACTTTTCAGTCGTCTGATTCTACCTTTCCAATTATGTAGAGATATTTAATGACAAGTTGTACCTGCATTTATTGAGGATAATAAAACTAATTAATTTTTTCTCAAGGTATTGGATACATCTATATGAGATTAAAACATGTATACATTTTAGGTAGAACAACATGTGGCAAAATTTTCAAAACGTTAATTTAACTGCAATATTTAAAATTTCACCTTTAGGTAACCCTACATGAATATTGCCTGAAAATAGATGCAGAGTTAACCATATCAAATTTGTTCCATTCTATTTTATTAATTGGTCATTCCGTGGTTTATCCAACTTTTTATCCGAGAAGATAAACTCAGGAGAAATCAGGGCTGGAAGATGTGCCTGAAATGTGAAAACCGAACTGGGAACGTGACAAGAGGAGGTACAGCGTGACGCAATAATGCTATGCTCTCTTGATTCAGTACGCTGGAGTTTCATGCTTCACATCACAGCAGGTGCTAAGAGAAGGACGGAGAATCTCGTGTACTTTGACTTGTTTACGTGTTCTGCTATGCGCAGCAGAGCGTAATAAAATTCTGTTCCAAATTCTGTTCATTTGAAGGAAAAAGTGGGAGAAACATAAACTGCATTAATGCAGTTTAGTGTGCATTATCAGTGGAAGAGCTCAAAATGTATGTTGAATAGAGCGAGGACATGCATTAGGCGTTTACGTTCAGACTATGAAAACGGATTAACGCATTAAGATTCAGTAAATTTAAACTACTCAGAGGCCAGTGTGTCCATTGGATTGGATTGGCTACGGAAGGGACTGGGCACTGATCCACAGAAGGAATGTTGTACCTACGCCTCGCAAGGGGGCGTCCTCGGGAGGAAAGATGAGGCGAATGGAGACACCGGGAGACCAGAACCAGGAGTGACGGCACAGGAATGGCAGGGTCCCTAAGTTTACAGATAGGGACTCCCCGGCAGACGAACAGGCAGACCGTGGACACCAACCCGCACAGAGGGGTCCAACACCTCTCAAGGGGGTTAGGATACTCCGATAACCAGCCAAGGGACGGAGAGAGTCATGCAGAGCATTCTTTTCCCCTGCCACACGCACCGAAACACCATCGCCGACACTTCCAACCCTGAAAGAGACCAATGGATGAACGATGAAGTGAAATGAGAATGGAGATGAAATGGAGGGACAGGAAATTCGGGGAATGTGAGAATGTTTCCCAGCATTCGCCTGGCGACCCAGGAAACTCCCCAAAAAATCCATGGGTCAGGAAGTTCGGCCACGGTAATCGAACCCACGACCTCTCGAATGCGGGCCAGAAACGAAACCGCCTGAGCCATCCCGGATGGGATGTGTTCCTTATCCCATTTGAAATTACGACGCATTATTTTTGCAACGTTTTCAAAATCAAAATAAGTTGTGGTTAAAACTATAAAATGAATCTTTCGGAATACTGAAGATGTCTTGGAATGCCAGAATACCCTCCAGAATTGCAGTTTTAAAAACTATTTTGAGAAGTCCTGCATAAAAAGTCCAGGAATTTCTGGTCATCCATGTAACGTACGTTATTCATTGAAGATCCTTACAACAACGTGTTCTCTGTGAATGATTCACCGATTTACCGAACATTACGATCATAACCTCTTCTTTATCTATTTGAGCGAGTAATAGCATCCTCGATGTTCCACACTATTGGTTTTGATTCACTCAGAGCACAGACAATGTTCTTTGTTCCTCATCTGCTTTTCTACGGTGACGTAATTCCTGCCTCTTTGCCTCCTGTGACGAAACCAGAATGTAATTATTTCTTTTGTCTTTATAATGTGACTCTCGTTTGCTTGCGAAGACACTGAAGCGCAGATTATCGTGACAACTTCCTAATAAAGGTTTATGTGAAATCTCAGAAACCTTAATTCCAGAATTAATGTAGCTTTTATAAGTGATTTTGAAACGTTACTACACGTAATCCTTTTTAATACCTAGGGCAGTAATTGAATCGTGTCTAAGGTATTTGACTCTTCTGCGATGATTTTATTTTTTCTTGATGAGAAGTGCTCATTTATATATAAAAGTAGGTACCCAGTGATTTCGAAAACATTTTTCTTATAAAGCCTACTACAATACTACTATTTATGCAATAAATATTTACTACAATATTATTATCAGAAATATAATACCAAGACTTATTTCTCAGATCTGCTATTACAAAAGTCACTTGCATGTACTTTAACGTTAAATAACCTCGTGTTAATGGGGAAAATTGAGTGAAAAAAATCACCAACAAATAAAATAGAGAGAATGCATCAGGATCAATGAAATACTGCAATGCTAGTAGATTACTATTGGTGCCTGAAAACGGAAGATATGCAACCAGAAGAGAACGAAAACCAACAAAATCGTCCTCCAGGGCAAGGTAAAATAACCATTAAGCTTTCCCTTTAGTTTATGTGGGTACGTATTTTTATTTTGTACACGGAATTCGGTGCCTATTGGGCATTTTATTTTTAATGCAATTAATTTTGTACATTTCAGATTAATTCCAATAGTAGTTTATGCAGTATGTAACTAAACATTTGAGCAGGAGGAAGAAATTAATAGCAACAAAATTTAATTCCAGATATCACCATAGCTATTAAAGGGGTTATAGAAATGAACCAATCATTTAGCCGGACAAATAGCTGAAAACACGTTCCACATCTAAGACCACGAAAAAAAAAATTGCGTCGGTTAATGTAATTAGGAATATAAGGTTGCATAATGGTGACTGTAGCACCGGCGATGACACAGTACTATGTCATAACATAAGGCACTCATTTCCTCATTGGGAGGGTCGTACTACTACATACGAGCCGTTTGCTTCAAAGGTGGACCATCATTTGATCCCTCTAGCTATCAGTCGCATCGGTGAGTTGCTCCCATGCTAAGGCCGTCCCCTGCAGGTTATTCCAAGCATTGACTAATGCAATCCCTGTAATGATGGGTTCCCTGGTATAAACCATGAATCAAGAAAAATGACTTTAAAATGCCTGAAATAATTTGTTAGTAGAATGTAAAGTGTCTCTTGTATCTGTTTCACTCTGTCGTCATGACTAAAGCTTTAATTCAGCTTTTTCCTCTTTGTCTCTCTCTTAATTTAGAATAATATGTGAGCTTGCTGAAAATACTTTGTAATTGCAGAATTATTAAAAAAATAACTGATTCAAATGCCTAAACTGTGTGCAAGTGTGTTGGAGAGAAGAGAGAGAGAGAGAGAGAGAGAGAGAGAGAGAGAGAAAATTAGTAAAAGAATTAATAATGTTCACTCCCTAACTTTAAAACTGTTTTGGTCATACCTTTACTGAAGTGGAAATTTTTCATAATCCGCACAGCAAAACCTAAGTTCTGAAATACTCTCAAAATTTGATGCTCTTTGGTTTATTTTTAACCATTGGAGGATAACTATAAAGCATTGTTGGAAAGGAAAATCTAATACGTAAACCCACACGACCTTCTCTGTACATTATAAAATTATATACTATCTTCTATATTACAGCACTCATACAAAAAGTGATTCCTCTTCTCACGTTGTTATTTTGATAAATTTTTGTCTAGAAATTATTTAAATTTAATAAATAATTGCATAGTTATATTCAATTAGCGGGAAGAGCATTAAAATACTTAATCAGATTCAGGGAGAAACACATTCCGAAGTCGTAACGATTTCTTGCCGCTAAAAGAAACGTAAATACTGAACATAACGCAATAACGGAATGAAAAATACTTTGTTACCTGTTTAATAAAGTTCGCTTCAAATAACGCTTAGAATCTAAAGCAGCATTTTGATACTGGCAGTGCGTTTAGTATGATTATTTTTGGGCAATTTAACTTACATAATTGTTTCAATTATACACTTTGTAGTTTTTATTAAAATTATTTAATACTGTGAATTTTGAAAGCGCCATTACTTTTAACTTCTGAAATATTTTAAGTTTTAGATAAACGCTTTCAATAATTGTAAAACGGTTATGGAAAT
Organism: Deroplatys truncata; assembly: GCA_030765065.1. Taxonomy (NCBI): domain Eukaryota; kingdom Metazoa; phylum Arthropoda; class Insecta; order Mantodea; family Mantidae; genus Deroplatys; species Deroplatys truncata. The sequence continues at coordinate 474,907,055 of CM060990.1, forward strand.
GTAGAACTTACATGGGGATACCAGTTGTGAAAGCTTGGGAACCTCTGATATGTTTTTAATGTCATCTATTGAATTCAAATTTTAAACACACGCGTTCTGATGTAATAGAAGACTGTAGGGAACACGATTGTGTCTTTGCGTAAGAATTGCAGAATTTAGAGCTACAAGGTTTTGCAGCAAACATTCATTTCAGGTAAATCTCATGAATTCTCAACAAACACACTTTGTAATATAACTACAAGTTTCAGAAACTTTACGCGATAAGAACAATGCTGGATAAACCAATCAGTACACATGGCATGTACAGCAAATGAAGTGAGCCGCTAGGTGAGGCAAGGTACATAAAAAGTGTTGGCGTTCCTGCCAGTTTAAAGATCGGACTATCTCCAAAAGCTTTGGGAATCCGGCGACTGAGAAGAGATATCATGCGCGGCGCATAGGTGCCAGTCACACGACTAATGAACATCTGCTACCGGATGCCTTGACTGGCTGGTATACCTCAGTCCAATAAAGTGGAAGAAATTCCAATTGGAAAACCACAGCAGCCATTTCTCTTGTAAAACCGCCATATCGCGCCAGACGTTCTCCAGCACACATAAAAGCAATATTACATGAGTAATTTGTACTCATTTGTCAGAGCAGTGGAGCGGAGGACGTCGTCAAAGGAAGGAGGAGGAGATGATCTGAATAGAACAGCAGGTTATTCCTTTGAATCCGCCGCATTACTTCTATGCTTACAACAGTTGTAAATATTTAACACATTTGTTGAGGGAGACCATCCTATTCGAAACCTCACTGCATTTTACGAATTCCATTTCAACGCTTCTAAGTTACGCCAAATTCCAAAACCTTGCTTACGAACACAACGTAAAGGTTAATGCTAGTTTGTTCTCTGGAGATTTATAAACAGAACTTTCGACTTTGAGAATTGTTAAGTTTTGTTCCTCTGACTGTATTACCTTTACCTCCAAGTATTTAAAAATGGTTAATAATGATGCCAAATATTAAGCAATGAGCTGATGACTTGTAAGTTAAATTTGTATTATAATATATGTTTTCCTAACTAACGTAATTCGGGATAACCATTTCAGGAATAGAATATAAATGGAATGCTAATGTGAGAATTATAAAATATACCTGAAGCAAACTTATTAACCTACACATTTTCAAGAACATTTGAACTTCAGAAGTTCACATTTCTGTGTATTTTACAAAATATGAATTCCTTGTTTTTTTAACGCTTTTAAGTACTATATTGTCTGCAGAATTGGGATAATCTTTATAACAGTGCCACAAGCACATAAATGATTCCAGAAAGTATTATTATCCAATTTAAAATTTCTAGTAGCCAAATCAAGGGAGAGAAGCTTCTCAATTTCATTATGTAGAAAGTGCAAAACATATGGCTTACGTATTCTGGCATCTTTGCGCATTTTTATTTTATTAGGTTCATAATTTTTATTCTTTCGCTTACATTTACAACAACTTACTATTTCCATGAATGAATTTAACTTCAGATTTATTACATTTTCTTCTTGGTTTAGGTATTATCACATAATGTTTCTTACATTCAAACTAAAAGCAGTGCAGACTGTTCAACGCTAAACTGATAAAGAAGTGATACCGTAGTATAAATAATTAAATAAATAATATATACGAAGATAAAGAAACAGTTGCAATAAGTAATTTTTATATATTGAATCAACGCATAAGGGAAGAAGAAACAGTTACAATTTTGTAAGTGAATAAGGAAGTAATTTCCATGCAGATTACCGTTCAGGAGAAGTAATTAATTAAAATGTAGAGCAGCAAAATTCGAGACGGATGTAGACAGCTTACCTGCGAATGGTGAGTGCCTTTATATACTATTCACATCGTATATATTGTACAAGAATAATTAATTTCCTCTTGTTCAACTTCTTTTTACCCTTCTTCTTCATTTTATTATTATAATCATTATCATTTATACCATTATCATTAATTTAATTTTTATTATAATTTCAAACCTAACAATGCTTGCTGGCGAGGCGTCCGGCCCTGATGTAGGAGCTAGCGCGAGGTAGGAATCTAACGCAGCCACGTATATTCATCCTGCAGACTGTATGAATTACGAGGACCCATCTCGGAATGTTAAGGATTTGTTTACTTCATTTGCGACGTATTCTATCAAATAAAACCGCATATTTGCATTATTATTAATATTATTGCTAATATTCTTTCAGGAGCAACTTCTTCGACTGCGTGCGGTCACCAGTCACCCATTTCGCTAGAAGGTTGAGACAAGAGTCCTGCGACATGACCGCTGCAGCGACAACCTCCGCATCCAGCCGCACAGCATAACCTCAACAACGGTAAAAGTGCCCTATCTCTGAATAATGAGGATTTGTTTACATTATTTGTGTTTGTTCTAATATATATATAATTACCTATTTGTATAATTATTATTTCAGGAAGAACATAATCGACTGTGTGCCGGACACCAGTCATTCATTTTAATGTAAGCCTGAGACTACAGTCCTGCGACATGACCACTGCAACATCTACCCCCGCATCCAGCAGCAGTAGAAGTCCGTCATGCGGGTGCGGACCATCAGTCATTCATTTCGGCGGAAACTTGAGGTCATAGTCAAGAAAAATGACAACTGCAGCGACAACCTCCACATCCAGCAGCGGCATATCCAGCAAAATCAGAGACATCACATGACAACTCTCTCATTAACAAAAGACTGAAGGTTAGTGCTAATAATTATCAGGGTATCAGAATGTAATGAGAATGTAAGTTCATTGAATTTGGGTTCAAGGGACGTATTTGTAGTAGCAGAATACCTAATACATGGAAATAAGTTGATCCCAGAGCGTTTCTGAATGGGTCTAAGGATCCTTTGATTAAAGAAATGAAAGACAACTTGAAAAGAAGCAGGCCTGCATTTAAAATCAACTGCTCCCTAGAGATTTCATATCTAGTCCATAAAACCCAGGACGAGATAAAAATTTAATCTTTCTTTAATTCTAAGAAAAACCTGACCCTTGCATCAAGCAATCTTGATCAGATGTTCCCGCAATAGCGGGGGATATTTTGGAAAAGATTTCTAAATTCGAGGGGGGTACTTCATAGAAATCATTGTTTGCCGTGCATGATCTGGTAATTAGCTCTTCGTTTTATGACCCCTTATATGCAGTTGCATATTCAGCCTTGCCCAAGAAAATCCAGAATTCACACGCTGTAATCAATATAAGGAATAGAGATAATTCAGGCTTCGCATGGTGCCTGCTAGCTGCAAAGTATCCAGCTAAGAAAAATGCAGTGAAAACTGACTCATAACCATTTTAGCTCCTTTTCAAAGCATATCATTATGAGGATATTGAATTCGAATTACCCGTGTCATCAAATAGAATACTCTGAAAAGCAGAACAAATCAGCATCAACTTCTGTATTTGTCATAGAGAAACATGAAAACATCATCCTTCTATACCAAACACCAAAAAAAACAAAACCATGAGGTCAATCTGTTATTATCGAGAATGGTGAGAAGCTGCGCTTCTGCCTCATTCCAGATTTATCGATATTTACAAGCGAAGAGATTACGATGTAAAATGGTAGAATGTGCGCATGCGAGGCATGTATGTCGAGGTGCTCTAGTGAGAAGGCTGCTAAAGCTCACAGGTTGAGGTGTAATACATGCCAAGTACTTAATTTGCCGCAACAGAACAACTTCATTGAGTTTAAATTGTTTTCTAAAAGCGCCCCTTTACCTTTTGTTGCCTACAAAGACACTGAATCTATTCTGACAAAGGCCCACTCTAGCGAGACTTCTAACTATTGGAGTAGGACCGGAGAAATTCAGGAGCATGAGGCTATGTCTATAAAAGTAGTGTGTAAACATGATGAGTCATTATGTAAATTCTTCCTGTTTAGGAGTCCTAATGGAATCCATGATTACTTCAAGAAATTAAAAGAATTGCCGATTATGTCATCGACGTGTATTTGAATCCCAAAACATTGGATTTGACTCTTGGAGGGCAACAGAATTTCGATAATATCTCCGAGCGTCACAAATGCCTTAGAGGTTTCGCTATGGATGAAATAAGGGTGAGAGATGTTGATCGCGTGACAGGACAACATTTGGGTTCTGCTTGTAATACGTGTCATCTAAATCAAAAGGCCACTGACTTCACACCTATACTTTTTCATTGACTATCGAATTAATGCAGCCACTTCCTAATAAGGCACTTGACATATGATGATAAGTCCATTTCATATATCGCGCAAACATCAGAAAGTTATCCGGCATCACTAAAAGGCACAGGAGCATCCATTTTAGGTTTCTGGATAGCTTTATATTCTTGGATGAATAAGCTATCCACACTAGCTGACATGCTGGAAGAAGACGATTTTAAAATTACGAGGAAGGAATATCGTGTTGTAGAGCATTTTAAGCTTTCAACAAGCAAAAGCATATTCCCCTACGACTATGTGAGCTCTATTAAGACGCTCAACGATATGCAACTACCTCCAAAAGCTCGAAGGTAGCGGGTTCAAATCCAGCGGAGGGCAGTGGATTTTATCGGGCGTAAAAATCCTTAGCATGGCTTCCTTCGGAAAGAAAGTAAAGCCAGTGGTCCCGTGTCGTATATTTGCGTAACATAACCTCTCAAGCCTGATAAACAGGCCTCTGAGCAAAATTTCCGGTCTTTCACGTCCAATATAGAATAGAACGCTAAGGACCACAGAAGTTAAAGAGTGTCCATAAATAAGAACTCATTTTTATTACTCCCAAAGGAGTCATTCTACGGCACACTGCAGGGAGAGGCCATTAGTGACGAGAATTACAGGCATGCTGAAAAATGTCTGAGATATCTCAATACACAGAATATCGCAGAATACAGCGATCTGTATCTCAATACCAATATACTGCTCTTGGCAGATATGTTCGAGGGGTTTCAATATCTCTTACTGAAAATGTATAACTTCCATTTAGCGTATTATTATACATTCCCAGGACTAGCTTTCGGTGTCATGTTGAAATCGACAGAGGTAAGGCTCTCCTTAATCCATGAAAATAGCGTGTGGGTTTCTTCGAGTCTGGAATTAGAGGCGGATCGTGCACTTTGGCGAAGGGCTATTCTAATGCCAACCACAATACATGCCAAACTTTGATCAGCACGCCCCTGTCAGCGTCATACTTAGACATCAAAAATTGATATGGAAAGGCAATGATATTGGAGATGCCTTAAGGAAATCTTATGGCTAACCTCTGATGAGATCGATGAAATTGAGTTCATGAAAATCTCTGCAGATTCAAACACAGGATATGTGCTGGAGCTTGACATTGAATATCCTACTCGTATTCATGACGCTCATAACGAGTTTTCTTTCTGTCCTCAAAGTGCGATACCACCAAACGGATATCATATGAAACCGTTAGCAAATTGAGAACGTAGGAGCAAATATATCTTGCATTACAGAGTCTTGCAACAGTGTATAGAACGACGCATAACTGTAAAGCATATTTATAGAGTGGTGTTGTACGAGCAGCCTAACTTGTTAAACAGTTAGATCGACGTGGATACGGATAAGAGAGCCAAGGATAAAATCGAAATTTGGACAACACCTATGGAAGAAAATGAACAATAACGTCCACGGGAAATTTAGGGAGAATGTGTGTGAATATACTGACTTTAAAATTAATTCCAAATTGGATCAGGCTAGGAACCTTACAGACAGGAACACTATCTAAGGTCGCTAATATTCGATAAAATCCTTGTAGGTATTGAGTTTACCAGAGAGGAAGTGCATATGTACAAACCAAACTATATTGGGCACGCGATTTTTGACATTTATAATTTATGATTCCTTGTATAACGCCATGGGGCCTAAATTGAAGAGCTTGGTATACAACTATATGGATACACACCCGTTCAGCTTTGAAACGAGTACTGAGATCTATAAATTCATTAAAGATAATCCAAACTATTTCGACACGTCAAATTACTCAAAACATAATGCATATGGCATTCAGCAAGTCAATAAAAAAGATTAGTCTGTTCAAACACAAATTAGGCGGTATGATTATGGAGGAGTATAGTGAATTGATATCAAAATTGTATGTATACAAATATTCTGGCCAGATAGTCAAAAAAGCAAAGAGCATTACCAGGGAAGGCATGCAATCGTTAGATATATCGGCAAATACTTTGGATTTTTGAAAGATCTAGGTAAGAACTTCTTTACCAGACAGAAGACCTTTTGGATTAAAAACACGAAATTTCAACCATTGAGGTGAATAAATAGGCATTGTGGGGAACAGATGACGAGAGGAACCTTATTGAGGGATCATAAATGCTCTCGCCTTGGGTCATCAATCCCTTAGACCTAAAGATTGTAAGTGCTAATCTGTAAATAGCATATATATTAGATTGTGTAAATCAGTGTAATATATTATTTTATACCACAACTTCATTACTCTATATCTTCTTAATTAAGAAGGCCTACTCCCTCAAAATACGCCAAAATAATTTATATATTTAGTAAATGAGGGTTCTGAAATTAGTATATTATTGTTTTTCTCTCAAACCCTCTTCAACATTGTGTATATCCATTCTTAATTGTGATTTTAAAAATTATTTATTAGAATTTCTCTCAAGGAAATCTTTACACTATTGTTGCAATTTTATAAATAAATAAATTAAAAGTCAAATGGTTTACAGCAAGAAAAGATTTCTTTTGAGTGATCCTTTCTCCATACATCACATCAGATCTTCTTTATTAATCTATTGCACAACTGTAGAGCCTTCAGAAAGCCTATCCCCTCGTCTGTGAATCATTTTTTTCTATTAAATAGGTGTTCTTATCTAGTTCCCTGAGTTCATGTGTATAGAAGGCACCCTTTATCACTTCAGCATTCCTGTCATTTAGTATGTATGAGCAGGATTGGTACCCTTCACACGATTAACTTGAAAGGTTTCAATACTCCAGTTAGATTCAAATACTTATGTTTAGATATTCTGACATAATCACCATCACTAAACTTCCTTGCACCCCTCTTCTCTCTTTGATCAAGTATAGCTATACAGGGTCACAAGAAGATGGTTTTTTTCACTTCATTAGGGTTCATGCGGATAGTTGAATGAAAAGGATCATTGTGTTCTGTAATGATCCTGGGTAAATGTCTAACTACTTGCATGATCGCTGGACTAGAAACTCGCTATTCATCGCACTCTTCAAGGTTCTTCAAGGTTCAATAGGTGTAGCCTCACATTGCTATAGGTGCTGCAATGGTTAATATTATACTTTAATGTTAAACTTTTTAAAACCGTGTTATATAACTCTTTTCCGTTATCACTTTGAATTTTCCTGGGAGAACCTCAACTTCTTGTAGTATATTATCCATAGCCTCTGCAACATTAATTCCACCCTTATCCTTTAAAGGTCTTTCTTGGGGAATTTTAGAGTAAAGGTTGACGACATTCAGGATGTACTTGAAATTTTTTGGCTCCTGCATACGGTGTCATTTCAACTAAGTTAATTAGTAACAAACCGTAGGGCCCTTTGGTGATAATTTTGTGTTGTCAAAAGTTCATTCTCGCTGGACTGTGATGCTCTTTGGTGATATTTTTCTTGTCCGTCATGCTATAATTTTAGAAACTTCCATCTTTTGGGTAATTTCATCAACCTCTGTCTTATGACTATTATTGCTGGTGTCTCTGGATACAATGAATTGTCTATTTTATACAATAACCATTAGGAGCCCTCCAGAAGACATAGTCGACCTTGTTACCAGGCTTATACTCCTTTCACCATAGCACTAGACCTGAATGGGCTTTGGGTAGAGGACGTATTGTATTCTTGTATTTATATGATTTACCAGATTTCAAACGTCCCTGCCTGCTGTAACCATTTATATGCAGAAATATTTTTCATAATCCTAGTGTACGTTTCCAAGTCTTCTCTGGTATATACAGACATCTGGGGTATTCGCTTAAAGATGAGCTCCTTTAAACCTCGAGTAGGCTCATAACTTTCATCTCCTTTCAATATTTGATTATTTATAAAGTGAATATCATTTTTTCAAGCATATAACTACCATCCTGATATCTCATTCCGTATAATGCATCAATGCGATCCTTCCCTTTTGAGAGTATTTGTTGTACATAAGTAGAAATACTTGTAGACTCATCCTTCTCCACACTATCATTTTTGTCTTCCGCCACAGCTGATTTCTGTTGAGTATCTAAAATATCTGTGAGAGGCGTGGCTACCGGTTTAAAAGCTTCGGACATTTCATGCCGAGCTTGTAACTTGAGACCTTTTAGACCTCCCAGTTTTCCATGTACATCCTTAATATGTGTAGCTACGGACACTTTAAGTCTTATATTTTCACTATTCATCTTGCAAATGATGTGAAATAAGAGATTACATTTAATTTATAGTTTGCTTTCAACCTGAGTTGTCAATGTATCGGCAGCCTTAGCTATCGTACTGTTCGAAGTTCTCAGTTATTCAATATCTTTCTTACGCTCCTGTGTTTGTTTATATAAGATTGGCGTATTAGAACACTGGCTTCTGTTCGAATCCTCTAAACCTTCAATTTGCTGTCGTTGTTTGTTTAGACTAGATTTACGGCACGTAAAAGAACCTCAAGCCTGATAAGAGGCCTTTGAGCAAAATTTTCGAACTTTCACGCCCAATATAGCATGGGACGCTAAGGACCATAGTAATTAAAGAACGTCCATAAATATAAAATATTAAAATGGACACCTCCTCAAGGCACTTGCAGATAAGATTCTTTAAGAGGAGGCGCGGAAGCGCGTTTATTGATCAGACTTAACTTGGGTGAAAGGATCGCGGCGAGGATAATGGCTGAAATCATTAAGGCTAAGGTCTCATGGTAGCTGGAAAGAAGAAGAAGAAGAGAGGAGGAGTTTTACCATTGATACCCACCATTGCAGCTTTAGATGCTACTGCTGGAGGGCTGCTCAAATTGCCTCTGCAGTAAATCGAAAAAAGGCTACTGATAGACAGTTGGCGGAAATTGCTATACATAACAAGGCGATGGATGCTAAAGGGAAGGAACTCCGAAATGGAAGGCATACGAACAGAAATAAAGAAGGTTATTTACCAATAGCGCCTCGGATGACATCTTTAGCCTCTGCATATAAAATTTCCAGGAACCTAAAACAAATAGAACGATCTAAAGGCAATGGTTTAAAGACGAAGTCAAAACCTATGGAAGAGGTTTGTACATATACAGGGTAGACCATTTAATTGAGACTGTACAATATCTCCAAAATTAAGCCTTGTAGAAAGAATTGTCTTTAATAAAAGTTGCTTGATATTATGGGGGAACGTAAATGCCATTAGTCATGTTTTGTTTGGAGGACGTTATGATAGTCATTTTAGAGTGAATTTATTTTTTTTAAAATGGGAACCTACATTTTGTATGTTGTTTTCTCATTAGAAATGGGTTATAAAAGCTGTTTATTTTGTGATGAGGACTAAGGAAACAAAATAAAAAATGTTGGTTCCCAATTACGGAACCTAACTTGACCCTCAAATGACTATTCAATGACGGTCCAACCATTCATTGCGATCTTCGTACTTAGCCATTCAGAATTTTCGTTGTTATTTACGTTGTGTAAGAACAATTGGAAGGTGGTTTAGATAGGTTTGTTTGGTTTTTTATGAGGGGTGAGAAAACCGCATAAAATTTAGGTTCCTATTTAAAAAAATTAAATTTAACCTAGAATGACCATTACAACGTCCTCCAAATAAAACACGGCTTTTGGAATTTATCTTTCCCCATAACATCCAACAACTTTTATACAAGACATTTCGTTCTACAACGCTTAGCTATGGAGATATAGCACGCATCCAGTTAAACGGTTCAGCTTGTATATCGTAGGAAGCCCTGAGTAACATCAATATCTAAACGTATGCTAAACGTTTAAATGCTACTTATTTTAGAGGACTATGTATAATTGACATACTACCTGTTAAACTTCATACTAAAGAGAAGATCAATGTTAATCCTAAAACCTCAGATAACCAGGGAACGCACTGGATCGCTATAAGGAAGGTGATGTGCCATATTACTTTGATAGTTTTGGCCACTTGAATCCGCCTTCCGAGGTCGAGAAATATCTACAAAGTGTTAAAATTTTCTATAATATACAGAGATATCAGAAATTAGATTCACTCACCCGTGGACACCCTTGCCTGCAATTTCTATTACTCTAAGTGCTGCTACATAGACAAGATGAGTCATACAGTTACAGTGAGCGGATCAGACTATAATTTTGACCTATCTTAACCCTCCACTAGAGCTAGATCCTTCAGGCCATTATGAGGTTGCTCTCTTGAATTTTGAAACTTCTACTCAATACCAAACATCGATGAAAGTAATATTTTATTTCATTATATTTATAATAGTAAGCCTGAAACCCTTGCCATATTTCATTTAACCTACGAGACTGCTGATATCAACGCATTTCTAAAGTATAAACTATGATTGGACGGCGAAGTCTACTTTATAAGACCTAATAATAATACAATGAAGGCGGAAATTGTATGTCCTTATTCAATAGATTTTTCTAGGGTAGATCTATAAGCTCGCTTTCGGGATTTACCGACCTAAAACAATACCTGATGGAGAAATGTCTGAATCTGTCGATCTGGAGAATATATTTAAAACGAGTATTATACGCGTGGTATGCAGTATTGCAAGATTGAAGGTAAAAGGGGACATTCGCTCTACGGGTTTTTCCTCATCTGTTCGCCGGGATATCACATCTCTCAAGAGCCATCGAATCCGATATATCTACCAGTCATAGATACAAACTATATAGATCAGATCACTATTCGTGTAATAGATCAACACGGTAAATGCAATCAACTTCAGAAACGAGCTTATAAATACAACACTCAACATAACACGCAATGGCGATACATTTTAAAAAGCATCGCAAACACTATGATAGACCTCGTATAGCGCGTTTGAGAAGTACTAGCTCTCCAACCATCGAGGAGTTAATATATACTAACTGCTAGTTCCTCGTGAGTCAAGGCTACAAAGTGCTATAACGCTCCAGCCTTTGATGACAAAATCGCAGAGGAGGAGGCGCATGTTTTTCTACAATACAATTCATCAGCTCTTGATGCAAATGATGAAATTAGAATACCCTGCCAAGCCGAAGATTTGCACACGCTGCCCAACAGAAGTTATGTTTACATCGAAGGTACTCTCACCAAGCCTGAAGGATCTGCTACTGCAGCGAAGCTCACTAATACTGCCATAGCCTTCATGTTTGAAGAAATCCGTTTTGATATGAATACTACAAGTATAGATAGAACAAAGAATCGTGGGATTTCTATAACTATGCGAAATTGTGTGTCTCTCAACCCAACGGAGTCGAATCGTTTGCTGAATGCTGAATGGACTTACCCTGATGAGTAGGTGGATATAGTGCATGCAGTGAATGGGGCTTTCAATCCCTTTGTTGATGCTCCTAGGATTTGCTGATGATTGCCAGAAACTCATGCTGAACTTCAAGTTTGAATTGCTTCTAATAAGATCCAAGAATTCTAAAAATTGTGTTTTGTCTTCAGATGGAGAGGAAGCTAATGTAAGATTGACTAGAATCGAATGGAGGATGCCTGTGGTTCTCCTTTCCGATGCGGTAGGGGTTGACAATCTAAAAATTAAAAACGCTGATAGGCCTCTACATATTGCATTTTGTTCCATGCATCTTCACACCCAGCGTGGTGTACCTCAGACAAGATCCTTCACATGGAACGTAGCAGCAAAATCGAAGCTTGATAAGCCTCGATTCGTCATAGTGGGAACACATCCTGCAAGACTGGGTGATTATAGAAAGTTAGCTCAGCGTTTCACAACTGTAACATTACTAATTTGAGATTATTCCTCAATAGTGAACGCTACCCTTACCATGATTTGCACTTGGACTTCAGAAACTCCAGGTTTGCTTCACTATGTCACGTGTACTGCAAATTTCAAAGTCCCTGCTATGATAAAGATAATTACGCCCCCTTGAAGAGAAAGGAATTTATTCAGCGTGTTCCATTATTTTTGAGAGACTGCTCCCATCAACCCGTGGAGTCAATAAATTGAGGTGTCCACATCAGACTCGGAATTCAAGCATCTGCAAATACCCCAGTGCAGACGTCGCTGTACCGCCTGATTCCACATGGCAAAGTATTTACCTACAATCCTCGTTCCCATGTGATTCAAGCAATTATATAATTGACTGAGTAAGGCTATTATCATAATAATCATTATGTTTGGATGTGGATGTGAGGTTATTTGTGAAGGATTGTATTGGGATAATTTGTTTAAAATAATAAATTGTGTTTATACATTATAACACCTTTATTGATCTTATTATACATTTTCAGTATTTTTCTTCTGCGCATTCTACTCTCTGAAAGCATAGATGCTAATGACTTCTATAAATTATTTAACTTATTCAAGTATATTTCAATACAAGGCAATAAACGTTTTAGATTTCCCACAGCATCAGTGTTTAAAGCTATTGCATGATTATTTAAACAAATATTAATGAAATGAATTGGATAGTCAAGTAGTACAATGATATTGCATGCATAAATTACATTATCAGAATATTCTAGACAAGCTAACGTTCAATCATAGGAACGCTTTTGGATATGATATCCCAGTCTGAGTTTTTAATACAAACAAATGAATTATGAGTTTCTCAGTTTATGTAGAGGGAGGGTATGTCGTAGTATAGTCCAATGTTCACGCTGTGCGATGGGGTTATAACGATGTCATCAAGCATGAGGAATCGATTTTCCATTCTCTGGTGGTAGCTGTTGGGTATCTTCAATGAATAAGAAGACCACGTGTCCGCCGTTCAAGAGCCTCCTCTTACATGCACACTTTTGCAGTTTCGTTCTTTCTCTTCTTTCCCCTTCTCCTTGTAGTCCTGTAACATATATTCGAAATAATCTTAAAATGAGGCTGTACATATAATCTCATACACCTGAAAGATAAGTGCATGTATTAGAGAATTCTCTTCACATACTAAACCAAACAAAAGTACAAATAAAGTGTGACATACGCACATCGGTGTTTTACTCGTTTCTGGCTGTGTCTGCTCAGAGCCATCTGGACCCTTCTGTTTTAGCCAATCCCCATTACACATAGCTTTCTCATCAGGAACATTCTCGTCCGTAGGCTTAGTATCACGCTCTGCGATTGGATATCCTACTATATTGACGCCATGCCTCTCAGGATCCACTTCCTCTACTGGTGCGCGGGTCTTAAGTTTGCTCATTCTTAATCTAAAAAAATAAACTTTAGGTTAGATACATGCGAATAAACGAATATGTAACTATCTTAGTATTTCTGCTACTTACTCAAGCTTTCTTTTCTTGCGTTTGTAGATATCACAGTCGTCAGTACATAGGAAGAAAGATGTCATGCGATGGTGCTGTGCTGGATAAAGAACATGATACAGAATTTAGGTATCCAACGCATGATTCTTTATCGCATTTGGACAAGTGCTTTGCTACAAATACACCATTTTCCTCTGTGTCGCTAGGATGTTCGTCTTATATAGGATTTTCTCTAAAAGAATGAAGGGATTTCAAATTAGGATTTATTTAAAATTCGGCGTCTTATATTCTAATGTATTAAGAAAACATATTACTTACGAATTCTCGATAACCTACACGGTTTTGTCTACACACATCAAATGTACACATCTGTTAGTGATACTAAGACTGATTAATCAATACTGTGTGTATTAAGCCGTTGGAAGCTTCGCTATGAAAGTATACATAATGGTGAGATTCCTCCTCACACTCTCTCCAGTAATTGTGCTGATGCGATGTAAGTGTAGCATGATCACTATCGATTTTGAATCTCGCTAAATGTGGGCGTAATCAACAATAAATGATTGGGATACACAGTGACCACTTTACCTGTTAATGACGTCATGCCTCGGTACTGGAGGGGATGCAGATTGCAGATTGGAACTTGCTATTGTCTTACCCGCAGGACAGGTGCCAGCTATCGGTTCTCGATTACAAGGGCGAAGTGCTGTTGGACAGGCCCTATACGTTATTGTCGTTAGCGATAGAGAGGCGCCAGCTTAGTTTGCAAGCCGAAACTTGTTAATAGCGTCAGTAGTTAAGTCCCCTCTTTAAGCGTTTGGATTAACGATAATCCTGCCGCTAGGTGGCGTTGGTGTCGCGTTAATCCGTCTTAATGCGCCTTAATCGATTGGATTAAGGTGGATTAAGGGATTAGTGCGAAAATGTGCCACTAGCGGTGAGGATTACTGCTAATTCCATTCGCTTAAAGAGGGGATATGATGAAGTGAGTTAGTATGGATTGACTGGACTAAGGGATATGAAAATGAGGGATTAAGAGGAAGGGGTTTGTCCGAGGTGTTGTGCGTGCGGAATCGGGGATGTGAAAGAGGAGAAAACATGGCGGTTGCGATATAAAAAGTGAGTATAACAGGAAGGGACGTGGCGTGAGGTGATTGGTAAAAATAAGCCAGGATGTGATTGGTGGAGGAAGAGAAAGAGATGGTTTGGATTGGAGGAAATAAAATGTGTTGTGATTGGTTTAAGAATGACTGGTGTGAATAGAAGGTATATGTGAGTGTGTATAAAAGAGGATGATTGGAGAGGAGGATATTGGATGTATTGGACAAAGAGATGTGAAAATGGGCAGGAAATGAATGTGTGGGATGAAGAGGAACGGGTTTGAGCGAGGTGTTGTGCGTGTGGAGTCGGAGATGTGAAAGAGGAAAAAACATGGCGGTAGCGGTATAAAAAGTGAGTGTAACAGGAAGTGACGTGGCGTGTAGGGATTGGTGAAAATAAGCCGAGATGTGATTGGTGGTGAAAGTGGAATAGATGGTTTGGATTGGAGGAAATAAAATGTGTTGTGATTGGTTGGAAGAATGACTGGTGAAAATAGATGGTATATGTGGGATGGAAGAGAAGCTATAAAAGGAGGGGTTGAGATAGAAAAGAAATGATTGGCAAGGATGATTGCTATAGCGTTGATGATAGTGGGGATTGCTAGCGCTGAGAGGAGTTGCGTTAGTTTTGGGAGGTGTGGGTTCGAGTTGAATGATGAGACGGGTCATTTGGAAAATGTGACAAGATGTGATAAGGATTACGAATTGTTGCCCAACTGCACGTGTGTATACCGTAAGTGTAGTGGGTGTAGGTTTGGTTCTGATTTTATTAACTTAGGGACACTTAAGAACGTGTATAATCGTTTAAATCCGATCACGAGATGTCAGAGGGGTGGAAAGTGTGGAGGTACGATGTATGGGGGCGTTAGAATTGGTCAATTTGAATGTCCTGAGGTGTACGTTGCGAGATGTGGATGTGAAAAAGGTAAGACGAGGGAGGATGAGGGATGAAATTTTATAAAAAGCCGGTGAGTATGTATGCTAGCGACAACAGTTCGATTCTTGTGGAGATGTTAGATTGTAGTTTGTTGATGGATACGGTATACTTGCCGGAGGGTTTGGAATTGGAATGGAAATTGAAACCTGAGGAGAGTGAACTTGTGATGGCTTATAGTGTTGTAAATGAGATGAATTCTTATTTTTCTGAGAATTTTGTATATATATTTGGAGAATGTGGAAAATGGGAAGAATGGCAGTTAAATATAGGTGGAGGTAGGAAAGTGAGTGGAAGAGTGAAGAGATCGTTAAGGTGGTCGGCGGAGGGAAATTTGAAGCTAAAATCGGAATGTAATGTTAATGGAGGGCAAGCGGGGTGAGTATCGGTGAACAGCATTAGGAAAGCGGCAACGGAAAGGTGTAGGAAAGGGATGGATACAGTGAAACAAAAGCTGAAAAAGGAATGCGATAGTAAGATGAAGGAAGTAAAGAGAGACGTTGGGGCTGCGAAGAGAAAGAACGAAGAATGTGAAGGAAGGGAAAAAGAAATACGGGTGATGATGGAAAGAATGGGAAAAGAATTGGACGCGAAGAAGCAGAACGTCACAAAGCAGCAGGATTTGGTGAACAGAATAAAAGAAAATGTGGGTAAAATGTTGGATGAGCTGGAGGCGTTGAAGCAGATGATTAGTAAATGGGAGAACGCATACACCGGAGTAGATGTAGAATTGCCTAATTATGAAGCACTTTACGACGAAAACACAGAGGGGATAGAAGAGGAGGTTGTGGGAGGGGATGAAGAGGTAGATGAAGGGGTGATAGAATACGAGAGGAGATGAAAACTATAAGGCACGTGAAACTGAGTACATGAATAATAAAACCATTGTTTTAACCTTTATACTTGTTGATGAAGGATAGTAGGAGTATAAGTCCAAGTGACGATGCTGTCGGTAATGGAGCTGGAATGTTGAACTGCGTGCTGATGGTGCGACAACAACTGTGTGTAAACTCGTCGAGATGAAGGAGATGCATGTTAGAGCGGATGCATGTTAGCGAGCAGGCTTTAAGAATACGACTGAGAATGAAGGAAGGGAGTGCGAAGGATGAAAGGTTGGGAAAGCAGGAGGGGGAGTTGTGTCACAACATGGCCGTTGCGATTAAGGTTCTAAAAAGTGCACGTGCGCAGTGATATCGTTATTGGAACGGATGTTTAATTAGCACGAAATCCTTTAAATGCGGTTAGGTGGTTTCCGGTTAGGAAAATTGTTGCCTATCGAAAACAGATGTTTGCGGTGGGTGAATGGTGAGACCGGAAGTGCACCGGAAAAGGATGTGATTACAACTGGGGAAATGGTGGTGAGATAACTCGCTGGTTTTTTTCTAATTAGGCGTATAACTTGAGTGCGCAGGCGGAAACTGCGGTAGCGATAAGGTCGCCGTTAAAAAGCAGGCTGCGACAATGCGCAAGTCGAAGTGAGAATTGTGTGTTCGAAAGCGGTGTATTGAAGAAATTGTATGTCTATAATAGTTATACGACTTTATGCGTAATACTTGCACGTGCAGAAGCGGTATTGCGAATGATGTGATGAAAAGGTAATTTGATTGACGTAGTGATATTCCACAAATACATTCGCACTAAAAATCACCATAGCGTTGACTTTAGCTGTTGGAGAAAATATAACATAAAAGTGGGTGCAAATACAACACTTTGTAGGACGCATAGAAAAAGTGTTGGTTTTTGAGAGAAGGCGTTGTTTAACGAGGCCCTTGTAGCACGATGGAGCCGGAACCGGGGGTGAGCGAGGACGTAACGTTCCAGCCGAGGTTCGAAATTATATCGCATAGTGAGAGAACGATGAAACGGCTTTTCTCCGGCTTTACGGAAACCAAAATTACCGTGATCCCGGGACCGAAAGATGCAAACCCGGAGCAATGGGTAACGCTGTTGTTTAACGACATCGTAAATTTCGCAAAGGAAAACCTGCTAGGGAACGAACCGGGATATTTAGGCATAAGCATTTCGGACGACGAGCAACCGGCAAAGCCGTTCAATATGAGCGTTAGACGGGTGGAACAAGTGAACGGCGATGCTGTTATAAAATGTATCGAAAGAGTTATGCAGAGCAATCAACAGTTCTTGCTAGGTGGTCCGCTGAAAATAACTTTTGTGTGGACCAAGGAGGTCTCGGGTCGTGCTACAAACCTTCGATGCGTGTAGAGCATATAAAGGTGTCATAGAGATTACGAACAAAGACCACCTGTGCTTAGCAAGAGCCATTGCTGTGTGCAAAGCTAAGGTGGATGGTGACGTGAATTATGACGCCATTAGACGCTTTGAATATCTGCAGAAGCAAAAGGCTTTAGCCTTGTGCGAGAGAATAGGAAAAATGGATGACAGATTTACTATAGACGACGCGAGGCGCTTTGACACCGTGTTAAAGGGATACGCTGTTACAGTTTTCGGAGATCACATCGGAAAACACGTGTTGTATGCATCAGATAAGGAATGCGATAAGCTCATTGACGTCATGTTCCACGAGGGGCACTTTAACGCCATCGTGAACATGCAAATGTGTTTTAAATGCACGTGGTATTGCCGCCAGTGTCACGTCCCCTGGTGGCGCAAAAAGGAATTTCATAGATGAGACGCCCAGTGTTCAAAGTGTCACCAGCAGTGCGCTAAGACCTATGAAACTTACGTACGCTGCGGGGCGTGTAACCGCGAGTTTAAGGAGCCGACATGTTTTGAGAACCACGTGAAAATAGGCGCCTTTTACCCGAAGGCGCTGTCGGTGTGCGACATGGAAAAAGTATGCAGGTCTTGCAATAAGCTGCTGAACTTGAGACACCGAAAAGGGGACCACCAGTGCGGAGAAATATTTTGCTCTAATTGCAAGGTTCACGCGAACGGGAATCACATGTGCTACATGCAACCGTACTGTTCACCGAGCAAGAGAAACCGCTTATTGTTCATGTTCGTAGATTTTGAATGCACGCAAGACACGGCATACGTGGACAAAAAGAACACTTACGAGCACGTTCCAAATTTATGCGTGCTTTACCAAGCGTGCCCCCTGTGCATAGACGAATGCGAAAAGATGGCGTATTGCACCGAGTTCGGTACGAAACAACACGTTTTCACCGAGACCCGGTGAAGCAGTTGTTTGACCACGTGACGCAGGCGAGGTTCAAAGCCTGGGACGTTGTGCTGCTGGCGCACAACATGCGCGCCTACGACGGTCAATTTCTATTGAAATACATGGTGGGCAGTCTAAACTGGACGCCCGAGCTGATCATGAACGGTACCAAGATCTACCAAATGAAGCACGGTGACGTCACATTTCTAGCCTCGCTCAACTTCATTCCTATGCCGCTGGCTCGTTTTTCCAAGACCTTTGGATTGAAGGAAAGCAAAGGTTATTTTCCGTACCTCTTCAACACGAAGGAAAACGAACATTACGTGGGTTCGATTCCCGATAGAAAGTACTACTGTCCGAACGGCATGTCGGTGGAGGGAAGGAAGGCCTTCGAGCGGTGGCACGACGAAAGAGTATCCTCGGGGTACGTGTTCGACATGAAACGGGAAATGGTGACATACTGCAAGATGGACGTGCTTCTGCTGAACCGGGGAGTTTGCAAGTTCAGGAGAGAATTTCTGGACGAAAACGGAATTGACCCGTTCCGAGAGTGCGTCACCATCGCGAATGCATGCATGTGCGTGTACCGAAAGCGGTTTATGCCGAGCGACAAGATAGCGCTGCTGCCGACCGGCGGATACCGCCTGGCGGACAAGCAGTCGCGCATGGCGTGCATATGGCTGTCTTGGGTGGAGGCGCAGAATAACATCAGCATCGAGCACGCCCTCAGGGGACGCAAAGTGAAGGTTTTGGGGCACAAGGTGGACGGGTATAGGGAGCACGGCAATGCGAAGCGGGTTCCTTTCTTTCACGGCTGTTGGTATCACGGCTGCAAGCGATGTTTCCACAATCGCCACGCAGTTCTGTATAACACGGGAAAAGAAACCATGGCCGGTAAATACGAGAGCACCGTCAGCATTTCGACCAAGATCCGAAACGCCGGATATGTCGTGATTGAGATGTGGGAGTGCGAATTCGACGCGATGACGAAGGCCGTCTCCCAGCTGGCGGCATTTGTGAAGACCTTCCCCCACCCAGAACCGCTCAATCCCAGGGACACCTTCTTCGGAGGGCACACCAACTGCACTAAGACTTACGCCGAGGCCGCGTGCGACACGAAGATTTTCTACCTGGACGTGTGCTCCCTGTACCCCTTCGTGAACAAGACGAAGCCGTACCCCGTGGGGCACCCGAAGATCCACATGGATCGGTTTCCCGACCTCAAGAATATACAGGACGGATTGATCAAATGTACCGTGTTGCCTCCAAACGCCCTGTACCATGCCGTGCTGCCGGCTCGCATCAACGGCAAGCTGATGTTCGCCCTGTGCCGCGCATGTGCGGAGGCGGAAAGCACAGAGCGATGGCTTCACCGGGAGGACGAGAGGTGTCTGACGGGGACGTGGGTCCTGGACGAGGTGAAGGTGGCCCTGCAAGAGGGTTACCGACTGCTGCGCGTGTACGAAATTTGGGAGTACGACATGGTGCGGCACGACCCGATGTCGGGCGCAACGGAGCTCTTCGAGGACTACGTCAACCAGTTCTTGAAGATCAAGACCGAAGCCTCCGGTTGGCCGTCTGACTGCGACTCGCCCGAGAAGACGGAGGAGTACGTGCAGAGATTTCTGGAACGAGAAGGCGTCGCTCTGGACCCGAACGCCATAGCCTCCAACCCGGGCAGGCGCGAACTTGCCAAGCTGATGCTCAACTCCTTCTGGGGCAAGATGGGACAGAGAGACAATCTGCCCACGTGCGAACTCGTCGATCGGTACGACAGGCTCGTGGAACTGCTAAACGACCCTGCCGTGGAGGTGCAGTCCTACCTTACGGCCACGGACGAAGTGATGGTCGTGGTGTGGAGGTACGTCGACCAGAGCCCCAGGATGAACCCCACGGACAACGCCGTGGTACCGCGTACACGACCGCGCACGCGCGCGCAGCTCTACGCGTACCTGCGCGCGTTGGGGGACCGGGTCTGCTACTTCGACACGGACTCGGTGATCGCGACGTACGCGCCGGGCCAGTGGATGCCGCCCGTGGGCCGCTTCCTGGGGGACATGACCGACGAGCTGCAGAAGTACGGCAAGGGCGCTTACTTCTCCCGGTTCGCCTCAACGGGCCCGAAGAGCTATTGCCTGGAAATCAAGTGTCCGGAGACGCACCAGACGTTCTCGGTGTGCAAGGTGAAAGGCATCACCTTGAATTTTGGCAATCTGGAGCGCGTGAACGCGGACGTGATTCGGGACCTGGTGCTGAGGGATAATGCCAAGAGAGTGACGCTCCAGGGTACTCAGATATCGAGAAAACCTCTCTGGACTTTGGTCACCGAGCCCTGCTCCAAGACCTTCAGTTTGGTGGTAAACAAACGCGTACTCGCCGACAACTGCGACTCTTATCCCTACGGATTCAAGAGAGGGTGCGCGCTTAAATGAGGCACCAAGAGCCCTCGCAGACCATTTCAAACCCGGGACCCGCAGGACACGCACGATGCGCCCGCCGCGCAGCCTTAGACGATTCGAGTTTCCCAGCACGATGCTCGTCGCGGGGCCGTCGCGCTGCGGAAAGTCTACCTTCGTCAAGAATCTGATACGCAACGCCGACGAATCGTTCGGTCGGCGTCCTGCCATGGTCCTGTGGTGCCACCCGCCGGAGTATTCGCCGAGACTCGAAGCTCTATCGATAGAGTGCGAGACCCACGCCGGCGTGCCCGAGCTAAGTGACGTGGGCGAGAACCACCTTGTGGTCCTGGACGACCTCATGTTCGAGGGTGGGGGTTCGAACGTGTCCAATTTTTTCACAAGAGACTCGCACCACAAGCGCTTCGGAATCGTGTACATTCTGCAGATCGTTTTCCCGCAGGGACAGAAGTTTCGAACGATATCTCTGAACGCAAACTACATCGTGGCGTTCAAGAACAGCAGGGATAAGACGCAAATAGAGAGACTGTGCCAACAGATCGAACCGAGGAACTCGAAGTTTCTGCTGGAGGCCTTCGAAAAGGCGACCGAACACCCGCACGGGTATCTGGTGCTCGACTGCACGTAGTACACGCCCGACCGTTACAGGTATCGAACGGGCGTGCTGCCGGGCGAAACGCTCTCGTATTTCGTTCCCAGCGAACGGCGATGAGTGTTCTTTATTTTTAAATAAGGCGCGTCTCTCGACGACAGCGTCATTAAGGTGCAAACATGGTTCGGGGTAGGACGAGCGTTGCCAAACTCAGCAGCGCGCGCATAGCGAGGCAGCACGGAAATCTGACGGTCTTCGCCAAGGCGAAGCCTGCCGTGCGCCAGAAGGTGTTGAAAAACGCGAACGGAGATCTGATCAAAGCCATTTGCGAATGCATGCTCAACGTGTGTAGAGGTCACGTGCAACTACCCGCCAGATGCTTGAAACGCTTAAAACGGCATAAATTGGCTTGCAGGAAGTTAATCGATACGAAGGTGTCGCTGAAGAACAAGAAGAAAATTTTGATTCAGAAAAGAGGATTTTTATCGGCGTTTCTTCTACCCATACTGACTTCTCTGGGTGGCGCGCTCGTGTCGAAACTTACAGGATGAAACTCGGGAAGAAGATCGTCGTGGCTCCGCAGCCGAAAACCGTAGAAAAGCTTCACCTCATCGATAAAACCATAGCTAGGGTGACCAAAGAAATGGAGGACCTTCAGCGCAAAAAGAAAATATCTGCCGACCAAAAGTGGCGGTTAATGAAATATAAATTGGGAAACTATCTGGATCTCGTGTCACAAGTGAGACAGCCCTACCTTCGCGATATCGAAAGCGACGACGACGAGGAGGACGACGTTCACCTTCTCGAAGACGTGCGCGTAAAGAAGATGAAGCCGGGGCCGCCTAGAACCGTGATACCGAACCCCTTCTCGCCTCCTCGCCCAAGAGGAAACCGAGCAGACCCACCTATAACCTTCGCTTGCGAAACTGGCAAACCATTAACAAGTAAGCGATGAAGCGATGGAAGTCGATACGTCGGTATTATGCAAAACCGGAACACCCTGCGGGGTTCTGTTCGGTGAGCGCTCTCCGAAAGGCCACGGGCAAATCGAAGGCCAACGTCCAATCGTTTCTTCGAAGCCAGGACAGTTACACGTTGCATAAACAGGTGCGGAAGCGATTTCCAACTCGATACTACCACGTGACCAATATGAACGATCTTTGGGAGGCGGACCTCAACGCCATGAACAGCATCAAGGAGCATAACGCACCTTACGCGTACATTCTCACCGTCATCGACGTCTTCTCCAAGTATGCTTGGGCCGTGCCTCTCAAATCGAAACTGGGGTCCGAGGTGACGCAGGCGTTTCGCTCCATATTCTCCGAACGCGTTCCTCGGGTTCTGCAGACCGACAAGGGAACGGAGTTTACCAACAAAACCTTTCGCGACTTTCTCAACAAACACGGCATGCTTTATTACACCACCAAAATTAATATCAAAACCAGCGTGGTCGAACGCTTCAACCGCACTCTAAAGACGAAAATGTGGAAATATTTCACCCACACGAACCTCTGCAGATACGTGGAGGTGCTCCCGGCACTGCTGCAGTCGTACAACGGTTCGTATCACAGGTCCATCAAAATGGCACCCAAGGACCTGAACGACACCAACATCGTGCAAGTGTACCACAATCTGTACGACGACAGGCGCATCCCCCTAAAAGCACCGCCCAGATACTCTGTCGGAGATCACGTGCGCATATCCAAGGAAAAAAATGAAATTCGATAAGGGATACGAGCAGAACTGGACAGACGAAATCTTAGTGATCCACAAGGTCGTGCGCGGGCGGCCGGTGATATATAAGCTCAACGATCTCGCCTGAGAGGATATAGACGGCAATTTTTACACCCAAGAGTTGCAAAAGGTCGAGCTTCCTCAAACGTTCAAAATCAATTGCGTCCTGCAAACCAAGGGGCGCGGGCGGAACAAACAACTTTTGGTCAAGTGGAAGTTATATCCTTCCAAATTTAACTCGTGGGTTCAGGCTTCGACCATCGCTTCGATATGATCAAGACCGAGCCCTTCTCGCTCACGCTCGTGAGCAACGCGTCCATGGATCACTTTACCGACAACGCCACTTCCAAATTTTCCAACATATTGCCAGAGCGAATCGTGCTGCAGGGAGAGTGGGAAGTGGCCCTGCAAAAGGTAAGGTACCCCGTGAAATTCTACAACGTTTCTGAAGGCGACGCGCAGCTCATCGGCACCAAGTACACCATGACGCGCCTGCCCACGCATTCGAAATTTAGCTTGCAAATGCCCCCGGGCATCGTGCACGACCCTAAAGACCTCGTCAGCCGTACGAACGCCGTGGAAAATGTTTTTCTTTACAAAAGGACGGTAAGCGTCAATGCTGCAGCCACGCATGCGCAGCAACTTCCCGACATTTCTTTTGACGGTTTCGTGGAGAACGTCGTCTGCGTCGCAAAGACCACGGTTCCCGGCGAAGCGATGTTGGGCGACGCACTGGGTAAACCTAAGCCGACGAGAACGTCCAAACCACCAACCCCAAGGCCCAGACCTGGCGGAACACACCATCCGCCAAAGCCACCGGGCTCTGCCAAACCAGCAACCGCCGCGCATCCTTCATCCGCTGCTGCACAGCAGCCTAAACCAGAGGAGACAGTTCCTTCCACACCAACTGCCGAAGACGCACATCCGGACCCTTCGGAGACCGCAGCAATTCCCGATTCACCAGCGGGTGCCGACCCGCGTCATCGCATTCACAGCTTGCTGCTGTCGCCCGCGATGGCCAAGATGCTGGGTTTCGAAACGTACATCAACATCATCTTGCAGAAAGACCCCAAACACCCCGTAGATCCGTATATGGGGTTCCCTTACGAAATGTTTATCTACTGTAATCTGGTGGCACCGCAAGTGGTGGGCGACACATTTGTCCAAGTGAGTGAGAGCGTGGCGGTGGAATACGAAAAAAGCAACAATGCGTACATGTCCGACGAAAAGTCCTTCTTTCCTCTAAGCTGGGTACCGCTCATCACACAAGACTTCAAAACTGTCAACATAGATTTAACGAACGGTTATGGCAATCTCCTGCCATTTGCCGACGGTTTATTCTCCACTATAGTTCTCACCTTCCGACCAAAGCAACAGTAATGGACGTGCACACGGTCACTCAATACTATCTCAATCAAGCTGATGGCGCGCTAGACCATCGGCATATCGCTCTCTATCGCAGCACGCGCTACCAGCGAGGAAGTGGCCTGTTTTCTGCGCTCGAAGGCCTTTTCCGAACCGTTCTACACTTCCTCAAAAGCGGCGCTAAGGCGGTCGGCAAAGAGGCGCTCAAGGTGGGCGCGCACGTGCTGTCCGACGTGGCCATCAGAGGAAGACCTCCTAAGGAAGCTCTCAAGCTCAGGCTTAAGGAGGCAGGATCGAATCTCAAACGCAAGGCAGACGAAAAAACCGATTCGATTATAGGATCGGGCATGAGACGTCTCAAGGCAATAAAACGCGCGAAACTCTCCAGGCCGAAGCAGTCGAAGCTGAAACGCGGCAGGCGAAAGGTTGAAGACGTGTTCTCATAATGTCCGAAGCAGCCATCCACATGAGTTCCGAACTCGACCTCTTCAAAGACCTTCCCGATCAGATGAACGTGGAGGAGTCTCGATTCGTATCCCTAAACCCTCAAAACACCATCATGAAGAATGCTCCCATCACTTTCATTACTCTGGAAATGCGGACGAATACCTCGACATGACTTACGTCGTCCTCGAGCTCTTCGTTCGCATCCTCGATGCCGATGTAGCGGTTCTCAAAGCCGAGGATAACGTCACTTTCGTCAACAATGCGCTAAATTCCCTGTTTCAACAAGTGGAGGTATCGCTCAATAGCGTCATCGTCTCCATGCCACAGGCGGGATACCCCTACAGAACGTACCTCGAGACTCTCCTCAATTATTCGGAAGATGCCATGAACTCCAAGCTACAGTCCGCTCTCTGGATGAAAGACACGGCGGGTATCATGGACACGTTCACCGCGAACGCGGGTTCTTGTATCGCAAGGGGTTCACCACTACTAGCAAGGTCGTCCAGCTCATGGCGCCCCTATCCAACGCCCTATTTAGGCAGGAATCATTGCTGCTCAACAACGTCAGTGTCACCATAAAGCTCACCCCTTCCTCCACCGAATTTCATTTGTTTTCCGACAACACCACCTTCAAAGGTTACGCCGATATTCAGTCCGCCACCCTACATCTAAAAACCGTTAGACCCTCGCCCACCATCAAGCTTGCTCATCAGGTTGCGCTTGCAAATAGCAACGCAAAGTACCATTTCAAAAATGTGAGCTTTCACGCCCTCAGCATTCCCAAAGACACTAGCGCAATGACGTTTAGCGACGTCTTTACAGGCCAAATATCCAGAGGGGTGGTGGTTGCCATGTTCTCCGACAAGGCCTACACTGGCGACGTCACCAAAAACCCCTTCAATTTCCAACATTTCCACATGAACACATTTCAACTCTACGTCAACGGAAAACCCGTACCCTCTCAACCCCTTCAACCCAACTTTATAAAGGACACTACATGCAATGCTTTCAAACCCTCCAAGACGGTCTCGGCATTCATTTCAAAGACGAGGGGCACTCCATCTCCAGGTAGTCCTACGCCCACGGTTACACCGTCATGGCTTTCGATCTCACTGCCGACATGAGCGCAAACGAATCTTACATCTCCGGTCAGCGCCACGGTTCCGTGTCTATAAGAGTCGGTTTTACCAAACAGCTGGCAGAACCAGTCGTTCTTCTCGTACTGGCGGAAATACATCGCACCCTCGAAATCGACGCCAATAGGTCCATTCTCATATCATGAACTCCCTTCAAATAGACCGCTTTCTATCCACCTGCCCCTCAACGCGACCTCACTTTTTAGGCGTTTTCGCCTGCGATACGCTACCCGCAGTAACCACCCGTCGTAAACTTCCGTTTGCCTTAGTCGTTAACACCGATCCCATCACCCTGCCAGGCAAGCACTGGGTTTGCATCTTTGTCGCACAGAGTGGTAACGGAGAGTATTTCGACAGCTACGGTCTAGCTCCCCTATCGCCTCATTTTCTAAAGTTTCTTAACGGCTCCTGCGGTAACCGCTGGTTGCACAGTGCCAGAAGGTTGCAAGGGTATGATAGCACCACGTGCGGTCATTACGTCATCGATTATCTCACCCACCGCTGCTCCGGCTTTCCCAAAAACGCGTTCCTTTCGAAATTTCACATCAACGATTATAACCAAAACGATGCCGTCATTCAAAACACCTACAAAGACGCATGTCTCCTCAAATGTTCCGGCGCTCTACACTCGTGTCAACCTCTCCAGGTAACGAACTTTCTGAACACCACCTCATTTCACTCCATAGTGTCTGGTGCTCATTCTCTCTCGTGTGCTTTCAGAACTCACTCCAGCTGCTATAAAGCGCCATGCCGTGCCGCCGGCCTTATTCGCAGTGAGACATGGAACCCGCGCAGACACCACCCAGGTAAGCAAAAGCCTTCTCTTTGTCTTTTTTCTTTCCTTCATCTCATTCTACAATGCTCTAACACGCTCGGTTCTCTCTCTCTCGTTTCAGTGCCCTGGGTCTACAAACGCCGGAGCAATCACCAACAGCCAAAAGACAACTTACCAACCTCGAGGAGCAACCCGAAGACCCGCAAGTACTTTCGCTCAAGCAAGTTAACTTCATCGGACCCCTTTCTGATATATACTTTCTCAACCCACAACAAACCAAGTTCGTGTGCGTGGGCTTTTCTCCCGCCTCTCCACACCAGCTCGTGGTGACCATTGCAAAATGCGGAAAACGCAACGCCGTCGTCCTCAGCGCCACAGAATGGAACACTCTCGCCGAAACCAAGTCCATCATCCATCGTCGCCTTCACAACTCCGAGGGACGTCTGCAAGAGTATCAGTTCTGCGCACGCATTTTGGCCCTCTTCAGCTACGCATTCGGAAAGCTAAACATCGTCTTCAAAGATCTGCAAGGCAACAGCATCTCCCTAACCCCGCAAGAATGGGACGCACTGCAAAGCTTGCAACGCATCATTACCGACATCTTATATCACAAGAGGAAAGAAGAAATCGAGGTGCAAAACCAAATCTTGGCCTACCGCAAGTACCTGGTCCCTTTAGATTCCACAAACTTTACCCAGTTCACCAAGTATATCCGGTGCGCTAATTTTCGAACCTTCCTGGAAATAGAACATTTCCTAAAACCTCTCCTCATCCAAAACATCCCTCAACCATAACCGTCAGTCGCCTCTCAACCACCCATCCATCAACAGCTCCAGCATGGGATACAGAAACTACGTCCCCGTGTACTGCGAGGGAACCAAGGTGTTTAAAAATTACGAAGCTGAGGGGCATCCTAAAAAAATGCTCCTTATGCACTCCGTTTCGTCGATCATACCTACGATGGCAAAATTGTGTCGTCAAAGTTCACAGCTGCGAGAGCCAAATTCATTTCGTGTTCTCCAACATCAGTTACAACGATATCCATTTCAAATCTCATTTGTGGCTTTCCTGCAACACAAATCGTGAAGATGAACCACACCAATCATCACATCAATGCTTTCAACTTGTTGCCACAAGAGGATTATACATCATCTTCTTCTAACATCAGTACATTTCCGTCGCTAATATGCAGCAAATGATACGCCAAGACCGCTTGTGCTTCGGTAGATGCTTAACCATACATTTGGGCAATGTACCAGCCTATATTCTACCCGATCTTATACACGGCAAGTGGAAGTTCAGCGTCCAGCAAAACACAACTATCGTGCAATAAGAAGAAGAAGGAAAAATCACCTATAGCAAAAGCAACGTTTGGTGGTGAGCTTGGGTTTTTCCCAATCCACCGTTATTTCCTCGCGTTATCGCTTCTGCGCTTTTGCAACCGTTCAACATCTCCTCCGGATGTTCGCTTTCCTATTATATTCCTACTCACTTCCTTTCCCACACTCATTATCGCTTCCTCAGGATGTCGGTTTTTCCATATCTCCCTTCCTGCCAATTAACAACCACTCCACTTCCTGCGGATATCCGCTTTCCTATTATATCGCTGCTCACTTCCTTTCCCACACTCATTATCGCTTCCTACCATCCCCACCACTTCCTTTCCCCACACATTTCCTGCTCATGCAGCCTTCAAATAGGCTTCCCCCTCCAGGTTTAGCACGCAGTCCGTGCTCAGCTGTCGTCGTGACATGTCAGCAGACCCTTGTGCGATTGTCCACTGTTCATTCTGCTACCATCCAACGTGCAGCTGCCAACTCCGTCATCGTCTCACTCATCTGTGCCAGCGGTGCTACCAGGGTTTCTACGAAGACCTCGCTCAACTTAATCAGCAGATCCAAGAGTTTCTCCGCAAATACGCCGGCAGAAGCAACTCATGACCTGCGGGTGCTTCACCGTATTGTTAATGTACCTCGATAACGGAAAACGCCTTGAGGTGCTCCTGCCACATGAACGTCAAGTGATCCTTCAAAACGGTAACACCATCTTCACTCGTTACCCTCCATTCGAGTAAACATCGTTTGGCATTAGCTACCCATCGACGCCAAGGAAGTGTGCGCTCCCTACCGAAGGTGCACCAAGCATTACAACCTACCAACCCAACGCATCCATTTCGACGGACCAGCTCCGTTTGTTAAACACTGCCGCTTCTGCCAAAATGGACGCCCTTCGCCAGCTTGAGGAATTATCCAACAGCTGCGACATACTCAGCGTCTCATCCCTACGTGAAAACGTACCATACCGTGTGCAGAGTGTCAAATCCGTCGAAACCGTATACGGAGCCAAAACCGTCGTCAAACTAGACGACGATACCGAGGTCTTCCTACCTTCCAGATGTGGAATAGCCACCCCATAACTCATCCAAAACCTAAATAAAAACCCTTTCTGCATCATCCACAAAGGCGAAGAAAAACTCCGAAGCGGATTCAAACGTTACGTCGTACAATTCACCTCCGCATAATGGCCTGCGAAACAGACCCCATTTTCGTCGGCAACAACCTCACCCTCATACTACTCTTCAATCCATCTCTCTCCGCCAAAGGACAATTTCCCTCTAATATCCGCATCATCTCCTCCTGTACCACCTTCTTCGGCGACGTCAAGACCGTCACCATCAAACTATTCATAGATCGTGCCGATGCTTTTCACGTCAACTGTGCTCCTAAAAAAATTAACAGCTTCCAACAAGATTCCACCTGCATCATATACATCAACAACAACGCAAAATCCGCACTCCGCAACCAAGTCACCGCTTCAGGTTGTCACGCCATCAGCTTCGACACAGACTTCATCATACCCATTCACATTACCACTCCCACCGAACATCTCAGCGACAACTTCTCACACCTACTCATCACCTGCATCACCCAACCTCTCCGTCGTCGTCACGTGTTTCGCATCGACAGCAGCAGCAGCGATGAAGATCAACATATCACCGTCCAACGTCCACCTCCCAAGCATACCACATTTTTAAAGTTATCCTTGTGCCCGAGTGCGTAAACATGTGTGACAATGCATCTCAGACATAAACAGTGCATATACGCCATATCCATGTGATTTTGTTCAACCAATTTATCATTCATATCTATTCATATGTGTATTTTGTGCTTTTTTCAACAGTATTCATAGTTTCTAACCCATATGTGTATTTAGTGCTTCTTGTGTGTACTCGTAAATATAACCACAATTGTAACTCTATTTGTATCCTGTTTCATAAAAATAAAGAAAAAGTCCCCTCTTTAAGCGATTGGAATTAACCGTAATCCTCACCGCTAGTGGCAACTTTTCGCACTAATCCCTTAATACACCTTAATCCAATCGATTAAGGCGCATTAAGACGGATTAACGCGACACCAACGCCACCTAGCGGCAGGATTATCGTTAATCCAAACGCTTAAAGAAGGGACTTAACTACTAGCGTCACAAGTCATGCAAAGGAAGGCTCTCGAATGCAAAGGTAGGGCTAAGATATAGTAACATATTCTTATTCCCCCTCGTAATTCAGCTAAGCGTCTTTCATCAGTAACCCTCTTGAATATACAAACACGATCAATTATAAATCATTTATTTCTATTGATCACCCACTTCACATCTAGAATAATGAATCCTGACATTTATTTTGAAATCCTAGACTTAGCGGTCGTCCAGCTAGGATTATGGTCGATATCTACCTAAACACCCTAGATCCTCGAGGTCATTTATTCGATTCTTTGCGCGAGATGATTTGATACTCGCAGTTACCTCATTAATTCAAGACATCGTTAACATATGTTTAAGATGTCTGGTTAAACGTCTAAGATTTTTTTTTCTCTTGCCGACATATAAATGAATATGCATAGCTTCCGATCAATACCACACAGTTTGCATTACTGCAATGTGGATTTCAACTCACATTCGCTTAATTATGCTAGGTGATTCAACGACACGCGAATTTCATTGCCTCTATGCCTTTAAATCTCTCCAGCCACACACAATGCTAACATTATTTTAACTAATTGGAAGGGTCAAAAATAGGATAAATATAACCTCAATACATTCAACGGATAAAATCAGTTGAAATCCATACAAAGCGCGCCAACCTAGTGCCACTATCAAAGTATTTGATTCATTCACATATTATTAAGTTCAATTATAACGTTCCGTGGGTAGTATAATTCGGCAAACTGTGTATGAAATTCATCTGTGTATCTTTTTCCACACGTTGGGATACCTACCATTCCATCAACTTAAGAGTAATCGCATGTACTTCCGCATCTACAATCTCAACAATTTAAAACACTCCGACCTTCGAGTTCCCAGTCCCGGAAGATTTGACTTCATAGTTATGCTTGGGCGTGACGTGACGTCACATGTTATCTAATTAAGTGGCGGTGCCTTTGATGTGTAACTGGCTCCACCTCTTTTAATACTATCCTACTTAAAATCATCGTGGAATGTTATTAATATTTTTAGTTTTCTGTACCTTAAACATCGATCAATAATAGCCGGAACATAGTAGTCTTTATGTTTCAGTTCTTTGTAAGTCTGGTTTAGTTGGGAAACTTAGTTTTTGTATTCTTGTTCACAGAAACTTTTGAATGTTTTTATAATATTTTCATTATTATGATCTTTAAATTTCAATCCTTCAGGCAATACACCACTGCATCAGACGTCATGAGGTGTTACCAATTGCTGCAATCTGAGTAGCAAGGCGCGTCTCCTGAAAAGTCACCTCTGACCTAGGGCTCAATGAAAGACTAATTCTTTAGGATTGATTGCTGTAAAATATATATATTGGGAAAAGTGTACTTCAGAAATGTATGCAATTTCTAATGAACATCAATCATTAGCAATGTGTTACGATATACATGTGTCGCATATGTTACTTTGCCTCCTTCACCCAGATGAACCTTAACATATTTACATTAGTATTATAAGAGAGCGAATTTGTGTGTGTGTGTATGTGTGTGTTAGGGGTAGGTGCAATCTCGGAAACTATCCAAAGTATTTATATAATTATTTCAACATTGAAAAGCATCTCTTTGCATGGATATATGCTATAAAATATAACTTTATAAAAACCATTGGAAGTTTAGGGGCCTTTATATTGTGTTCTAAAGTTTAATCCCTTTCGCTCAAACCTTTAGGCACTTTATTGTAAACATGACGGACATTTAATGATTTCCAGACCAAAGGGATAGATAGGGATGCTTAAAATGTGGTAAACTTGAATTATTGGAGGTGGAAGTTGCATATCGCGTTCACTTTACTACTAACTCTCCTTCTGATTTCGCTGAACTTTGTTATCAAGGAGTGTTCGTGATATGATTTCAACAAAACTTGGTGCACTTGGATTTTCGAATCTTTCAATCATAATCAGCTACCATAAAGCTTTCAAAAATCCCCGCTAGCTTAATTTTCAGTCCTTGATTTCAACCCGCAACATACAAATCAAAACTCTTTGTCTGTCTAGACAAAACTTTGTACAAAATGTTATACACCGGGGTGAGGCCAAAAGGTTTTGCAGCTAAAATATTAAATTTAGTTACCCCGGCATAAACAATGGGGGACATAGACTCAGAGGCAAGCAAGAGATACCAGGAACTTGCTGCACAAAACTAAAGCGGGCTTTGGATATTTATAATTAATACATAAAAATTCACATGTAACTCTGGTTTATTATAAAGTTACCTTGGTGATGCTACATGGTTCCCAAAAGGTTACAGACAAACACTGGGGGAGAGGCCCCACGCACAGTCCACGCACTCCCACACACAACCACACACTCTGAAGATATACACTCGACTGACGCTACTCACAGACCCACGCTATCAGACAAAGAGTTTCTTCCCTCAACTTGCCTTCACCCCCCTGACTAGGAATTGGAGTGAAGTATGCCGCGTCGTACAAGAATTCAAAGTTACAAACGAAATAATTAGTTCAACAATATCATTATATACAGCAATAATGTGCCCGACGTGACAATGCACACACATACGCTACAATATATGCTATAAGAACCCACCTAAAATTATAATATATTTTATAGACCTTAGAAACTACGATTACCATATTTTAACCCCATAATATAAAATCTGTTTAAACCATCTGGCGAAAATGATGTATAATTATACTCTATGATCTGATAAAGGTTACCCAAACCTTGTTTATAATCACGTGATATCTAGACATCCTTAAAAGCTAATCCAATAGCTAATCTAGCCCCGATTTTCAATCCCTTATAGGCAGATCTGTATTGCTTGCCAACAAGGACACCAATGTCTGCATTTTGGCTATAAGACTAGGCAGAAATTATAGGATACCTCACAACTTTAATAAAATAGTCTTAGTTGTATTTCCAACCCCTTATTAACACATTTACACCATTTTACTAATTTGGGCAACATTTTGGACACTTATGCCTTATATTTTAGGTACGAATGAATATCAAATGCTACTCAGACTTTAAAATATCCCTCTTAGCCGTACTTTCAACCCCTTATTTACAGAATGCATCCAGCAATGCCGGGTGAGAAAGTGCTTTAATAAATAGAAATGTACTGGGTGATTGCATTTATTCCCAACTTGGAGCCACCAAATTTATATAAATGTATGACGTAGTTACTAGTCAGCGAACTTTAATTATAACGCTCTTATGCCAAGAGAAAGAACATCTTCGAGTGCGTAGTGCAACTACTGATGTAATTACTGACGGGAAGATATAAATAATTAAATAAAGAAACAACAGTAAGATAGCTAAATAATGGGAATAAATAATTTCCGTATATTAAATCAGTGTATAATATACCTAATAAGTTTGAGTTGAGGGTTTTGTCCGAAAAGATGGAGGTAATTAAGAGCCAGGTTAGCCAGTGACATTAGTGAGCGAAGCAGCGTGCACATTTGCTTAAGGATTTCTAGGAATGCAGTTAGGTTGTAAGCTCAGTACGGTTTAAGTCACGAAGGCAGAAATTCTGGGGGAGAGAGGCACTTACATTCTGAGAATTTAGGCAGCCTCAGTAAATAACAGAGTCAGAGATGTGCATGAATAGGGGTGAATATTAGCTGAGGATGAAAATTCACGTTAGTGGAGAATAATATGTAGACAGAGCTAAACTTGATAAATAGCCGTGTATCTTATTCAGACACATTCTCTCGTCCATATTTTCGTGCACACAGTTGTACATGCATTAGTTACTCTCTCTGGTACCACCAGCAGTACTTGCTCGTGTGATACATTTAGTTCCCAGTAACGCGTTTGAGTAGCAGCTAGCGCAAGGGATCTTGACGATAAGCATTTTAGCGACTTACGGCAAGTTACGCTTCAAGTTTCTTTTATTGCGCAAACAATTATTTCCAAGCGCAACTTTGATAATGCAGAAGTTAGCAGATATAGCAATTCAATTGTTTTAATTTCGTGTGCAGCAATTCAGAACCAGTCTATTTCGTCATCTCAACGGTCAGCAACTTACTTCAATAATTCAAATAACACTTCGCAATAAATTTCTCAATCAAATTAAACTGGTTTTGTCCTTCATATTGGATCCACGCATACCCCGAGGGAAAATACTCATAGCTCTACCACTGGAGCAGCAGGAAGTACAGTCAACAGTAGATATTGGAGACACCATCATCGCGGCATCTCGTTTCTGCTTAATGCGCGATGTAGCAAATACCTCACGAGCTACGTCTGGGAGACAGTAATTGGCTCACGGGATGAGGAAACCGCTCGCTATAGACATCAAATTCTTAACTTAGAATACAGGAAGTTATGTTAATGACCACGAATATCTTTAGGACATATTGACAGAGAACTGGGCTGTTGTTTGGCAGTAAAGAATATAACAAATCTGTATCCATAAAACAACACGTCTTCAGTTGTAAAAGAACTCAGTGGAATGCAAAGAAATTTAAAATGACAGTTATCATAATCCTCTCCTTTGTCTCCGAGACACTCTGTCACCCTCTATGTCAGTTTCGCGGATCTAAGTGGTCAACTACACCGTGTTACACTCTCAATAAATGGCATCATCAATTCAAAATGACAAGCGGGATTTCCCAAACAAATTTGATTGCCCAGTATTAGCATTTAGCACATTTTTATGTATCAAGCAGCATTCTATATCACTCCGGGTTGTTGATAAAAACGTCTTGTTATTTCTTCGGATACATATCCTGTACAGTACCTACTGTATTGGCAGTTGAGTCAACACCAAAGGTGTTCGAGGAGTAACCCTTTGCTGATGTCCATATAACCCTTCTTATTGTGACACTCGCAGCTGTCACATACCTTAACTCAGTTCATTAAAGTGTACTCTTTCTCTTAAATGCTTAATCATTATCTGCAGAAATATTGCTAATCTCAGAGTATTCTAGAGGAAGGCCAGTTGAGTCCTTTTCGGTACACTAAAAACTGTTACTTAATACACTGTAAAATTTTGAAAAATATATATTTTGTAATTATTTATTAATTTGTAGTTAAAATGCAGTCACCTTAATGCAATTTGTAGATAGAAGCAATAAAGACTGCATTAAAATTTTTCTCGGATAACATTATTCATTTGACTTAAAACTTCTATTTTATTGCAATTATGTATTGATGTATGCAAATAAAAAGGACTGTGATTTAATCCTCACAAGTTGCTATACTTTTAGTTTTAAACCTAGAATCTAGGGACTATACCACGAGTTAAAATACCTTTAAAATTATGGGACTATTACGATATATAGATTGAGGCTAATCTGAAACCCACTATTGTGTCTAAATTGCAATTATCTTATTTAATGCTCACATAACTTTTGTATAAAAATGACTAAAATGTTATTAAAATGGTGCATCATTATAAATCTAAGGAAACAGAAAAACTTCTTGAATAAAACATTATATAAAGTTAAACAAACTATATATGATTTTAAAACACTAAAATTGAGGAAGTACAATTAATCAATTACATATAATTTTCCAGGTTAAGTTATATCGAATGAACAAACGATTTTAAAAAATATTATCAGGTCTAACGGTTAAGCTTAAAATTAAGGGAATCAAAGTAATAGTAGTTTTAAGCTGTTATT
Organism: Deroplatys truncata; assembly: GCA_030765065.1. NCBI lineage: Eukaryota > Metazoa > Arthropoda > Insecta > Mantodea > Mantidae > Deroplatys > Deroplatys truncata. Next base: position 474,943,180 of record CM060990.1, read on the forward strand.
AATTCCAGATTTGAAAAGTAAAGTCCGGGAATTCAAACAAAGCTGATCTAACTGCAATATTTCTGCATGTTGATGCATTTAATGCGTAATCGGACAATAATACATAATAACTCTGGCATTGGGAAAGAGTAAAAATGTTATCGTGACTGTAGTGTATCAGTCCCTAATAGTTCTACTGTTATGCATTTGAAATACAAGGCTATAACTTGAGTCCTATGGTAGTATCATTTGAAGGGGCCAATATGATACAACGATTTAATTCTTTTGTGTTCATTAGAACATTAATCTACAGTATTTAGAAATAAAAATCAACAAAAAAAAAGAATAAAAATACATGTTTCAGTATTTTTAATTGGGATTGGAATAATCAACAGATTTACAGCTATCTTCAGAGTTTAACTTTTAGTGTCGTATTAGCCCAGATTCATCCAATAAACATTTAATGCCAAATTTGGGGCTAGATGGTAAGTTATACTCGTTTCTCCCCTCAAATTGGCAGTAGATAAATATAAAGAAAGCTTTTATAAGACATAAAACATTTTCAGTTGATATTTCCAAGATGCTTTGTGCAGAATTAGTAGGTGTATACTATGTAGTTTGGAAATTTGGGCCTTGTGAAGAAATCAGAAAAAAACAATTGAAAGCATTTGAATAGTGAATATAAAGTAGATTAAAGCATGTAAACTGGATAGATAAACTGAATTATGAAACTGTTTTAGAGAAAACGGGAGAAAGATCAACAATGCTGAAACCAGACATAGAGAGGAAAAATCACCTGAAAATTGGGTGGGAGAAACTGCTAATTAAACGAAACACTGGAATTGTTAGCAAAGGACTAAGTTACAGGTTTATAATAGACAAGGTTACAATAAATGATTTCATATTGAAGTCGAGGGGAAAAACCGAAGCGGAACAGAAGAAAAAACGGAGTATTCTGGTTTTGCAGTGAAAGATCTGCCCATGGATGGAGAACTATGATTGCTTGGGATATTTGACTGATTTCAAATCTAGGACTATTCTAATTTCTAGCAATATTTTTTAAATTGTGTTTTGAGAAGGTATTGTAATTTTGATATTTTTTGAGGGTTTTAAACATCACCCTCTGCACGCTTATTTGTCCCTGGGCCAACAGAGCCACCGTTGGCCGGAAAACCTATAATGACAATTCCCTTCAACATTACTAAGGGTATCTCCCAAGATATGTTTACTTTACACATCATCTTGTCAGCAGTATCCGTTTGTGCGCTAAGAGTGTAATGATGCTTGACTATAACCATTTATAAGAACTTTCTTAAAAAAATCGTGTAAAGTCTGTCCTTAAAGATTCTTTACGTTTCTTGACACACTGTATATAAGCTTAATAAATTGCTTTGATAACACGGATTCAGTTCAATTCTCAACGATAGATATCTTATAAATGTTTGTCACCAAGCTCGTATTTTTCACGTATTTGAAATGGTAACTAACTCAGAAATTGATAAATATTAAAAATATCCAAAATGTCCTCCGCTTGCTCGTATATAGTCATCAAATGACTGACTGTCGCACCCTTTCAAATGATCCTGGGCGGTGTGAAATGGTTTCGCAGGCTTAAATGACACGTTGACGAATCGCCTGTGTACTACAAATATCTGCTGCATAAACCAATTGCTGTAAGTGGCTTCAAGATAAAAAGTCAGGGAACGCACAGACCATGAAACTGCTTTTCCTCTGCGTATTCATCTCCCATGATAGACATCAGCCAGTGTATCTCGGACAATGTGCCAATAAGTGCCGGGACGCCATCATGCATAAAGCGCATGCTTTTTATTTGCAGGAGCACACCTGTAACAATTCTGAAAGTGTGCTCTCAATAAAGTCCCTGTAAAGAAGCCTGTAAGCCATGGCAGGTGAACATATTGACCAACCAGACAATCACCTAAAATTTTAGCTCGCATATTAAACCTGAACTGATGCTGGTGTTTACTCTGAATTATACACTGACGATTTCCACATCTCCACAAACATTGGTAATGAAAAATATTTATTCTGTCTATTCCAAATGCTGCCTTATCCGCAAACAAGCCTTCAGAGATTTATGTATAACGGATTGTAAGGTTGTACAAGAAACCACACGTAAACGCTCTCACCGAGTGGGATGGCTCAGACGGCAACGTCTGTGGCCCACATTCGGGAGGTCGTGGATTCGATTACCGCGGCCGATCTTACTGGCCCATGGGTCCTTTTGGGGGTTTCCCCGACTCGCTAGGTGAATGCGAGGAAGGTTCATTACATCCCTCGAATTTTCTTTACCTCAATTATCATATTTCACTTCACCTTTCATCTGCTTGGTCGTTTCAGGTTGTAAGTGTCTGCACGAGTCTCCGCTTTGCATAGCAGGAAAAAAGAATGCTCTCTGGAATACTTCGTCCCGGAATGGGGGCGGTCTCCGACTCTCGGCTCCCCAGTGGGATGTGCAAGCCCGCAGGGGGGAGTGGAGAGGGTTGTACCAGCTGCCATCCGCGAGTTTCAATCCGGAAAGTGTAGGGACCCTGCCCTCTGCTCTACCGTGTCTCCTGATCCGGCCGCCCTCTATCTCTTCTCACCTCACCCCTGCCTCCCGGGGTCCTAGACACAAAAGATCTCCATAGATCGAAGTGCTAAGTTCATCTCAGCTTCTAGTCCTGAACGTTTTCTCCTGGTGGGTGAACGGCAGACGAAAGGCCCTACACACGTTTCAAATGATGCGGATAAATGAACTGCTGGTGATGCACCCTCCATGTGGTGCTATGCGGTGTACTACATTATAACCTAGATATTCTTTGATTGCCTATAGATAGGGTAGAAGGAGCTAATTCTACAGGGTATCGAAGAAGGTCCAGTTATTGTTTTATGAGCCAGCAGCCAGTGTTAATTTAATTTGCATTTGATTACCTGCTAACCATGCTATGAAAGATACAGATTATAGTGACTTGGTGCATGAACAAATTTACGTCATGGCTGGTTTAGAGAATTCAGAGGTAACATAGTACATAGAGTTCAGTCTTGACCTAAGCTTGAATGGGTTGGTTTCGGTTCTTTTTGTTACATTTTGGATTTCAAGTAAACTTGGTGATTGCAATGGAATTCCTCATTTCACAAAGAGCATAACGAGGCCAAACGGCATAATAGCTGCAAGTAAATCATCTTATATGTCGAAGAGTCTTAAAATATGCGAATTTGTTTGCTGTGACAAAGAGATGGCCTGCTCCCAGTCTAGGAATAGTAAACATACGCTCTCCTTGCTTACAAATAACGCATTACCACGCAGAACTGCCGATGACATTCCAGCGGGCATGTTTTGTGCTCAGAATTGCTTTCTAGAGCAGAAAATCTCTCACAAAGCCGCGCCGCTCGCTCACTCGTTGAATCTTTGCAATAAATTCATTCCTCGGTCATTTGTAACCGTCAAACGTAATGGCACGGCTAGCGTGCAGAAAGTGGTCTGGGGAAACTGACCAGACACAGCTCCGAGCACTGGGAAGAATCAACGAAATAGTAGCTCTGTTTATCCACACACTGACCGTTCATATGGCAGCTTTCATTCTGTCAATTAATCGCTGTAGCAATAAACGCGCAAAACCCAGTGTAACATATCGGAAATACCCGATTACTTCAATACACGAAATACATCATCATTTAATATAAACGGAAGATCAATACGTTTCATGGGTACAAAGTGCAAATTTCATTGTTTAATTTAAAATATGAAGCACATCCAGAAAGTAAGCTTCCCTATGTTTTTAAAACAAGGAAAACATAGTCGCATGAAAAACTTTATTGGCAACCGGTACGACAATGTTTTAGCTATTTTTCAATATAGTTACAACAAGAACAGAGACACGTGATATATCGTGGAATCAACTTTGGTATTCCTGCGTCGTAGAACTCTGCCGCCTGTGAATGGAATCAGCGTGTGACAGTCGTCTTCAGCTCTTCGTCGTTGTGAAAACGCTGACCGGAGGACCAGAATTCCTTGAGGTGCAAGAAAAGATGGAAATCACTGGGAGCAAGTTCAGGACTGTGTGGATGATCAAATAGCTCCCAGCCGAACTCTTGCAGAACAGTTGCTGTTCACCGCACCGTATGTGGACGAGCATTGTCATGGAACAGCACAACACCTGCAGAAAGCATTCCACGCCTCTTGTTTTGAATGACACGTCGCAATTTCCGCAGTGTTTTTTAGTAACGGTCAGCGTTCACTGTTTCACCTCTGGGCAGAAAGTCAATGAACAGAGAGCCCTTCCTGTCCCAGAACACCGTGCACATCACTTTATACATCGACACAGTCTGTTTGAATTTCGTCTTGACCGGAGATCCACTGTGGTGCCAATGCATTGAGTGCTGCTTGCTTTCCGGGGTAAAGTGCAAAATCCACGTGAAGTTCCTGTCGAGGAACTCGTCGCTGTCATCATGAGAAATGTCAGTGCTGCTCCTAAGCGTTTCGTTTTGTGCTCGGGTGTCAGGCTTTTCGGCACCCACATGACACACAATTTCCTGAACAGCAGGTGCTTGGTGACAATTCCATGCAACAAGAATCGCGATATTTGCGGAAAATGGCTGTTGAGCTCCGTAATCGTGAAGTGACGGTTCTCCACGATGCACTGCCGCACCAGCTCAACAAGGACATGATTGATGAGGGACGGTCGCCCACTGCGATCTTCATCATGGACACTTTGATGACCTTCGGAAAACTGCCTACACCAGCGACGCACCATTTTTTGCTCATGATATTCGGTCCGTAGACCTGACAATGAATTCCGATCGGCGCTATGTTTTGTGCAGTAAGGAAATTTACCACTGACGGAACCTCGCAAGCGGCGGGAGAACGAATAAGAGCCGCCATTTCGGGCCACTGCTGCCGCGCTACTGGCACCACGCAGGACCTGTTCGGCCTGCATATGATTGATACACCTTAGGGCTGTTACGCATGCGTAATTTTCCCCGATAAATACGTTTACTTTAAAGGCATCAAAATCGGGAAGCTTACTTTCTGGATGCGCCTCGCAAATGACACAGTAAAGGATCACATATTGCTTCAGGAAGTGGGATACAGTTTACTTTGAGCAGTTTAATCCTTTTAATAGTATTTGACGCCCGTTCTTACTACATAGGGCAACACAGGCGGTGGGCACTAATGATACATAAAATGAAATGGTAATTCGGAATGCAAATTTGAGAGGGTAACGTTCCTGGCCTCTACCCGGCGTCTGCCAGTTATGAGGACTTAGAGAAACGTAAAAAAAACACTCAGTCAGGGATCATGGTCCTGGAGAGATTTGAACCGAGGAACTCCCGTTCAGGAATGCAAGCCTTAATGACCTCGACCACCCGTGTCGCTATATGCTTTCAGCAATAATCGTTTTGGTAATTAATTATTATTTTACATATGTCTTGTGAAGGCTAAGTTTGGAAAGGTAGAATTGGACTGAAATATTAAATGCCATAGCTGGGATTTGAATCAAAGATCTTCGACGTTTCGTGCCGTTGTTATAAACAACTAAGCTACAATGGCAACAAGCCGGTACATATTAAATTTCCACTATCATTGATTGGTTAACTATGAAGCCCGGTACTTAAAGTATTTACGAGATTGTAAGTCGCCACTGGGGTATGTTATCTCAAAATGAATTTTTGTACGCCTTATGGTTTACCGGAAAAAATGCGGGTCAGCTGCAGAATTTAATGCCACATCGGCATGTTGTCATGGTGGTGTAGTTGGTTACCGCAACGGTATGGAAAACTGAATATTTGTGGTTAAAATCCCGGCTATATCCTTCAACTTCTTATTCTGATTCTACTTTTCCAATAACCCATTTTTTATCTGGTTATGAATATTTTGATATTTCCCTAGAGCTATTAGAAAAGTAATATAATAACTGGGCCATTTCATCGAATAACTTTAGGCAATAATTGTACTTAAAATACCTGACCGTAGGTGGGCACGTAGTTCATTTAGTAAGAGATGAGGCCAAAATATGAAAAAATACCAATTACGTTTTTTTTTAATTAAATAACACATTTTTCTAAATATTTCTGTGTATGATTTATTACGTGCTCAAATTATAAATCTAATAAATACCTTTCAAAATGTTTTCTGAGTTGTAATTGTGGAATACTATTCTTGCGTAGCGCTAGTAAGCTCTTCAGTAGCTGTTTACATATAAGCTAGTGCCGGCATCGAACGCATTACACTCGGCTTTGGGATTCACAGCCTTAGTGGATTCTTCTTACCCGAAAGTCTAGCAACGCCTAGGCTGAAAGTGAGGCGGTATTCTAGTAGTTCATTGGCTTGAAGATGTGGCAGTTCTTGCTTTGGACAAATGGCCACGTCTAGGAAATCATAGATAATATGGCATAAATTAAAAAATACCTATGTAAACTATTGTATTTATTTATAGTGAAAAAGTCCAAATGACCCATATCTTATGAATAAGGACGGTGCATAAAAAGTACATCCCAATCAGATGGCAGAGATGTTTAGAATGTCACATTACAACACAAACACGTAAAAGGAATATCTTATTATTAACAGTCAACTTTCACATATTGGATCAGTAAAAGGAAATATATAATTTCCTGAAGAGTTAAGCGGAATATTAAAGCCTACTAACGTTAAATATCACAATTTACGAGAATAGCCCCAAACCTCCAGTTGCCTATAATGCCATTATTTGGACACATACTTATTCTTTGTTCTTCAACATGCAGCAGGAATTGAACACTAACAAATAACCTGTATTTCTGCGTCCGACAGTCGCCTTGCTGTTGGTTTGGTTTCTTCTGTCGTTGACATCCTCCAATTCCCAATTCGCAATCTCTCTGACCATCTATTGATCTGCGTCTCATCCCCTTATCTTCTCTTCTTAGTGTTTCTCCCTTTTCATCTTAGCTGTTTGTGTTCAGTCCAAACCGAACGGGACCAATAAATATTACTGTATCCTGCATATGCCCTTGACTTGCCGTTTTATTTCCATTTTGTTTAGAAGTATTTACCGTTCATGTTCATTCAAAGTTCTTACTTCTGTAAAAAATTAATACTATTTATCTGAAATTCGCAAATGACTACAAAAGCTTCACTACTTCTTTAGCATACTTTCCTTACATATTGCACTATATTACGTTTAGAAAGCCTTTTCTATGTGTTTTTCTCCTTATTGGTACGTCAATTATGGGTAAAAATAAACGAAAAAATGTTATATGCTGTTTAGAAGGACACCATATAACTTAACCACATACTTTCTGAAATTAAAAACAAATGCTTAATGTTGTGACATGTTGATTGGAATTTTTCGGACAAAATATTGGATTGATTGATATTGGTTGTCTAGGTCTGTCTTTCCTTTTGCGAAATAACAGTAAATTATTCAAATTTTACGTATTTATGATTATTTATGTAAACCTATTGCAAAATCAAAAGTACGTGCAAAAATATAAAATAAATGAACTCAATCTAGTATGAGTTTCTAAATGTTTCTGAGTTTTAAAGTATAGCTCAAGTTGTATCAGAAGTGCTATGCTGGATATACAATAAGCAAAAGAGGGAATGAGTTAGGGCAGAATCCATCAACCGAATTGCGTGCAATGTATCACAGTCGCGTAATGTAACATCATTTCGGAGATTCGTAGGCAAGAACTGCGGAGAGAAGGGTAAGCTTTCTCTTACAACTACGTGGGTCTCGAGGATTACCTACATTCCCATTAGAGCCCATTCACAATGAAATGTAAGCGCAGACATAGCATAAGCGCAAGACTTTGCATTCATGTTATTTAATGGTTGCATTCACATAGAGTCATGTAACGCGCTACGCAACGCAAGAGTTTGCAAACACCAAACTTTATGCTTGCGTTGCGTTCAAAGAGGAAGAATTCTACATTTCTTTCTCTTTGCATTGCCTGCTGTTCAACAGCAGACGATCGCGATGCGAGACCTTAGCCGTCTAATGTACATGCGTGCACTCTTCCATTAGGCCGTGACACACAAATTGTGGGACACCATCTCTCATTTCTCTCAAGAGGTTATGGTTGTGTCCTGATTGAATCCTCTTTCATTTAGTGGACGAACCCGGCATCTGTGCCTAGATTTCTTGGCTCAGGCGCAAAGAGAAAATGAACATCGCATTAATATAACTTGTGCAGCTGTATCATCACACGCATAACTTGCTGCAGTATCCTGACATTATTCCGTACGCGGGAAGGAGGTATGAAATTTTAAGAAACTAACAGAAGCGGGTTTTTTTATACGCAGAGTTGATTGTGTAATATCCTTGGTTCTTAAATTGTGTAGGAGTTGTTGCTTTATCGCAAGCATTGGCTCCTTCTTGGCGACCGCTTAGCTTTTGAGGAAATCTTGTGAGAAGATATTGCGAACGTGGGGAAAAAAATAATATGGCTAATGGAATGTCGCGAAGCAAGGGAAATGTAGCTAAAGTGGATCATTCTAGTTTAGACTCGCAGATCCTACGGCTGTTCTGTGCATAGGGCTACGCCCACTCGTCGCTTCGTAGCTGCGGCCCTTGCGGCTTAGGGCTCATGATGTTACAATTTTGGCAGTAGAATGCCAACGACAGGAACGCTAACATGATGCAAGTGCGTGTGTTACATATTGATAGCGAAAGTGCTCACTACCCACATACGGAATAATGGCCTTGTTTCCATAGTACTTGCACAAATACTTTCATTGTTTTGAGCAAACAGTCGTGATGTCACTAACGCTACGGTCGGCTGTTGGACGTATGTATGAATGTATGTATGTATGTATGTATGTATGTATGTATGTATGTATGTATGTATGTATGTATGCATGTATGTATGCAGTGGGGTCTCTTCCCGCATCGTTTTCGCTTGTACTGCTTTCGGTCGCCTGCTGCATGACGTCATCGAGAGTGAAGTTTTAGCTAGCCAGTACCCTGCACCGTACTTTTCGACATGAAAGTTCGTATAATATTCTCGTTATACGATCTGTTTCGACCCTATACTACTTGAAACAAAATCGCATCTATAACTAGACTTAATCTTGGAAATAATAAACACAAGCCTGTCTTTTTACAGCTAAATACCCAACTGGCGCCAATTTCATTTCTCCTTGAAATATTCACTAAAACGTTGTCGATATATGAAATTTGGTCTTGAGGGATGACTTACAGCATACATGTTATTCAAAGAAAGAGAGATATGTAGATATAAAGCAGATATTTGTTATATTAAAGTTGTTCAGAAGCTTTAAGTTGCAAGCTTTAAAACCATTTTCTTAGTTTATGCTATTGTTAACTTTAATTATATTATGTTAAAGAAAACCGATAACACATTATTCGGCCAATTTTAGCAACGAAAATAAAATGCGTTATACGCTATATAAAATTCAACGTTATACGCTATCGGGTCTTAAACTTTGATTCGAAATTAAATTGTATTGTTTGTTTATAGATTGTGAAAAACGCAGCTTAATGAGAGAAACTGTATGTTGATCATGCTATTATGTACTTTGATTTAAACATAGCAGTTTTAAAAGTCATGATAGCTGAAAACTTGATATATGTGCATGTTTTCCGAGACCTTTTTTTCGCGTCTAGGTAAAAGCATGAATAATCGACGTGCATATTTAAAATAATTCTTTTAAAAAGAATTTTATTAATATAACTATTTTGGCAGAAGAGAGTAACTCCACAAAATGAATTAAATTCACATAACATTCGACTACTTGAAGTAGATAATGGAAACATGCTGAAAAACAGTTATCTGCACAGCAAGTCTTGCAAATATCCTCCAATTTTCAAATAAACCGAATTTACAGAGTAGTGTACATTCGAATGATGTGTTCAGAATTTGGATATTTTGGCTTCATTATTTAGTCTGAGAATGTGCTTATATAAACCTAGTTTCTTAATTATTTCTAGTATAAGGTTGTTTTAATTTTTTAATTAATGAATAATTAATTGTACATAGTTCCCATTTGATCCATCCTACTTGAAAGAGTAAGAACAAGGATGCGCCTAGCCTTAATATTTTGGAGATATTAATTTTAGAACAACCTTTCCTGTATGCTTTAGTATACGCTCGCAACCAATACCCTTAAAAGCACACAAATGTAATGCTTTTACCCACGGGAAAGTGGGTGTTGTTAAAAGGAGGTGTATTAGTGTATTGCACTGGCGATCATTGAAACATATTACACTGATCTTTTTAAAAGGAGGTAGATCTAAGGAACTTGTCAATTGTAATTAGGTGCCTATATTATTTAGCATTTATGCAAGGAAAGTGCAATAACTTACTCGTATCTTAGTTTTCGTTATTTTGTATAAAACATGGACACATTTCACGCCAAACTGGCAGGAGAGGCTTTACGAAACAAATCAATATTATGTGAGCAAATACAGAGGAGATGAACGTAAATACATGAGAGAAAATGTCAGAGCGGTGTTTTATAAGCAGGGCGCGGGTTTTGATGACTAATTTTTTTTTTAAAATGACTACATTTGTTTCAAAATGACTTTGTAATTACAAAAAATTATCTAAAATAAGATTTATTTGATTTCCTAAAATTAGTGTACAGAAAGTTATAAATTAATTTATATATTGATATAACTCCTATACAAGAAGAAAAAATAAGTAAAAGAGCAGTGAAAATGTTCTTGTTCAAAGAATCTGAAAAGAAAAGAAGATTTTCTTACTTTCCTTTTCAGATTCTTCAAACAAGTAAGAGCATTATTTTCTTTGCTTTTCAGATTCTCCAAACAAGAACATAGAACAAATATATTTTCAATTAATTTTCTAACTTATTGTGTTTTTAAACAGGTCTTACAAAAGTGTAGCATTAACTCTTTTGAGAACTCAGAATATGCAATGTTTATTGCAAATGAAGAGGATTTCACAGTCCATGTCATACATAAATAAGAGAAATACGCACTTATTAAGCAAAAAAGGGAAAACTGACCTCCTCATCCCTAATTTTGAACATGAATTCATAACAGTAATTATACCTGTTTCCCTGACAATAACCATCTCTCCACCCACAAGCAACTCTTTCCAGACCAACCAATAATCTTTATATACTCTATACTTATGCAAGGAAGTTACCAAATAAAGCGGCAAAGGACAAAGTAATTACAAATTAATGATGTAATATCGAAAAAAACATTATCAAAAATAGAAAACTTGAAACTACCAAAATGACCTAATATATATATATATTTCTTAATATGGACCCGTGATAAGGATTTATGTACACTTAAGCAATACCTTTATTGCAAGAATTAAAAGATGGCATGTCATCTGAATCCGGATCATGCTTATATGATACTTGGTCTTCAAATAGCTTCTGCTCACAATAATATACTGTTTAATACGCATTCCTGAGAAATATAAAGAACTTACTTTTTGGCAGGTAGGCCGACTCATAACATGAAAACAGATGTAATGCGGGCCAAAAGTATTGTTCCCTGAAAATGGCAAGCTTTTCCAGGTATATAATCCTTTACAGAACCACAGTGAACGGAAAAAGGTTGTTAAACTTTGGCTGTAAGAGCAAACAGCATTTCCGTTAAAATAATTATGCCACTCAACTGCGTAAAAGGCAACAGATATTAATCTGAGCTTCTCTTCGCTTTAAAAGTCACGTACAATTATCCTACTTTATCTCGCTATGTTGGCGGAAACTTCACAACTTAACAACAGATGTACGAAAGTACATTGTTCCTTATCACTCAGTCATATACCCCCCCCACTTCAACAAATAAGTTGAACACACATATTTAAACTAGAATCTTGATTATAGATTCAGTTTTCTCTGCTTTGGTGAAGTGTTTAAGTCGGTGTGCAATGAGTAAGGACGTTAAGAGTAGAATGTATTGTGCTGTAGCACAATACCGTAATTACGGTTTTAAAACGATTGGTGTGAATTATCACACCTTTCCCAAAAAAATGAGCAATTAAAGCGCGTGTGGGTGTCTCGCTGTAAGCGTACTGACAAATTTAACGCTGATAATTCACGTGTATGTTCAGTGCACTTTCTTCCTGGTAACTATAAACGGGATTTGAAGAGTGAACTTTTAGGTTTGCCGGTTAAGAAAATTCTGCTCCCAGATGCAGTTCCGTAGCAGTTCATTCCCGATTGGCATGGATATGCACTTAGTGAAGGTCCAAGTACAAGTGGAATGTTGCAGGTATATCTTTTTCATTTTTACATCCTGTAACAGAATAATGCATTCTGGAATTATTGTTTTCATTTCTTACGGTAAAAAAAAAAAATACACCAGCATATCCATTTAGCGATTCCTTTAGAGTAGTTGTAAATTTTCCTTTAGTACTAAAGTAATGTATGTTTGAATCTCTTGTAGCGCCTACAGTTTACGTTGAAGTCCTGGATGTGTTCCAGTAGTTTTGTTTATACGTAAATATATTACTAATGTAATGCAGTTTCCATTCGTTTTGCTTTATGTCTAGCCCACAATGTTTGTAGAATGCCCTGAAACAGTATACCTTTTAAAAAAACTGGAAGAAGTGCTAATAATAAACAAATGGGAGTTAATCGGGAGGAATTTAGTGTGTTCACTGCGCTGTGTTTGTATTCCGCGCGCTCGTCTTCACTCTCACCTACGTCACAGGCGGGCAGCCAATGGCAGCTCCCACCCCGGAGTGGCTCACCTTAGTTATCTAGCCACATTGGTATGTATGTATGTATGTATGTAATTTTTTGCGACCTACTTATTTATGAAATATTGAGTGAACTTTCTTATTTGGTATTGTTGGTTATATTATTCATTTTGAAATTATGGTGCACTCGGAACATTTCGGCAGTTAGTTTAAGGATCTAGAAGCCCGTGCAAACTTCTTGCGTTACGCCTACGGCTGCATTGTGAATGGTGTTCCCTCACACCTGCGCTTATGCTGCATTACGTTATCGCTTACATTTCATTGTGAATGAAGCCTTACTCCGCTAGTGTTTCACTAAGCTACGCTTTCCACGCTTGCCACGCTTTTTCTACACTTCTCATTGAGTTGCTAACTGAGAGCCAGAAGCAAAGGCTTGTACGCTGACGTCACAGAGCACTCACTTGGCTCACATTGAATTAGGCTTTCCTTCCATTGTACATGCGCGGACTGCTGCGTCTTTATTGTGCATAAACAAACGAGTAGCAAATTTTAATTTCTGTGAAAGACAGAACCTTCACATTTTTTCTGTCCTTCTGTAGTGTTTAGCGTCCGTTCTCCGCTCCTATTACACACCGCAATACAGGCGGTGGACACTGATGATATGTGAAAGTAAATGATAATTGGGAAAGGAAATTTAAGAAAAGCGCTTTCCTGAACTAAGCTTAGGGTACGTTCCCGGCGTTTGCCAGTTATGAGGACTGAGGAAAACCCGAAAAAAGAAAACCTCAGGCCAGGATTTGAACCGCGGACCTCCCGTTCATAAGTCCGTGCCTCGGCTTCTTGTTTCAGTATCTTTCAGCGTGGTGTGCGGAAAATACATGGATGATATCATCTGACTTCTGGCGTGGAATGTGTTACAGTTGTGAATGACTGTACGTATATACGTTTGAACAACCGTTGAAACATCAGTAATAAGAATACTAATCGTCCAATCCGGCATTGTAAGGATACAATTGTAAGCAAGGTATTAATAAAAGGACAGGGGTAGCTTTTGAAAACCTTGAGAGTATACTGTTTTCCCTGACATACAAAGCACAAGTGTCCAATGTTTGCCCGGATTGGTCAAATGGTGCAGATTGAAGCGGTTGAAAATCTGAGTATGGATTCCATATTAAAGGTAGCTTATAATTTTCCAGAGTCCTATAGTGTAAGTGCACAAATTTGTGTGTCGGTTGGCTAGTCTGTTAGTGCGTTTGAAAATAAGTGCAAGGGTAGTTTATAAATAATTCGAGGTAAATGTGGTTTAAAATAAAGTTTGGGGTAGCTTTTGGAGGATCCAGATCAACTCTGAGTTTTATCGGATCCTACATTATAACTGTAGAGTGTTTTATTCCATTTACATTAGGGTTTGAAAATATTGGAAAACGTAACTCTGGAAATTTTAAGATAGCGTATAATATTTTTCACTTTGTATAGTGTGAATATGCAAACCTTCATCCTTATAAGTCACACAGTGTAAGCCTGTAAGGGGTTCAAATTAAAAATAGGGGTAACTTTTTAAACCCTTAAGTAGTCTACAGAGACCTACAGCGTAAGTGCGCAAACTTCTTTCCAGACTTTTCAAATGGTGCAGAATTGTACTTAGGGGGTTGAAGATATTGGTAGGGGTAGATAGAGTTTGAAACTGTAAGATAACATATGATTTTCGCCGAGTCCTATAAATGAACTGCATAAGCCTGTGACCCAATTGGCCAAGCGTTGTAATTTTATATATAATGGTTTGAATATAAAGGTATTTTAATGAATTTTAGTCCAATGTTCAGATTCGGAAAATGTCAAATTTGGTATCAATCAGACCATTGGTATTGTTACAACTGAGCTCATATTTAGGCCGTGGATCTTACAGTGAAAGTAATACAAACGTATAAATGTTCAAGTTTGTAGCATTACCGGCATATTCTGTCCATTTTGGAGTAACATACACAGTACAGACTTTCCACTTTACATATAGTTAGCAATATACCCTTTTACACTAATGTAAATATTGACATACTTAAGACATAATGACAGCATTTTGTTTCATTTTCAGAAATGTTAACTCCGTCTTCCTTTATGTTTATGTTGATAATCTGCGTATGTTGCAGCTCAATGTAACTGGCATCGTCATAACACAAAATATGGCTAATAAAAGTTAGGGATATTAGATTTGAAACAGTCATAATGTTATAGAATTGCATTTTTGTAAGCAAACCACTCATAGTATGTTTCAATGCGGTCTGCTTACATTACAACTGCGGAACGGTAATCTGTTTGCAACTTTTACAGACACTATTACAAAGTTATTCATAGTTTTACTCAGCCTGTATTTACGTACATTTAAGTTTAAATTTATCCTTGTGTTATGGATGTGAATTTTATTCCTGTTTATAAGTAAGTACAACTTGTCTTTAATATGCCTGACTGGCTGTAAGATATATAGGTAAGCCAGTCATAATTTTCTCTTGCTCCAATAATGGTTTACAATTTTCCTCTGAAATTATTTGTAATTATTCTAATGATGCGTTTCTGTATAACTAAAGCTTTATAACGTGTGGACTATTACCACGTAGAATGAATGCATAAGAAAGCAATTTCTGAAGCAAGCAAAATAAGGAGATCTCAGTTAATTATGAGCAATGAAAATGTTTAGTCCTCTTGATAACTAGACAATTCAGTACAAACATGAGTTATGTAGTGTTCTCAAGCTAATTTAGAATCAATAAAAGCACCTATCAGTTTACTGTAGTAACATGCTCTATTTTCTTAAGTGTAAAGAACATAGTATTGGTTTTATTAGTATTCAGAGAAAATGCATTAGAACTAAGCGAGGTTTCAGGTTCATTTATCACATTATCTACAACATTTTGTATCGCCTTAAAATATTCATGTTTAGTAAAAAACTTTTTTACGTCATGGAGCTGGAACTTTTGCTTTTGGGGAAATAAACATAAGAATACCTACCATTACCACAACCGCTACAATCAGCATATAGCAAAAATTGAAACCATATAATAACAGGCAAGTCAATTGAAGCCAACAAAAATAAAAGAGTACCAAGGACAGATCCTAAAGGAAACCATAAGAAATGTATTTCGAATCTGATCCAAAGCATTCAACGTAACATATTGCTTTCGATTATGTGAATGATAAGAAGCAAATTTAAAGCTTTACACAGAACACAAGTTAGTATACTGTGCTAAAACAATGTTGACTCACACAATAGAACAAGTAACAAGACTGCACAAAAATAACCATTTTCATCATAGGTGTTTAATGCAGTTTTTATTTGACAAGTTACAGCATGTAAGGTGTCATATCTAGGTCTGAAATCCGATGTTTTATCAAACAGGAATTAATTGTATTCAAGATATCTACACACCTTTTGTTAATAATGTCTTCAAAATCTTCCCTCTTGTTGGAATTGTACAAGTCGGTCTGTAATTGCTAGAATTATCCTTGTCATCTCTTTTATAAGAACATTCTAAATCTTTATCAGTCAGGAAATATTGCATGAAACAAACCAACATTAATAATCGTCAAGGTTGCGCAATACAGACAATACTACGTGTAATGAAACTATTAGATATTTCAAGGTGCTCTGTCGTGTCAGAATTTTTTCTTTTAGGAACTACTTCTAAAATCTCATCACTGCTGATTTTTTCCTATTCATATCGTACAAGAGGTTCAGGAAACTTAAGTAATAAATCCTGGAACGAAACATTTGTCTTAGAAGTTCCTTCATTAATGTTAGCTTGGCTCATTAAAAAAAATCTCATTGAACTCGTTAGCTGAAATAAAGTTACTAGTGCTACTACTATGGCATTCTTTATGAAGAACCAAACACACTATACGTTACTTTTAGTATATTAAATGAAATTACAGTAATTATATTTAGCTTCCTTTTTGCCTCTTATCTTCTCATGTCTGTATAGTTTTATTACAGAATTTTAATGTTCCCTTAAGGAGGCACTATTGATAGTGTTAAACATAGTATTCAATATAACTTGTTTCTTAAAACAAGAAAGTTATTACTATATCATTTCTTACTAGGTATTGGCGACCAGCATTTCGCTATGTGTATACTTTGCAAATTGAAAATGTAAGCAAAGCAACTCGTTAAGCCAGTACATGAAGTTGTCAAAGAGAGTACCATCATCAGCTAAATGGTATAACTGCTCCCTCTTTATACTAATTAAAACAATAACAAGGATTCCCATAATAAAATCGTCAATTATTCTAATATATCTAAGTAAACTTGCTTAAGTAGCATTGTTTTCTGAAAACTTTACTATACCACTAATAGCTTTATGATCTGAAGAGCTAAATTCTTTAACTTTAAAATCGTAATGTTTCGGAGCTGCATTATTAAAAAATTATCCAAGCAAGTAGATATTGCTTCTCTTTGGTTCAAATACTGTTTTAAACCAACCATAAGGTTTAAACTTTTTCTAAAATTGTACATTATTGTTTAATTCACCACATAACTCAACATTACAGTTACTACAAATAAACATATGGCATTGAAATTTAGCACTGTGTGACAATAGAATTTCAGGAGTGTTAAAAATACCTGAATTATACCATTAAGTGACCTTACAAGGTTATCACTAATAATTCATAAGCATACATTTTCAGTCCAGAAGCCTCATAATGCAATTAATTATAACGCTTTTGTAACCCTCATTTTGTAACCTTAAGAGTATTTTTTAGAAACACTATTGTTCCACCATTTTTATTCTCTTTTCTTGCATAAAGACTGTCAATAGTAAAATCATCAGGACAATGATATTCCACTTTTTCATCTTTAAGCTCATGTTCACAGAAATAGATTAAAGTATAGTCATGTAAATTAGCTAAGAATTAATAAGTTCTGCCTTATTCCATGAACAATAGACGTTTATATAAGGATGAAAAGCAATGTTACGAAAACTTAAAGCTGCGTAACTGAAGGCATATTGTTTGATATATTAGCATCCAGACAAGTTTTAACATTGGTTGTTTAGAAGCTATCTTCAATCTAACGTTTCGATTTATATATTTAAAGTAGCTATGAAGCTTTGAGAATAATTTGAAACGAATTTGTGCTCGCAGTTTGAATTCACAATGCAATTCGTATAGCTCAAGCGCTAACAGATATGCTTGCTGCTGGCTTCAGTTACTCCTCCTGCTATGCATTTGTGTAAGGTATATTGTAAGGCAAATATTTGATATGGATCGGATATAGCAAACATACACATTAAGTAATTACTCCAATTATGTATTCTCTTGGAACACTGACTATAGCAGCGTAAAAAAGATAAAGCTAATCACGGAAATGGCTGGCATGTTAGGTTATTGCATTAAATTGCACATAAAACATATTGAACTGGCAATTATATAATTACAAATATGAAACTCACTAGTGCCACTTCTATTTTCACCATCCCATGGTGTTGCAACACGCAATAAAGTTCATCATGTCATCTCAATAATTAATAATTGTAAAAAAGCATACAGCCGTTCTTCATATCATTTATTTTTCCGTGTTGGATTTCATTCAAATACTTAATTTGTACGAGCACCAATTATATTCGTCTTTCTTTAATATCCCTATTGTATTAAAGTGTTCGTTCATCTTTAATTGAATTCCGTTAGCAAAACTAGAGCTTAAACGCACTAACAATAAGGGCGCACTAACTTATTGCTTAACAATGTTCTAGCTACTGAACTTATTTTCAGTACTACCAAAGCGTGGCTTTTAACTAAACTCCAATAATTGAAAGAGGGGAAAGTTTGGATGTAGCTGGAGGTCAGTTACACGTGATTATAAAATCCATTTGCCTGCGGTATACATTTCACTGCATGCGTTATATTTTCAAGAAAGGAACTGTGCTTTAATTAACCATCTCGCCGTTCTCGTGGCTCACTCATAACTCAGCAGGTGTCTCGTTCTGCTGCTGCAACAGATTTGCCGGGTCGGCTGGCTCTTTTATAATTACGTACACTAATCACTAAGCAAAATTACTTTTCAAAGGTACAACACACCTTGTTCCCTTCATCATTTGATTCAATTTCCACGGAGCATTAACACAAGAGACATGGCCCCGGCTGCGGGCCGGACGTCGTCATAACGACTCCGTCATTAAAGCGGGCGACACCCTCTTCTGGTCGCAATCAACTTCCAGTGCACTACTATTTGTTGCGTTCCAGCTACCTGGCATTAACGAGTTCGTCAACAGGGGTTTGGAGTTGCCTAACATGGCATTATTTCTGTCCTTAATGACGTCCTCTTAGCGGTCTGTAACAGAGCACCCAGAAAGATAAGTGTATGCCAATGGGACATAACGAGATATATGTAAGCACGTTATACTCCAAAGCACTGCCACAAATTCTGTTTGGTTTATAGTCGCAGGAGCGGATTTGCATTCAGTCATTTATCTAGGCGAGGTATTTTATGTAGGTTTGCCTAGTCTAGTAGTTCCCGTACTGAAGAGGGGTGTAACATGAGAGATTTACAACCAACCCAATTTACTCACAATAAAAGGAACATACATTGGTGATAATAATTGTCAATAACCTTATAAATGTGTTTATTTTTATTAAGCCATAAGTTTTATAAATTACATTTATCCTTATTAAAGCAACTATACTACAGGTATGCTACAACAACATAATAATTTTTGCACAAAAATGTACACTCTATATACATTTAGCATTAATGAAAAAGGATCTTTCTATCCACATTACGTTAGACATAATACATTTTTGTCTAGAAATATTTCAAGTTAAATGATAAATAATTAATGACATACAACGTGAAAAACAACGTTCAAATGCTTATTGAAAACACTGAGAAACCAATTAATAAGCTATAGTAATATCTTTTGAAGGAAAAGGAACAAGAATCCCAAACTTTTAAGCACTTTCGGTCACATGATGTTCTTACGTTTAAAATAAAGTATAGAAATATATTTCGGAAACTGCTAACGTTACAAAAGAAATTTACCCTAATTGTGTCTTTAAATGAAATATACATTTTTTTTCTGAAATAAGATTTTGTCTCTCTCATAATGTTCTACGCATATACAAAATCCAGGCTATTCACGAAATATTCAAGATAAACATTTCGCTAGTTTAATTAAACATAGATATTGTATTTTAATGAAAACCATTAAAGCCATCTTTGAGAAAACAATAAACAATTAAACATTATCCACGTGAAGGATGGTTTGGGCGGGGTATGTTCTTAAAAACTTTCGCTTGTCATACCTAAGGATTCTCGGACTTAGGAGGTAGAGAAGGTATTGCATACCTCCCCAAAAGTATGATACTGAGATTTCACCAGAAACCCATGTTTTGGGGAATCCTGAATCCAAAATAAGCATTTTTAGAAAAAGGTCCGTGTGTGTCTGTGAACAGCATAACTCAAAAACGAGAAGTCAGAGAAATACCAAACTTTGTATTTAGAGTCAGTACCTTCCAAAGATGCGGTACAAAGATTTTCAAGAAAATCCACCCACCCCAACCTACCCTTAACTTGGAGTATTTTTCTAAAAACTTAATTTTTCCAAAAATGACTAACGATTTTTATTAAAATACAACATATTAAGGAAATGTACATGAAAAATAAAATGTATATAATGAATTTTCTGACAATAGTCTATAAAGTCCTCTTCACTAGGAAGGAATTTTATATAATTTTGTTTAAATAATAAACGTTAAGCGATAGACAAAAACGCACAACACAAAAATATAGATCTCTTTAAAACATACAGTTTATTTCAAATAAGTGGTTTTGAGGCAAAAGCTATTTCTGAGATATCCGTTATTAAATCTTGGAATCGTTCATTTCTTGGTTATTCTCTTAAAGTCCCGTCAATATCCAATTGTTTCTCGCGATTGCATGGAAACAATATGAAATTTTAAGCCTAGCATACAGCGTCCAGTTCTTAAACATTTGACTATAGCTGTTCCCTTTGTATCAATAACGAAATGTGTAATGTAGCTTTTCTACAAAAGTTTATTTGGATTAAAATGTAGCAAATGGAAAAATAAGTTTTAGCAAAAATGACTTGTATACCCACTAATAAACGATAGATGGTAGAGAAATTCATGTGAATGTAACACATCAGATCTTGTGCTTTTGAGTTATGCTGTTCATACGCTCAGACAATCGCAGGCACATGCACATTCCACATATACCTAGATATCCTAAACATTTCTTTCTTGGATTCAGTGGACCTCAAAACGTGCATTACAGTTGAAATGCCGATATGAAATTTTTGTGGAGTAGTATATATATTTATAGCTTCTGCTGTTATGCGCTAGAATGTTATTTATACTACTGCTTTTAGATAGCAATATTTTTAAAAATAAAACATGAACGTTAAGCCTATGCTTTTATTCGTTGCGTTTTACTTTCTCTACCACTTCCATAGTAGATAAAGAAGGTATTGCATTCCACCCAAAAATTCGATATCGAGATTTCACCGGAAGTACATGTTTTGCGGCCCCTGATTCCAAAAAGCATTATTAGAAAACATCCGACTGTGTGTGTGTGTATGTGTGTGTGTGTGTGTGTGTGTGTGTGTGTGTGTGTGTGTGTGTGTAAGTGTGTCTGAACAGCATAACTGAAAAACGAAATTTCGAATAAATACCAAAACTTGGTGTTTATGTTCAGTACCTTTCAAAGAGCAACACGAAGGTTTTCAAGAAAATTCC
The DNA here is from genome assembly GCA_030765065.1 of Deroplatys truncata. Lineage (NCBI taxonomy): Eukaryota > Metazoa > Arthropoda > Insecta > Mantodea > Mantidae > Deroplatys > Deroplatys truncata. The sequence goes on from CM060990.1 coordinate 474,964,528, forward strand.
CCCACCCTAAACTTACATGGAACATTTTTCCAGATGTTTTTTTCTGAAAAATGGCCCTAACGATTGTGACTAAAATACTACATGTTAAATATGTTTACATGACAAACAAAAAGTATATCCTGAATTTTCTGAGAACAGCTTGTGATATCCTCTTCATTTGAAAAGTAATTTATATAAACTTGCATAACTGGTAAACGTTAAAAGATAGACTGAAACGTACTACGGAAAAATGTAGATCTCTTTAATATATACAGTTTATTTCAAATAACTCTTTTTGTGGCATCAGTGATTCCGAGCTAGTGTTATTACTGTTTCAAATTTTTTAATATTTGAGTATTCCTTTAGAGCACTGTCGATTTTCAGTTGGTTCTGATATAATATAGAAGGAGTATGGAATTTTATGGCCAGCGTGTAGCCTCCAGTTCTAAAACATTTTGACTGTGAGTATTCCATTTGTATCTATAACGAAATATGATGCAGCTATTTCCGGAAAGGTTAATCTGGATTAAAATGAACTGGATAGGAAAATAAAGTTTCGTAAGAATAATACGTATACCCACTAATAAGCTATAGAGGGCAGAGAAAGTCAGGTGAATGTATAACCACATTCCACTACAGGCGATGGACGCTGCTGATACACCAATGGAATGATATTTGGAAAGGAATAGATGTGTATGATTTTTAAAACGTTTTAGGGAAGTTAAAGTGATAAGCAAAACACGTCATTAATGCAGTGTAACTCATTGCTAGTAAAGCTATACATAAAATATAAATAATGACGTTTAATATCCAGTACCACACCAAAAGGAGGAAATCTTGCGTTCAAGGGAGGGGGTATTCTGAACAAACATAAGCATATATAATACAGATGTATAGAAAATGCAATATTATTAAATAATGAACAACATTAGCATTTGTGATGATAAACACAAGTTATAGTTTAAAGTATGAAAGCTATTGCGTAAAGAAGAAAGAATATCACGCTAAAATAGTTATGACGATGATCATCATAATCATCATAATTATAATAGTGATCATAACACCATGTAACAATTTTTTTCACGTCCGTGGGTAATAGTTGTTAATTTTCACACTCTTATGTCTCAATAGTTTAGAAAATAACAATTATTTTAACAAACTTTTTTCCATGACCATGACTTCAATATTTTGAAACTTCTTGTGGAGATGTATTGAATTTCTTTATTTCTAGCTTGATGTGTATGTAATTATCAGTGAATTAAAAAAAATCTTCCAGACTTCTAGAATTATATTTAAACTGTATGCAGTAAGTGTGTGGCCTTGAATACACAGTTCAGCTGCAAATGTCATGGCTTCAAGACGCAGCAAGCATTCGGCAAATGCATTTTATTATATATGTGGACAATTTATCAGGACAAGGCAAAAGGCTACCACTTAAAATCGTGTAGTGTTCTGGGTGATGCCTACAAATCATATTTCAGCTTTCCTGTTGGAGCTTTTGATAAGCTATGGGCACCTAATCTCTGCTGTGAAAACTGCAGACGAACCCTAGAATGTAAGAGAAATTAATATTTGTTATAGTATTTAAATAACTTAAGTAAAACAATGTAACCAGTGTATATCCACATGTTAACACTCTCGTTCTTATACAGGATGGTGCAGAGGGAAAATAAGAGCCATTAAGTTCGGCATCCCGAGATTTTTGCGAGAACCTACCGACCATTCAACCAATTGCTACTTTTGCATGGTGGATCCTTTCAAACGTCGCACTGGAAAGAATGCACAAGATGTGATATACCCAGATATTCCCACATCTAACTCCCCGGTCTCACATGGCCCTAGCCTGCTCTGAAAAGTCTGCTGCAATCATCACCAGAAAGGAACACGACTTCAGAGTAGTGAGCACAAGGTTGGAGACCCTGAATACAATGGGGGAATCAGAGATGAAGAGAGAAATCCATATTACTCCCACCAGGACGTTAACGATTTGGTCACACGCCTTGGTCTTACTCAGTTAAATGCTGAAATTCTGTCTTCTGGGCTAAACCAGTGGGAGTTGTTACATAAAGGAGTACTTGTCATACGTCAGAGGAAACGCTGAAGCTTCTATACTTGTCAGGATGGGCTCTGTTTCGGTCACGTGTCCGGTTTGTTTGAAGCCATTGGAATACAGTGCAATCCAAATGAGTGGCGCGTGTTTATTGACAGCTTATCCAGATGTCTTAAAGCCGTATTACTCCATAAGGCGAATACATATCCAACTCTCCCCCTGGCTCATTTTATGTACCTCAAGGAGAACAACGGTATAAACAACCTACTAAAGTAATTGAAATATATTCAATGAATGTGCATGGAAGGTAATTGCTGATTTTAAAATGGTGGCATTCTTGATGGGTATCCGACGTGAGTTTACCAAATTTCCTTGCTATCTTTACCTTTGGAGCAGCAGGGACACTAAGGAGCACTATCACAGAACAGTAGCCAGAGCGCTGGGAGGTTTCTGTGGGGAACAACAATATCAAGTGGGAACCACTAGTAAATCCCAGCAAAGTGTGGATGTCACCACTCCACATCAAAATGGGTCTATGAAACAATTTGTTAAAGCTTTATCTAAGCCCTCCAACTTGGGGACTTCCTGCCTATGTAGTCTGAGGCAAAGGTCAAAGCTGGCATATTCATTGAACCGCAGATAAAGAAGACAATGGAGTGTGCAGAATTTCCCAAGATGCTTAGTGAGACGGAGAAAGAAGCCTGGAATATTTTTCTTGCAGTTGTAAAGGATTTCTTAGGCAATCACAAAGCTGAAAACTACGTGGAACCAGTTGAAAATATGGTACAGAATTTTGCCAAAATGGGTTGCAGAATGTCACTTAAAGTCCGTATACTTGATGCACAGCTTGAGAATTTCAAGGAAACCACGGAAGCCTATTTGGAGGAGCAAGGCAAACGCTTCCACCAAGACATATTGGACTTTGAACGTCGTTATTAATGACAGTATAACGAAAGCATGATGGGAGACTATATTTGGGGGCTTACTTGTGAAAGTTATTTGCAAAGTAGTCGAAAATCTCGGAAAAACATTAGGTTTTAATTTTTCTGACCTATTTAAGTCTTTTTCACATTAAATAATTTCAAAGCACAAACATATTTGTAAATGAAGTGACTTTACTTTTAAAGCGAGAAATATGACTTAGAAGTTAAAATATATCAAAGTCTTGATTACAAACACGAAGTTATTAACAATAATTACCATTTTCTCTATGTTTCAGACATAAGCAACCAAGAAATGCCACTTATTATCCAAGGAAAAAATAGTGTTACATAATGTAATTGATGATAATCATATAAACTATGATAATAAAATAATTAAAATGTGAAGGAATTTGCGTTATGAAATTAGTTCTCTAATAATACTTTTAATTGCGTTATATCTGGTTTTATTAACTTTAATATACCTAAAAGCTCATTGAGTCAACAATCAGAATTAAAACTAGCAGCTGTATTTTAACAATTTGTTGAAATATTATAATTATATTTATATGTTTAAGTTCTTGCTTCAGCCACACATCCTCTAACTTTACTCAAATCTCTTCAACAACCGAAAACGGTAACCAGAACGATAACCACAAAGTTGAAATACATGTATCCTAATGGGAGCGTTCACAATTGACGGGAAGCCTTTGCGGGCCCCGAGAACGGCAAAGAAGACTTTGCCAAGTTTTAACTATCCCGTTGTCGTTCCCGGGCAGGGCATATTAGACTCTTCACTATAGGGGTTATTCTAGTCGGCCATGACATCGAACAGCCGCTAGTGTTCTCTATAGTCGCAAACTGGAAACATGAAACTGGAAGAAATTAGTAGCATATGTGCTTCCTAAACCCAGATCTTTACATCCGCAGATTCATTGAGGGTTTGTTCTCTTAGTGAAAGGGTCATGTGTAGTTTGTTTATATGCGACTAAAAACTGGCTAGTGTAAAAAAGCAGCAACAGACAAGGATACAAAAAACAGCAAAATGTGGTAGAAATTAACAAAGAACAGTGAACTAGTTTACTGTACGTCATTAAATAAAGAAATGAAAGCTGAATACGACTAGACGAATCGGAATGGATCTACATTTAGATAATGTTTACCCTTAACGAATTTTGACGTTAGCTAACCCGCATTATGTTGGCCGAATTGGAATCAGAAGAAAACATATAATTTCTCAATTAAAAGTAAATGAAATCCCAATGCGCAAAACTGAGTTTCAACTTTGTGCTCGATATGAGAACTGATATGCGTTCCCGTCCTATTTAGCGGGCTGTGGTGAACCAAAATCTTGTATACTGCATTGCTTTCCGTTCACGTTTCCGTTTCAGGCTATTGTGAACCAGCCTTAATGGGACTCCAAATTTGGGAAAATGTATTATCTGGTTGAAGAGATAGTAGTAATGACCGGTGATTCATTGCCCTGGCAAGAAAAGATTTGCAACATATACCTAATAGGTAATGTTGCGTTCATAATTCATATTTATTTCCTTTCCTTTAAGATATCTTATCTTATCATCTGTTACGGAGGGGGACTCGGCACCGATCCAAAGTGGGTATTATATCTATGCCCCACGAGAGGGCGACCCCAGGAAGCAGGATGAGGCGAGAGATGACACCAGGCCGTCGGATCCAGGAGCTCGGTACAGCAATGACAGGATCCCCCGTTTCCAGAAGTAGACACAACGGCAGATGGAACAGGTAGACCGGAGACCCCGCTCCACAAAGCGGAGATCCAACGCTCCACAAGGGCGTTCGGAAACCCCGGTAGCCAGCCCAAAGCCAAAGGACGGAGAGAGTTCACAGAGAGCATCATTTTAGCCTCACACGCTGCGCCGAAATACCATCACCGACACTTCCGAACCTGAAAGAGACCAACGGGATGAAAGACGAATGAAATGATGAATGGAACGAAATGGAGGGACACGAAATTCGGGGACTCAATGAAACAATTCCAACATTCACCTGGCGACCCGGGAAAACACCGAAAAAACCCAGGGGTCAGATTAGGGGTCGCCAGGGATTGAACCCGAGAGCTCCCGAATGCGGGTCACAGAGGTTACTGTCTGAGCCATCCCGCTTGGTGTGGCTAGTTGCCCATCCTTACTTCTTCCTTCACGAAAATATTATAGCGTGCGTGTCTTTGCGGAATGAGCGATGAACTTTAAAACTACATGTCATCTGTTAACCTTTCTCACTTCGAAGTTAAAATTACATCGTTTTTCGTATACTTTCCGGTATATGTGCGGGTAGAAGCTTTTGAAAATGTTAAAAATGTGGAATTATTACTGTGCTCCCTCCGCCTCCAGCTAGCTTCGAAATTACTGTGGAAAAGGTATGGTTGCACGCTATTATAGCTTAAAGTTGAAGCATTGCCAGTAACAAAAATTTACTCTGCTTATTTTGAGATGATTATAAAACTATACGGATCCTTAAGTAAGATTACGCTGTGTAATATTACAGCCTGTTAGAACACCCATTTTTTATAATGGGTATAGAATTCACATATTAACACCGTGTATTCTACACTCTATTTGTAATAGATGCAGCTTTTAGTTAATTATGCATTCTGGCTTTTTCTATGACAGCCTAAACACATGATCATCCCCAAAACAGCAAAACAAACAAACCTCTGGAAAGGTAGAAAAAGACTGTAAAATTAAATTCCATAGCCGTGATTTGAACTACAGATCTTCCATTTTCCGTCCGGATGCTTCTTTGTTATTATTATTATCTCCTTGGGCTTGGCCTCACATAGAAGACGCATTGCTCGTTGCAAGTAGTACGTTTCGTAGCAGTGGGCTTCATAAACAATAAAATTGGCAGACATCGCAAACTAATAAAATTGACAAGGTATAAAGTTGTATGTATATTGTAACTTTCATATATGGCACTCTCATATATAATAATGCAGAAAAAGTTATCTGCATGCGGTTCGCGGAGAGAAATATTCCGGCATTTTGTCTTTGTAAAATTCTGTACACATGAAGCAAAGTCAATAGTATTATGTATATCTTCCTTCTAACAGACTACTTACTTCAGATTTAGAGGGGAGGGGTAGTATTTGGAGGGAAGTGAGTAGTACTAGTATCCGGTATGACTCATGTCTCCCAGAAGCGTGTGCTGACGTCTTGTTTTTGGTGGAAAGGGGTGTTATTCGGTATAATGAATAGCTTAATTGGTATTTCCGGCCTTTAATGGCTTTTAGAGCAAAGAAGACCTAAATAACACCTTACTTCTAAAACATATTCAAGGTCAGGGTATCTTTTGGTAGAGTGGGTACGGATTATTAGCGTCACATTCGTGTTGCGTGATTGCTTTTAGAGCAACGTTTGTGAGCAAAGAGAACCTATCTGACACCTTCCTTCTAACACAGGTACTGGCTTCCAGCAGGTGAGGTTATAAAGCGATATCGGCATTTCCAGACCGCTATGAAACATGTGCCACCACTCCATTCAGAACCAATGATACTAAGGATTCCACGCAAAAGCGTTCTAAGCTCATGGCAGGCTTTTTCAAAAGACTAGTATGAAGCATTCCACAGTTCGTGGCATGGGGTAAAAATTTCCTCATAAGTTCATGACGTATCACTAAACACTTGTGTTAACGCACCCTGTGAAGCGCATAGCATCCACATATTATTATGAAATCATAGTCGTAAGAAAAGAATTGTGTTAAAAAAAAGCGAGGTGAAAACGTTCACAGCCTCCAACTTGTGAAACAGTTGTAAGCAGAGATGGGAATGCAGTTTCTTTAACATGCTATAAGGGTCTAGATGATCGGAGAGAATTTAATGACTTTCACAAGTGGTGTACAATGCAATTCGAAATAATATTCACTCTTCTAAGCATATAGCGTAGAGAAGAAACTGAACATAATTACCGGTTTCACCAACCAATGTTAAAAATATTCTAACATGTTGTCTGTTAACAAGCTGTTCAAAGTTTAACATAAGCTTAAAACTGTTGCGTTTCATCAAGCTTTTACAGCAAATTGTTAACTAACATTTTGTTAATATCAAAGAAAACTGCGAACGCTAGCTTTCGAGAAGGCAGCGGTCGAACTAATCTGCTTCTGAACGTGCTCCAATGCACTTTTGTCTACGTATCGCTGCGCTCTCTGTGTTAGTAGCAGACAACTATTCACATCCATGGCAATTGCCATGTGATGTTCCTGGTAGAGGTTAGAATCGCAATGTCAACTGAAATGTTTCACCGTTTGAAACGCGTAATTAACACCTGATTAATAAGTATAGACGTATTACCAAGTGCGAATGAGCTGACGGTCTTATATTAAAGGATAAGATTGCAGCCTGGGACAAAATCCGCGAGTAATTTAATGGAATGAACACATTTCTCTTAAATCCAGTAAGCAAATTTTATGCTAATAAAGTGCAGCACCAGAAACGTTAAGTGCGAAGAGTGTTTAAAACGATTTAAAGCTGTAAATGAAAAATGTTAGTTGCATAAAATCTAAGTACCTAGTTAACATTTGTAGCATAGGCGAAAGAGCAAGCTTTTGTTAGTAGTATTCTAACCTCTCGTATTTCCCATAAAAGCCATGCTCATGATCCATTGGACAGTCTATATTGCTTTAAAAATTCCTCCTTTTGCGCAGGGTTTCACATTTATTATGATGTACGACTACTCTTCTATTAGGAATGGCATTAAAATATTAATTGTAGCAAACTTGCATCAACAGCTTGGTCTGTGGCAGCCATTTTCGAACTTTTAACATTCCTTAAGTGCCTTAACACAGGATTATGGAGATGTTAACTTAACACCGACTTTAACACATTGTTAAAGTTAACATTGTTTGATGAAACACAATTTGTGTTAACTTCAGTGTTAAATCAGTTTAACATTGTGTTAAAATTTAGCATCTGTTGGTGAAACGGCCCTAACAATTATTAATATTTGTTTGCGGCATATATTCTTCTCTCTCACTCACACAGATACATGCCCAAAAGCCTTTAAACATTCCAAAGATACAGAGAAATGCACTCCATATGATGATATCAAACGGGATAAAATACTGGCTACCAGGTTTTGGAACAACCTGCATATCCGCCTCTGGGAGTCTAGACAACGTAGCTCCCTCGTGAAGTTAAAAACCAGCCTCTCTGAATTGGAAGGGAGAAAGTCGCTGTCCGTTATCTTAATTTCCACATCCATTCAGAGATGTCTACTGTATTCAAACCTATAGCGGCATCTATCCCTAGCATTAAAAATAATGTATATTATATACATAAAAATTGTGCGATTCCCTATTTTAGCTAAAGTGCTGCAAGTGTATAACAGACTCGATCACACAGTACATTACATTTATGAATATGTTTCTGCATAGAGTAAATGGATTAGGCTGTTCTCCCTCCCTCCCTCCCTCCCTCTCTCTCTCTCTCTCTCTGTCTCTCTCGCAAGCACACACATACATACATACATACATACATACATACATACATACATACATACATACCAATATACACATGCCCACATACACGCACGCCGTAACAGCTTCACTGAAATAAATAAATCGCTTTCAAGCTGGAGAATCGAATTCGCACTCCTCTGATGAATACTTCCAGTTGTATCTACAACGAAATATGAAATAAAATGAATATTCCTTACAAATACCTAGCTGGAACACTGTGAGAAATGAATCTATAAACACAGATATATACCATCAGACAAAAACGGAAACACAAAGAAACACACTAAACACTCACCCAAGCACACCCAGAGAGTCAAACATGCAAAACACTATCAGAGACACAAACACGCAAACACACAAAACTACTCACACACAAACACACATAGAGACATAGTACATACGCACCTCCGAACACCCCTCTAAACACACGGCATGAACGAAGACTTGCGAACACACTCCAATACATACACACATATTCACATACAGAAGCATACAAAAACAGTAATAGAAACAGCCACTCGAAGTTATAGGTACGTGGCTCTGCTATAATATAGCTTCATATATGAGAGGCTTTATCTTATGGGGTTGTATTTTGATTCGTATAGCCGTGATGGTGACAGCTTGTGTTTAAGGCCGCTCAACTGCTTGGTCATTAGCGATGGTGACGGTGGGAACTGCGTGATTAGGGGGGCATATGGTGGCGGTGGTTACAGTTTAGTGTTATTGTGTTAGTGGGAATGACGGTAGTCGCGATTGGTGTGATAGGAGTGATGGTGATGTTGAGAATTGCGGGACCAGAGATTTATTGTGTTAATGAAGTTATGTGGTAGCAGTGGTGACGGTGCAGTTATTGTGTTAATGGAGACATGTGGCGATTATGACAGTATAAGGCTATGGCGTAATTGGAGGTGGTGGTGTTTGTGATGCTGGTGATAGGGGTGATGCTTTCGTGTTGGTGGTTTTGGAAATGATGACGGTGTTGACAGTGCAGAGTTATGGTGTTAATGGGAATGATGGTAGTTGTGATGGGTGTGATATGGGTCATGTGATGGTGGGAATTGCGGGATTAGGGAGTTATGGTGTTAATATGGCTTTGTGGTGGCGGTGACAATGTAAAGTTATGGTGTTGATGGAGACATTTGGCGGTGGTGATGGTATAAGTTTAAGGTGTAATTGGAGGTAATGCTATTTGTGTGATAAGGGTGATGGTTATGTTGTTGGTGGTTTTGGAAATGAAGACGATGGCGACAGTGCTGTGTTATGGTGTTAATGGGAATGACGGTAGTTTTGATGGACGTGATATGGGTGATTGTAGTGCTGGGAATTGCGGGATTAGGGAGTTACGGTGCTAATGGAGTTATGTGGCGGCGGCTGTGGCAGTGTGGAGTTATGGCCTTACTCGAGACATGTGACGGTGGTGACAGTATACGATTATGGTGTAATTGGAAGTGATTGTGGTCATAGGGGTTTAAATTAAATAGAGAATTTATGGACGCTCCTTAACTATTGTGGTCCTTAGCGTCCCATTCTATATTGGGCATGGAAGACCGGTAATTTTGTTCAGAGGCCTCTTTATCAGGCTTGAGGTTCTTTTACGTGCCGTAAACCTACGACACCAGACCACCGGCTTTGCTTCCTTTCCGAACGAAGCCATGCTAAGGACTTTTACGCCCGTAAAAAACCATCGCCCTCCGCCGGGCTTGAACCGGTGACCTCGGGAACTTGAGGCTAGTATGGTAACCATTACACCACGGAGGACGATAGGTCAGAGGGGTGGTGGTGATGGTTATAGTGTTGGTGGTTTTGGAAATAATGACTATAATGGCAGTGAAGAGTCATAGTATTAATGGGAATTAACCTACTCTTTGTAGGACGCACGCCCCCAAGGACTTTTAAGCCAGTACCTTGGCTCAGTATATCGAGGAGAAAGCAAAATTTTTGCATTATTGCATATCAAGGATGGGTGATCAGCCAATACCTGGTATGGTGGTGAAGAAGAAGGAAATAAAATGGCCTAGTGATGAAAGGGAGGATAGAAAAATTGGCGCAACAAATTCTGTAACCCAGCATTCCTCTAGCAACAGAGGAAAACCACGAAAAAGCCTTCGGTCGGATTGATCTCCCCCGTGGGTTTGAAGAAAGGACCTCCCGAATGCGGGCCATACACATTACACCATGGGCCAAAATGCCTTCGGTCAATAGCCTGTGGAGAAGCAAGCAAACTTTCGATCATGTTTGTCTCATTAAATTGCTTTAACATTTAAAGTATTAAAATGTCTTTAAATGGTATATTAAACAATTTACAAAACTATTCAATTCACTGCCTCTGTGGTCTGGGGTTAGCATGCTAGCTTCCATATCCAAAGATCTCGTGTTTGATTCCCGGCTGGAGGGTGGGAATTTTTCCTTGACCGGGATTATTCTCTATCGTCTATAGAGTCCGATAGCAGGAAAGAAAGTGTAAATGTGTGTGTTTGGATTTAACAGGACAACTCAAAGATAAACATAAACGGTAAATAAGTGAACACCACTGCCATGAGCAATTATCAAAAGACGAAAGCCACCGATATGTCCTAGATGTTAAAGGCGGCATATCGCTTGCTGAGTATTATAAGGTTGTATGTAGTAGCATGTTACTTTTGAAGAACAAGAGTTTGAAGTTTCAGATTATGAGTGAGCAGAGTGTTGATATTATCCGTCCATTATTTTGTTTATCTCCTAAACAGATATAAAAATATACATTATACATACTATTAACTTCATATTATTATTATTTTTGAAGAAGTTATTTAATGCTATATCTCTACATAGAACCTTGTAACACAAACCATAATGTATAATTGAAAAGACAAAGTTGTATCTAAGCATTCTGCATTAATACTCTGAGATAATGCTATAGGATTATAGAAGATAAGTAGATAAAACAAAGAATTTGTTCATGTTATATATATTTATTACATAGAAAGTATTATAACGCTTTTTGCTTTAATTATCAAGTACAGTCTATAAAATAACAAACTTACTCAAGAAATTTTCTGAAAAATAATCAGCTCTGCTTTCAATATTGATTTCACTTAATAATAATAATAATGATAATAATAATAATAATAATAATAATAATAGTTCATATTGTGACCCAAAGACAACATGGAATCCTATTGTAATAATACCGGTTTCAATTTATATAATAGATTGACACAAAATGAAGAATAATAAAAAAATAACTTCCCAACAAGCTGACTCAAATAACCTACTTAGGAATTCTGCTCTTAGTAATGCTTGAAAACAATATTTTACAGCATTATCATCATACAATTACTAATTTTTAGTAATGTGAAGTGAACATGCATAGTACAATAGCTTCCCCATCCTTATAAAGTTTTACAGAACTAAAGAATAACCGGTCTTGGTTTAATTAAATGTGCTAAATTGATAACACAAAATATGCAAATGAAATATAATATACAATTATTATTCCATTCTGAACAAAAATGCTGTTATTGCTTACATGTTCTCTTGCACTTATTCTCTTTGGCCACTTCTTAATAAGGCTTCAAAGAAAAACCTATCAACTTCAGGAATGAACTTCAGCATTGCCTTGAAAGACTTAGTCTTGTTTGGTGGGATTGTTGTTAAGATTTTGGCCGGTTTTGGTATTGGTATTTCACCAAGTTCTGTGGACTTTCTTGAAACTATTGATTAATACTTCAAATTAACGCCAATATATTCTTTCTCGCTGTGACTCTGTTTCCATGTAAGCATGTGAGTGACTGAGGGAATTTAAGAGATGTCATTTTAATAAATGGCACACTTTTATAATTGAAAAGCTTTGAGCAAACTTGGAAGTTATAAAAGTCATGGGGTTGCATCTGCAAAATGTTGTATGGTTTCCTTTTACAGGCTGATTTGAGTAGGCGCAACAGGGAAACTGTGAATAAAACTCTCTTTTATATAAACTTCTTTCCAGGCAGCTGTGAACAGAGTCAATTTCCAGGAGTGCAGAATTTCATAGTTATGTTTTGGATGCTTGCTAGCTTGCTTCTCACACTTAATAAACCTTTATATTGTTTTAAGGAATGTACATTTACCATGTACATACAACTTTGTCAATTCACACACACAAAAACTTTATTACTATAGGGTTCTAAGTATACATAGAACTTTGAAACTCTCAGTGACGAACAAAATCCACATACAACAAATTTAAAACAGCTGTTATGTTTATACCAACAAGTGCTGTCACCTTCTGATAATATTATGAAGTACAGTTCAAATCATACAACCTTTTAGCAGTAAAACTTAAATTTCTGAATTTTCCTGACATAGAACCTTGTAATATTGAGCCAGCGATATAAATGAAGAAAAAATGAATGGGAAGTCTTCCATGGCCCGTGTCATTGTTGTCATCTGGGTCTTCCGTGCAGGGCACGTCTTATTTTATCCCCGAGCTGACGTTTCGCCTGTTCGTTAGCGAGCTTCTTCTCAAGCAATGTGCAAAGAAATTTAAATGCAATCCGATACTTATACTTGAGTACCAAATAAAGCTCACGAACCTGTGGCGATGCTACTGCCCAAGAGCAACTATAGGAAAAATTGACGAATTAATAGAGAATGCAAAATGGGAAGTCCTCTTCCATTGTCGCGATTCAAGCTTTTCTGGTGTTTAAATATTTGGATACTCTCTCGAGCCATTCTGCGGTTTTACTAGAGATGGGAATCGAGACAGGTAGTTATGCTACTTTTGCACTATAAGGGCGGGACACTGGAATGTTTTCTTTTTAATTTTAACGTCCTTTAACCTGGTAGGTTATATCGGGTGATTAATGAATTAAAATTGTGTCGCGAAGTGCAGCGCGTGCTTTTTCTGCCGATAGTGAACCGGTTTTACCTGCCGTCCCAAATTCACACGTCTCGGTTCCCATCCCTAACTTTTACTTCGTCAAAGGAACAAGGTGGCATTTGGATGTTACGCCAAGGCTGATTTTATCGGCTGGCTAAGTTTGATATTTCCTACGTGTTCTTCTATTCTGATGGCCATTGATCGCTAAGTCTGTCCGATTTATGGTTTACCTACCGCATTTACAGGTGGTTTCATGTACTCCTGGATTTAAAGATAGATGTCTGAAAGTAATATTTACAAAAGTGTTTAGTTATAGTTCATATCATGTTGTGCGAGTCTGGCATTTAGGACATCCAGGGTTCGATTCCTGTCGGTCCGGCCACTGTAACCTTGAGTTATTTCGTGTTTTCCCCAGACCAGCAGGTGAATACTGGTGCGGTTCCTCTTTCATCACGAATTTCCTGTCTCCATCATTTTCTTTCATCTGTTTCATCTTCATATTTTTCAGGGTTGTAGAACCAGGTGAGGGCGATTGGTACATTGGGGTGGGACAATGAAATTTTCGCTGTGGAAAGGTTTATCTTCGGGACATGGCTGACCGGCTAGGGTCCCTTCCTGGGAACCGCTCGTTTCACTCTGAGACTCCCAGTTTGAAGATGCCTAAGGCAGGATCATGCCGCCGTCGGCATTGGTGTTACTCTGGAAACATTAGGAACCCCGTCCTTGATAGCGCGCATCGTTGTTCAGATCAGGTCGCCCTTCGGGTCTCCCCTTTATGCTTTCCCCCCAGATGTCACTTTGGAAGCACAAAGGGTGCACTATCGCCTACGTGCGGTAGTGTATTCCAATTGCTGGAGACTCCAACGTTTCAGTCCTGTCATGTTCAGTTTGGCAACTTCATGGATGGGTAAACGTAAATGATTTATAATTCGTTGCAGCTCATGCTCCGCCACACTTCAATCGAAGAAGAGGACGGTCATGTACTAGGTATAGTAGTGAGTAAACGGGTTAAACGTAGTTTTATGTGTAATTATTTTACACGTATAGCTAACTATTATGTAAAATGTGCTTTATGCAGAAATAATATACATTCTTTTACTGCACTAATGAATAATTACAAAATCATATCTAAAGAAAACGTTTCAAGTGGGATTTAATTATAATTGTATGTCAGTATCTGTGTAAATGTTATTGCGTGTATACTTACGATAACTGAAATGCACAAGCTAAACTAGAAATGCCATAAAATTGAAAGCGTACGCGTTTATATTTCCCTCAGTGTGAAGTTGTACACACCATAAAAAATCTGAATATCATATTACTTTTATTTGCCACGGTGATTTTAGAGACAGAAATTCCGCAAAATCCCGTAAGAAATTTAAGTGGCAAAAGCCAAATCCGATGTATGACCTCAAGCATGTCCATACTAATGATCCGATTGAGCTCAAATTTAACGTGCCACTGCTCAGAACATCTAACTGAAATGTTCTTATTTTATAATGTGGTTATACCCTAACCTTATCCCTCATTTTAACTCACTATATGCAAAACATGACCGATGGACCAATCGGCTGACAAATATTTGCACTGGGCGAAATTATACACTACCTTAAGATTTTCAAAAGCTATGCGCACTAAACCCTTCCCTTACTTACACACCTCTACCATTTGAGAATTATGGAAATATGGAAGACCAAGGGAAGGTTTTAGGCCACTCAAAACTATCAAACTATGATTACCCTTATTTTCAACCTCTTATTTACAGAGTTTCCATGTGTGACCTATAACAAGAGAACTTTTTACACTTCCGCTCTGGGACGCGGCAAAAATTATACCTTACATATCTAACAATTTCTAATATTTTCAGCTCATAACATGTAAGACAGCACCATTTAACCCATCTGCACAAAATACTTTACAATTATAGTAAGACCTGAAAAATAACATAGGTCGTCTTATATCTTACAAATACTAGTATAAAACCTTATTTTTAATCATGTAGTAGGAGTAGACAAGTGGGGTCAGAAAAACTAGAGCACAGCGCCGCATGTAGGCCGCAATGGTCCTTTTTGCTTCAAACGTAGCCTCTGGGAGGGAGGCATGAGTGTGAGACCCGAAGGGCGACCACATCCGGACGACGTTGTGCGCTAGCATTGACATGGTCCCTAAAGATTCCAGATGTAGCACATCCTAACATTGCCTAATCCTCGTGTCCCCAGGGATTGCTTAGATAACGATACAGGTTCCCAACTGGGGGTCTTAGCAGGCCCACTAAACGCCATGGAGAAATCTTTCCAAAGCGCACAACCCATCGTGCAGCCGCACACAACAATCGCATTCAACCCTGAAACAGATGGAAGGTAAGAATGGTGATAGGAAATTATGGACAGCAAATTCGTGGTAGAAGAGGACCTACCCAGCATTCGCCTACCGACCCAGCGAACCAC
The DNA here is from genome assembly GCA_030765065.1 of Deroplatys truncata. Lineage (NCBI taxonomy): Eukaryota > Metazoa > Arthropoda > Insecta > Mantodea > Mantidae > Deroplatys > Deroplatys truncata. The sequence continues at coordinate 474,980,254 of CM060990.1, forward strand.
GAAAAAACCCACGCTCCAAGTGGCCAGTCCTACGGGAATCGAACCCGGGACCTCCTAAATGCGAGTATCACACGTTACCGCAGAGCCATCTCCTTTGCTCAATAATGTAATATACTGAGATTTTTAAAAACTACGCTAGTGCTTATATAAAACTGCACATAGGTAAACCAAAACACAAACGCGTGTACTTACAATTTAGGTGTCAGTAAAAATAGTAGAGTACTCACCACGTTCAAAAAGTATTTCTGTGCTTATTTCCAAACCTCTATTTACAGAATCCATTCATCCAATGCAGGGTAGTAAGGTAACTAGTGGATATAACAAAACTCTAACCACATTTTTATGGTCTGCTTCTATTTTGGATGAATAACTTTTACTATATTAATTTATGAACCCACAACAGCGGTTTAAGAGAAGACTGTCCGCTTTCGCCAGGATATTTTAACATGTACTTGAACAAAATTATTAAAATATGACAAAACATTAGCATGAATGAAGTTCAAATACATATATAAAGAACCATATTTTTCTAATGATTAGTTAAACATTCCAGATATTTACTTACAACTTACAAAAGACTATTCACAAATTATGTGTAGTAACGACGAAAATTTAGCTTCAAGATTTCAGAAAACTCGGGAAACGCACCGCATGCTAAAAAATGAATCAGTAGAAACTGAAGTTTATTAATAGCGCACGCTTACCTCCGGAAAAACACAATACTGGTAAAGACAAGACCACCTGGCAGACAGGGGCGATATCGAGCCACATCCGTAGAAGGGAGGAGGAGGGTCTGGCGCTTCCACCAGATTTGGCGGAACCCTGGCACCTCACACCAGATGTGATTCTCTATTTGACACGGCGATGCCACCAGATGTGACGGAACGTCACTTTGCAAAGTCGGCGCCTATCGCCAAATATGACGACGCCATCATCGTCACCCTTACTGGATGGGACGGGGACGGGTATGTAGTTCAGATTTCCAGACAGGAGAACTAAGCTGGCCGTGAAGGAACAGTGGTGATGGATGGAAAATTATTGATTTGTATCTCTGGTTCCAAAATTTATTTTAATTTCTCTATGCACTATGTCATATTATATTTCTGATAAGAAAATAAAAGCACTACTTCGGACAATTGAGTAATTACCTGGTTGACGGAATTGCTTTCCTTTTCGTCGTGTTTACTGCCGATGTCTAAGTTGAAAACTTAACGCAAACTAATTTAAAGAGCCGAGCGTCACAGAGTCCTGTTAGGCACATGATAAGCAGATAGCAAACCGTCAAAGGCTCTAACTTTAAATACCCGAAGAGCATGCTGACCGAGTGCTTCATACAACACTGACGTAAGTTGTGTCAGCATGATTTGCACATCCCATCCACGTGCCGATACATTCGCGAATATTCGGAAAACGTCCTTAAAATCACGCGATACTCCCCTGCTTTCATAAGCATCCGGGAAATGACTTGCCGGAATTTCTAAAGCCAATTTTTTCGTTCCTCTTAAACTAATTTGGTTCTGAATTTAATAACCTTGTGAAATTACATTTATCACAATGTTATAAAAAGGGAACTACCATTAAATACGTAAAAAGTATTGACCAGGCATAGAAATTACTAAGCAGATGCTCAAATTATATACATTCAAACCATTATCACTACAAAGAATGCAAAACAACACAGTCCAAGGGTCGCTGATAGGTTGGTAGAACAGTTCGAATGCTGTCTACAAACGCCAAAAGTTTGTACGAGGGATAGGGTGGTTTATTACCTGAGGCCTCTGCCTATAGTCCAGTGACAGTTCAATCTTATTTCCCTCCGTCCTGCTTTTTAATGCTCGGAAATTCCTAGCCTACTAATCACATTCCACAAAACAGCACTAAAAGTAGTAACATTATTTATTTTATAACAGCTGAATTGGTCTAACGTTATAAGTATTGGGACTGCACTGTTACATTCCAGACTAACATTAATGCTGAGGAAAACTTATAAAATATATAAACTTGTGTGGAACTATAAAAGAATATATAAATAAAGCGCTTAGAGATGAAATTTTACTAAATAATGACAATCCAAGTTTTAATATATGGGGTAGTGACCTGCAGAACAGGCTACCAGCCAGGTCTTAGACACCGAAGAAGAATCGAAAGTTCTCGCCTCTATACAGCGCAAGCTGTACGGAATTGAGGAGCACTTTGAGGATTCAGAACTACAGAACGCCACCGTCATCACCGACTGCGACAACCGACCCAGTAGGCCTCCGCCACTGTGTGTCGTGAGTAAATACTACAATCTCACACCGACCTCTTCAAAAGTCTTGAGAGACTACTGAACTCATTCGGCATCCTCGAAAGTGACACCATTCAGATTCTCCACAACTTTGAGCAACATTCTTACACCCCTACGAGACATCGCACACACGGCATTGACCCAATTTCAACCACCTCACAAACACAATTAACTAATTGATGATTTCCGTAGCAACTATTAAATAAAGAAACCACAAAAAACATTCCTTATCTTTCTCCCTTAAACCCACCCCTTACCTTTCTCCTCAAAATTCGCCGGGATACTTGGGACGTGGTTTTTCTTCCGGTCTGCACCCGGTCATAATTTTCTAGCTATATCTTGTTAATCGAGATAACCGGGTGCACAAGCCATTTTCTTTTTAAACATTTGGTTGTATGTATAAGGGAATACAGGAGATTGAAGCGATAGTGAGATCTTCAAAAAGTGGGTCGCTATATGGTGGATTTGAAATTCCAGACTTCTTGCATGACAGCGAGAAAAAAAAGAAAGAAAAAGGAACGGTGACAAGATCTTGAAAAATTCAATTAATAGTAACGAATGTTTCGGAAATGGTTAACGCTGCAAAAATATTTGTGCCATATGAATTGAGTTTTACAGGATCTACATTTTCCGCGCAGTAAGGTTTTGTCTAATTTTTATGGATTACTATCTATACAAAACGTTTGAAAATCTTTCAAAACGAAAAGGAGTCTATTTGTAGAGCAATAAACGTATACATTTTATTATTAATAGTTGTGTAAATACCTTAAATATAGCATTTGTAATAAAACTTCCTAAAGCCTTTTGTAAGTAAACCAAAATAACGAAAAATGTTCCATGTAAAAGGTGTTTGGTTGTAGCGATTTCCATTAAAATGTTTGTGTTGTATGTTTTAAAGTGCTGAAATTAAATAGCAAATTTGATAATAAACATCCAACTTTTCATTTTTTTTAGTTATGATGTTCGCACACACAAACATACACCTTCTTTTTCTAGAGTAACGTTTTCGGGATTCAGAGATCTTAAAACATGTATTTCAGGTAAAATCTTTATATCGAATTTTTTGGATAGAATGAAATAATTCCTCTACTTGCTATAGGTAAGTGGGTAGAGAAAGCAAGAAGTCGCATAAACTAAAAATAAGTTCTTACCTTACGTAAACAACCTGAAGGAAAATAACTAAGAGTATCTTAAATGGCAAGCCAATAGAATGAGGAAATATGAGCTGATCGAGGAGAAACGCTCGCGCTCGCGGTTATGTACATGTGTGGTTCTTTTTCACTTAAGGAAATCTCAAAGTAAGAGCAGGCTATGTGGCAACTTGGTTACTTCGCGTAAAGGAGGGCTGCTAGTGAATTACCAAATCAGGACCTAAAGTGCTCTGGCCTATTATTGTCTTTTGTGAGAAGCGATATTATGGCGTGTTTATAAACAAAGTATTTCATATAAGCTATGGGTTTACAAAATTTCGATTGTATGAACATTTAAAGAGCTCTATACCAATTTTCGTTACCATTATTCTTGTACATACCTAGTCAGCTAGACGCACTTAAACATTAACCGTACACCAAGGTAAACAGTGTCTTTTCAATCACATAACAAGCATTAGGGGTCAACATACCTTTGCGCACTGTTAAACCTTTTACTTAGGCTTTAATATTTATTAATATTCCAGAAAAAGGCTCTAAAAGCCAGCTTTCAAATCATCATATACATGTACCTTGCACATGGAGAAGTTAGTGGGAGCCGGCAATCGTAGACCACCGCTGGAGTATATAGCTTCGGCGCTCTGCCACGCTGAGGGTCGCGGGTTCGAGTCCCGCCATGGGCATGGGTGTTTGTGTGTTGTGTAATTGCGGTAATAAGCGGTAAAACAAACAGTATGCATAAACTGGGTAAAACAAGGGAACTTAAAAAAAAAGTGGGAGGACAATAGAGTGGGAGAGGGTGAGGAGATGGAAATGGATAGCGTTAGAGCGAGAGAGGAAGGTATATCCGCATTTAATGCAATGACACAACATATAATATTTCAATAAAACTGTGTGAGTTTTGTTCCAATGTGTGCCTTATGCTTTCACAACCATGAAAAAACGAGTGAATTTACTAAAATATCTGCACCATTGAATTTGGTAATTGGAATAAAATACAAAGAAGGAAATCAAGCTTCCATTCCGACTTGGAACTCATGAAACAGTCTTGGGTAAGATAGCGCTGCGTAATTGGTAATCCATACCGTCAGTTGATGAAGCCCGTAGGAATCTAACCTTCCACCATACGCCGCATGCGTCTGACCTCTTGAATGAGAAAGGCTCCTCAGTCACTATCTGCATTGTTGATGTTAGAATACTCTGTATGGAATTTTTAAGAAATGCCTAGAAAATTTCTGGTTATATTGAAAACTGGGAAAGTCAAATATTCAAACTACTTTATTCCCTTTACACATAATCATTTTCCAGCAAAATATGTATAAACATTCTGCGAAATTAGGGAGATATTCTTTCTACACTATATTGTGCAAGTACTGAATAGTTAACGAACAAATCATTCAGAACATATTATGTACCATATTTTGTGTTTGATTTTCCCCAAGTGTGGTTTTAAATATTACTACACATTACTTTTGTTCTTAAAGATAGTGATTCTACCAGTGGTAATACATTTTTCTTTTAAATGAACTCTGCAATTAAAGAAAAAATGTATTACATAGTAGAGAAAATCTTCAAACTGTTCTGATTTATTACAATGTCACTAACTAACGTATTTTCATTCGAACGGCTGAGGTTCTTTATACGTTGTGCTTTCATGCAATATAACAGAAAGAAATAGTGAAATTATGAACGAAAATTGGAAGAAAAGCAACAAAAAGTCCTCTTTTGTGCTGAAAACAATATTTAAACCTCATACCTTCAACTCCAAGTTTTTGTTTTCCTCTCTTCACTTTTATTAGCGAATCACGTGATGATAAACGACAATGCGCACTGAGGTTACCCACAATTGGGCATTTAAACGCCTGAGTGACAACTTATGTCACGCTTTAGCGTATCAATATATTTTGCTTTCAAATTGCAAATGATGGCCCTAAAAGGAAGGTGATTATGTCTCCTTTTGTCTTTACAGCAAGGTTGGCAGAATAATACAAGCGAAGATCAGATCTGAATTATTTGCTTTGAATTTTGCACACATCGTTAATGAATCCGATCGGATCGCTGCTTCTAAATTAGTTTCCTTTCATAGCGAATAAGACATGCAACATGTTATTCGATAAAGTTGCCAAAAACTCATAAATATCTGGAGTAACCTTTAGTGTACTGACTGCAAAATCGGTAAGGAAGGATGTCTAAATCATATCTCCAAAATATTAGGACCTGGGCTAAGAAATTTGGTGAAAGAAGTAAACCAGAAGTGTTAGGAGAGGGGGAAAAGGGTGCTTTGAAAAAAAAACTATTACCAAGTTCAGTAATTGTTATCGAAGCGCAATTAAGAACAATGTACTTAATGTAACTCAAAAGAAACAAGGTGTTTATGTAGCTTTATACTATTGTACCTCCACTACTAACAAAAACCCAAAGTACAATAAATACCCAGGTGTAGAGTAGCTATGCTATTTTTACAACCCATCAGTTACAAAAGCTAAATTATCCAACACTCAGTATCCCATAATGTTGTGACCAAACACTTACCTATTAGTAACGTTAGTTTCTGATGAGGTCCTTCAAAGATGCACTAGATGAAAAACTCAGAATGATAACGAAAGCTTACAGAGATAAGGGGCAAATACCTCAAGAAGTTTCTGTTACCAAAACGAAAGTTTATATGGCAGCAGTATACTTTTTCTATCATGGATTGGGAACATTAATTTGGGAAGCGGGTGAGGTTCCGCCTGAGCACCTCAACCTTTGGAGCAGCATCTGAGTGTAATATGGGCTGTGAGACTATTACCTTATTGAAAGCTAAGGTTACTGTGATTCATTTAAGTGATTTGGTATAATAATGGTAAGAAGAGGGACATCCGTATTGCAGAGCGAAGTATCGAGCCTGAAGTAAAGAATTCAGATTAGAAAGAAACTCAAAATGGGAGAGTAATAGCACAGTTTCAACCGGATAGGTAAATGTGTTTGGCATAGGTTCTGCGTGAACTTAATAGAAAATATGAACCTAAAATTCAGATTATTTTTCTCCAAAATGATGCCACTTATGAACTTGAAAAGTTGTGTATGTATTTTTGTGCAATTGTGATGTATTCTCACAACGTTTTAGAAATTTAATTTGAAATATATGGAATTTTCAACTTTCACAGGTGCATCCCCTTTTCACAGAAAAATAAATTAATTCATAAAATGCAGTATTAACTTGTATTTAACTTATCTGCCACTTACCTAAAAAAGGTAGAGAGATATTTCACTCAAAACTCAGGAACCAGATATCAGCATATATACCCTTTTTGGTCCACTGAACACCCTCAAAAATACTTTTTACAAAAAAGCGTTCATTATTTTCCATTTTCTCATAAATACTCCGCCGATTTCGATGAAAATTTGACAATTATTTTATATGTCAATGTGGCAAATGAAATGTAAAGCTAGAACTATCTGCAAACAACTTATGAAGCCCTTTCATATTTACCGAATTTTGTATTACTTTAAAACCATAACAATTAGACAAAACTTTGTTAGAGGGAAACAGTTTAGAGCTCCATAAAATTTCCGGCTTGTGTTAAATGTTTTTTAAATATTCTATTTTGCATCCTTCTGCTTTCCTAAGTGTAACTGCATCTGACGTAAATGCTTTAAAGTTCGCGATTCTTGTTTTTGTTTTTTCTTTCCATCTTAATATCTCGTTACCGTGATTAGGTTACCTGCTTCTTCTGCAGGTTGTATGTAAGAAAGCAGTTAGTCCTCACTATGCAAAAGCATGCCGTGAATAACGTAATGTAATATAAGATATATAATATAGCATATTGTGCTATAGTACGAGGAACATCCAGAAAGAAAAGAACAATTGCAAAACACCGCATTTGCATGCATGCCAGTTAGCTCCTTACTGCACCTCAATGTGAGTCGAGTTTCGTTGCTATGAGGTCATGCCTGCCTCTTCTACAACATATCCAAATGGCGGTGTGAATTGAAAATCCCGCCAAATGCGAAGTGTGTAGTGTGATTCATTTTTTGAATGCACCAAATGTTCGGCCAATAGAAATTTATAGGAAAATAGTTCAAATGTATGGTGATAATGCAATAATGACTCTTTAGTGAGGAAATGGTGAAGAAGCTTTAACCAAGGAAGAACCAGTGTACACGACGAAGACCAGTGAGACAGGCCATCACTAATTATGGATGAGTTGAAAGAAAATGCTGATGAAAGAATTCAGGATATTCATTTGTTTCCGAAACTAAAGGACTTTTTGCGTGGAAAAGAGTTTCCAACCCATTAAGACCTCAAAGAAGCAGTGAACGTCTTTGGCGGTAGAAGAGTATAACATCGGCATTGAAAAACTGGTACCACGCTACAACAAATGCCTTGACAGCAATGGCGATTACATTGAGAAATAGAGTAAGGTACTGTATCATTGTAAATAAAGGTTTGTGTTCATATTGTTCCTTATTACTTAGTTATCCAAACCATTCCTTACTTTCTGGATGTCCCAAATATATAACTCAAATGCAGATATGTTATGGGTAATCAATCATGTTGATATACCACATAATATTTTTCTTACTTTATTTCTTTGTTAAATATTGTTAATTTAGTGTACTTTCCCATAGAACTCTATAACACCAGAGGAAAAATTAAACTTATATAAATGAATCTATATACGCACAAACTGATGAATTTACACCAGGAATAAATTTAGTAACTTAAATTTTTGGCAAGTTTATCTAAAATTTTAGTATGAGGAAGTTTAAGAAGATGTTTTCCTCTTTTATTAGTTCAAAAACCAACCAATGGAGATGACTTCGAATTATGTAGCAATTAGACTGTAGTTCTACATTTAAGTTTCTCTTCACTGTGTCCATTTTAGTACCTTAAAGAATTGAACTCAATCGATTTATTAGCTCGTGCTATGAGAGCAGATGCAGCTTGTCAGGTAACACATGTCTTAAGACCCGATAGCAACAACCCGAAGTGGAACTATTGCATAACAACGTAACACTTATGCCTCTAAAATCACAGAAGAATTAGTGACGTTGAAAAGGTATTCCCTAACTGCTACGTAGCATCTATCTTGCTCCTTGCTCAAATCCTCAGCCGCTGCTAAGGCGGACTCTGAGAAAAGGCCTCCCACCGTGATCGACGTAGGCAGCGAAAGACGGGCCGCGGCATTATGGAGTCGGTCACACAGATGACATCAGCAACTACATGAGCAACGAGCCTGATGAAGAACGGAGAGCTGGATTCAAAACCACGGGCGCCTGTGCACATCTGGCGAGCAGGTATCACCTGCAAGGACTGGCACAGGAAATAACAACACTTTATCACACATTAGCGTTTCTTTTTGCATTATCACCATATTAAATAAGCTTAAGCTCAAACCTAGTAGAATAAAGCTCACTAAAGCCTTAATTTAGGTTAATGCTATAAATATCATGACTAGTAGGTGCTCCCTGCGCACACTAATAACATTAGAAAATAAACAATTAACATCCACAACTTTAACGCATGATCTCCACTGGTATTGTCCAGGTCTGATTGAAAATCCCAGCAATTAACTCTTGACGTGCTCGCATGCAGTGCATGCCAGCAACCTAGCTATACACATACCAACCGGGGTGCTATGCGGGAGCCCACCAATCCATGTATACGCGTAGTACACAGCAATACACGATTAACACGTGGAGGGGTTTTTAGTGGGTATTCCGCGATTGAGCCGCTAGCCCCACACTGGCTGGGGGTTGAATACAGTAATGCACTTTTCCCCCACGAACAAAAAATTAGAGTCACAGTCGCAGTCCGGGAGCCGACTAGGAAGGACTTCTGAGGAGAACCAGCGAGCCCAGCAGAGACCAGCCGAGTGAGACCCCGAGCCAGCGGCCGAAAAAGCCGTCCGCAGTAAAGAAGCTGCCATCGCTGGCTCGGCCCGTCATTGCCGAGGTCTAGAGCCAAAGACAAACAGGTCCATCTGTGGCTTCTAACAGTTCAACAGGGTAGATTAGCACATCCGCTGCTAACAGTCTTTTAACTGGAACCATAAGGCACCTTCGGGTAGGACCTCTGCTTATCAAGCTTTTTAGCGCCCTTTAGCTGTTCTGTCTCTTCAACTATACTATATTTTCTTCTTTTACCTAGGTTTTAAGCTTTCCTTCGGTAGATTTGGGGCTTTTACTTACTCTTCTCATTCCTCAGTATTTATTTCCTGTGCTTACCCTACCAGATCCTTCCTCAGTGGACAAACGTAAGCTCATGTAGCACTCTCCGTTGTAAGTGCGAGTAACGAGGCAAGTGCTTGTCAAGAACCAGCTACACTTCGGTCCGTCCTCTTCTTCTTCTCCTACTGTCCCTTTTTCTGCTCCATCTACTCCTGCTCCTTCTTCGTGCCCCCTTCCTCTGCTCCTTCCGCTCTTCCTCCTACCCCTAACCCTTCGGGCATGCATTGCAGCTCTACTGTGATCCCTTGCCTTTCCGTGCAACCTCTCCTCTCTCCGTGCTGCCCTTGACACACCTCTTCCTTCCTTTTGTTCAACCACTTCCTATCCCGCCGGCTCCCACGTCCCTCTCCCTACTGCAACACCCAAACCTGTCTCCCCTATCCCTGGCCAGTCCTTTTTTTTCGCTGCCCTCCTTTCTACTCCTGTTTACCCTCTTGCTCACCTCCTTCCTATCCCAGCCTTTCCTTCACATTCCCCTCCAAACATCAACCCAGCTCCCTCCTGCCCTCCTTCCTCCTACGCCCAAACCGTAACCTCCCTAATCCAGGCTTCTATCTAAATCTCAAGGCATAATGTTACGCTGTTCCAGATTCCACGAGACTTCGACACCCTGCACCCCAATGGGGCTATGTCACTTTCAGGGCCCCGCATTCGCGGGATTATCTGATGCGCTGTAGATATGCGGGCGACTAACGCTTCTGACTAGATATCTGCGTGAGCGCAGAGTTCACTTCGAGCTCATGAGACCCGACAACCAGAAGCATGGTGCTGTGGTGAAGCACGTCTATTATGAGGGCGCGGAAGAGGCGTTAAGGCTGAGTTGCTGGCCGCGCACGTTTTAGTTTCGCTTCTCGCGCATTTCAGGCGTTACTACTGCACCCGAAAACCTCTTCCGTTCTACCTGGTAGACCTGGCAATGCCCGATGGCCTGGATCGGTTATGGCAGCTTGAGTACGTGATGCACTTTCGGGTGAAGGTGGATGACGTCCGGCCATCCCGATGCAGTGCGGCCAATATCAGCAGCTCAGTACACTGAGGCGAGATGCACCTTAATCGTGCGTTTTAAGTGCACGGCGCCACATGACTCTCGAACCTACAACGTTCCCCACCCTATGTGTGTGTTTTGGCCACGGAGCCAGGTACCGAGCTTGTCCCGAGTATCATAGGCAGGTTCCTGCGGTGCGCAAGTTCCAGGGAACGGGGGCGCATGCTGGCGAAGGAGCGTGGGGAAGTCGTGTGCGAGGAGACGCTTCCGCGAAGGTGCCGCATGTTTCCAGTGATCCTGAGAGGATACATGACGGGAAGAGCAGGCCCAGCAGTCGGAGGCCTAGCCAACCACCGAGTAAGCCACATCATACTTGGAGGGATAGACCTACGAAAACAGAGAAACTCGGAGATTCATCTGAAGCACCAGCGCCAAACGTACCGCAGAATCCAGGCCAAAGAATGGGAGGGCCAGGACCTTTGAGAGACTTGCCTGCAGATCTCAAACTGCTGGCATCATTGGAGTCGTGGAAGACCCGATCCATGCTGGCAAATTAACGCGATTTCTTCCAAACCCTCACCTCTCCAGGCTTACTATGAACACTACACCTATCCTTAACCTCATAACCTGGAATGCCCATGGACTGCGAAGAGGGAAGACTAAACTAAAAGACTTTCTCGCACAAAATAAGACACCACAACACTAATAACTGAAACGCATCCAAGCGATAAAGAACAGTTTTAACATACCCGGATAAACCACCCATCGTAATGATAGAAATAGGCACGGTGGCGGAACTGCCATAATAATTAAACAAAACATAGCCCATGACCTAGTACCGCAACCTCAATTCAGAGCACCAGAAAAAATTAGTATTTGCATCGCACAGATGACAACCAAGTACTCGTAACGGTGGCATATACCCCTCCAGGGGTACTAAACGTAGCGGAAATAAACGCTTTCATACAATTAAAAAACAGCGTAATTATAGCCGGTGATCTAAATGAAAAACACCAAATGTGGGACTACCACGAAACCAATTCCGAAGGCAAGGCTCTTTTGAACTTAGAAAACACCACATCAGCAAAAAGCTGATACGCTAGCAGACGCGCTACAGCAAACACTTACACCGAATCCCATTCCCTTCTACCCACATTTCACGGCAGAGACAGAGACGGAAGCAGACAACTACAATTAAAAGGTAACTCGCTGCTTAGTGCGAAAAGCCTTCCCTAGCGAAATTAAATGGCCAATTAGGCATATTCCAAGGAGAAACGCCCCAGGGCCAGACAGCATCTTTACAGTAGCCCTCATGCATCTTGTCGGAGGATGCAGTAACACTACTCTCTAATATACTCAAGTATGTGCTAACAAGCGGGTACTACCCGAACAGCTGGAAGCTGGCCACTGTGGTTCACTTCCCCAAAAGGGAAAAAATCTATCAAACAAGCATAACTACACACCAATTAGTCTCCTGAGGACACTAGGTAAACTTTTAGAAAAAGTAATACTCAAACGCCTCAATATCCAGTTAATCAAGCAAAATATCCCAATTCCTGAACAGTATGGTTTCCGAGCCAAACATTCAACAACCTAAAATTAATCAGAGAAACTGAAAGCATCGCCAAGTCAATAGGTGCACTCTTGCTCCAGTTGAACGAGCATTCGAGAGAGCATGGCACGCTGGCCTACTGAAGAAACTCAGAACAATAAACATACAGGACCCCTAATCAAACTTATAACAAACTACTTAAATAACAGAAAATTCCAATCTAGTATGATCAATCACCTCTCAACTGAACGCCCACTCAAAGAAGGAGTGCCACAAGGCAGCTTGCCTGAGTCGACTCTATTTAACATATACATAAACGACATCCCACAAACCGTAAACAAAAACTTATACACATACGCTACCAATACAGCAATAATGACACAGTCAGGCAAATCCAAATTCATACACCGAAGATTACAAAGCGCCCTCAAATATGAAGAGGATTGGCCTACAAAATGGCGCATTAAAGTTAATTCACCACAAACACAAGCGGTAATTTTCACTAAACGCAACAATCACAGATTTCCCAAACACCAGTTACCACCACTTACAATCTCCGGTGAATACATAGGATGGAAAGACTCGGTAACTCATGGAGGATTAAAAATGCACCAGGGTCTCACATGAAAGAAGCACATACCACAAATACGGGGCACAGCCAACGTCCAATTAGGCAGGCTCTACCCAATCATAAATATGGACTCCCAGTTAAACCTTAAAATGGGACTCACACTATACAAAACGTTGATGCACCTAATCCTCACCTATGTTACGCCAGTGTGGGATATGCCGCCAAAACGTACATCGAAAGATTACAATGTTCCCAGAATAAAATACTACGAATGATAACCAAAGTACCTTACATAGCTCCGTCTGACATATTCCACGAAGAGCTTAAAATGCACACAGTAGAAGAATTCATTAGGAAGCTTACACACGACACACAAAAAACTGCGCTCTCATCACAAGCATCTAATATAAACATTAGGGAACTACGACACAGATAATAATAAAAACAGCAAACCCCTGTCACTGTTCGATCGAACGTTATCTTAAGATCACTCAGAAGAAATACAGCACTTCCACGACAATCTACTGACACAGGACTAATACTCACTATATCCCATGACTGATATTTTCGCTTCCTTTTACCTTTTGTTTCGAATCTAGCCCATAACAGAACCCTCAGTCACTAAGTGAGGCGGCTCAGAAGAATGCGCCTCAAGGAAATTGACGTGTGCAGCGAACGACGAGTTGCTACAATATGGAGTCGGTCACTCAGGCGACTTTGGCAACTTCAAGGAAGCCTGACGAAGCACAGAGAGCCGGATCTATACAAAAAGACGGGCGCCTATACACCACAGACGAACAGCGATCACCCTCGAAGATTGGCATAGGAAGCAATAACATATGATAATACATCAATATTTTACATTATCAGTAAATTATACACTTAGGCACATAATTAAATAAATAATAGCTCACAAACTCTTTAGGTGAAGCTAAAATGTCATGACTAGCAGGCAAACACGGCGCCTACTTACAACTCAAAGGTGACAATCAAATACTCACATTAATGAATGTACTCTCATTGGCTTTTGTTCAGGCTCCGTGGACAGTCCCAGCAATTAACCAACGCATGTAATGCATACCAGCAAAGGAACTGGACACATAATAGCCGAGGTGCTATGCGAGACCCGGCCAAGACATAAAAGCATACAATTACACAGTAATACACAATTAACACGCGGAGGGGTTTTTAGTCGGTTTTTCGCGTTTGAGTGGCGAGCCTCTCATATAAGCCATTGCACAGCAATTGGGGGAGGAATACAGTCATACATTTTCCCTCCACAAAAAAGCTTAGGCCTTTCCACACACATGGAAACGACGAAGAGGAAGAATCAACCGGAGCCGTCGAAAACCCTCCCCCGGTACCCGCACAGGGAAAAGGAACCCAGCTTTCGCCACCCGAGGCCGCTTTTGCTTCGGTCGCCGCTTCGTCTACGGTCACCGCCGGTTCGCCGTGGCTGCAAGCGCAGTCCCCGCAACAGAGGCCAGCTCATGCCGCACCACCATTGGACGTGCATTAGAAACTAAATCAAAACGACCACTTCAGCATTATTATTCCTGGAGTGCCTCGAAATTATCCGCTTCGCTTTGGCTCGGCTCAGTGCAGCAGCAATGGTCTTGTGCTATGAAGGCCATCAGGATCATCTCAGTCCGAGGACTTACGCAGCTAGTACGAGTGGAGCTGGCCTGCCTCGCCAAGCTGGAGACTGCCTTGGAATCCAGTTTTCTCTTATTACGGAGACAGTTACCTGTCGAGGCCAGACGACAAGTCGAGGTAGCTTCATGATGTAGCTTCTGTATCTACGGGCCAGTGAGCATAACTGCGTAGTCGAAACAAAGTACCACTAGTGGCGCTTCCTCCAGGTCAGCTATATGCCAATAAGGGGAACTCCGCCGCCGATGCCGCTACAGTGCCACATGTGAGACAACCACTCATTTCACCGGACAGGCACTCTGCTCCCTGCATCCTCAAGGGTAGGCACAGCCGAAGCCACCAGTTCCAGCAACAACACCACAAACGCCAGAGCCGACACCATCATCAACGCAGACCTACCACACAGCCACCTAGGAAATCTAGAGTCTATGCGACGCCGTCCAGAACCTTCACACGAAGTTCCTGAATCTGACAGCCCTAAAGGGCCTTATCAGGGAACTTCAGATTCAACAATCACATCACCTCTCCATCATCAAGCCATCAAGCAGACAAGTCAGCGGCAAATATATATCATCGACCAGAGAGCTCGGGTATTGGACAGCAACATTATAGAAATCAAACACCAATTCAGATGACCAGGCACATCCAGCGCGCCCTCGCAGTGACGCAGGAAGCACAGGGTTCAACAGGCGCAAGAGAGCGTGCAACGCTTCATGCAGAAATGCAAGGAGTTCAACCAGCAGCTTCACGAAGCATCCTCAACGCGTATTTCACGATTCCTGCTTTCACCACCTAACCTCTAGGCTGCAGTAAGGATTCATGCCTGCCAGACTACCAATATCCTTCACTCGATCCCGCCCATCGGACAGCAGCACAGCAGATACTAACATTGATGGTATGCGGCACCACGCTATCTTCACCATTGACTCCTACCGTTATCATTCCTCCGTTTTCCATCCGGTGAAGGAGTTTTTAGTTATTATATAGATGAAGGTTGGCAAATCCCACTCTAAATCCCGAAATCCCATAGGGACTGGCGTACTGCATAAAAGCATTTTCTCCTACCCTTGAAAAAATACGCTTAGACCTTCACTGTGCTACTTTGCTTCGAGTCGGAAACATCATCTCCTATACGCGAAATCAGTTCTCGAGTGTGTCTAGAAGTTGCCAAAGTGAAGAAGTATACTCCTTTGATTAAGTCGGAAAAGGATACACCCATCAGTGCTAACAAGGCTGTTTATGGTATTTAGCAGATTGTAGAGATGGAGAGCGCAACATACCGGAAAGTAATTCCGAATGCAAGCTCTGCTAAGCCGTGTGGTAAATGTGGAAAGGGTTTTCTAAAAACCTATTACAAGAGGCGATATCCAATGGGTTGTAAGCAGCTGTTCAAGTGTAAGCGTTATGGAAGAGTTTTCAGCAATAGCTATAAGGGAGAACGTCATGAAGAGGTTTGTAGATTTACTACCGGTTGCAAGAAAGTGAAGACGGAGCCCACGAAATATCAACTGTTATCGATAATGGATAAAGGTTGCGATATAAGAGAGTAGGAAACAACCTTTGAATGGCGTCTGGAATCTCATTTCATTCGTTGTGATTCATCCAAGGACATGAATGTTTATCTACAGTAAGTAAAGCAGCGTATAATTCAAGCAGTTCAAAAAGAGCTCAGGGTTAATAAATCTGTGAGAGTTAATCTACTGGTTGAAATTCAATTTGTGAACATTGTTCGAGAAACAACTGATTAAACCTTTAACACGTAAGCAACTCATGTTTCTAGAATCCAATTTAGATGTCATGTTAGATTCGAAATGAAAGAAACTAACTACTGAAGTGAAGGAGTCCCAGCTAAGGGGGAGCAACTGGAATTTGCTTGCAGTGGAGGAGTTTCGGTTCCCTATTAACAAGTACAATCCCTTTCGAGGAAGCAGCTATATTTCTCTACTAACCTCTATTGAAACAAGAAATACCTGCATAAAGACAGAGAACTATAACAATGAGAAATGCTGCATGTATGTCATCCTCGCAAAATTTATTGTTAACAAACCTCAGCGTGATAGCAAATATAAGGAACTTGAACATAAGTATGATTTCTCGTGAGTTTCGTTTCCTACGAGTTGGTTCAAATCTCTAAGTTTGAGAAAAAATAATAACACATTTATAAACGTGTTTGGTGTGGATAAGAAAGAAGTGTTCCCTATAAATGTCATTGACAAAGAACTGACCGATCATCGTGACCATCTACTGTTGAGTGATACTGCCGGAGTACACTACCTTTACATAAAGAGCTTTGAGAAATTTATTCGAAGTCAGAAAACAAAACATAAAGGGCGAGTGTACATATATAAACTCTGTTTCACGCATT